>CM038361.1:0-642500 GCA_021464625.1 Proterorhinus semilunaris | reverse complement strand
GTGTTGTACGTGTTGTTGTACATGTGTGCTGATGGTTGTTTTGCCTGTTACAGTGTTGTACGTGTTGTTGTACATGTGCGCTGATGGTTGTTTTGCCTGTTACAGTGTTGTACGTGTTGTTGTACATGTGCGCTGATGGTTGTTTTGCCTGTTACAGTGTTGTACGTGTTGTTGTACATGTGCGCTGATGGTTGTTTTGCCTGTTACAGTGTTGGAGACGTATTTGAAGGTGGTTCCAGCGGGGGACAGAGGGCCGGTGCCCTGAGGAAAGAGCTGTCACACCTAGAGAGAGCAGAGAGGAGCCTGGATGAGCTAATTGAATCCAGCACTGCCCAGCTCAAACAGCTGACTGAGGATAAAGGCAGCCAGAGATATCCTTTACTGTTTAAAGGGGAGAGAAAAACTAAGCTACTGGAAAAGCTTCAATGGCATTGCAAAGCAAACATCAAAACTTCAACCACTGTTTCTTTCTTCAAAGTCAGATGATAAAATCCACTGTCATAATATTGTAAAGTGGGCCTGCCCTAGGCCTTCTAAAAACCGGCCTATGGCTAATGTCAAGTCAGTGTGTCATTAATTAGCAACTTTTTATGTAATTAGGAGTTCACATGAGCTCATTACAAAAACAGAATTTGAGTGTCTGAGTTGTTATATTTCTAAATTCTAAATCAGGGTAAAGGGTAGGCTTGATAAAACTCTTGGAATCTGAAAAACATAAAATTCTGTTAATAAGCGAGATGCAGACTACTGTCTATGTATAAGATCTATCATAACTGAGAATAAGACGGCTATTAATAATTATTATTGTCAATAATTTTATAAATAAAGGCTTCATAATTTTGAGTCAATGACTTCCCCTGCTTTTCATATCAGCCAAATTACTGATCCCAATGATCCATGAGCCCGAAACAATTAACTTGAGTTGTCGGCCCGAGCCCGAAACAAACCCGATGTAAATGATTATTTATTTAATGCCTGGTTGGAACCTCTGCGAAGTGCATTCATTTCAGCAGCAGAAGCAGCAAGACGGGAGCGCCGTATGTGAGAGGTACGCGTACGGCACACGTGCACGCAGCAGCATTGCGCACATACCTGGGCAGGCCGAGGGGTGTGCGCCGTGTGGGGCATACACGCAAGAGCAGCTCAAGCTGTCTGTGTCCCTACTCCTCCTCTTTGTTCATAAACATTTGCAAAAAACAACTTTTTGTCCCCTAGGACTACAGGTACAAGCATCTTTGCTCACAAGCATAATGTAACTGTACATTGTCCTGATAAATGAAAAATGAAATGAACATTTTACGCACAAACAGGAACCAAACTGCTTATTTAGCCACTGTGAGTTGAACTCTGTCCTGAGATAAAGAAAAGTGATGTTCTATGTGTAGCGCCGGTATCCAAGGTGCCTGGCCATGCTGCTTAAACGTATAATTATATTGTGTATCCAATAGTCTAAGCCTATAGCTTAGATTTTTATTAGAAAATATAATTACATAAAAATATACGTCATTATAATAAATCACAATTGCAAACACTTCCAGGGTAGGGGCCGGTGGAATTTTACGTTTTCCAGACATGCTGCGCCGTCTGCGGAAGTGTGACTTACATTCACTTGCACTTACATTCTCCGCCAGTGGTTACTTTTTTTATGTATTTCTTTTATTTCAAGACTTTGTAGACATTGTAGATTCTCACTGACTGCATTCATTTATGAATGAACACATATAGGGATGCACTGATACCGCTAGCAGTATCGGTTTGATACCTCGTACTCATTAATGAGGTCCCGATACCAGAAACCGATACCACCTGACGTGCGGCTGGCGCTCCTACAGGATGCAACTCTCAGCTGAGGAGAGAAAAGAGCAACAAACTGGAGAATTCTTTAGTGGAAATATTACACATAGAGCTGACTTTATTACAGACTACACTCCTTAACGTTTAGCTCTGGTTAAATCCAGCACGGACTAACGGCTCTGACAATTCTTGAACCGCCTTATGCCCAGTGGCTTAATTCATCTGTCAAACTAACCCGGTGACTAAAAAGTACTCAAAATAAAGAGATACAGCGTGTCCATATTGAGCGAAATTGAGCTGCAGCAAAAACAAAGTGCTGTAGGCTACTGGCTAAGTTGCTATAAACACACAGGAAAATCCACACAGAGCTGTAGTGAAGGCGACGAGACCATTTAGCTGCAGTAATAAGTAACCATCTCAGTACTATTGTTAAATAAAATGAATAAAGCACAAGCATTGAGGAGCTTGTGGACAGGGGCTGTTCCGTCTATGATGGACTGTGCAATAATATAGATAATAAAGATATTGAATGAAAAAAAAAAAGGCATTTGTTCAATTCTGATATTACTCAAAGTGTAGCCTACTTTACTCAAGGAAATGTAAATTACGGCTTTGCACTTTGAACATTTTCTCAGTGAGCTTCACGGTGTCGTCGCCGAAGAGGTTTGTTTTCAATCGTAGTTTAATGTCTTCAATGAGAAGAACACAATGGAAATGTTGAAAATAAAGAAAACTTTTTATCAGTACTATAATTTCTCAATACCAGTTTAGTAAAAGCCTAAATAACTAGTATTATTACCAGTACTAGATATCAATAGCTATGTCTAATACAACACGTCAACAAAATCTTTCATTCCAATTTGGGTAAAGTGAACGAGATCAGACAGACGGGGATGGGCTTTAAAAAGAGAGAATGCACTTTTCTGAATCGATGTGTAAAAGAAAGTGAAAAGGCTGTGCTGTTTGTCCTTAACGTTGAGTGCACGCTGGGCTATGTGACATACCAGGACCTGCGCTCCATCCCCAGCCTCCGCGAGCAGACCGTCATCGCTGTCAAAGCCCCAGCAGAAACCAAGCTGGAGGTGCCCGACGTGCCAGGGGTAAGTTGTGTCTTTGTTCCACTCTCCCATGTTTGTGCTAAAGCTGCTGCTCTCGGATGCAACAGCTAGCAATTCTGAAGTGCCGTACACCTTCACTGGACTCTGATGGCTTTTCTGATATTCCTGTGTCATCCTCAGCAGAGCATGTTACAGATCTATCTGAAGAGCTCCAATGGGCCCATCGAGGTGTACCTGTGCCCAGAGGAAGGGCTTGACGATGCCAGTCCTGTCAAGGGAGGACTCACCCCCAAAAAGGAGTTCCCCACTCCGCTGGGACCCCCCCAGTCAGTCACCTCTGTACACGACTACTGCAGTCGACAGGAGCCCAGACCGGAGCCCAAACAGCGACAGGAGCCCAGCCAGCGTAAGTACAAAAGAAGCTTTAATGGAGACATTCTGTAAAATGATAACCATGTCATAATGTTGCTTCCTTCTCATTTGGTCAAGGTCGAGATTTATTTATAAAGCACATTTAAAATACAGTTGACAATGCCCAAAGTGCTGTACATGTTTCAGAAAAATATATATACAGGGTACAAATAAGCAACAACGTAGGATGTTCAACTCGGCTCGTGTTGAAAACCAATGCATAAAAGTAGAGTAACGCGTTAGCTACCGACAATTTAGTAACGTAATTCCGTAAATGTTTCGATCCGCCGCAACGTTTGTATTTAACATGGGCAGATGTGACCGTGACAGTCCGAGCCGTTTTTTCATATACGCACACTACGCAAAGCTGATTTGTTTGTCAAATTTAAAAGAGCTATCAAGATTTTTTATGTGGGAGCTGAAGGGAACAAAGGTCTGGTCAGAACTGCCAAACATAACAATTTCAGTTTTGCTCTCATTTAGGTTGAAGAAGTTTAGCTTCAGCCAGTCTTTGGCCTGGAGGCATTTCTGCAAAGACTGCATTGAAATGCTTTCTGACTTTAGAGGTATGTAAATGTGGATGTCATCGGCAAACGGTGTTGGGGAAGTTACTTTACTCGTTACTACTTTAAAAAAATAACCTGTTAACCAGGGACTGCAGATGTAAATTAGCCTCAGGCTAACTCTGGTACAATGCATCAAATGGCAACATTTATGTTATAATTGTACATTGTCCCTTTTAAATAATTAAACTAAACTACTTTACGTAGTTACTCTCTGAAGAAAGTAACTTATTACGTTACTCGTTACTTTTACGTTACTTTTGTAATATAAAAGGTTACAGTTAGGGCTGAGCGATATGACGATATTAGACCGTCTTACAATCTCCAGAGCTGACGATCTGTCATTTTTGTGGGATCGTTTTATCACGGTTCTAAGCACTTCTGCACAGTTGCCTCTTTTCACCGTCAGTGAAGTAAACCCAAGCCCCACTTTCTGCTCCACAATGTCGGACGCTAATGCGAGCGTTTGGCAGTTTTTCTCCTTGTATGAGCTGAAAGTTTAGAGGGACGGCCGGGTCTTTGTAGATTTGCAGTGGTCTGATACTCCTTCCATTTCAATATTATCGCTTGCACAGTGCTCCTTGGGATGTTTAAAGCTTGGGAAATCTTTTTGTATCCAAATCCGGCTTTAAACTTCTCCACAACAGTATCTCGGACCTGCCTGGTGTGTTCCTTGTTCTTCATGATGCTCTCTGCGCTTTAAACTGACCTCTGAGACTATCACAGAGCAGGTGCATTTATACGGAGACTTGTTTACACACAGGTGGATTCTATTTATCATCATTAGTCATTTAGGTCAACATTGGATCATTCAGAGATCCTCACTGAACTTCTGGAGAGAGTTTGCTGCACTGAAAGTAAAGGGGCTGAATCATTTTGCACGCCCAATTTTTCAGTTTATTTGTTAAAATTTTTTGAAATATCCAATAAATTTCGTTTCACTTCATAATTGTGTCCCACTTGTTGTTGGTTCTTCACAAAAAATTACAGTTTTATATCTTTATGTTTGAAGCCTGAAATGTGGCAAAAGGTCGAAAAGTTCAAGGGGGCCGAATACTTTCGCAAGGCACTGTAGTTCTACTTAGGGATGGGAGTGGCTAACATTTTATCCATATTAATGCCCTTAATAATTCAGTCAATCCGGTTCTTAATTCTCTTATTGATTCCAAATCAATCAAAAATGTCTGCTTCATATAGTTTGAACAGGCCTACTCTGATATACACAAAAGCTACGTTTAACTATTATGAACGGGATTTAAAGCTGAAATGGTTATTTCAGAGGAGCAAGAGAGACAGTAAGTATTGACTTTAGTTTACAATGAAGTGAAAGTGGTGAGTGGCTCTGCTGTTGCGAATCTGCAGCGGCTCCGGCTGGTTGATATTATAAAGCAGCATTGTTAATGAATGAGACATACAGTTTCGACTGCTCAAGTAGAACCGGTTGTTCTTGTAGAACTGGTTTTCAATCCCCATCCCTAACTTCTGTATATACAGTGCCTTGCGAAAGTATTCGGCCCATATCCAATACATTTCGTTTCACTTCAGGATTGTGTCCCACTTGTTGTTGGTTCTTCACAAAAAATTAGTTTTACGTCTTTATGTTTGAAGCCTTAAATGTGGCAAAAGTTCAAGGGGGCCGAATACTTTCGCAAGGCACTGTACTTCTACCCCCACAACAAGTACTACTGCAGGTGCTATTATATTACTTCAAGTACTCTATATTGACTGCACTCCTGTCCCCTCTAACATTTCAGTCCCGTCGTCTCTCCTGGACGTGGAGGGGCTGCTGGGCCTGCCCCCCAGCCTACTGCAGATGACGGAGGACCAGCTGCCCGGCACCGCCCTGGCCCCGTTCGCCAGCTTCTCTCCTCCTCTGGACCACGATGACTACCTGTGGAGCCTGGAGGAGCACGAGGGAGTGTCTGACTTCTTCGACACCTACGACCTGGGCGACCTGCTCCGGAGCTGAGGGAACCCATCCCAACGCCACACAGTTTACAGTCCCATTAAACACCAGCCAGGCCTTTCCATTGTGCCAAAGTTAAGCTGAAATCACCATCTAAACCACTCATGAACAGTCATTTTAACTCTTCATTCATTTTCAGTAGATAAATATTGAAAGAAATGTTCCCTGGGAAAGGCTAACGACGAAATAAAAAATATTCCTTTGGCCGAACCTTTAGCTTGGAATCTGGAGCAATGAACCAGAAATCAGAAATATCAGAAACCAGTCAATGAATCCAGCTCTAAATATAAGGTCAAAAGTATTTAAACCAACAGTTATCTGAACTCAAAGCATTGGAACTGTTTGCCTTTTTGCCGTGAGGGAAATCCTGTAGATGACTTTACAGTAGATTCACGTGCTAAAATATGTAATGATAAAAATGTTATTTGTGTAAAATATAAAAATGGCACAAATGCTACAGAAGGAACTTTTACTGAAAACCGAACAATTGTATAATTTATCAGCACAACATATCAATAACCTTTTTAGTATTGAGCGTTAAAAAGGTCTCGGTGAAACTGTTTGATTTAAATCTATGGGTGATGTGTGTTGACCCACAATAGACGGGGGTCTCTCCTTGTTATGAAGCCATGTTTTCGTAATGTTAATGCCATAGAAATAACTCTCTAATGATGGGGAGGAGGGATGCTGTTCTACACGCAGGGATTTGTTTTTATACGTGTTTAGATTAGTAATATTTTAAGTTATTATCATACCTTTGGTGTGCGTGTGAGCTCATCTGTAGCCAGTAGGGGGCAGACCTCATCTCGGACCAACTCGAGCTGTGAATATTTACTTTTCACTTGTTCAGTCCATGCAGACGCTGAAGGGAGCATCAGGGACCGCTCACTATGTTTGTGCACTAGAGGAGACTACGGTGGCCCTGCTCAGTCAAAAGAACCATTTCAGATGTGATGATGACTAAAGATCATACAGCGATGTATGTTTTAGACCCGCTTGCATTTGCTCGGGCGTTTACATGATCATTCAGTATCATTCTGAAGAAGTCCTAACACTCTTCAGGAAGGAGTCTTGGGCGTGGGGGTCTGGGTCCTCTTGGGTCTGGGTCTCAAACCTTAAGCTGTGCACCAATTCCCAGGGAATAATGTCCACACTGGCTCCCTAATGTCTTATTCTTTTGTCCTGTAGATCTGAAGACAGGGCCTGACTCCCAGTGATGTGATCACACTTTTCAACTCTAAACATTTCATTCCGTTAAAAACAGTGTTGGGGAGTAACGGAATGCATGTATAAGTAAGTGTATTCTGGTACAGTTACTCTTTTATTTAAGAGTATTTAGAATACAGTTACTTTTTTAAATCAAAGGAATATATATATATATATATATATATATATGAGTACACTGTCACATTCCCAACATGATTCAGCAATAACTTTTAATGATGTCCTGCATAATTACACATAAATAGAACGCAAATCAACTTGAAGGAACTCTTAAGTATTCAGAATATAATACTCTGATGGGACAAAGTCACAGAATACATTACAAATAGGGCTGGATACTGTTCGATACCAGTACTTTAACAATACTTGGATTTCAATACCGATACCTGAAGAATACTTTTGCCGATACCAATACTAAAATATTTGTCATCTAGAACAATACTGGGTGAAAGGTGAGCAAATTTACAATATCAAACGAGTCACTTCCCTTAATCCTGTCTCTGGACCAACAGCACCAAAACTTGGATCTAAAGATAGACTTTTTTCGGTAATCTTAGTTACTAAATACATTTCAGGCAAGTAACTAAATACATTTATAAAGTATTCTCCCCAACACTGGTTCAAAAGTCGGTCCATGTTCTGTGTGCGACTCTGAGCCCCTTCTCGCCTCTGCACTGGGCACAGGGTTCTCTGATATTTCCATTACAATAAGTTTCAATATCTTTTTTGAGTTGAGTCCTGGGGATCATTTTCAACACTGTCGTTTGAAAAGTGAGTCTGACTTTGGGGAATCGCTCCAGGGGCATTATGGTTTGGTCCTTCGTGAGTATAAGCCACGTCACGTCTTTGTATGTGTGTTTTGAATGAGTGCAAATGAATTTGACAATGTTGAGACACTGAATATGAATTTCCAGTAAGGCAGCTTTTCTGCAGGTAGCTAGAGTATGCAGTGCCTAGACTGTTATTGAAATGCAACATCCTCCAAATGTATTCATCTGTAGTTTGAATACGATCAAGTTAAGTACAACAAGTCGGCGTTAGCTGATCTGTCTTTTTGGACAAATCTAAATGTATTCTCAAATTTAGGGCAGCACAATGTGAGTAAAATGGCTTTGTTTGATAACCGTATTAAATATCGCCATCTTTTACTCAACCATTTAAATTGTTTTATTCAACTTTAAACCTAAAGAAAACAAAACAGTAGCAATTAGTTCTATCATCCAATCGTGTCAAACACGACCTCAAAATAAAAGCTTAAATTAGGACCAAAACCAGGATAAAGTGGAACAAAATGAGGAAAGGTGATCCTGTGCAGCCCTAATCCAATGTAATGGCGTTTGAAGCCAGTCTGTGAACATGTGTGTTGCCTTCACTGACCCCTGTAAATGCCAGTATGCAGTCTGGTGAAAGCTCGGGATAAGCTAAGTGACCTGTCCTATAAACTTGAACTTGTGTGATGCGGGGTTTTGTGTAGTGACGGTTTTGGAGCATTATTGTTTGGTGTTGTACATAAATGAGCTGTATTTATACGTCTTTGGGAATGTTTACGAAGTATGCCTCTGACTGAAGGCCTATTTTTGGTTTGCAGCACTTAATATGTTTTGTAATATTGTGTGGCCTGTTTGAAATTGTTGAATAAAAGCCATAAAGACTTGAGTTGTTTTTCTTTTTGTGATGTAGCTAAACTATCAGTCTATTTTGTAATTTAAAACTGTTTATCTAGATAAATGACATAAAATAACTACTTTTTGTATAACCAAATTCACGACAGGCGCCGCCTCACATAGCAGTGACAAATAACGAATGTAATGTCCAAGCAGCAGATGGAAATGAGTGCTGGGGGTAGGCTACAGTGACCTGTGAGGGAACACTCAAACATCTAGTGAAAAGAGAAACCTGAGCTCCGCTTCCATGTGACCCCAGGGCTGGCCACTGCAGTACTCTCGTCCAGTCAGTCTCTTGTCAGAGCATTACCACTGTGCCTGTTAAAAGTGAGCTACACTGGCAGGGACTCATTCTCGATTTAAATGTGAACCAAATGGTGAAGAATGAAGCGGAGGTTGAGAAGAGGAATAGAAACTCATGATTGAGACACTCGTGTGGCTCTGGCTGCTTCCCTGCAGGGGTGTGTCGAGCAGTTGACTTAGCGGGTGCAGTTGCTGGGCCCGGTTGGCGATGGATGGTCAAGGCCAGGGTACAAGTCAGCTGCTAGAGCCTCACGCTGTGCAGTGATTCGGGCACACAGGGGAGAGGAGGAGGGCAGAAGCACTTTACAGAAGGCAGGTGCCTCGGGTCCTCAACGTGCTGGGCCCCTGGGCTTAGCCCTGGTAAGCCCGTGGATAAATCCGGCCTTGATGGTATGACTGATTTTATAGAGGGCCGGTCTTGACCCAAAAGGCCACATTTTTCTGCCAGTCCAGCAGTGCACATGACACAGGTCCGCCCAGGTGCTTGATACATGTGTCGGTACCTCGGCTCCTTAGACCCAGCACTACGACTAACCTCTTGAATCAAATAAGGTACAGCTCTGCCTTTGTTTGGGCCATGTTCAGTCCATTATATTTGAGGAGCAAAGGCCCTCATAGAAATGATTAGAGTAGACTGGCTTTTTTTTTTTAAAGATACCAAATCCAATAATGTCAACCATTATCGAATGTGCTGGACATGGTCTGAACCAAAAAGTTTCATCATGGGAGTGATACAGTTTAAGAGCTGAAAAGGAAGAAGAGCCTATGTCTGAAAAGTCTGTCAGACCAAAATGGGCTCGCACCTGTCCTCACTGAGAGCCCGTCACATTCCCGACCTGCTCAACGTGGGCGCGGACGTTATGTCCAGGGGAGGCCCACTCCGCGACGAGTGGAGCCTAGCCCCATGGGTCGCAATGGAGGTTTGGCGCCGGTTCGGGGAACCAGTGGCCGACCTTTTGGCCAGTGCAGAGAACGCACAGTGCCCACTTTGGTTCTCGCTCAGGTGGGCAGACGCCCCTCCGCTCGGAGTGGACGCCTTGGCCCATCGGCCGTGGCCCACAGGCCTCCTGTATGCATTTCCGCCGGTTTGCCTCATGCCTCCTCTGCTGTACAGGATGAGGATGGAGGGGTTGGTCACTGGGTGGCCCCAGACAGTCCGAACGCCAGGTGGTACCTGGACCTGGTGGAGATGGTGGCGGACGGCCCCTGCCGGACCGGTCGGACACGTTGGTCCAAGCAGGGGGGATCTGCACTCCCGCCCGGTGTTGGGACGCAGGCTTTTGGTTTGGAAGCTGAGAGGGGGAAGTTGTTGCATTTAGGCGTAGATGGGTAATATATATTACGCTAGGTGCCCTGGTGCTCTGGTGGAGCAGCCCGTGGCCCTGCTCTGACTGCCCATGGGTGCGTCTGGTTGGTGACACTGACTGCGTGACGTTGTCCTGGGTGCGCTCCAATCGTGGTCATTTGTGCCTGCTGGGAGTACATTCTTCCCTACGGTCTTCGCGCAGGGTTTTAACCAATAACGAAGCCCGTAGAGGGCGTAGCCCATATGAAACAGAAATGTGAGTATGGGCGTAGCCCTCTATCTGCATGCCCAGCAGGCCCATCCTGTCTTCTGGCTGAGTTTCAAAGGAGATGAGCGGTGGGAAGAAGGGGTTTATATACCCCAGATGGATGTACCATCACCTTGACATGATTGGAGCGGGTAGATGTTTTTATCTCTCAGGCGCGAGGCGATGCCTTGAGTTATAACCAATAGCGAAGCCCGTAGAGGGCTACGCCCATACTCACAGAACTATAGTTACTGTCATTTTCAGACGCAGCCACAGTTCCTGTAGAGCCGCTCCCAGAGCGCCCTCTATTGGCTCCCCAGAGGCCTTTATACCCTCCATGTGCGTATGCTCATATCTGCACATTTTCCTCTTGTCCACAGTAACATGCACCAGGTTAAAAGCACCTCTAGAGGGTGCCATTGTCCCATGTACCAAGTAAAGGGCAGCTCCGTGTGAAGTAACAGAAACCTGACCCTGCACAGTCAGTCAGCTGAGAGGAGAGTCCACAAAGGAGCATGAAGGAAGGCCCATTGACCCCCGCCCATGTGCAAAAATGATGTGATACATTTGTTAAGTTCCACAGAAATCCAATGAACATACATATAACCTGGTCATAGCTAGTGCTGACACAATCAGAGGTTTGAACTCTCCTGGTGGCACACACTAAAAAACTGCTTTAGCCCAACCTGAAACCAGCAGAAAGACTGTAGGAAATAAGGCTAGAATGTTCTTTCCATGTAATGGTATGTTCAGACTGTGCTGTTGACGACTGCATAGACAGTGTATCACTGTGTGTTTGCCTGAGCCAGTGTGATTACTGTGAAGCTGAACTGAGCCAACCGGTTTGTGAGGGAGGAGGGAGGTGAGCACTCACACGAGGAACTTCTGGGAGAAAATGTACTTTTTCATACTCTTATGACTTGACTTGAAGTTCTATCTATACTCTTACTTACAGTGGGAACCAGATGTTTACATACACTTTATAAAAAGACACATTTGCACATTGCTTTTTTTTCCCTCAGTTTTGAGATTTTCCTCCTTTTTTTTTTTGGTCAATTTGAATTTTAAACATTATTTCTGTAAGCTAAATGTTAGAAGAATGAGAGATAGATTTATTTTGTATTTTTTTTAGAAATGTTTTAGTTTAGTTAGTAATACACTAAGATTACTATATATTTGGAAAAGCCCAGATGATGATGTCATGACCTTGGAAGCTCAAGTCTGGTTCATTCTTGGGTGTAATTTACAGACACTTGAAGGTCCAGGTTCACTGGTTAAAATAATGATGGAAATGTCCAGTCATCATACAGATCAGAAAGAAGGCGGGTTCTGAGTCTCAGAGATGAACGTGCTGTGTCTGAAATGTGAAGATCAACCCGAGAACAAATGCAAAAGACCTGGTAAGAGTTTGTCATTATCCAGAGTGAAACAAGTCCTGTACCGACATGGGCTGAGAGGGAACTCTGCCAGGAAGAAGCTCTTACTCCAAAAGAAACATCAAAAAGCCAAATGCACACAAGGATAAAGACTTTTTTTTTTTTTTTTGACATCCTGTGGTCTAAAGAAACGAAAATTGAAAGTTTGCCATAATGACCATGGCCAAGTTTGGAGGAAAAAACCTGAGAACACCATCCCAACTGTGAAATACGGGGGTGGCAGCATCATGCTGTGGGGTGGTTTTGCTGCGGGAGAGATTGGTGCACTTCACAAAAGATGACATCATGAAGAAAGAACACTGTGGAAATATTGTGGCAAAATCTCAAGACATCAGCCATGCAGTTACAACTTGGGCGCAGATGGACCATTCTAAATGGACAATGACCCAAAGCAAACTGCCAAACTGGTTACTGTTAGAGGATAACATTAAATCGCTATTTATCATACTGGGTCAAGCTGTACAGTCGCACTATCTCTGTGATAGCCTTGACTGTGGTGCTCAGGCGCCCACTCTCAGCCACTGAATGTTTTGCTTGCGTATCAGTATGACGCTCTTAGACGGTATTTATGCCTCTTCTGTGGAAGCATAGACAGACTTGAATGGTAGGACTAGTGCAATGTCTCGAGTTCATGTCTCCGGGTCCCGTAACGATGGTAAATAAACTTCTCCTGTATAAGACATCCCGACTGCTGCCTGTTCTTCATCAATCCTCTCGAGCACCATTGTTATTTCTCTAACAGTTACAAAGTGGCTTAAAGAAAACAAAGTCAATGTTTTGAAGTGGTCGTCACTAGGTCCTGATCGCCAGTTATAAATGTATGGGCAGAGCTGAAAAGGCATAGGCACGCAAGGTGGCCTACAAATGTGTCTCAGTTACACCAGTTCTGTTTGGAGGAATGGACTAAAACTCCTGACAACTATTGTGAGAAGCTTGTGGAAGGAAATCCAAAACATTTGAGCCAAAATATACAGTTTAAAGGCAATGTTATCAAATATTAATGAAATGTATGTAAACTTTTGGTTTTGTAAAAAGTAATACAAAAATTATAATAATCTTCTTTTGTGTCGAAAAATCTTTTTCTCATTCTTCTGGCATGTAGCAAAAATAAATAATGTAAACAATTCTTATTGACCTAAAAAAGTAAAAGTTAGTCAGACATTGAGAAAAAATGCAAACGTGTATTTTTATGACGTGTATGTAAACATCTGGTTCCCGCTGTAGATGGGTAGCACTTTGTGATACCTTTCGGTATGAAAAGCGCTTTATAAATAAAGTTTGATTGATTGATTGATTGAGATGTTGCAGAAGCTCACACAGACACATCATGTGACTGAAGCAGCTGGCTCACTCACTGGTGCTGGTTAAGTGTCAACCACAGACCCTGCTTTCTTAATATGTCCAGTTCAGTCAACTGTATTTGTCCCACATGGGGCAATTCCTTTAGAGCAGAAAACATAGGATATAAAACAGCCATACAAACTGCATACAAACAAGCAAGTGGAGCTCACACATAGATACGATCTGTCTGAATAACAGGCAAGAAGTCACAATTTCCACACTTTCATTGTGTACAACGTTCTCAGACACAGGAACCTTTTTCCTTCAGAAATAAAAAGCTATTTATTTTGTTTTAGCAATATTCAAGTCCAAGAAGTTTCTGTCGCACCAAGAGATAAACTCAGTGAGTCCTCACCACTGAGAAGAGACAACAGCGCTGTATCATCTGAAAATTGTACCAAGTAGCTGTGCTCGTGAGAACTTCTGTATTTGTCCGTGTACAAAATAAACAAAAGTGGAGACAGAACGCACCCTTGTGGTGAACCAGTGGATATATTTACAGCCTCAGACAAATGGCCATTTACAAAAACTCTTTGCTTCCTGTTTGTTAAAAAGTCAGAAATCCATAGCACCAGTTAGTGTTAAAAGTCTTTGAATTAAAAGAAGTGTTTGTATAGGGAGTTCAAAATGAAAAGTTTTGCACCCTCAACTCCTTTCCCTGCCTGATAGGCAAATTGAAAGGGATCCATGTTTCCCTCCACATATCAAGATTTCCCTTTTTATAATTTGTCTAAGATTTTCCTACACAGAGATGTTGATGCCACTGTTCTAAAATCATTCATTTGCTTTGGCATTTTAATCTTGTTAACAGGGATCACTGTCTTCCATATTGAGGGAATATGATTATAGTCAAGTGACATCTGAAAAACATGTTGGAGGACACCACTAAGTTGGTCAGCTCTTATTTGGGCCAGGTGCTTTTCTCATATTCACCCGCTTCAAGAGGTCCCGAACATTTTCCTCACTAATGACGATCATGTGACAATTTGTCAGTGAGAAGGGATAGTTCACAAGAAAAGTCAAGTTTTTCTGAGCAGCAGTAATAGAGATTCAAAGCATTGGGGAGAGCTGCATCCTCAATCCCTTGAATTTTAAAATTTGTATTTGTTTCACTTTTGCTCGATTGAGAGGCTAAGAACATCGATGTAATGCCCTATCAGTACTACAGTACTTATGTTCAGCCTGCCCCATATACAACTTTTCGGCTTTACCTATTTCATATTTCGTTCTTATCCTGGCAAGTGCCAGAATAGAAAACTTCCTTTTTCTTATTCAAAACCTGCTTAACATTCTTGTTATTTGAGTACAATGTAATCATTTTGTCTGGAATATTACACTCTACACATAAGGAGATGTAAGAAGAAATAACATCAGTGAGTTCACTTAAGTCCTTACAAGAATTATTAAAACACATCCCATCCTGTACAATCAAAACAAGCCTGAAGCGAAGCAATACTGTCTGTTGTCCAGCTTTTGATTGTCTTTGTTAGAGGCTCAACACGGCTTAAGTTTGTTTGTGCCTGTTCCTGGCTGCTGTTACAAAGGACTTCTCCCAACCAGGGTTTCCATGGGACATTTAAAAGTATTAAGAGTCATTAAATGCCAAAACATGCTCTTGAATGTATTTAAAAAGCATTCAATTGGAACTGGCATTAAATCAAAATTTGTTGGAAAATGGTGACATTGCTCAAAACATTTTACTGTATAAGTTAATCGAAAATGAGGTTCGAAGACCTCTATGGACAGTACAACAACAAGGATCGTGACGTCGCCCAGTATGGCGCAGCCGGGGACCCACCCTGGAGCCAGGCCTGGGGTTGGGGGCTCGAATACGAGCGTCTTGTGGTCGGGCCTCTGCCCACAGCCCAAAAGGACAACGTGGGCCCGCCCTCCTGTGGCCCACCAACCGCATAGGGAGCCATAGGGGTCGGGTGCAGAGAGGACTGTGTGGCAGTTAAAGGCAGGTGCCTCGACGACCTGGTCCGCGTGCGCAGCTTCTGGCGTTCGTCATTGACCAATGCCTGAAAAACAGCTGGAGCGTTAGTCAGTCCAAAAGGCATTACAAGGTATTCAAAATAGCCAATGGGTGTGTTGAAAACAGTCTTCCATTCATCTCCTTTGCGTAGAGGATACTTGTTCTTAATGGTAATGTTGCCCTCTATAGTCTATGCAGGGGCAAAGACTATAGAGACCCCACATTAGCTGGTGAGCCCACCCTTTTGGTCGCACAGGGCAGTTGGCAACAAAGTGACCAATCTTTCCAGTACAGTACATGCACTCTCCAGACTGAATTCTACGGAGGTGCTCAGCTTGGGTTAGTCGGGTACGTCCCAACTGCATTGGCTCCACATCTGAAGGTTCAGTAGGCAAAACTTTAGAAGTTAAAGGCTGAGGAGTGTTAGAACTCACCCAATGCTGAGAGGTGGGAGTGAAAAAATGGGAAAACTGTGGCCTTGTCTCGACGGCGTTCTCTCAGGTGGTTATCAAGTCTTATTGCCGCAGAGATGAGGGAATCGAGATCAACGAATTCATCCTTCACTGCTAGCATCCTTAAGCTGTTCACTCAAACCATTAATAAACACTCTCTGGAAGGCTGCACCATCCCAACCCGCCTCTGCAGCTAGTGTTCTGAAATCAATTGAAAAGTCAGCAGCACTACGAGTGCCCTGGCGAAAGGATAACATGCGTTTGGCAGCCTCTTTTCCTTGAACAGGATGATCGAAAACCTTCTTTTGATTATAATCTCGTCGAATAGCAGCCCGAGTCTCCCAAGTGGCCGATGCCCAAGCTAATGCCCTTCCTTGCAGTGACCCCATTACAAACGCTATTTTGGAGCAGTCAGTAGTGTAGGTGTAAGGCTTTTGGTTAAACACTAAAGAACATTGCAGAAGGAAAGCCCTACATTCCCCCATATCTCCGGAATAGTGTTCAGGGTCAGGTACATGTGACTCACGAAATGGAGGATCTGGTGGTCTGGAAGCAGTGGCTTCTTGTGGTGGAGTTGCTTCTTGGTGCTGTGCTGGGAAATGTGCAAAAGCTGTGTGGAGGCTCTCCAACATGGATCCAATTTGAGACATTTGGGCACCAAATTCATTCTGACTCTCCCCAATTTGCTTCAACTGAGCTTCATGCTTTCCCAATAATTGGCCCTGACTGGAGACAGCTTGGAACAGAGAATGTTGGTCTGCTGGGTTCATTTTTGGCCAGTTTGTACTGTTGCAAGAGTAGGAAATAGAACCCAAATGCAGGACCAAACTCAAGGAAAAGGTTTACACATTTATTTTCCAGAAAAAGGAGGTAAGGGGCCAGTGGAGCAGGTAGGTATCGGGCTGAAGCCAGTGGAGCAGGTAGGTATCGGGCTGGAGCCAGTAGAGCAGGTAGGTACCCGGGCGGAGTCAGAACTGAGGCTGGTGTCTTCTGCAAAGGAGATGAAAAAAAGGTTTCACTGAGATTCGTCCCGAGTACCTTAAGTCTCTGGATGTTGTAGGGCTGTCTTAATTGACACGTCTCTGCAACCAATCGCGTGGTGGTCGGGGACAGATCCACGAGGGACAATGCGGTTTCCGTCCTGGTCGTGGAACACTGGACCAGCTCTATACCCTTCATCGGGTGCTCGAGGGTTTGTGGGAGTTCGCCCAACCAGTCCACATGTGTTTTGTGGATCTGGAGAAAGCGTTCGACCGTGTCCCTCGTGGTGCCCTGTGGGGGGTGCTCCGGGAGTATGGGGTCCGGGGCCCTCTACTAAGGGCTGTCTGTTCCCTGTATGACCGTAGCAGGAGTTTGGTTCGCATTGCTGGCAGTAAGTCAGACCTGTTCCCGGTGCGTGTTGGTCTCCGCCAGGGCTGCCTTTTGTCACTGGTTCTGTTCATTACCGGACACCGGAGGGAACCTCAGGATCTCATCTCTGCTGTTTGCAGACGATGTTGTTCTGTTGGCTTCATCAAATCAGGACCTCCAGCTGCACTGGGGCGGTTTGCAGCCGAGTGTGAAGCGGCCGGGATGAGGATCAGCACCTCCAAATCTGAGGCCATGGTTCTCCACCGGAAAAAGGTGGCTTCCCCGCTTCAGGTCGGTGGGGTGTCCTTGCCTCAAGTGGAGGAGTTCAAGTATCTCGGGGTCATGTTCTCAGTGAGGGACGGATGGAGCGTGAGATCGGTAGACGGATCGGTGCGCCGTCAGCAGTGACGCGGTCGCTGTATCGGACTGTTGTGGTGAAGAGGGAGCTGAGTCAGGGGGCAAAGCTCTCGATTTACCGATCGATCTACGTTCCCACCCTCACCTATGGTCATGAGATTTGGGTAATGACGGAAAGGACAAGATTGCGAATACAAGCGGCCGAAATTAGTTTCCTTCGCAGGGTGGCTGGGCGCACCCTCCGAGATCGGGTGAGGAGCTCAGTTACCCGAGAGGAGCTCGGAGTAGAGTCGCTGCTCTTTCACGTCGAAAGGAGCCAGCTGAGGTGGCTAGGGCATCTGTTCCGGATGCCTCCTGGTCGCCTCCCTCGGGAGGTGCTCCAGGTGAAACTGAAAATTCCCACCCAGCTGTTCCAGTCCAGCCCCCTCACACCCCACAGTGACCCTCTTTGACGTCACAACCACATTTTCAAATACCTGCGATGCCACAGCATTCGTTTGCTGTAATCTAAACTTAAGGTGCTCCCACAAAGTATTTGAGTGTGTGACCTCTTTTTAGTTTTATAGTTTGTTTTTAGGCCAGGTGTTTGAAAATGCTCACCACAGTCGTTAGATTACTTCAATATTATTGAAGAAGATTGGTCAGCACATAAAGGCCAAACCTGAGAAGCAACAGGAACACGGCTTTGGACAGAGAAATAGTGCAAATATTTTTGCCAACAGCTACATTTAGATGAGACACTGCAGGTGAATAGGGATTAAATTTTTATTTTGAGATATTTGAAACTTTTGCTGCAGATTACTGATGTAAATATGAGAAGATAATGCATTGCAATTTATTTGTCTTTTTATTTTTTCATATAAAATGTGTTCAGCGATGAAATCTGAATAATGGATGGAGCCAGGTTTAAATGTATGGTTTTATTTCACGACATCCATCCATCCAGCTGTTGGAGCTGCACCAGCCCCTATAGCGCCCCCTGCAGGTGGTGGGTCCACAGAAGGACGGCCTCATGGTTCTAACCGGGCCTGTTGGTCTCTCATAGGGGCTTCTGAACCGCTCTTTGTCTGACCCGTCACCTAGGACCTGTTTGCCCTGGGAGACCCTACCAGGGGCACCAAGCCCCCGACAACAGAGCTCCAGGACCATTCGGGTGCTCAAACCCCTCCACCACGTTAAGGTGGCGGTTCCAGGAGGGGTATTTCACGACATATTTGTTACAAAGTATTTTCATTTTGCCTTTTTTTTGGAATTCAACTCAATAAATCAGGCTTGGAATTGTATTTTTAAAAAATCCCTCTGAAAAAAGCTTAAAATAGTGTTGACTGTAAAGTTTCAAGTCTGTAGGTGGAGATATTGCCGCACCAATTTTAACAAAATGACCAATGTTATAATGAAATGAAACATTCCCAGAAACATTGAGTCAGCGCAATAATTAGATCAGATGTTATTGTGAAGATTAGTTAGGCCAGCAGGGCTGGCAAAGGGGCTCTTGTAATCGTATAGAGCCCTCCCCCAAAGTGCGCGGAGCGCCTCCTCTCAAACACTCACTAAAGTGAGTGTTTGAGAGGTGCACATACACGGGACGTATATAATGCAAAAATCAACATTGTAATTGTACAGAGCCCATAAAAGTCAATGGACGACTGAGAGCCCGTCAGTGACTCAGGACTTCTACCGTGAGGTAGGAATGCACGAGAGCTTTCTGAAAATATATAGTTTATGTAAGCGTTGTTTTCGTATGGGAATATTCTTTCTTTCTTTCTTTCTTTCTTTCTTTCTTTCTTTCGCACATTGACAAAAAGTTACAGATTGTAGCCCAAAATTCAAACCCAATCAGACACAACTTTTGACTATTTCCAAATTTTTGATTTCAAAATAGTGGCGCGATAGTGGCGCGATAGTGCCAGCTCCGTTTTTTTTAACATTGCGAGATAGGACGCGGGCAAAAAATGAAGTTTGTTGTAGAATCATAAAAATCGGTACAGACGTGCATCATGACAAGTTGAGCAATAAATATTATTACGGCAACGCCGTCCGCCATATTGAGTGTTGGCCATTTTGGATGACAGCCCGCGAAGCGGGAATCCGCCTTTATTTTTCACTTCGTACAAAATCTATCTCCTCCAAGAGTGTTTATCGGAACGAGCTAATTTTGGGTGGAAAATAACCATGAGAAGTAGAACTTTGAAAGTTATCCAAATTTATCCAAAGTTTTAAGGTTTTTATGTAAAACTGTACGAAGTATTTTGAGCAAACAAAACATGGCTCCCATTCACACATATGAAGCATTTTGTTATCAGTTGTTAAAATCACAGTCCTAAACACTTTCATTTGGCAAAATTCAAATTGGGCTCTATAGGAATTATATGGAGAGTACAACTTTTACTTTTACGAAAATTACAATAATTTGGCACATAATTCTATTTGGTCGTTCCGATCAGAAAATTACACCCATGACATATTTTTTACGGTGTTGCCGTAGTGATGACCAGAACGTCCCATTTTATTCTGATGAAAAAATGTTAAACTCCATAATTCAGTGAGAAGTGAGGATTTTCTGCGGCACAGCTGCAACCCTAAGTAAAATGTAAACATATGCTTCAGTTTGCAGATATAGTGTGATACAAATTCATACTCATTTTTCTCTGTATAATGCATTCCAACAATCCTAAAACTAAGACCCTAGGGAAAAAAGTTAAAAACAAACATTAAGGCAGTAGTAATACCGTAATTTTATATTGAGGGAGACAAAAGGGCGCAAAGCGCCCCCCTTTTTAGAGCCACACTAGGGGGCGCTGTGACTTGATATTGTTTATTGAACATCAAGTTTAACGTCCTGATTCTCCTGCTGTGATGCACTTCCATTCACACACAAAACACTGGAATGAGGAGAGCGTTTGTCTTTTTTCGGGGTTTGGATTTTCCAATTGTCTGATGTCTTTGTTTTAAAGCCTGGAGGGGATTAGATTCTGAAAAATCTTATATAGAGCAAAAAGCTGTAGATCAAATTTAATGAGACATAATAAAGAAGAAAGGTTTAAGTTTTCATTGAATGTGTGTGTGACTCTCGTGGGACCAGCCCTGGTCCTGGTGAAGATGAGCTCTGACTAGTCACATGACTCTTTCCACCGCAAGCGACAAAAGCTTCTCGTAGACAGATAAAAACCAAAGTGTAATAAATGTGTTCTTCTTTGGTCTTACTTTAGTAATGATTTGACTTTTGACTCTGACGTTCTGTTAAAGTAACATTCCTCTTGGTTTCACAGATACACTCTCCTCTGCAGCCCTCTCTGAACTTTAATGAAGCTTCTCGGACTTTTCCCACACGTCTCCACATTGTCATTCTCCGGCTGCTCTGTGAGAGGGGCTGTGTTTCCACGGCGACCATTCTCCAGCCTCGCCAACATGAATAGAGTGGGGTTCACCCCACATGAGAACATTCAGCCAACAACCAACCAAGTAAAACTCCACATCCAAATGTTCGGAGCTGGAAACGAGAAATCAAACCCGGGACCTTCTTGCTGTGATACACAAGCGCTAAGCACAAACATTTACATTGGTAATATGTATTATAATTTAATGCTTTATGTTTCTTGCCACATGATCTTTGTTCATGTGGAGATCTTTCTTTGGCAGTGGATTGAAATGATCTGAGGCTCTTTCACAATCTCTCGTGCATTCCCAAATATTGAACGTTTCTGGTCCTGAAGGTCCTCCTGCGGGACGCCCCGGACAGAAGAGTGTCGCACACGTTACACAACTTAAGGGCTGGTTTCTCAAAATGAGGTTTTCGCTGCACTTTAGTCGCTCCTACAGACTCCAAACGGTTTAACAAGATTTTGAATATTTTTTTAATATCTTTTCCCAGCCTGATTTATTCAGCTCTGAACCCTAAAAAACAAGGCAAAACTTTTCACTGATGATTAGCTTATTCACGATCAAAAATCCCCACTGAAAAAGAATCTTTGTTACTAATATGTCACAAAATAAAACCATAGATTTAAATCTGGGTCTATCCATTGTTTAGATTTCGCTGCTGAAAATATCGGGCATTTTGGCCGTGGGGCAGCAGTTACTGCTCGTGCTTCACAGCTAGAAGGTCCCGCATGTTCTCCCGGTGTCTGCAGGGGTCGCCTCCGGGTACTCCAGTTTCCCATACCACTAAAAACATGTACAATAGGCCAGAATGAATGCAGTGAGTGGTTGGTGGTGGTCGAAGGGGCTGATGGCACAGACTGGTAGCCTCGCATCTGTACCCCAGGGCAGCTGTGGCTACAACAGTAACTCAGAATATGGAGTGAATGAATAATGACGACAGACAGGCACTTTGAGAAACTTAGCTTGTAAAGTGCAATACAAGTGTAATGCATTATTATTGCTATTTGTATGCACAAAATGCCTCATGAAAACGACAGAAAACTTGCAATACATTTTTTTCCTCATATTTATATCAGTAATGTTCAAATCGAAACTCCTAAATGAAATGTCTCCCTATTCAGCGTCTTGCCTTAAAACAAACATCAGACAGACCCCAAAGACACCTACTCTCTCCTCATTAGAATGAAGCATATCACAGCAGGAGAATCAACATCAAGTCACAGCGCCCCCTAGTGTGGCCATCAAAAGCAACGTGACAACCAGCCCTTGGGACAACCAGCCCCGGTCTCCCCCCCCCCCCCCCCCCCCCCCTGTACAAAGCAAGGGTCATGTGACTCAACCGCAGAGACAGCAGGACTGGAGCTCATGGCCTCCAGCACACAGGCCGTGAACATATATTTGTTTCAAAAACTCTTTTCTTCATCTGAGAAATCTACCCCCGCCCTGCGCACGTTTCTCTCCTTCTGCGTGACTAAGCCCCTCCCTCGCGCTCCGCCCACAATAGCGCGCGCGGCCCTCACGCACCTCCACGCGCACAGTCAGCAGGCGTGTGTCGGGAGAGAGCTCCGCGAAAAACTTTTCCACAACTTTCCCTTGAGTTCCTTGCAGCGCGGCGCCTCCGGGACCCGCGGCCGTGGATGGTGCCGTTTACCCCCGCGAGGAGAGGACCAGCTCGGACCCCGCCGTCTCCCATGGGACTGACTTCGGCCCCTCACTTCGGCGATCGCCTTTAGTTGTAGAAACATGCCAGAGCAGATGAGCATTTCCGACTTCGTGGTGCTGACTGAGGAGGACCTGAGCTCTCCTGGCGCGTCCACTTTCCAGGCCAGGATGAGCGAGTGCAGGAACACGGTGTCTGCGGTGGAGGAGGTGAGGAGAGCGGGGAGAGCGGGGAGAGCGGGGAGCGTGTTGTTTACCTGTGGGACCAGTGACCTGGGCCTGGTGACTACCTTTAGTCAAAAACATTCTACTTTACGTCTTTGGAGAGGATGATCAAAGCAGTTTGGAGATTTTGAAAGAGACTAAATATCCAATTATTGTTATTATAGTGTTATTATAATATCCAATTATTGTTATTATAGTGTTAGAACTGAAACAACTAACCTATCAATCCATTATCGAGAAAAACACACACAACTATTTTTAGTAAGCAATGAATGTTTTGTTATAGTTTACACAGACTGACAAAGAGCAAAAATGGACCAACTCCATCAAAACTTGGATTAAAGACATTTTTTTTATATACTTTTATTTTTTCGATACCAGTAGAACGTAAACTTTTTTTTCCAAACTGTCGTTTAACGGTACCCAGTTTACATAACTAGGGTTTTGCAAATTGTAAATGTCATAATGATCTTCGATGATTGTTGCCAGATCCACCCCAGTCAGTGTCAGAGCATTCTCAGAGGCTGAACTCTGGAGGTTCTTAGCTTTCAAGTGTTCACTCATGTGTGCTTGTGTTCAAGCGCAGCTGTGAGCAAACCAAGTTCAGCTGCAGTGACTTTTTTAAAGCACTTTTATTCCAGTATCGGCTTTATGTGGGAAAAGGTTTGGAAAACCTCTTCCTGCCGAGCCGTTCATCCATGAGTCGTAAAGTTAATGTGCAAATGAATCGATTACAAACATAATCATTAGTTTCAGGCACAGCTGTGAGTCTAAAGTGCATATGAAGAAAATCAAATACCCATGCAAGTACTTTGTGGTAAATGTTGAATACAGTGCTGTGTGATGGGAGTACTTGGTACTCGTAGTACTGTATAAGACTTTACAGTTATTTCCTCTTAAACTGGTTTTCTCACATTCAATCTCAAATAACGGACGGCTGTGGGGTATCAGGGAGAGGTGGACATTGTGTGAGGAGGGGGATGAGTAGCCAGAACGGTTACTCAAGTAAGACGCTACTTTAATCCTTTTTAAAAGTTGAAGTACTTGAAGTAGTTGAAAATGCAATGGAGAAAGTTAGCATGAGCGTCTGATTCCGTGTTGATCAGGAGGACAGACCAGGCTAAAGCACCAGTCCATGAGGGAAACTGTGGCAAGGCAACAGTGCTCTCTTGGGGCGTTGGAGATGCACCAGATCTTTGGCCCCTGTCAGTCACAAACGCCGTGGCTCCCTCGGTCCCCACCCCAGTGGGGTCCCAAAGAACTCACAGAGGAGATGTTGTGACGGGCAGTCTCCACAACATCTCTACAACTCTGATGGCGTGCATACAAATGGCTTATCTCACTGGCCTGGAGACTAGTTGGAGACTCGAGGGGCCGCTGGTCACGAGACGTCCCGTGGTGATGAGGGGAATCTCCAGGTACTAGGGGTGTCACGATTTCAATTTTCTGAGTCATGATTATTGGGAGAGAAAATATTGCGATTTTACGAATATTCACGATTATCTATCGAATGAAAGGAAAGAACTGATATTTTTAGTTTTGGTCTTTAAAAAGCTTTTTAATACTTAATACTTGTAAACATTTACTGTTTCTGAAAATGAAAATGCTTTAAGATTGTTTTGCATTAAACTAAATAGGCCTACATTTAATAATACAAAACAATGTCAACTTTACTTCTTTATGGCCATAATTATCATAATTATTTTACCATATATTATTAGGCCACAGTCTAGGCTCGGTTTTATGCTCTCAAAAGTTAATTATTTGTCAGATGTTTTGATGAACAGTGAATGTTCGTGTTTACAAAGTGACTAAGGAGACTCTTTTGAACAGCTGATCTCCACATGTGCGGTTTCACTTTCCTTCCTTTCTGAAGCAGAGCGGAGCGTTAGCCTTTTGTTTACATCCTGAGCCAGTTGTGGCTGTTTCCGAACATTTGGACAACTTTTTTGGGACGTATGCAGTTCGTTACCTTGACCTGGACATTCACAGCGAAGGATTATCTCCAAGATGTTGTTTACATTCGACGTAGCCGATATCAGCGCATTTTGCTGCAACTTCCTGACCACAGGATTAGCATAACGGACGTCCATCGACAACAACAACGCCGTGGTCATCTTCTGGATCCTAAAGACGTCCCACTCTGCTGACTTCACTCGTTTTTGTGTGGATACATCACTGGAGGAGAGCGTCCTCCTGCCTCGCTCAACTCCCGGTGAGTTTACGTTGTTTATGGCGTCAGCGGCTCGAGCGTCAGCGTCAATCATGTCCGCGGTAAACCGTTCTTACGGAAAACCTACCGCGTCCTTTTATAATCGTGGTCATCGTAAAACCGGAAAATCTTGACATCCCTACCAGGTACTAGTCTCGGTGAAAACAAAGAAGTTCGATTTCAACTGAGACAATTTCAAGTCTCCATGTGGTCTCCAAGTGGTCTATGGAGTCTCAAAACAGTTTTTGCAACGTCGCAAACACTATTTTGTTGTTCTTCACCTCTGACGTCTCCGAGACCTGTCAGAGACTCCATGCAGTCTCCGCTGAAACCAAACCTTTTTGTTTTCACCGAGACTACTTGGAGACTCGCCTTTTCTCCAGGGGACTTTTGGGGACATCTCCATGACCAGCGGCAACTCGAGTCTCCAACTAGCCTTCAACTAGTCTCCGGGCCGGGGAGATAGACCCTTTAGGCCCCCCTGATCAAAATGTCTAATAATGTGAATGATGAAGACCGTTTAGGTGTAATATTTAGATGAACCTCCTGCATTTTGGAGACATCTGTTGATCCATCATCCTCTGGGGTGGTTATGCAAGCAGTGGCACAAGGAACATGTTTAGTCAGAATGAAGAATGGATTAAATTGATTTTCGACAAATTCTGAAGGAAAATGTAACACCATCTGTGAAAAAGCTGGAGTTTAAAAGCCGTGGCCTTCACAGTCTCCTGACCTGAACATCATTAAAGATCTGTGGATAACCCTCCGAAGAGCAGTGTGTGACAGACAGCCCAGGAATCTCTTCGCTCTGGAAGACTTTTGTAAGGAAGAAAGGGCTAAAAACCCTCAGTCAGGCTGGTGTGTGTGTGTGTGTGTGTGTGTGTGTTTTCCCAAGATATCAGATAAAGAAATCCTCCCCAAGCTCAACAAAACAAAGCAGACCAAAGTACAAACAGGATCATGTAGATCCATCACAATTATTGATTTAATTTATAAACAAATAAATCGTTTTCGGGTACGGGTCCTGGCCCCAGACAAAACACTATTGTCACATTTGTTTGTGTGAGGGGTACTGGAGGAAACGCATGCAGACGTGTAGAACATCCCAACTCCGCACAGACGGGCTCCTCAAAGGCGTGAGCGCCCCGGGCCGTGTTCTGAAGGTCACCACATTGTGACACATTATTCTTATTGCAATAATCATTTAAATTAAAAGAAGAATTCATCAAACACGTTTTCCCCGCCATGAGATTTACACACTATTTGTTAATACAACCCAAAACAAAAAACACATGGAACTTAAAAAAAAAATTAACACTCAAGTTTTCAGTCATGTTTTATATCACGGCCCAGAGCTGGATATTATTTTGTTTACTTTTTAGTTTTGTGGCTTGTTATTTCCGCTCTGCCCCGCCACAATAAAACACTCACTGAGCACATTTTGAGAATTGGCATTTAAGGAAAAACTGAATGAAAAACAGTATGAGCTGCTAAACAGTATTTGGAACAGGCCAATACTGTAGAGCTGCAGGGTTAGCAGCTTTTCGAAGACCTCAGGGAGGGGGGACATAGATTTTCGGGGTGGACATGTAGCGGTGCCGTGTGTGTCGGGTTAGAAGACCTCAGGGAGGGGGGACATAGATTTTCGGGGTGGACATGTAGCGGTGCCGTGTGTGTCGGGTTAGAAGACCTCAGGGAGGGGGGACATAGATTTTCGGGGTGGACATGTAGCGGTGCCGTGTGTGTCGGGTTAGAAGACCTCAGGGAGGGGGGACATAGATTTTCGGGGTGGACATGTAGCGGTGCCGTGTGTGTCGGGTTAGAAGACCTCAGGGAGGGGGGACATAGATTTTCGGGGTGGACATGTAGCGGTGCCGTGTGTGTCGGGTTAGAAGACCTCAGGGAGGGGGGACATAGATTTTCGGGGTGGACATGTAGCGGTGCCGTGTGTGTCGGGTTAGAAGACCTCAGGGAGGGGGGACATAGATTTTCGGGGTGGACATGTAGCGGTGCCGTGTGTGTCGGGTTAGAAGACCTCAGGGAGGGGGGACATAGATTTTCGGGGTGGACATGTAGCGGTGCCGTGTGTGTCGGGTTAGAAGACCTCAGGGAGGGGGGACATAGATTTTCGGGGTGGACATGTAGCGGTGCCGTGTGTGTCGGGTTAGAAGACCTCAGGGAGGGGGGACATAGATTTTCGGGGTGGACATGTAGCGGTGCCGTGTGTGTCGGGTTAGAAGACCTCAGGGAGGGGGGACATAGATTTTCGGGGTGGACATGTAGCGGTGCCGTGTGTGTCGGGTTAGAAGACCTCAGGGAGGGGGGACATAGATTTTCGGGGTGGACATGTAGCGGTGCCGTGTGTGTCGGGTTAGAAGACCTCAGGGAGGGGGGACATAGATTTTCGGGGTGGACATGTAGCGGTGCCGTGTGTGTCGGGTTAGAAGACCTCAGGGAGGGGGGACATAGATTTTCGGGGTGGACATGTAGCGGTGCCGTGTGTGTCGGGTTAGAAGACCTCAGGGAGGGGGGACATAGATTTTCGGGGTGGACATGTAGCGGTGCCGTGTGTGTCGGGTTAGAAGACCTCAGGGAGGGGGGACATAGATTTTCGGGGTGGACATGTAGCGGTGCCGTGTGTGTCGGGTTAGAAGACCTCAGGGAGGGGGGACATAGATTTTCGGGGTGGACATGTAGCGGTGCCGTGTGTGTCGGGTTAGAAGACCTCAGGGAGGGGGGACATAGGTTTTCGGGGTGGACATGTAGCGGTGCCGTGTGTGTCGGGTTAGAAGACCTCAGGGAGGGGGGACATAGGTTTTCGGGGTGGACATGTAGCGGTGCCGTGTGTGTCGGGTTAGAAGACCTCAGGGAGGGGGGACATAGGTTTTCGGGGTGGACATGTAGCGGTGCCGTGTGTGTCGGGGAGCACACACATGAAGCGCTCTGTGGGACTGATTACAGAGCACAGATTACAACATCCCAGTCTGCAAACAGCTTTGGCTCTACATCTCCAAATGTGTGGGTGAAAGAGGGGCAAAGGGAGCTATTATTGGTTCCTCTGAAGTTGAAATGTGGATGCTCCAGTTAAGTATCAGACTGTTGTGCTGTGATTATAGAGTAGATCAGTGCTCCGCAAACTGTGGTGCAAGGACTGCTGCATTTCTATTCTTGATTTACTTTAAACTAGAGACTCGTTTATTCATGCTTTTGTCCTGTTTGGGTTGAATAGCAACATCCACATTCATGAAATACTGTATATAAATACTTAACAGATGCATGAAGAGCCAAGCAGTGACCCGTGACCTGTGCACCGGCCTGCTGACCTGTCCAAAGGTGCTTCGCCGTTCTTGGTGTTGTTTCCGTACCAGCTCACTTTCAGACTGGAGAGAACTGGGGCTGAGCCGTTTCTGAGGTGTTTGAGCTCCAAAAATATTATCATATTTGTATTGGCCATAACATGTTATCATTCACAGGAGGGGGAGGAATAAGTGAGAACACCCCCTGAATCTCACTGAACTGCAGCGGTTTTGTAAAGTGGAATGTTCCAAGATTCATCCTGATCGTTGTGAGCGTTAAGCATTAAAGCAGGTTCAGCAGCAAAAGAAGGATCAGCAGATATTTAATACAAGGTTCACTTACTTATTCAACGCTGTTGTGAATGTCTCAGGTTTTTCTGCAAAATATCTTGATAAACTTGTGAATTAATGTTTCCATTGATGATAGCACGTTGTCCAGCCCCACACCATGATGCTCCTGCTCTGGACTTCACAGTGAGGAGAGGGTTTTGATGTTGGTGCTGTTCCATTTTTCCTCCACACATGACGTGTGTTCCTCCCAAACTATTCGACTTTGGTTTGTAAAAGAGCACTTGGATGCTTCACAGCACTACTGGAAAAATACGGTCAGCTCCATAAGTATTGGGATATTGACTCAATTCTTATGTTTTTGGCTCTATAAAACACCACAATCGATTTCAAATGAAACAACATGATGAATGGTGTAGGAATTACAACCGTTTTTAGTGAGCCTCCCACTTTTCAAGGGACCATAAGTAATGGGACAAGTGGCTGCTCAGCTGTTCCATGGCCAGGTGTCTGCTCTTCCCTCATTGTCCCATTTATAAGACGAGATGTCCAGAGTTCGTTCCAAGTGTGATATTTGCATTTTGGAAATGGCTGCTATTATTTTTAATATGAGATCCAAAGAGCTATCACTATCAATGAAGCAAGCCATTATTAGGCTGAAAAATCAAAACAAACCCATTAGAGAGATAGCAGACATATTAGGCAGTTTTTAACATTATTAAAAAGTAAGAACACACCGGTGAGCTCAACAACACCAGAAGACCCAGAAGACCACAGATGACAAATGTGGTGGATGACCAAAGAATGGTTTCCCTGGTGAAGAAAAGCCCTTCACAACAATAGGTCAGATCAGAAACACTCTCCAGGAGGTGAGTGTATGTGTGTCAAAGTCAAACATCAAGAGAAGACTTCACCAGAGAGAATACAGAGCATTAACCACAAGGTGTAAACCACTGGTGAGCCTCAAAAACAGGAGGCTGATTAGAGTTAGAAAAAACATCTAAAAAGCCTTTACAGTTCTGAAACAACATCCTAGGACAGATGAGACAAAGATCAACTTGTACCAGAGTGATGGAAAGAGAAAAGTATGGAGAAAGAAAGGAACTGCTCATGATTCAAAACATACCACCATATTTTATTTCAAATTGATTGCGGTGGTTTATAGAGCCAAAAAATAAGATAAGAAATGGGTCGATGTCCCAATATTTATGGACCTGACTGTATACTGTGGACTGATTGACCCAAAGAGGAATTTTTTGAGTGGAATGCACAACGTCGTGTGTGGAGGAAAAATGCAACAGCACACCGACATCAAAACCCTATTCCCACTGTGAAGCAGTGTCCAGGGCCTGGACAACATGCTATCATCAATAGAAACATGAATTCACAAGTTTATGACGATATTTTGCAGAAAAACCTGAGACATTCACAACAGCGTCGAATAAATAAGTGAACCTTGTATTAAATATCTGCTGATTCTTCTTTTGCAGCAATAACTGCTTTTCTGTAGATGCAGATCAGACGCTCACAACGATCAGGATGAATCTTGGATCTTGGGTGTACTTACTTATTCCTCCCTCTCCCTTGAGTGATAACACGTTATGCCCAATACAAATATGATCAAATGTAAATGGTTGGGTGGTAATAGTTAGTAAGTACACACGGTTTAATCATTCTTGTGATTTTAATAAAGATCAGACCACATTTTATGACCAAGTCCTTGGGTGAAAAGTTTCTCTCTCTGGTCCAGGTGAGGATAATGAGGCTGCCATGGATTCATTGGTTGACTTTAGTGATTTATGTCATATCAAAGACCTGACAATAAGTATGAGTTTATTCGTAAATTGGTTCTAGTCAGTGGCGGGCGGTGGGGTTTCAGTCCGGGCCTTCAATAGAAACCTGGGTTCATGGAGTCAAACATAGATGTTTTGTTGACAGAGCGAGACACCAGAGATCAACTCAAACGCAAATCAACCGTAATAAAAGATATTAAACTTAAAGTTTGGTGCTATTTGAGATCCTTTTTATAGCACTCATAGTCTCGTACCTGTTGCCTGCCCGAGTCCCAGCGCAGCTGACGCGGGGAAACCCTTCTCCTGTCCGGGGCGAAGCGTCTACGTCCCGCTGTCGTTCCCGCTGCTTTGCTCTTGAAGCTCTTCATAATGAAGGGCCGCAAAATATCCGTGATCAGTAAATCCACTTGATTTTGCCTCGTTCGGACGTTTCCAAGAGGAATATCTGTTTATCCGGTTCTCTTCGGAGCGGCTGGAACGTCTTGCCCATGCACAGCTACATTAGCGGTTTTCCCAGGCGAACAAACCGTAGGGGGCGCTGCTGAGATACTGAAGGCTCTGGGGGGCCGAATTCTGATTAGCTGATAATTCTGTCAGTCACGCTGGCTGCCAATCATGTGTGCGGCCTGACAGAGGAGGAGCAGCTCGCCAGAGGTGTTCAAGGCACTTTTTGAGCAGGAAATTACAGTTACACATCAACAAAACCAATATAAGCGACTCAACTGTACATTATATAAATACATTAGAAATTAAATATACTATTAAGACATTTTACACTTTTTTTTTAGAAGGCCGAGCAGAGACGGCCCTGCGGCCTTGATGGCCCACCACTGGTTCTAGTAAAAGGAAGTAGGCCTATAAACTAATACAGAGAAGACCTCAGTTTGTTATAACTGGAATATTTCAGTTTGGTCTTATTTGATATTGATGTTTGTGTGTTTATGTATGGTGACCGACTGCAGTTTCACTTTCACAACCAACACGCACTGCCAATACTTTTTGAAACTTATTAGAAAGAACTTAATGTATTGGCATCTAAAGTTTGCAAAGTCCAATGAATGGACACAGCTGGACATTTCTTGGTTCTTCCTGACGTTTGCCTAAAAAAGTGATTTGGCTCTTCACAAAACGTCCGTCTGTTTCTGGAAATGTCCAGCTGTTTGGACTTAAGCTACCTGGATGTTTGTGTAAGCGCTCAGTCATGCACACGTTTTCCACTGTAGACCAAAGTTGTTTGATATATCTAAGAGTGAAGCTGAGATGATTCTTGGAGTCTGCTCTTTTTCTTCTCCAGGCTGTCTATAAAACGTAAGGCGCCTTTCCCAAACTGGGCAGCAACAATCCCCTTGACTACGCTAAAGTTGACCTTCTCTGTCTAATGTTGGTTTGGCCAGATAATCAACCAAAGTATCCTCTGCTGAGACTCTTCCTCAGTCTGCCATCTTTAGTTGCCATGTATTCCTGTGAAGTTGGATGGGGGCCAGTGTCCTGTGGGTTCTGTCTGTACCAGAGCTCTTGTAAATCTGAGGCTGTTCACGCCGCAATCCTGCTGCACACAATGGCCTTCTGTTTCCCTTGCATTTACACAGGGTAAGGACAAAAAGAACAAAACACTTGGCAGTTTTACACAAACAAAATATTTTCTAAACTGCATTTAAGGCTGGGGTTCGTTTTTTTTAAATTTTGTATTGAGTGTATTTCTCATCTAGGTAATGTGGATGAAGCACTCCTGCTGTGGCTGCAGGTTTGTGTAGGGACCATAGGGACATGCCTTTGTCAATGTGTCATATTTTACTCTGTGTTATATGTTTTATGTCGCACGTTTGCACCCAGAAAATTCCTAGTTTGTGAACCTGTTCTCAAACCATGGCAACAAACCCTATTCGGATTAAACTGAGCTCACAGAGGCTACGTTACTTTAAGAGTAGAGAGTCTTTCTGTTGACTTTAGGAATAACTAGGAGACCCCTGCCGGAGGAGCGAAGGGTCTGTGAAGGTTCATAAGGTAAAAGCAGTTCTGAAAGAGAAGAAGGACCAAGACCATTAAGACATTTAAAAACCATTAAAAGAACTTTAATAAGTTGTGCTATTCCAGGCCTAAAGGCTTTAACTGGTCTGCAGCAGGAGCCTGGGCTGCTGTTCCAGATATAAATTAAGTAACACAAGCGTAATTGTCAGGTAAATCTATCAAAAATAATGACTGATGTATGAAAATCAGAAATATTTAAGGGGGGTTTAACTTAAAGATAGCTTTAACGGTGTTTAAGTGGAAGTTGGTGCGGTCCAATCCAGCAGAGACAAGCGTCAGTAAAGAGAGTATGGGGAAGTGAAAGGTAGAAAAGTGGACATATAATATACAGTACCTTGTGAAAGTACTAATACACCTTGAACTTTTGCACATTTGGTCATGTTTACAACCCTAAACGTAAAGATTTGATTTTTAATTTTTTACTGAAAGTTCACACACAAGTAACAGACAACTGTGAAGTGAAAGCAAAATGAAACATGATTCTGTTATTTTTCAAAAAATCGAAAAGTGAAAAGTGGGGCGTGCATAAGTATTCACACAGCATGACTTCATACTTTGTGGAACCCCCTTTTGCTGCAATAACAGCAGCAAGTCTTCTGGGGTTTGACTCTACAAGGTTTGCACATGTAGAGACTGACATTTTAGCCCATTCCTCTTTACAAAACAACTCAAGCTCTGTCACATTAGAAGGAGAGCGTTTGTGAACAGCAGTTTTCAGGTCTTTCCACAGATGTTCAATAGGATTTAGGTCAGGACTTTGACTGGGCCATTCTAACACATTCATATGTTTGTTTTTAAACCATTCCATTGTAGATGTAGCTTTGTGTTTAGGGTCATTGTCCTGCTGGAAGGTGAATCTCCGCCCCAGCCTCAATTCTCTTGCTGACTCCAGCAGATTTTCCTCCAAAATGTCTCTGTATTTGGCTCCATCCATCTTCCCAACTATTCTTACAATCTTCCCAGTCCCCGCTGAGGAAAAGCAGCCCCATAGCATGATGCTCCCCCCACCATATTTGACACTGGGGATGGTGCACTCAGGACGATGAGCAGTGTTAGGTTTGCTCCATACATAACGTTTTTGTCTCATCTGACCAAAGCACCTTCTTCCACATGGTAGCTGTGTCCTCCATATGACTTCTAGCAAACTTCAAACGGGATTTCTTATTGCCTCCTTTCAATAATGGCTTTCTTCTGCCACTCGTCCATGAAGGCCAGATTTGTGTAGAGTACGACTTATAGTTGTCCCATGTGCAGATTCCCCCAGCTCAGCGGCAGGACGTCCCAGCTCCTCCAGAATTATCTTGGGGCACTTGGTTACATTTCTGACCAGTGCTCTCCTTGTTCGGTCTGTTAGTTTAGGTGGACGGCCGTGTCTTGGTAAGTTCGCAGTGGTGCTATACTCTTTCCATTTCTGAATGATGGAGTGAACAGTTCTCCGTGAGATGTTCAAATCTTGGGAAATCTTTGTATAACTTAACGCTGCTTTAAACTTCTCCACAGCTTTATCCCTGACCTCTCTGGTGAGCTCCTTGGCCTTCATGATGTTGTTTAGTGACCAATACACTCTGACCATAGCTCTGAGGCCCTCACAGAACAGCTGGAATTATACTGAGAGTAGATTACACACAGTTGGCCTCTATTTAATGGTTAGGGCAAGGTGGGAACTTTCTGCAGTCATTAGGAATGTTATAAAGGCAATTTAATGCACTCCGAAAATGCTGTATGAATACTTATGCACGCCCCACTTTTCACTTTTCTATTTTTTGAAAAATAACAGAATCATGTATCATTTTGCCTTCACTTCACAGTTGTCTGTTACTTGTGTGTGAACTTTTAGTAAAAAAATCAAAATAAAATCTTTACGTTTATGGTTGTAAACATGACAAAATGTGCAAAAGTTCAAGGTGTATTATTACTTTCACAAGGCACTGTATATTTAATCTCCATAACTTTGTGCTGATGTGTGTAGTGGCCCATGTGAAAAGAGAAATTGTTAGAAAATGGTCAAAGTGGTATTTGAGCCAGGTACCTCTTGTAGTTGAGACCAGCACACTACAACGCCATAATTCCATACGATAACGGGCCGGTCTAATTCAATAAATTGAGGTCCCAGCACAACACTGTTTATTTCCAATGAGCTCCAGATTCCGAGAATGTGGAGCTCATTCTGCTTTGGATAATCGAGACACAGACACATCAAATGTATGACATTTACAATTTACAAAACCCTCTACATCACTTTAAAAACAAAGCAGTTGTTGTTAATCAAAATTACAACATTTTCACATCATTTTTGCTCTTTTTCATTCTTGTCTAAACCAGAAAATTACAAATGAATTACTAAGAAATAATTAATTAATTATTTCAATAATCGATTAATTGCTTCAGCCAGAAATATTGAAGATCACCTCATTCAAAGACTTTCACCTGTTTATATGAAGTGATTTTTGCCTGTAGAGTTGGAGCAGTATGTTGTTGGTGCTCCTCCAACAATACATGCTTTCATGTTTTCGCCCACTGTGTCAAAGCGTCTGTGGAAAAGACACTTAACCTGAACTACATGTTTTATGCAATGGAAGTTTATTTGTATGGCACTTTTCACATGACACAAGTCTCCCAAAGCTTCAGTGTCGGAGATGTGTTCTTCATTCACTCTCCACGCGGTGGTGATAAGCTCCGTGTAGCTTCAGTTTCCCCTGGGGCATCTGCGTGAGCGATCCCTCTGACCTCCATCATTATACGGTTCCGACTTGGCCAGATTTTGTCTCGAAGAGGCCTCTTGTTTCTCCATTGTCCCCGTTCACTCAGACGTGGGCATGTTTGATTGGAGCATGGTGGCTCAGTGGTAGAGAGCCACCCACTGACCAGATGCTTGGCAGTTCATTACCCACTCCAGTGCATGCTGTCATTGTTTCCTCGGGCAAGACACTCCAGCACTGTGTGTGTTTGTGATTTTGGTCAGTGTTTGATCTGACAGTCCTGAGAACCACCCTCTCCTCATATTGACCTCAGTCTGCACACGACCTGCTGCCTCCTATAATACAGAGCGGCCGCTTAGGGTGAGTTTTTTTCAAGAATGAGTTCCTCATTTTAGAAAACACCTGTGTACCATGATCTCCATGAAGACGAGCTGGTGATGTCCCGCTGCAGGCTCAGTTACAGGTCAGGTTAGAGGAGAGGCCAAAATAAATGAGGCCTTACATTAAAGCTTGGACTTCTTCTTTTTACTGGAGTATCAAACACCAAAGTGACATGTTGAGAAAGCAGCAGTCCAATCAAAAAGAACAGATAGAACAGCCTTGTCTAACCTGACTGTTCCACCTGCTCTGAAGCTCACACACAAAGACAGGCTAAAGCCCCGAGGCAAATATGTGCATCATCCAGGCAAAGGCCGGTCAACAATCATGTTTGAAACTCTTGGGAAAGATTGTTCTTTCAGCTTCACTCTTTACATTTCCTAAGACGTTGGACGCCACAGCATCAGCGTTGTCTATAGAGAACATATTACAGGCTGAGCCCATTTACCAACTGCATGGAAACTGTTTATTTATAAAAGTTTATTTACTGCAGCTCATGTCTGCTCCTCCTAACAGGCGCTGTCCCATTCAGTGTCTGGCGTTAATGAGAGGACTAACACTTGGGAGTGGACTTTTCCGAGGCGCCCTGTGTGTAAACAGTCCTGAACAACAAGGCCTTTCTACCCATTAAACTATTTGTGCAGCGGGTGGAGTCCAACATGAAGTCACACCAATGAATCCTTTTTGTTTTGAACATGTTGTAGAGGTCTAAACTACATGTCTACAGATGACGCCTGTAATACTCTGCACGGAGCCATGCTGACTGGATTCATCTTTCCATCTGATATAAAGGAGAATAAAGCTGGAGCAGAAGTGTTTGTTGTGAATGTGAAAATGACACTGCAGCAGGGCGTACCTGGGCCTGGCATCAGAACACAAACCAGTCTGAGCTCACACTTGATTTATTGTCACCGTGGGAGAATAAAAGAAGCCCCATGGGGGTTTGAAATATTGTTTTTATTGTACAAACACCAGCCTCTGCTTGTTGTAACTGCAAACGTTTTTCTTATTTGGTTACCGATACTGACAGACATTTAACAAGGAAATTCCAGGAACATATCATAAAAAATTAATGTGTCACATGAAGCTTTTGTAACTTTTAAGTAACAATTTTTTACTCAAGTAAGAGTAAACATACTTCATTACAATATTACTCAAGTAGAAGTAAAAGTACTGGATGACATACCTACTTCAACGAGTACAGTTTCTTCCAAACGTTTCTCAAGTCCTTGTACTTGAGTAACTGTAACGGAGTACTACCTACCTCTGAATTTACTCAAGTAGTTGTAAAGAGTAGTGACTCTTTACAGTGAAAGAGACCTAAGTTGGGAAGAGTGTGATCTGCTCAGGCTGGTGATCACGCTGACATGTCCTGTGTGTTTGCAGGCTCTGGAGATGGACCACAGCACTCTGCAGAGGATGAAGAAAACCATCAAAGCCATCTACACCTCTGGACTCTGTGAGTGTTCGTGAACATTTCAACTTCTTATTCAGTGCGTGCTTGGGTTGTTCTGATGCCAAACTTTCCCAAGCCACACATTTCACAGGTACCGGTATCTGCGAGTACCTGAACTTATCCAATAGCATGTTCTAGTTTGTGAAAGGCTTTCTGCTGAGATGCCTTCACTTGGTAGATTTAGTGGACTCGAGCAGCTTACTGACTTTATTTTGTGTAATAAGCCATGCTGTGTTGCGATGAGCGTCTGCTTGGCTGTTGTTTAGACTTGCTCTATGTGGTGTCGAAGTGACACTTGGTCTCTGCAGCCATAGAAATCACAGAAGAAGTCTTAGTAATCTGCCACTGTTGCTGTAAACACCCCTTGTCATCAAAGTGGATTTTGAAGCCAGTCCTATATAAAAGTATGGGATGTACCATAGAACGTATTTAGTTTTCTCCCTATAACATATCCAACCCCACAAAAAGCAGAACACTTAACCTTATGCTGCGTTTACACATAAGCACGATGCGTTACGAATGGCATTTTTCCGTCATTCGTGACGTTCGTGACGTGACTTAACGCATCTCAATGGGATTCTTAACAGAACGCATCAGTTCGTGACATTCGTGACGTTCGTGGAGAAAGTTTTTGTCTGTCAAAAAATCTTCCACGAATGTCACGAATCACTCTCTGTTCGTGGAGTTCCTGTAGAGCGTGTCCTTTCGTGAGGAGTAGTGGCGCTTCGTAATTCAGCGTGAGAGCATTCGTGGAGCAGAATCACTGTTTTCACGCACAAAATGTACAGAAACCCACGCTACGCCCAAAGTAAATGTTGGTACCTGCAGTAGCTATGCCAAGGAAAAGTGTCACAAATTCGGCCAGTCCGCGCTCCAAGCCACGGACAGCACCTGGCGCTGCCGCTCCGCGGGGTGCTGAAATTGTTCCTCCGACCTGTCTTCCTCCTGCGGTCGTACCTGATGTTCGGGAGTTGGAGCCAGACGAGCCCAATGAATCAGGGGAAAGCACGGCCTCTGCTCCGCCTCCAACCCGGCGGTAGAAGATCACTCCACTTTCGCCCAATTCTTGACAGATTTCGGACAGAACGCGAATATTCCTAGTGACCCATAACAGCCCGTGGCAGCGCGCAACACCACGCAGCAGCGCGCAACACCACGCAGCAGCGCGCAACAACACGCAGCAGCGCGGGACGCATATTCGTGACCGTGCGTAATAATTCGTGCCATTAATCGTAACGCGTAGTAACAAGTCGCAACAGTTAGTGGCGGCGCGTGAAACCTCGACCCCGAATCATCAAATTCGTGATCCTTGGCCACGAATGTGCATTTGTGGCATTCGTAACGCATCGTGCTTATGTGTAAACGCAGCATTACATAAGTCCCACTTTTACATGCTAATTATTGAGACTTAATTGTAAGCCAGGCTTTGGCATCACCCAATGTAGTCGATGGTTGACAACAGCCCATAACATCTGGATTAGGGATGCACCGATTCGATACTGGTATCAGATATCGCAGCCAATCTTGGAAAAATTCAGTATCTGTTCCAAATATCCAATACTGCACCTATACCTGTTTTGGCTCTACTGTTTTAGAAACACAGTTTCACTGACTAAGTCGAAGTGAATATGAACATGCTGCATATCATTTTGAAGCTCTGAACCTAAAGAATTAAATCACTGTGTTGCAGCGGCAGCATGCTAGTGCTAGCGGCAGCATGCTAGTGCTAGCGGCAAACAAATCAAGGCTGGGACAGAATCTGACTGATTCCCCTCAAGTAATAGGAGTAGGTAGAAGTACAACTACCTCTTCTTACAGATGGTTTCTGAAGAGAAAAAAACAATGTGGCTTTGCTAACTAGCGCGACTAAGGGGCATGTCAAACATGTTTTATTAGAATTCATGTTTTGTTTACTAGCATTCAGAGATTGGCATTAATACTAGCCAACTTTCAAAACAATATTAGAGCGTTCTATTTCTGGCTAGTAATACTAATTTTCTCTCACGATCACTTTATTGTTTAAGTCTAAGATCCAGATGTGTTAAATATAATATACATTGTTGTATTTTAATAGTGTTTTATAGCTTCTCTCCTAGTTTTAACTCCTTATAACCAGGGGTGAAAATAAGATTTGGAGTCTGTTTACCACTCGGAGAGAAGAGGAGCTCTCTCACCTTACGCAAACTAAAAGATTAAACTTTAAATGTGTTGAATGCAATGTAAAGATTCTGTCCTGTATCAACGAAATTGATGAGAGTGGAGTGGACTGAGTGAGGCTGGCGCGTTGAGCTCCTAGGTCTTTAGAATGAGGTTCGGGTAAGTAGGTTGATGCAGTCACACACAGCAACACAGAAAATATCCTCTCATTTACCGCATATTTTAATTAGCAGAATATTAGCCGGAAATAACTAGCCTGTACATCCGGTCTGAACCCGGAAGTTAGCATTTCGTCGTGCACAGGGTCTATTGTAATGCACGAGTTTTAATAAGGATCACACGACTTCATGTTGGAAGTTGTTTACCTTAATGTGACCTAATAACTCGTCATGTAGCCAAGGATATAACGGTCCAGTGATCCTTGTTTAATGACTTCATATACAGTTGATAGAAACCCCTTGATAGGACAAGACTTTACTGATCTCACAAATTGTTACAAAAGAGGACAATTTTCACTCACAGCAGCTGCTTTTAAGAAAGTCTGGTGGTATCGGTTGATATTGGATGTCTGTAGGCACTCAAACGCCCAGTATCAGTTTCAGAAGCAACAGAGCTGGATGGGTGCATCTCTAATCTGGATCATTTGTAATTTGTGATGTTTCTGTAGTTTCCTGCTGTAGCAGCTTGCTAATGCCCTGTCTGAAAGAGTCCTGTCTCAGCATTATCAGAGAACATTATTCCAAAAGATCTTGCATCAGCAGAGAGCTGATTGACCTCAGACCTCCCTGTGCTCAGTGTTTATGAGAGGGGCCCCTTGTTTTGGGCCTCTGTGTGTGCGTAGATCCAATGACTCATGTTTACATGCACATGCTCCACTGTACAGCCGTTTGCCTGTGCGCGGTGTGGACCTCTCCGAGTGTGCAGGAGGTTTTGGGGTTGCGTACTTCAGGCATGCGTCACTGCGGCGTACGTCATTCCAGCACAAGCACGACCCGTGAACGGCGAAAAACGAGATCTGTGAAACATCTCCTGGACTTGTTTTTCAGCCCGCTTCAGCGCGAGTGCAATGAGTCAGAGGGTCCCAGAATGAGGCAACTGGATACGGTCAGCAGAACCCCTGTTTGGCTCCGGAGCTAAGTGGAGTCAGATGTAGCAGTTCCTGTAATATGTGACGAGGCCCCCCAAACCCCCACACACACTTATCTTTGTGTGGAGCATGCACACTCTGGACTTCACTAAAGCTACTACAATCACAACTTAACCTGGGTTAGTACAAGCACAGTTCAGAGAGAGTCCTCATGTTTATTGCAAACCAGTTTGCAATAAACATGAGGAGGCAGGCATAATCAGCTAAAGTAAACATAATCATGTCAATGTTTTTGTAGTTGGGAAGAAATCGACCTAAAGTTGGTGCCAGTGCAGCCAGGGCCGGATTTAAGTCAAATGGGCTAATGGTTTTTCAGGACCCCTTATATACTGTATGTCTGTCTGTCGGATTTCTCTCTCTCTACAATGAAAAGATAAATTAATGAATAAAAAAAAATATGAACATGCAGAAGTTACTTCTTAAACATAGTACTAGTTTAAAAAAAAAAGATACATTTGTGGGGAAAAAAAAACAGTTTAACATAATGACCCCAATTACTGCCAGACTGGTTGGGGGATGTATTTAAAAGGGGGGACTGAGGGTCCTCCCACAGAGATTTTATTTTATTTTAATGGTGCAATTTGGTGCATTCTCATGCATTTTAACAGACCAATAAGTACATATGTTTTCCCAGTGTCAACTCAATGAAATTGGCTCATACCTGGTTTAGACCTGGTTTAGACCTGGTTTAGTTTCTGGTACAAAGTCATCTGATTAAGCCTTACATGTGAGGGAGTCTGCAAAGAGAAAGGGGACACTCTCCTTTTCTCCTTATGCCCAGGGGCCCTTCCGCCTGCTGGGCCCCTGGGCTTAGCCCCTGTAAGCCCCTGCATAAATCCGGCCTTGAGTGCAGCCAAAATATATGTTAGCTCAGAACTGGGGACACAGATGGGTCAAGATTATGATTCAAGAAGATTACAATATTTAAACCGCTCCAAAAGCTTCATTACTTTGTTAGCCTCTTCGCATATCCGCCTAAAGCAGTGGTTTTCAACCTGTGGTACGTGTACTCAGGGTCATCTGTGGCTTTGAAACTTTATTCCTTGTAATTAGAGATCATTTCATTTCCGTGTTTTACTGGTTTGGACATGTTTACTTGCAGTCTAGACATAGTTTATCCAAATTTAGGTCAATTTTAGATCCTTTCAGACCCGGTTTAGTCCCGATTTGATTGTGATCTCGGCCTGGTGAGACTTGGAAGGTCAGAGATTTGATTTGGCGTATAAGGTTTGAAAACCAATAGTCTACTGTGCCCTATAGTGCAGGTGGTCCTGCACTATAGGGCACAGTACGTGGGTACACACATGTGTGACGGGAACACAACACACCTGCAGATGTGTTTGTCTCCTTTACTGTAATGCTCTGACTCATGGCCTCCCTCTCATCAGTGTGTGGTGAGGCGCCCACTCCTCCCCTGCACTTCCCTGCTTTAATTTTCTCTTCCCACAAACGTCCTCCTCCGTCCGTCTGTCCCATGCGTGCAGCTGTGTGTACAAAGGTCGGAGTAAAAGCGGAGCTGGTGGTGTGACTGCAGGGTTATCTGGGCAATCATTCACTCGTCCACATGTTTATGCTCCTGGAGGAGAGGGGCCACGCCGGATCATTGGATGAGATCTTTGTTATGCAGCAAACTGTGGTACTGTTTTTTAAAGAACAACTAGGGCTGGGACAAAACATTGTATTACAATACTTTGTACACAGCCCTTTTTTTTGTTACATTTTGTGTTCATGCACTTTTAAATAAACACTTCAATACATGTCAAATGGCATTTGGTTTATAAACTTTGGACACATGACTGTTTTCTTTTTACACATATTTACACATCAGAATGACTTACTGTACCGGAGCATGACAAAAGTGTATTGTCCCAGCCCTAATAATAGGGGCTGGGATGATACAGAGCTGTTATTTATTATAACCTAATAACAAATGAGGGAAACCTCTAATCCCAGTTGCCGTTTGTCAGGCAAATACTGTCATTGCAATAAGATGTACTATTTGTGCTTTAAAATCAAGATTCAGTTTCTAATTCTGCGAAGGCTAATGATGATATTCAAAAGCTAACGATGTGTGTCCTGTTGCAGCCCACATAGAGAGCTGGGAGCAGCACATGGAGGTGCTGGAAAAGCTGGGCAACAGTCACCTGAGCCAGGACAACCACGAGGTCTCCACCGGCTTCCTCAACCTGTCGGTGTTCTCCAGAGAGACCAGCGCGCTCTGCAAGAACCTGGTACTACCTCCACACGCTCGCACGCTCGCACTGGAACCTTCCATCCATTATGGACACAATTCAGAAAAACATGGCTAACAATGAATAATTATGCTGTAAGATAAAATAGGAAATTCACTTGTTTACATTCAGCAGTGAATTGATTAATCGCTTTGCTGTGAATGGTGTAGGAACATTTTATTTTTATCACATAAAGCTAAAGTGGTGCCGCTTGTTGATGGAGTAAACTTAAAGTAAATGTTGGAGGCTCTTAGCGCTAATTCTGCTTTCTGATTGGATGAGACACAGACAGATATGTCGGTTTTCCTAAAAAATACACAATTTTCATGTCATTTTTGCTCTATTTGAGTCTGTGAACCGGAAAACAATGAATCGATTACTAAAATAGTTGTCAACAATAATCGATTACTTTTGCGATTTACGTTTTTTTTCCGCAATCGGCCGAGATACCGCACGTACGCGCGTTGAATGTTCTCGGTTGCTGTGGGTAATCCCGCACAACTCTGGGGGGCTAAAGGCTTCCACAAGCAACACGAGCCACTCAAAACCTTAGTCATTTCTCTAACATCATTTTAACACGTCCACTATACAGGCTGAAACTGAACGAGCTGACTAATGTAGATCCACTTTGAGCTCCAGCACTAAACAGACTGCTGCAGGCGAAAAGCCCATTTCATTCAAATACTACAGCCACGTCATTAAAAAAAACAAACTTAAACAATTACACTATAGCTATTTATTTATGATCATAATCATCACTTAAATATGACCACAATCGCCATGGTACGAAGGGCTGCCGAAACAATGTGTCAATCTCTGTCAGATATGGATATAGCGCCACCTAGCAGCGGTATGAGCGGTAAAATAATTATTATATGTTACGAAAAATGATAAATCCAATACAAAATTCTTGAAATTTTAAATCTGGGAAATGTTCCATGGGAATTAACAGGAAATTAACATAACTGAAGGTTGCTTCTTTACAGACAGATAAACTGCAGCCTAAGAATCTGATTTGATAGTTATACATCGAAATATCTATCACAGCAGAGATTAAAATGCAAAGAAGAGCTTTTGGAAATGGTTTGTGCCCATCTTGTTCTTGTGTGTTTACAGAGACAGGTGAATTTAACTTAGTCACAGTGTGATCAAACTAAATTATTCTATAAATCTTTGCAGTTTGTCAAATTTCGGTTTAGGAAAGTTGAAGATCATGTTATGTGCTGTTTTGACATGACTCTATGGTGACTATGGGTCTGGGCGGGTGTGACATTACTTAAAATGTATGTTTCAAATGAACGGGTAACTAATAGTTCACAAATAATAATCCAACAAAAAATTCAATAATATAATGTTAATTTCAAAATGTTGACAGTTTTTTAATTTTCCACGTTGCCCCAATGTGCAGCGGGAAAATGCATTGAGCTGCCCTGTGTACGAAATGCGTGGTATAAATAAAGTTGCCTTGCCTGTTGAAAGTTTCGAGAAAACTGTTACAAATGTATCTGGACCCTGGTTTCCGGCAGGACAATAAGGTTGTTTTGAAACGTTTCTGAACGCTCGTATCACACTGCAGTCTCCACAGAGCCTGATCTTTGACCCTGTTTAAGGAAGGTTTGATGCCAACCAGCCTTAAGGCGATGAGTAGAGCCTTGTAGAATGGCTGAGAACAGCGTGGTGTGACTGAAGATAAGGAAACGGATGGACGTGTTATTGTGATAGACATAAAAAAAACATACTGTTCCATTTTAGTTGGATTACATCTGCGTACAATACACTGCAAGGACGGGATGGATTTTATCGAAGTGTAAAATGGTCCAATCCAAAGTGGACTGAACTGTGCGCACATGGGTGTGTTTATGTCTACAGACCGCGAATGTGGGTCAGGGCCTCACTCAGCAGCTGTGACCGCTGACCCCGCCCGCTGATAGTCTCCATGGCGACCAATAATTCATCCCAGATCCCCCCCCCCCCCTCCAACCACCACCACCTCTCACTCCTCACATTAAGTTCTTTGGGGGGAGGTACCAGGGGAGGTGTGCCCTGTGCCCTGTATGTGCAGACGGAGAGGACCTGACCTCCCCTGACCAGTCAGAGGTCAGAGAGGACGGAAGGAAAACACAGTGCTCTACTCTGTGTTTACTTAGCGAGAGCATTTTTGCACATGCACAAGAGGCTAATCCTCCAGTTAGGTACTCCTGACCATGAAGCTATATATAGCTCACGATGTTCTCAACTGTTTTGGCATCGGGACCCACTTTGACAAACTGCGACCCAAAGCAGAATTCATTCCAATCCATAAAATAATTAAGTTCAGTGGTTCTCAAAGCTTTTGCACCAAGAAGGAACCATCTCGGAAAATATTTGACCTCCCAAATAACACCTGGACTAGATCAGGTTGGAATCAGAACCAGACTGGGTCTAAAATAAACATACTACGTAAATGGAGCTGAATTATGTTAAAACTGCGTGTAAACCGTGTCTAAAGACATCATCTATTACTTGTTATCTTGTTAACCTGTTACCTGCCACCTTAGTGTTAGGGTTAGAGGTAGGGTTTGCAATGAGGCATATCCAAATCTCAACGCGTATTGACAGGAGAGCTTACGGCCTATATGCCAGTGTGACACCTCATTTGAAAGCCATGACCTTCTCGTTTCTAAAACTATGTGTAAGAGCTCTGTGAGTGAAACACAACTTGCATCACATTTGCCATTCCTAACTCTAAACATAAGCCTAACCCCCTGATCAGGGTGGACGGCAAGTAACAGATTAAGTCAGTAAGTCAGTGCTTTATTTGTCATTGCACAAGCATACAGTGTATATAGTGTTCAGGTGTGAGCCACACCGCCACTGTGGGTCAACCCACAGACTGTATTTATTTACTTTAGAGTAACTGTAATATTTATGCAATTAATAATTACTTCATAACGAGCTATAGTAACTTTATTTTATTTTTATTTTGTATATATAATACTGAGAGGGTGGCAATATTTTGTATAGAAGAGCTTATACTGTATTGTTATGTGAGTTATGGATACATGTATGTATATATGTGCATGTGTGTGTGTATAGGGGGGGGGCTGCTGTTTCTCAGCACGCTTGCAAGGGAAATGGCTGATAGTAGCGAGCTGGGCCGTGGCGACACATCTACAATATTTCTTCAATTCCTATCGAACATATTGCGTATTGAATCGAAGAGGACGTATCAAACGATTCGATATGATATCGAGAATCGTTGCGTCCCGAGTACTCAGTTCCTCCCGGTCGCTTAGCATAAGGCACATCCTGTTTACACTAAACATGTACTTTGTAGGGTAATGTAACTAAAGAAGACTTTAACCATTAGAATATCCCAGTTATCAATCACTAGGACATACAGATGTGAGGAGGAACATGAATGTGTGTGTGCTGTGTTTCAGGTGCAGAATCTCAACAACATCATGGCCTTCCCTTTGGAGAACGTGTTGAAGATGGAGCTTCGGGACAGCAGACTGGTGAGTTCGCTCGTGTAGTCTAGACCAGGGGTTCTCAACCAGCCCGGTGCCCAGGGGCGCGGTGGGAAAATTTAGGATTTATTTGACGAATCCAAATGGGGTTAAATGATAAAAAAAATCAATTATATTTTTTTAAATCAAAGATTCCTTTTTTAATAAAGCCTTTAGTCGGAGGGGGGGTGGCATTACGCAGCAAACAGCTGTGGAGCCGACACTACTGTCTCGCTCTCTGGAGCGCGTTTGACAAAGCAGAACGAGTTCCCATGGAACACCTGAAACATTTTTCTCATTTTTCTAAAATCGGCCCATGCTAAGGACTGAGAAATATCCTGTTAAAGTCTTCAATCAGAGAACCAGGCGACATACATGTGCACGCCATGATTAGCGAAAGCGTCGATCTGCGACAACACGCGGGGTTTCAAAACATGTGAACAAAATCTTCCTTGAAATTTGACTTGAAACTGAAGTATTTAGGCATTTAGCCTCTTCCCATAATGTTTGTGCCTGTCCTGAGAGGAGAGAGGAGGAGCAGGCGAGGAGGAAAAACAGGCAGAGGAGAGAGCATGACTGGTCTTTCTGTTTTGCACTTTTCTGCATACTTTCAACATACTGATAATTATTATTTTGATTTTAAGCTGAATATGTTTTATTGATATTGGAAATAGACATTTTTACTAAAAGTCAAAATAGTACAATTTAGCCCAGACCTGGGAAAACCCCAGGGAAATTTACATGGAGACCCCTGCTACAGTGCATCGGTTCCCACAAACTCCATTTGAAGGAAGCACATGGGTGCTTTCAGTGCGACGGAAGAAGTAGAATAACCTATATAACGATGCACACACGCCTTGGCTTGATATGGCTAAATATTTACAGAAAATAATAGTCGTCCTAAATAACAGTAGGTATCAGCTATTAAAAGCAAATGTACAATAGGATAAAGTTGAGCAGAATAACTTCGAGCACTCCCCACCCCTGATTTAGCCCATTAGTATTTTTACTCACCAGCTTGGAGCCTCGGCTAAAACAAGGATCCAAAAAGAAAATAATTTGGCCTTAATTAGAATTAAGCAGCTGCTGTTTATATGGATTATTAAATAAGAAGGACCTTTTTTTTAAAAGCTTATTGTGGCCGTTATATTGGCCACAATAAGCTTTTAAAGAAATTATATACTTCTGTATCATCCTATCATTGTTAGATTTAGATTCAGACAAAGAGCGTTCAGAAGCCCCTTATGAGAGACCAACAGGCCTGAGTAATCGTGAGGCTGTCCTCCCGTGGACCCACCACCTGCAGGGGGAGCCATAGGGGCTGGTGCAATGTGATTTGGGCAGCTCCAACTGCTGCCCCCACGACCCGGCAATGAACAAGTGGAAGAAGATGGATGGATTTAACTTTATTGTCCACCTTGGTGGAAATTTGTCTTTGGTTCACCATCACAGTTACAAAAACACAAAGTCTGTATGTATGTATGTATGTATGTGTATATATATATATATATATATATATATATATATATATATATATGTATATGTATGTATGTATGTATGTATGTATGTATATATGTATATATATATATATTTATCTCACACGCACACTCTGCACAGGAACATCTGTGCAGAGTATGGGCTGGAAACCCCAAGGTCAAAGTGGGAAACACCTCCAAAGGTGGTAGAGAATGAGCGAGCCAAGATCCTGTGGGACTTCCAGATACAGATGAACAGAATGGTAATGAACCAACCGGACGTTGTGGTGGTGGACAAAGAGCAGAGGAAAGCCGTGGTGGTTGACATAGCAATGCCAAGCGACTTCAACATCAGGAAAAAGGAACACAAGAAACTAGAGAAATACCAGGGACTCAGAGAAGAGCTGGAAAAAGTCTGGAGGGTGAAGGCATCAGTGGTGCCCATGGTCGTTGGGGCACTCGGGGCAGTGACCCCCAAACTGGAGGAGTGGCTACAGCAGATCCCAGGAAATACATCAGACATCTCGGTCCAGAAAAGTGCAGTTCTAGGAACAGCAAAGATACTGCGCAGAACCCTCAAGCTCCCAGGCCTCTGGGAGAGGACCCGAGCTTGGAGGAATAAGAGACCGCGGAGAGTGAGGAAGAGTTTTTTATATATATTTATATATAATTATAATGTTTTTTTTTAGATTTAGTTCCTGAATTAAAACAGCTCTTTTTATGTGAGACACATTATCACATACAAGACAAAATATGTCGGGGTGCCGTGGACTGTGGGAAGCCCGTGTGGGGGTGCCCCAGAGGTGAGAAGGTTGAGAACCACTGGTCTAGACATCATTCACAATTTAAGAGCGATCCTTAATCCGCAGAAGATATTCCAGGTAGATCAATACAATGTCCCAAGCATGTGTTGGGACTAACCACACCAGATCACCGGGGGTTAGGGTTTGGTGACAGGTGACTGATCGGTGATGTTTAAAGGAAACATCCAGGTAAATTCTAAAGTTTGTCACGTAATGCCGTGTCTTCTGAGTCATGTAAGTCCCGCTGTCTCGGTTGACTTGACTTTCCAACCATTGTAGATCATCGTTTTGTTGCGTAATAAGCTTCATGGAGTATGGCCAGTTGTGACGGGAAGAGTGCCGGGCCCAAACCCTGACAAAGGACCAGTTGAAATAGTTTTTATTGTGCCAAAGTGTGCTAGGTAATAAGAGAATACTTGTGCAGATCAGTATGAGACCTGATGGACGCTCTGTTGATCTGTACACAGAGTAGTCAGTTCAGAGTTGTGCTCATATTTGCGTGAATGCTGCTAGACCAGTCAGCTGACGGGATGAATCATAACTGTCTGAGGTAAGAGAAAGTATTGTAAACTGTCTGAGGACTGGCAACACTCCAGAGACACTCGTCGCAGTGTCTCATTTATTTCTTTATTTGTTTATTTGAGCAGCAACACTGCTCTAAAGGAGTGAGCCGAAGCAAGAGCTTATAAGTGCCCACCCCCAAAATTAATTGAGAGGATTAAAGGGGGGGCATGCAGCATGCGCTCCAACTGGTTTCAAAAGGCTCTGATCTTGGTGACCTTTACTGTGAAAATATATTTTGGCTCTGTATTATTTACACAATGTCACCAATGCAGCACACCTAGCCCTGCTTAGCCTGGAGTGGTCCTAGTTTAGTCTTGGTATGGCCCTGGTTTAGTTCTGGTATGGCCCTGGTTTAGTTCTGGTATGGCCCTGGTTTAGTCCTGGTTTAGTCCTGGTATGGTCTGGTTTAGTCCTGGTATGGTCTGGTTTAGTCCTGGTATGGTCTGGTTTAGTGCTGGTCCTGGTTTAGTCCTGGTATGGTCTGGTTTAGTGCTGGTCCTGGTTCAGTCCTGGTATGGTCTGGTTTAGTACTGGTCCTGGTTTAGTCCTGGTATGGTCTGGTTTAGTACTGGTCCTGGTACGGTCCTGGTATGGTCTGGTTTAGTGCTGGTCCTGGTTTAGTCCTGGTACGGTCTGGTTTAGTCCTGGTATGGTCTGGTTTAGTGCTGGTCCTGGTTTAGTCCTGGTACAGTCTGGTTTAGTGCTGGTCCTGGTTTAGTCCTGGTACAGTCTGGTTTAGTGCTGGTCCTGGTTTAGTCCTGGTACAGTCTGGTTTAGTGCTGGTCCTGGTTTAGTCCTGGTATGGTCTGGTTTAGTCCTGGTATGGTCTGGTTTAGTCCTGGTACAGTCTGGTTTAGTGCTGGTCCTGGTTTAGTCCTGGTATGGTCTGGTTTAGTGCTGGTCCTGGTTTAGTCCTGGTTTAGTCCTGGTATGGTCTGGTTTAGTGCTGGTCCTGGTTTAGTCCTGGTTTATCATGCATGTATGTCTGTGTTTCAGGAGCTGAAGAAACAGATGGAGAAGAGTTGGAAGGATTATGACATCAAGATGTAAGGACACACATTTTCACACACTTCTCGTTAGTCACAGGTTCGATGTCGGTCTCCTCTGTAGAGCTCACCTTTAACCATAGAGTTTCCTAATACTGAGACTGTGCTCTGGCCTGAGTCACTGGGACTGGGACCCAAAATCCAAATAAATACAGTAAATATGATGGCTATATACAGCTTTTGTCTTCTAGATGTGAAAACCCAGGCTGGTTTGAACTGGTTTAAGACTTAATCGTGTAAAATGTGTCTATAGTAATGTATAATGTATAATTGCTTTGTGCTTCCAGATCTGAGGTAAACATGTTCAAACTGATAACATTGCATCGATTTATTCAAGTTAAAGATAAGGCTTTGTAATGAAAGTACTTTAATTAAACCATGAATTCATAACAACTTCATTGTGAATTAATGTGAGTTCATGAGTTTTCATGAAGACATAATTAACAGTTAATTAAGGTACTGAACCTAAAGGACACTAATTTATTAGCTGTTTTGTAACTACCCTTAAAATTAACTCCTTGAATTTATTTTCCTGCTGTCACTCTAAGATCAGTCATGACATGATCTTCTGCTAGTCTGTAAACTTGTGCTTTACTGTTAGCGTTTGATATTTATATGACTATTTTATATCTATATTTTCTAAGAATGACCTCTGATCTATGTACTATGTTACAGTGATGCAGTAAGCGGCGAATTCGCTTTTTTCTATCAATAACTGAGGGGAATTGTCTTCGTGAATTGTGAGTAAATCTTCCTGTGGTGGTTGTTGTCGTTGTTTAGAGGGAAACTGGAGAAGGAGAAAAGGGAGAAGAGCCGACCGCTGGGCCTGATCCGACTGGAGAGTTCAGAGCAGGCCGAAGACATGGAGCGAGAACGGAGGGCCTTCCAACTGCAGATGTGTGAGGTCAGACCTGTGCCAATGTGTTGTGTTACCCTGGATGCGTGTTTGGTTTTGAACTTACTCAAATCTGTGTCTGGTGAGCAGGCCGGATTTGTTTTTATCCTTTCCAGCGTAACCTCTTTAGGACTAGCTATTTGGATCCTCTCTCACCTGGCCAGATTCATAACTCTAGGTCCAAGTACTGTATGTTGGATTAGTGTTTGCTACACTGCTATTTTAATTACTGTTGTGCACAAACCTCTCCAAAGTGCCAAAAAAGTACAACAAACCGACACTCAATCCTTACAATCATAGCAAAATGCCGTGAGTCATCTACTCTCATATTTATCTTTGTGCACAATCGTGTGTAATTTACATCTCTACCCCATAGCAAAATGGCTATGGCATAGACTGCTGCTGCTCCGAGAAAATGGACCTCTGTCAACAGGCCCTGTGGATATTTTCAACACATTTGCGTCTAAATGCTAATGTGGCTAACATGTTGACTAACGTGTGGCTAATGTGTGGCTAACATGTTGACTAACGTGTAGCTAACATGTGGCTAACGTGTAGCTAACATATGGCTAACATGTTGACAAACGTGTGGCTAATGTGTGGCTAACATGTTGACTAACGTGTAGCTAACATGTGGCTAACGTGTAGCTAACATATGGCTAACATGTTGACAAACGTGTGGCTAACGGATCAAGCTAGGGCTGAACGATTAATTGCATTTGCAATTTTATCGCGATATTACACAACGCGATTTCGTAATCGCAGGGCACGCGATTTGGGAAGTAAATAGAGCAACGAGATATGGCAGCAAAGTCCGCTCCGTCGCGTGCTTTTGTTTACGTCTCAGTCTAGTTAAGGTGCGCGGTAGATTGTGGATGTACAGTGAAAATATCAGCTTTTATCATGCAGCCACCGCGAAGGAATATTGCTTTTCTCCGTTAGCATTGCGTTAGCCGCAGCGCTAATCACGCCATTCCGTCGCCGCTACGACACGCTCTGATGACACAGAAACTCCCTCACCTCCGGATTCACACGCCTCTGCCTCCACAGACATATATAGGTGAGTCTGTGCTGATTGTAAAAAGTAAAGCGTCGTTTGTGGCTCAGTTTAGGGGGCTTATGTTTGGGAATGTTGTGGATAAAGAACTTATCTCAAAAGCATAATGACGTTTCATGACCATTAAGTATCCGCGGAGGCGATGTGCCTTTATTTACCTTTGCGTCTACCGCATATCCGCTCCGTAGGTCGTACAGACGCTAGATATAAACACTAAACTGCAGTGTGAAAAGGGTTGGTAACTAGGATCCGAGGCAGGAGTCCGTGTCATGTCTTATTTTGCTGAGGAAATGTGCTGTTTAAGCTGAAATGTCACTAAATGGCTGCGAGTCAAAGAGACGTGTCTGTGTCTGGCACCTCATGTCCCGTCTCCTTGTGTCAGTGTTCTTTTCTTTCTTCATATTGTCCAAAGTTACATCCCAAAACCAAAATGCTGCTCTTAATTCCACTGTGTTTTGGCGTGTGCTCCATCTGGCCTCTCCGTGTCCTTCAATAACGCGCATCTGAAGCAACTCAGACAGGGATTTGATTGGCCGAAATAATAAAGTACTATTTAATAAATTAAATAGCTTATTTTGTATTAATTGGGAGTTTGATTTCCTAAAACTTTTCCAACTAGTTAAAGCAGACGTTTGTTCTTACTTTCCTGCACTTTAGTCTGGGTGATGTTACTGACTGGATCAGTGAGTTATTTTTTTTTCATATCTATATAATTTAGCATTTATTTATAGACTGTACTGTTAAGTTCAGACAGTTTAAGAAGTGCAGTCCACACACATTTTGAATAGGTCAAGCAACAATTTTGTTGCAATTTTCACTTCAAATATTGTTTATTATGAAACAGGCTGATTTATTGCTTGTGTTAGGTGAAAAATACATGAGAAGAGGACCTTGCAACAATAATCGCATATTTAATCGCAATCGCAATATTGAAGAAAAAAAATCGCAATTAGATTATTTCTCAAAATCGTTCAGCCCTAGATCAAGCTGGTCAGGAGCTTTGTCCTGGGCTGTCCCCTGGACTCTGTGGAGGAGGTGAGGGACAGGGGGGTATTAGCCAAGGTCACCGCCATCATGGACAACACCTCCCACCCACTGCACAGGACTATAGAGGAGCTGAGCAGCTCTTTCAGTGGAAGACTGAGACACCCTCAGTACAAGAAGGAGCTCTACCGCAAGTCCGTCACTGCTGTTGGACTGTAAAATAGCATGTGCAATAACCTCTAGGCAAAACTACGTGCAATAATCTCTGTATCTACGTCACTTACCAACCACATGCACTATGACTGTAAACCTGCACTACTAATACTGACATTTGTTCATTATAGTTATTTTTTTTTAATGTTTTTACTTCTTGTGGTCAATGTATATAAGATACCACTAGTTACTTTGACTTGTTTGCACATTTCCTGTCTATCCTGCACAGCCTGAGTGTTTCTGAGAGCTGTATGTAACAAGTTAATTATCTAATGTGGCTAACATGTTGACTAACATGTAGCTAACATGCATATACTGAGCTCTTTCAACACAGATATGGATTATCTTATATCTGTTGTGTATTATTTGGGACAAACCTGATCCTGATGACAAAGATGAAAACAGTAAAGTACAGTACAGTTAATGCGACTATATGGTATTTCAACATCTGTACAACGTGCCGATGGAGCAGTGCTTCTCAATTATTTTTTGCAGCACCCGATGTGAACTGTCATGAAACAGCAGCAGTTTGCCCAGAAAGTTTTGCCTTGTGTCTCCCTATGTCCGGGAGAACGAGACGAATGGGCAGGAGTGTTGTTGGTGATATTCAGCACGTTTTCACTGAAGAAACTCAAGCTGTTTATCAGCGTGACTGGGGAGTAAAGTCTTCAAGTGACGCCTTCGTTTATTTGGCTTCAGGCCGTCTACGCTGTCCACGTTTTTAAACACAGTAACACACGGTCACACGCCCCCCATTAGTCATGTTCAAACTGCTGTGAATCAGCGGGAACATCGAAAGTGTTTCATGAAGGAGAAATTGTCAGTGGGTTAGATGTCACTGTCATTTATTGTGCCCTGTTTCTCTCCACAGTACCTCCTAAAGATCCAGGAGCTGAAGGTCCGTCAGGGCCCAGACCTTCTGCAGAGCCTCATCAAGTTCTTCCAGGCCCAGATCAGGTCAGTCCTGCACACAGCCTGCACTACCTCTGAGGCCTCAGCTGCTAATGATCTATTTCTCACAAAGCCCAAAGTGGCTTCTTTACTCTGCTATAATGTGCTAGCATACGTTAGATGAGAGAGAACATTTGTTTTCACAGTTTTATATCGTGCCATTAGATAAAAAAGACATACTCGCCCTCAAAGTGAATAGTGCTCCAGGACAATTTGAAATCATGACTTATTGACGTTATTTAACTTTTGAAAATGTAATCAGTCAAGACGGAGGCATCCTAAAGACATTTTTGAGCCTGAATTATGCAGGATATACTTTAAAAGAACTTTGTCTATTGTTTCTGAATAGAACCAGAGAAGTATTAATTGTAAAGGAATTTTGGAAATTCAAAGGTTTTAATTACATATGTCGAGTTTGTTCTTTCAAATTTAAATCTGCGAGGAGAAAATGGCTTGTTTTGTTTGGGTCAGTGTGTGCGTTTGTAGTTTTTGTATTGAACCATGACTCAGTAGTCCATGTCTTTGTGTAGTTTCTTTCAGGACGGGCTGAAAGCTGCAGAAAACCTGTCTCCGTTCATCGAGAAGCTGGCCACCTCCGTTCACACGGTGAGCACTCTGGAAAGGCTAACAGGGATTGAAAATCAGCCTGAACTAACAGCATGACCCCATTATACCCTCTACTTTAACGCCATTGAAATGTGAATGTAGCACACAGGATGGAATATCCATCCATTATAACATGGAACTCACATTGAAACCATTTGGGCATGTCTGGATTTGGGCATGTCGGATTATGATCATGTTTTTGAATAGCCTAGGAAGGCTATTCAAAAACATGCAGGCCTAAATGAATTCAGTGGACCAGGACTCTGCTGCTTTTGTCCCTCTTTCTGAACATCAGGGAAACTGTTTTGGTGCAGTGTTCTGGCCCCGCCCCCTCTGCTTTACATGAGTGTCTCCCTCAAACCACAGGTAGATACAGATCTGAATGTGCTGGTTTAAGCTCTCAGATCATAATGAGAGGAAAACCTCTGTTGCGAATCGAACTTAGTCTGATGCGTTCTGGCTCCTCATTTTAGAACAGACAGTAATGACATTACAGCTCTATCAAACTTTGGTGCTAGTCATGTTAAAACTGCTGCTATCGTTGCGAGGGCTGACGCACAGCCTCAGCCACTCTCTCCTGGTCTCTGTGGAGTCCAAAGCAGCTCTGGAGGTTTGGTTCTGGAGTGGACGGCATTTAGGTCCAGAACAAGCTCATCCATGTCTGAATTAGAAGGCACTTCCACCTGTATAAGCGTGCTTCCAGAGTGGTGGTTTTAACAGCACAATTTCAATTAGATTAATCAATTCAATAAAATGTATTATTATTATTGCAATAAACATATTGTTATTTCCAGTATTCCTTTGCGTACCCCCTGGGACGTCCTGTATACCCCCGAGGGTACTGCAGTATTTGGTCCTGACTGTATTGGAATGTTTTGTTGAATTGGCATGCTTTAAATTCTTAGTTTACCTTTTTTCCTTTGTATGAATTAAGTGTGTTCATATGTCTCCACTCTGAGGTGCTCAGTCATTCCCCGGGGATGGGGCTGTGGGAGGAGCCTGTTAGCGCACAGCAGACGTTAGGTGTTTTTCTGGTTTTGTGCCACATGCGTCCTGACATGCTACACAGCCACAGCCTGGAGCGGCACTGATTCATCGCGTCAGGGCGGATGGTCAGTCCGCTCTGTGCCGATGTGCTGGCTGTCTGGTATCTTTCATATAATGCCATTGCATGTGTTGTGGAAACAAACTAAAGTATTATGGCAACAGCCCATTCTAATGACAACCACAACGTCATCAGTCATGATCCTTGAGTCCACAACTTTCCATCGCCATCGATGAATAAGCATGACAATAAATTCAGTTTTTACGTCTAGGACCAGGTAGCATGTGCTTTTATAGGGTTAAAAATGTCTTAACTACTGCATACCTGCACAAAACTGACTTTTTTCCACAGGTGCTTTTGGTAATGAGTGGTTCAATCAGACCCCAGCCTCTTCTGGCATATTAAACAGAAAAACATGATTGCAATTGTGATAACGATTCGATTTGCAATTTTTATATTTGATAAACTGCTATAATGATGAGTGAAGACTGGCAAACATGTTCTTGCTCAAATGACCACATTAGAACAATACGCAATAATCTACTTTCAAAAGTATTAGGTTTTTTTATGGACATCGCCCTCTTCTGGGGGAGTTTCCCCGACATTAGAGTACCTCTGGGGGATAGCCCCATGACTAAAATAAGTTTGGGATGGAATCACAAAATGTCTATCTAAATGCGGTAGATTCTGCGTTAGGGAAACTCAGACAAACTTTTATCTGTTGCAGCTGAACCTGAGCTCAGAGGCTCCACAATTCGGATTGGTGAATATGTATCACTCAAATGCAGAGACGGAAGAAAAAATAAACCCTCAGCCTTGTGAGGTTAGGTTATTGCAGTAGTCAATACCTCATTTGTGATTGGATACCAATAAACCTTGCAGTCCTCACAAAACAACCTTTAGAGTTGAGATCTTGTAAAACCTATTTGATTTATTCCTGAATTTGTTTAATAAGAGTTTTAAAAATCAACAATCCCTGAAATAACTAAGACTTTTCATTCAAAGCTGTACGTTATTGTGACTTGTCCATGTTGTATGAAGGTGCGTCAGGAGCAGGACGAGGAGGTGAAGAAGCTCACCCAGCTCCGAGACTCTCTGCGGCTGCTCCTGCAAGTGGAGGGGAAGGAGGTACTACACTATAGGAGCTACACACAGAGTTCTTTCTTCTCATCTTTGGCATGGCAGAAGCGCCATCAATCAGCAATATGTACAGAGCACTACGTCTAAGGGTTAACGCTACCCTCTTACTAATGCACCATCTTGTTTTGTCTTAGTTATGGCTACACCGCTAATAAAACTAGGACTAGCAACCCAAAACTTGAAGAATTGGCCATGTAGCTCTCACAGTAAAAGCTGCAACTTTTGTCCAATAGCACCCATTAAAACACCCCAAAACCTAACTTTTTCAAGTGATCTGTTCATGCCCCACACTGACTGTGCATATGGGATGGTTTTTAGCAGTGAGAATACAAATATCAACTACTTTCCAAAATAGGTGTTTTCTCCTTGAGATAATGCATTTATCTGTGTGAATAATGGCCTGGTCTGTGCTGTTGCCCAGGAGTACCTGAACCGGAAGAACTCTGGAAACGGCTACAGCATCCACCAGCCTCAGGGGAACAAGACGTACGGCACCGAGAAGTCCGGCTTTCTGCTCAAGAAGAGTGATGGGTAACAACACTTTGGGTATTTTATAGGAAAAGCATGTGTGTAACCTCTTTAGTAATGTAACTCTGTGAGGTAATATTACTTCTGTATGAGTTCATTGCATGACTTGAAGCTTTGCCCAAAAGTCAAAGACATAACCTTCACGGTCAACTCCTGGTCTGAGTATAAAACAATAGGAAGCAGGTATGACTGCTTTAGATTAGGACTAAAGATACACAAGGATTCTGGCACCGCTCCACTGCTGGGATGCAGCTGAAGTGAGTCAGCTTTAGTCTCTCATATTTCATTGTGTTACTTTTGACCCAGAAGAGAACTCCAACTTCAATGGAGCTTTAAAGGTGCATAATGCAACTTTGTATGTGGACAGTGGTTGCTAGGATGCTCTAGGGTCAACTGTTGACTCACCAGAAAACCTACAAAACAATTGATCCTGGAGCCTCCTAGTGACCACTGTGATGTAAAGGAAAGGTGCCAAGGTCAAATACGCACACATATCAACTTTATTTTCCCGCACAAGCAGTTACATAATGCACCTTTAAGTCAACAACTCTGTAGATATCTGAAGTACCATGGGCCTAGTGTTTTTTTCCCCCTTTTTTTTTTCTTCACTTAACTTCTTTAGAGCCAGATGGAGCTTTAGCAAGCAATTTATTTTGAAATTGTGCCCTTTAAAAACGCAAATATATGCTACATTTTACATGACTTTACTTTGTGTTTGCACTCATGAATTGACCTTTCACTAAAGCCCCACAACCCTAAGAAATGCTAGCTAGCTCTGGCAAGAAGTTTGGCACATGTCGTAATGGAGGAGAGGGGCCTTTAGTGACTCTTTTTGGTGTAATAAGAATGCGAAATCCTCCCGGTCGAGGCTGCATGTGTTGTAATGTGCAGTGGAGGAATATATATTTAAAATATGCAACAAACGCAAAACTACAAGCCCTTAGGAAGTAAACATGCAGATAATATTCCAGCAGCAGAAACAGCTTTTTGTGGCAAAGTCCAGTAACGACAGCTCACGAAACTCTTGGTAAACAACGAGACGGATGGCAAACCAGTATTAGCTCGGGTCAAACGTTAGCAGCCAGTGTTTTTATCGGCTTTGAAATGGGAGAAACGGGTCCCGCTCCAGTAGTTTCTATGGTAGGGGGTCCGGGTCGTGTCTGGTAGCCACAGTTGAATGCATTGACTATGACAGTTTCGGGGTGTGGGGTTTTGTGAACGAGATTTGTGCTTTGGTGCAGATTTTTAGGAAAGGATAAGATTTGTGATTTGAGTTGTAAATTGATTCTAAATTGAATGTCCACATTGGACATTTCCGATGTATTTTGAAAGATCCTTTCCACAGCTGAACAAAAGTTACTGGAGTCGAGTACTAGGGAAAAGGAGAAGAGTCTCTTGCCGAGAGCTGTGGGAGAGGCCCTTACTGCGATTGTAATGTAGACCAGCTGTTGAAAGAGAGGCCAACTTTTACATCACACACACACACTGGGGCAATGTGTGCAGTGGGGACACTACATACACTTGCATTCATTTACTGGGAGCTCATTTGTAGAAGCCAGCACTGTGCCTCTGCCGAGAACGTGCGTCTGGCCAAATAAGTTCCAAGCCAGTGAACGTCTGAACACGGCAGCACGCACACATATGGCTCTGTGCTGTGAAGAAAAAGTATCTTTTCTGATCAAAAGAAAAAGCATAAACTCATTGTTCTGGCCCTTTCTGACACGACTGCTCTGTTTTCAAGAATACTGTCACATCCACTTCTTTCTTAGCCTGAACACATACTGTATAAGTTAGATTTGGGAAAGATATGGAGAAGAATTAAGGTTAAATCCAGCTCGACCTGACCCTCCGGACAAAGAACAACTGTTGAGGCCAAATAACGGCCCAAGAATTGTCCCAGATAACAACATTTCAGGGCGATGTTTTCAGATAGGAGGATGTCAAACGTTCTCTCTTCGAGGAAATGGATTTGAATAATATGTGTGCTGCAGGATCCGGAAGGTGTGGCAGAAGAGGAAGTGTGGGGTGAAGTTCGGATGTCTGACCATTTCCCACAGCACGGTAAGAACAATAAGGAGTCAGTCAGAATGCCTTCCTTGGATATGGAAGAAGGGAAAGGTGTCGTGTGAAGGTGCCAAGTCAAGAAAAACAATCCTACCGTAGAATTTAAGTTGATTCTGCTTAATTATTGTGAGCTTTTCATATTTTGCTATAAATAGTAGTTGTTCTGTTTAGGTGGAATTAATGTTATCAGTAGGTCTGTCAAAATGAAAGCTTTAGCTCACTATTCATCGAAAAAACTATTAATTGTGATTATGGCATCATATGTTTTGACCAAACTCACTCCTGTATCCGAGCACACACATTTATTTATTGGTTTATTTGGTCGGGACAGTGCATGTTAATGAACATACATGAGTCTCATGCATGTAAACAAGCCACACCGGATTGTAGCCTTGGGCTAATTTGCATCCGTCGTCCTCCATGAGCACTCTCAAACACACTCTCATTCATCCTGGCCTATTGTACATGTTTTTAGTGGTAGGGGAGTACCCGGAGGAAACCTAAACAGACATGGGGAGAACATGCAAACTCCACACAGAAAGGCCCCGGCCAGGTGGGAATCGAACCCGGACCTTCTAGCTGTGAAGCACGAGCTCTAACCACTGCACTACCGTGCCGCATGACATGACCTGAAAGTCAAAATAATCCAGGGGTCTCCCACCTTTTTACACAATGAGGTACTTTTATGTAACAAAAGCGACAGAGAGCTACGTATGCATCAAAGATGCATCAATGAAAGTGACTTTAATTTAGTCCTTAAACCTTATGTGTAGTTTGTGTAGAAATGTTAAAGCCTTGGGTGAGCAAGATCCCAGCCATAAGCTCTTAGGCTTTTCCCATATAATTATCAATATGTGCATATTTGGTATAAGAAATGTGAGCAAATGCTTTAAATGTAAGTGTTTTACGTCAGCCAAGTATTAATAATAAATATAATTCTAAGAGAAAAATGTGCCACAATTTGAAAAATGTGTTGATTGACGGCACTAATTCTTAGTCCTATGGTCTGTGTATAGGAACATGATCGGTCATTTAAGAGTGTCATGAAAAAGTTGAAAGTTGAAATATTGATGGTAAAACACATTTGAGCTCTGTTATCTACTTCCTCAGCAGTACTATGGTGAATGTGTGCTTTCAGATAAACAAACCTCCAGCCAAGTTGAACCTGCTGACCTGTCAGGTGCGCCCCAACCCTGATGACAGGAGAACCTTCGACCTGGTCACCCGTACGTGCCCTCTCTCCCAGTGCACCCTCTGTAGGAGAGAGTCTGACTCTTTTTGTGTTTGTGACTCCACAGATAATCGCACATACCACTTCCAGGCTGAGGACGAGCAGGAATGCCTGATGTAAGTGTTGGCGCAGCTCCAGACTGGACTGTGTTGTTAGCGCAGATCTGCACATGTCAGGGAGTTGTACATATGTGATGCAAATATTCCAAATATTCCCTTGCTCTCATCAGTAAGTATAAGCTTTAGCCCTCTGACCGGATGGTAGCCAGTGCAAATCTTGCTCATGGCGCTTATAGCTATGTGTGGACAAGACGTGACCGCTTTGTTTGTTGTGGTGACTCCAGAGGGACGTACCAAATAACCATATTCTATATTGGCAGTACTCCTCCTCACATGTGTGGCCCGGTCCAGCTGCTCAGGGCGGGGCAGGCATGTGTCGTTGTGGGGGTGTGGAAGCCCATGGCAGGCCTCCAGGCTTTGATGTTGGCTCTGTGGAGGTTTAGGAGAAACGGAAATACAGTGTTTTAGACGTGCTTTACAAAGACAGACTTGTTCTGAAACATGCTGTAGAGAAAGTGAATATGGAGGGCTGAGGAGTCCAGTGTGTCTTTACTTTGTAGTTGAAAGATTTCTGAACAAAGCAGCACAATTGTCTTCTGTTTATTGCAATGTGGCACGTCCGTGTATTCTTTAAATCGTTTTGTGAGCACAAGAGCAGTCTTTATGAAATAAATGATCTTTAAGAATTTCATAACGTACATGAATCTTAACGCGTTACTATAACAAACACTTTCTTTAGTTCACCTGCGTTAATGTGTATTCCTTCTATACTTCGCACATGTACGGCTGAGTATCAAAAGGGATGAGTCAGTCATGTGAAAAGCTTTAAAATCATTAAAAACACAAACAATGAAAAGTTGCATCTCTGTAACATAATATTTTTAGTAAAACCACGCTCTGACATGGTCTAAAGCACAAACTCTATTTTATTGTTCCATTCTGTTTGACAATTAGATATAAATTAGGGGGGTAACAATGCACCGTGCTACGGTGCACCGCGGTGCAGAAATCTGACGATATGAACCGTTTGTCAAGTGACAGTGCAAGTTTTTGTCCAAATTTCTGGACAAAATATTTAAGCTCCCTGACGCGTGTCAGATCCATGTACGTGCACCTAAACCGAGCGCATGTGTGTCAGCATCACTAACCGCTAAACCGGAGGCTGCAAAGTTACATCTTCCAAAAACAAATGAAATCCGTGAGCCTTTGCAAAAGTTTCTCCTGCTGATGGTCCCGGCAGGCCGAGGTATAGATCCAGTGCTGTGGTGGCGCAGACAAATGCATAAGATCCCATCTCGGTCATAATCCGCATCAAAAGCTTTGTTTCCAAAAAAGTATAAGCAGAATGTCGTCCAGGAACAGCCCAAACACAGGCCTCAAATCAAATGCGCTGTTTTAGCTGCGTGTGGAAAGCGAAACGTATCACTTAACGAGCACACGGCTTTTTTTCTTTAACTTTAGAGCACTGTGTTTTTTTAAATTTTGTTTTGTGAGCCCAGGGGCACATTTCATTGTAAAGCAGCTTTGGAATATTAGAAAGCATTTTCAATGTATTTCTGAAATTACAAAAACTGCCTAATAGTAAACATTTAGGCTATTTTATTTCAAAACTGACTTATTAGCCATTTATATCGCACTTGCACCGTGATGCACCGAACCGTGGGTCAAACTGGCATTAAATATACATTTCTTAGAATATGCTCAACTATTTGAATGCGTACATTTGTCAAGAACACAAAAACGATGGTCTAGAACAAATTCAGTTGTAGTTCTGACTGAAATGTTTGACTTTTTGCATTTGTGGCATTAAAATGGCCACCTGTAGAAACTCTGTATCCACATGCAACAAAAGCTGCTTCAAAGTTCAACGTCTTCTCTGTCAACACAAATGGTAATGTCTAGATGTGGTGACAACTGAGGTTTGTGTGTGCTTTGTCTTTAGCTGGATGTCAGTCCTGCAGAACAGTAAAGAGGAGGCCCTGAACACAGCCCTTGGGGGTGAGCAGCTACAGGGAGGAGGCCTACACGAGCTGTCCCGCTCCATCATCGCCGAGCTCAGGCAGATGCCAGGCAACGAAGCCTGTGCTGACTGTGGAGCGCCAGGTGGGTCTGGAGCGTTTCACCAGGTTCTAATGATGTTTCAGTCAAGCGCTTCTGCTGGTGACCGTGGCATTTTTATTATTTCGATGTATACCTGTGTACCTCATTTGCACTAAGCTCCGTCGATTGGGACAGGTGCTAGATGTTGGATCAGCGAGTCTTTAAGTTTATTGCAAACACTGTGTACATTTAGTCACAGGATCTGCCTTGCATTCTAAACAGTGAGGCCCGTTCTTTCTGATTGACCTATTGACTTGAAAAGCGAGACAAAGAAAATCTAAACGTAAAAACGTATACATAATGCATGTCAAATTTTATGTAATTCCAAATAACGTCAAAATCACAGATGTTGGCAGTAATACTTACCTGTTTTAAACATGTTCACCTCATATCTGCGGACACATGTTTAATAAATGTTTCATACACTTTTTTTTACATACACAAGAATTACAATCCATGTCAAAAAGAAAGGAATGTGCCCCTAACACTGAAGAACTAACTAAAATCAGCGTCTTTGTTTGCATGCCTCCATACACTTCTATTCATGTTATTGACTGACATGGCCCCCTGCTGTGCTCTGCAGAGCCCACGTGGCTGTCCACTAACCTGGGCATCCTGACGTGCATCGAGTGCTCTGGGATCCACCGGGAGCTGGGCGTGCACTACTCCAGGATCCAGTCCCTGACGCTGGACTTCCTCAGCACCTCCGAACTGCTGGTACTGGACACAGTCTCAGAGTCATTTTCCATACGAGCATCAGGGTTTACTTGGAGTGGGGCTGCTCATTGTGATTTGTATGATCAGCCTTGCGATTAGATTTGAAAATGAAGATTCAGCTGACCTGATGTTGTGAGCACTAGTACTTCCTGTTCATTTCCTATTAAGATTAGCTTAGACCCGTTCAAATAGTCATATTCCCTAAAGATTCCGTGGTGGACAGTGAGTTCCTGACAAATGATCACTTACTGCTTGTAAATGTGCAGGATATAGGATGTAAATACTTGTGCGAAGGATAGGAGAAGAGTTTGTCTTGAACCTAAAGGCTCATGTTCATTTGATGAATTGTAACATTTAAAATAGTTAAGAAAATGAAGAAATCTGCATAAAAACAATCATCTCGGCTATAGTTATAATGTTATTTCGATATTTTAATTTAATTTAACATATTATTGCATGTCAGGCTTTAGCTACAAGACAACTGCTTTATATTTACATCCTGCATCAAGCAGGTGCCCCTGGTAGGGTCTCCCATGGCAAACAGGTCCTAGGTGACGGGTCAGACAAAGTGCGGTTCAGAAGAACCGGTGACAAAGGGCAGCCCTGGCGGAGCCCAACACGCACCAGGAACAGGTCTGACTTACTGCCGGCAATGCGAACCAAGCTCCTGTTGCGGTCATACAGGGAACGGACAGCCCTTAGTAGAGGGCCCCGGACCCCATACTCCCGGAGCACCCCCCACAGGGCACCACGAGGGACACGGTCGAACGCTTTCTCCAGATCCACAAAGCAAACTTGGCCCTGGTCATTATGGCCGAACAATTCCATTTTTGTTTCGTCAGACCGCTGTCTCAAAAATGTAAGTCTTGTGTACATTTGCAAACTCCAATCTGTCTTTTTCATGTTTCTTTTGGAGTCAGGGCTTCTTCCTGGCAGAGTTCCCTCTCAGCCCATGTCGGTACAGGACTTGTTTCACTCTGGATAATGACAAACTCTTACCAGGTTCAGCATCTTCACCAGATCTTTTGCATTTGTTCTTTGGTTGATATTCACATTTCAGACACAGCACGTTCATCTCTTGGACTCAGAACCCGCCTTCTGTCTGATCTGTATGATGACTGGTCATTTCCATCTTTTTTATACTTGTGTATAATTGTTTGAACCAACCCCTTACAATATGGCTTAAAACTGAGCGCTAAGGCAAAGGACTGTATATTCAGGCCTATGGGGTAAACAGGGGTTCCTGCCAAGTTGTCGGGGGCTTCATGCCCCTGGTAGGGTCTCCCATGGCAAACAGGTCCTAGGTGACGGGTCAGACAAAGAGCGGTTCAGAAGCCCCTTATGAGAGACCAACAGGCCCGGTTGATCGTGGGGCCGTCCTCCCGTGGACTGGGCAGCCCCACGACCCGGCAACGGAAAAGTGGAAGAAGATGGATGGATGTTAATGTATGCTATCTGGTTATATTATACTCATCAGACAACTTGTACAGGGCTACGTAACATTGTTAATTAAAGTTACGATAAATGACATACGACTGACGATGCTAAAAGCTGCCGTTTTATTTCAAACTTATAATGAAGACACAATAGTGCTTAGAGCTTCGCAAAAGTGCTAACAATTTGAATCCAGAGTAAAATACTCACATTTGTAGCATGTTTCTGTGCTGCGAAAAACTCGTCATATGCGCCATAACCGTCATATCCGTCATACTGTAAGTGTGCGCCCTCTCCCTTTGCCCTCACCCACAAGGCACAATAGAATCGGGACACCCTTTTGGCTCTCGTGAACGTGCAAAATTGAGTAGAAGGGAGAGAAGGTAAAGGGCGAAGGGGGAGAAATGGAACTTCTGACTTTGTAGAAAGTAATAAATCTATCTCTCATTCTTCTGGCGTTTTCAAGGGATTGTTCACGATTGAAAACTCCTTCAATGAAACACATGAAACCCCTTCATCCGCTAAACAGGACTAACGGGCTCATGCTGTCATGTAAGTGTCACTCATAGTGTTTCGCTGTTCATAAATGTACATGTTGTATGTCTTCCAGCTCGCGGTGAGTATTGGCAACACGCGGTTCAACGACATCATGGAGGCGGGTCTTCCAAACTATTCGGTGAAACCACTGCCCCAAAGCGACATGTGAGTGCCACTTTCAAAATCACACACAATTCAACCAATTTAGTGGCTTAAAACGGTGACATTGGGTCCTTGGGCAAGATACCGTACTCGGCTTGCCTTTTCATGACTGTGGTGTGTGAGTGATTTGAAAAGCTCTCAGAAAAAGCGTTACCACACACACACACATACAGACTGTTAGGGAAATATGAGAGGAGTCCGGAGAGACACGAGTGGAAGGATGGAACGAAGTCTGGATGTCTTGAGTAGAAAGAAGTTTATTAACACAATATTAATAATACAGGCCTGGAGACATTGGTCAGGGCATTGATCATTCAGAGTCTGGCGATGCTTCCACATGAAGGGAGTTAAATAGTCGTAGTTACACGTAGGCACTAACAGTCTACGCATAGACGATGTGCCACGTTGACTAGGCCACATGTCATGTAGAAGGTCGGCCCAATCGGTTGACCGCTAATTATTATCCAGTTCAACTGTCATGGAGACATAATCTGTAAAAATGTGGATTGTGCAACAATTACTGCAATTGTGATTGAAATTGAAGATTAAGTTTACAGTCGACATTTTAAAGATGACACAACAGTAGCATTAATATTTGAGAGCAATTTGAGAGATTTGTGAAGTATTAAGACACTACAGGGACAACAAATTTGTTTTTTCTGTCGATTATGTTCTATGAAATATTTAGGACATGAGACGGGACCCCATTTGGGCTTCCGGTACCATTTTGAGGGATTACATTTCCTTTTGATTTTCATGAAGGTACATATCTCTAGTGTTGGAAAATGTGTGATAGCATCCGATCCATTGTAGTTTTCATGAGAAATCAACACTTTTATCATCCCATCTCAATATACGATGTTCAGTGACTACTAGAAATAAAAATGCCTCTATAATCCAAGTGGTTGTTCTCTTCTTTTGCAAAATGCAGGATCTTGCAGACCATCAATAACAGAACCAACATTAATTGGCTGTCCATCATTATAATTTGCTGTGTAATCTTTTTTTATTGCATTGAAAAGAACAATGTCTGGGCTTTAATATTATGTGTCAACCACTTTTCTAGGCCGCTGGGGGGCTGAGAAACGTTACGTTGAAAATCGTGAAAATCGTTCAACTGAACATAGTGTATAATAGGATTTTATCTGATCCCATGCTTTTTCTAATTTGGATTTTGTTCATGTAATTCTGAACGATACTGCCTTGTGCTTGCAAAAACTAGCAGCAGGACTTAATCGAAAGGCAGTGATTCCAGCATCCATTAAAGCACATATCTTCCAGCATGGGGCAGTAGATACTGATCGACTAGAGGAGACGATCACTGAAAAGGAGACATTACACATGGTTAATGGCATCGCAGTATAGGCAAAGGTGTTGGTGGTCCTCCCTTTCCCAGTGCTGAACTTCCAGGAGTTGAAAAGCTACAGTAGATTTCAATTTTAGGCTGAGCATACTACTTTAGATGCTTATGTGGCTGGAGCATGTGTTGGACCACATCCACTCATGGAATGGAATGACCATGCCCAAGAGATGAAAGAGTTGAGCCAGACTTCCTCAGTGCAAAACATAGTGTGGATCCTTATGAGGCAGCCACAAGCTGAACCTGAAATTGTCCCAAGCTGGACTGGTTTCAACATAAGATAAGATAATCCTTTAGATATCAGTGATAAGATAATCCACAACAAAGTAGAAATTTTTGGATGCATAAAGAACAATTCTGTGGTCTGTGGGACGTCTGCTGTGATCTTGGGTCCCCTGCTGAGGGGCTGACATTTAATTGGACATTATGTTTATGTTTGCCTGGATACTTCACTTGCCTGGACTTTACATTGTCTTATTTACTGTTTTGTTTAATTGCCTTAATGTTTGGTGCAGCCCTGTGAGGCAACTCTTGTTGTGATATTGGGCTATACAAAACCATTGATTGATTGACAATTCATACTATCTTTAAATGCATAGTCTATTCTTGGGAGGAGATTTCAGGATGGTGGGCTGAGTGATGTTTGCATTGCATTGAAGCTGGCATAGTTGCTGAGGGACCCATAAGTGGGGTGATGGATGGGAAACACTATTACCGTGCAGAGTTCACAAGTGTCATGATGAGACTGGCATGGTCAGAATTCACTAATTTGCATTCATATTGATATTCAGCAGTGTTTTGAACAGTCCACTTTTATCTGGAGGTGTTCTAGACCTCCACCATAGCAATGGAGAACGCTCAGCTTGCTGGATATCATATGTGGAATTTGTGGAGGATGTAGTCCTTGGTCTTTTAACAATCCTCACGTGAAGGAATTTGGACTTTTGACATCTTCTCCTACTGCTACCATGGTGTTTCGCCTATGACAATGTGAACTACGCTCGATATCTGTCTTCATGTTATAAAAGGTGTTGAAGTTACCTTTAGGGATGTTGCCAAGTCTTTTCAATGGCACTGAGTCAGTGTGGACAGAGCAGCCGAACCTAATTTTATTCTGAGTGAAGGAGTGGAAGTCCAAATGCAGGGAACTTCTCATAGAGAAAACCTTTTGCAACTGTCTGTGATGAGTGCAGCTCAGGGCAGTGAGTTATTCCCAAGTCTCCAGTGCCAACAAGAAGAAGCTGATGGTCGTCGTGTTCTCCATGCCACCCATGCAGTTGAAGAGGGGTATAATGCTGTTATCTGGACACAAATGATTTGATCATGTCCTTTGCTTTCCATGACACAATTTAGACACCTTTGTACAAAAAAGAAACACTTTTGTGCTATGAGGGGTGAGAGCGAAAGCCATCGGCTTCCACCATGCCGAGACTGCTTAGTGAAGCATTCCCAAAGAACTAAGTACCAGGCTGTATTATGGAGGAGAGGAGGAGAGGCTTGGAAAGGGACCCTCAAGCTCCTAGCCCTGCTGATCATGGACTGAAGATCGAGTCTGTGAGATGATCGAGTCTACCAGCTGGTAGTTCAGTGGATGAATAGCCAACCAGCACCTGAAGCTCAGTTAGATTTTAGGCCTGCAAAGCACTTTGTCCACTACAAATGCAAATGGACTCGAGTGCACGGATATGAGCCAGATATTGAGAAACTGATGAAAGTGATGATGAAGTGGACATGGGGAGTCATTCCTATCCTAAATGTGACAGATGTATAATGTGCACTATGCCACAAATCAAAGAGTAAATAAGTACAGTGGGTGAAAATGTACCTTGTGTAATTGGTTAAGTAGCATGAATTGCATTCTTTGTGTAAAACAATGGCGTAGCTATTAGAGCGGGTCGTCTCATGATCGGAAGGTCGGGGTTCGAATCCTAGCCCCTGAAGAACACTGTCGTTGTGTCCTTGGACAAGACACTTCACCCACCTTGCCTACAGTGACTGTGTACACTGGTGTATGAATGAGAGAGTGAATGGGTAACTAGTTCCTTGCTGTAAAGCGCTTTGGGCCTGAGGAAGGTAGAAAAGCACTGTATAAGTTCAGACCATTTGCCATTTACCATAAAAGGTTTAATTGCTGTTAAATTTGTTGTTAATACATGCTTTAGCTCATGTTCCAAAACCTTCTCAAGGCCAGACTAAAAATAATTTATTTTCTGACAACGCTATGATTTAATGTATGCATGGACCCTAACGCTTACTTGTTCCCAATGGCACATAATGTCAGGTTGGAACCCTTTTTCTTTAAGAAAACTCTGTTTCATTAATACTGCTTTAATGAAGCAACAAATGTGGCAAATCTCGGGCATTAGACAGACATTATTGTAAAATGCCACCAAGTCAAAGTTCACTTAACCCTTTTTCTTGTGATATTTAAAAATCATCCACCATATCCAAAGACTACCTTGAATCTAATGCTATCACACATTTTCCAAACACAGGGTCATATATCTACACAAAGATTACCATGTGGTTTAATCCCTCAAAATGATACCAATCGACCCTCCGTCTCACGACCTAATTGTAATCATTCTAATTATGGTTTCAATTTGATTCATTGTGCAGCGTTGGGGAATAAAAGCTACATAAAGTAAACTCCTGTTTAAAATTGGTCTATATGTATATGTTTTGGACACAGGAATGCCCGTAAGGAGTATATTGTGGCGAAGTATGCGGAACGTCGGTACGTGATGAGGAGGGAGGAGGTAGACCCAGGCAGGCTGTATGACGCAGTCAGGAGTCGGGACATCACTGCTCTGCTACAGCTGTACGCAGAGGGGGCCGACCTGGTCAAACCACTCAGCACGCCCGACACACCGGTCAGTAACATCCGTCACACCGGTCAGTAACACACGTCACACCGGTCAGTAACTCCCGTCACACCAGTCAGTAACTCCCGCCACACTGGTCAGTAACACCCGTCACACCGGCCAGTAACTCCCGTCACACCGGTCAGTAACATCCGTCACACTGGTCAGTAACACACGTCACACCGGTCAGTAATTCCCGTCACACTGGTCAGTAACTCCCGCCACACTGGTCAGTAACACCAGTCACACTGGTCAGTAACACCCGTCACACCGGTCAGTAACTCCTGTCACACCAGTCAGTAACATTCGACACACCTGACAGTAACTCCCATCACACTGGTCAGTAACACTCGTCACACCAGTCAGTAACTCCTGTCACACCAGTCAGTAACATTCGACACACCTGACAGTAACTCCCATCACACTGGTCAGTAACACTCGTCACACCAGTCAGTAACTCCTGTCACACCAGTCAGTAACATTCGACACACCTGACAGTAACACCTGTCACACTGGTCAGTAACTCCCGTCACACTGGACATTGACACCCGACACATCAGTCAGTAACTCTCGTCACACCGGTCAGTAAAACCCGTCACACTGGTCAGTAAAACCCGTCACACCGGTCAGTAACACTCGTCACACCGATCAGTAACATTCGACACACCGGTCAGTAACATCCGACACACCTGACAGTAACTCCCATCACCCCCCCATCAGTAACACCCGTCACACCAGACATTGACACCTGACATATCAGTCAGTAACTCTCTCGTCACACTGGACAGTAATACCTGGCACACTGGTCAGTAACACCCGTCACACCAGTCAGTAAAACCCGTCACACCGGTCAGTAACACCCGTCACACCGGTCAGTAACATCCGACACACCTGACAGTAACTCCCATCACCCCCCCGTCAGTAACACCCGTCACACCAGACATTGACACCCGACACATCAGTCAGTAACTCTCGTCACACCGGACAGTAATACCCGTCACACCAGTCACACCGGTCAGTAACACCCGTCACACCGGTCAGTAACACCCGTCACACCGGACAGTAACTCCCATCACCCCCCCGTCAGTAACACCCGTCACACCGGACATTGACACCTGACACATCAGTCAGTAACTCTCGTCACACCGGACAGTAATACCTGGACACTGGTCAGTAACACCCGACACACTGGTCAGTAACACCCGGCACACTGGTCAGTAACTCTCGTCACACTGGTCAATAACACCCGACACACTGGTCAGTAACACCCGACACACTGGTCAGTAACTCTCGTCACACTGGTCAGTAACACCGGCACTGCACTTAAATTTGTCAAATATCTGATAACAAAGGTATCTAGTTTATAGTGAATATAACTAACTGGTTGTTTAAATACTTTTTTGTAGCCATGAATTACTTCAACCTAATTCATTTCACATTGAAGTGAATGACAAGTTCCATGTTTCTACTGCACACATGGCTCAAATGGTTCATATTAGAGGCACCTTGTTACTCCCAACTGTTGCTGTTGTATTTTTATTTTGTTTCACACTGTTAAGATTTTATCTAGTAGTTATTGTTATGACACACTTCATCTTTTTTATCTGAAAGCACCTAACTTGGAGAGTTTATTTTTGCTTCAGAAGCTGAGGGAGACGGCCCTGCACTTGGCTGTGCGGCTGGAAGAGAAGAGTTCTCTGGCACTGGTGGACTTCCTTTGTCAGAACAGGTCAGAACCTCAGGACTATCTACAGACTTAACTTTAAGTTACTGTGGTAACATTATCAACAGACTTGTAGTACAGTGTGGGGCTGCGCTATCATCTGTATATCATCTGCTCGATCTGTCAACAAAATATTGTCAAAAATTGATTTACAATGTGCAAAAGCGTAATTTTAGTCATGGTGTTCCTAATTTACTGCCATTTTAGCTTTGTTTTGGTCCTGATTTTCTTATTTTGGCACAATTTTATGAAAAAACAAATTGCCTATGGTTATTTAATGGGGCATATACAGTGCCTTGCGAACGTACTAATACACCTTGAATTTTTACACATTACAACCCTAAACGTAAAGATTTTATTTTGAATTTTTTCCTGAAAGTTCACAGACAAGTTACAGACAACTGTGAAGTGAAAGCAAAATGATACATGATTCTGTTATTTTACAAAAAATAGAAAAGTGAAAAGTGGGGCGTTACATTTAGGGTTGTAAACATGACAAAATGTGCAAAGGTTTAAGGTGTATTAGTACTTTCGCAAGGCACTGTATTTTAATTAGTGGTGGGCCGTTATCGGCGTTAACGTGCTGCGTTAACGCGATAGTCTTGACGGGCGATAAAAAAAATATCGGCATTAATCTATTCTCAAAGTTGAGTTGGGAGTGGGATCTATACGCAAACTATGATGACTCACTTTGAGCTCCTCGTGGAGCAGCAGCAGCGGTGGAGATGACCGGGGCGGGCTGAGGAGGAGACTGTGTGCGGTGATGTCGCTGCCGTTCAGAGGCGGCCCAGAGCGGAGCTGAGCGAACAGGTGGAAGATGTGAGTGACGGGGCTCCTGTAGCCGCCTCGTCACTCACGGACCCGGCGCGCCTTTTACTCTGCTATGGCCCGGGACAGCGCTGGCGCTGGGAGCGTTTCCCCAGAGCCGCGCTCTGAAACCGTTTGCCCGCAGGCCGCGCTCACGTCCCGCGGTCGTGCGTTCACAAACCGTCCCTCTGTCAATCCTACACTCCTCTCTCCGCACCCCTCCAGCAGTGACTTTTGTTATGCAAAATAAGCATGTTGACGCTATGGGGCGCCGCTGTCCCTTGCGCGCCGAGTCCGACTATATTTCAATATTTTTTTCTCTCACTCCTTCGCTTTAGGTAGGCTACGTCTTATTGAACATGATTTATTTTCATCACCAATTATCATAGTTTATTTATATTTATTTATATTTTTGGGTAGCACATATTCCGGCAGAAATAAAATAAACCATTTTAATCTATAGATTAATCTAGATTAATTTCAAAATTAATCTAGATTAATCTAGATTAAAAAAATTAATCTATGCCCACCCCTAATTTTAATACAATCGCCATATTGAAGACTTCTCGAATATCACAATGTGTGCCACCACTGTACAGTTTTGTTCCATAGCGTGTGTGTGGTACTTAAGCATGTATATAATTTTACAGTAACTGTGTGGAGAAGAGGACCAGTGAGGGCAACACGGCTCTGCACTACAGCGTCCTGCACCACAAACCTGAGTCTCTAAAACTGCTGCTGAAGGCCAAGGCTGCTCTGCACACAGGTACACTACTGTACTCTACTGCTGCGCTTCTCAAACTGTGGTAAATGTACCACTGCTTAGCCTGGCCAAGGACAGATTGATATTGCAGTGCAAATTACATTAGCAAAATAATATGAATCATCAATATGAACTGTATAGTCTGATAACACGATAGGAGTTGCCTCATAGGGCTGCACCACACATCTAAACAGTGACACAAATAACAAATGTAATGTCCAAACAAATGTAATGCGCAAAAAAGTCAGGGGCAAATGGAAACGTGCCCCTGGCATCCCCTGGGCTGTAGATGGACCCAGGGCACTGAATCTGGAAAAGCTCCGGTTTCAATCGATTTTTAGGAGGACGGACTTCTGGGGAATAATAATAATTAAAGAGAGAGGTTTGAGCTTCACAGTTTTATAAAAAAAATAATAATAAAAAGGATAAGCACAAATTGTATTAATGTGACGAACCAAAATGTGAAAACACCAGAAAAAACTGCATATGTGAACATTGCACTTGTATTTACCCAGATAAAACCTTATGCTGCATGTCCTTCAGTGAATCAATCAATCAATGGTTTTGTATAGCCCAATATCACAACAGGAGTTGCCTCATAGGGCTGTAACAAACATTAAGGCAATAAAACAGAGCAGTAAATAAGACAATGTAAAGTTCCGGTGAATCAAATATCCAGGCAAACATAATGTCCAAATAAGCGTCAGCAGTGGGTGGGACGAGCAGTGGTGGAGACGAGCAGCTCGGGTGTCCCCTGTCCTTAGATTCTCCAGCACGGCAAGGAAAAACTCAAAAACCCAGTGGGAGAAACGAGAAACCTTGAGGAGAACCACAGAAGGAGAGATCCACTCCCATGGACGGACAGGCTATAGAGACCCAGGGCCGAAGGAGTCCCTCAGTAGACGGGCCAAGATCACAGACCGTCCATTCCTTGTTGTCAGTAAGCAGGGTTCCTCCGTTCAGCCGGGTTCCTCCGTTCGATCTAGACAGGCACTCCCAAGGGGGAGTGGGACAGGAGACACCATGTGAATAGTAATGAACAGACTACAGATAAAATAAATATTGTATCATAATAAGACAAAGTCTGCAGTAAGAAGAAGAAGAGGATAGCGCTCAGTGTACCGTACTTCCCACAGCAGAGTTTCTTCTAAGGCAGCTTTACTTCAGACTGAGGGTTAGAGCTTTACTTCAGACTGAGGGTTAGAGCTTTACTTCAGACTGAGGGTTAGAGCTTTACTTCAGGCTGTGGGTTAGAGCTTTACTTCAGACTGAGGGTTAGAGCTTTACTTCAGGCTGAGGGTTAGAGCTTTACTTCAGACTGAGGGTTAGAGCTTTACTTCAGGCTGAGGGTTAGAGCTTTACTTCAGGCTGAGGGTTAGAGCTTTACCTAACTGACCTGATCATAAGCTCATTCTCAGAGGTACTTTTTGAGCCTAGTCTTAAATGTAGGGACTGTTTCTGCTTCTTTAACGTGAGCTGGGAGTTTATTCCATAAAACCGGAGCTTGGAGCTAAAGGCTCTTCCTCCTACAGTGATTTTGGAGACCCGAGGAATCACTAGTAGCCCTGAGTTTTGAGAGCGGAGTGCTCTGGTTGGCCGATATGGAACGATAACGTCTTGGAGATAAAGCGGAGCCAAACCCTTTATGGCTTTAAATGTGAGGAGCAGGATTTTAAATTTGATTCTAAACTCAACAGGAAGCCAATGGAGAAACTTTAGCACAGGTGTAATGTGTTCTCTTCTCTTTGTACGCGTTAACAATCTTGCAGCTGCATTTTGAACTAATTGAAAACTTTTTAATTGAAAAATTGAAAACAGTGAAAATACTTCATTTCCAAACAGTAAAGTCACTGATGGAGAGCACAGTTCACACTCCTCCCTCTATTGCCCTTCTGTCTGAGTCTCCATATCTAAATGTCTTCCCAGTCCATATCAAGGCGAAGTCAAACATCATTTATAAAACCTGAAAGATACATTGAACTGGGCGTTTAATGTGGCAGAGCTTTGAACAATGAAATAATTCTAACTTTGTCCTGTTTCTTCTCACGTGTGTGTGTCCACAGTGAACGGAGCAGGGGAGACCGCTCTGGACTTGGCCCGCAGGCTGCAGCACACATACTGCGTTGAACTGGTGAGACATTTTTGTTTTACACGTTGATTTTACACAACACCACCTGTAAAGGTCTCATTACCAGAAATATGAGCTTAAATAAATTCCTGCTTTATCTCCGGAGGTATACAGTCTCGTCATGTTTCAGTATGTTCAGAGCTCATAAGTACGTTGAAATGCTTTTTTACATGACTTTAATTGACTTTGAAAGGTATTTGTTTCCAAAGTAGTAGAAATAGTAAAGTGTTAAGTGTTGAGGTATCGTTACCTCAGTAGCTCAGACCTGCTGGAAGATGGACAGGTGAGTGAGGTCAGTGAGTTCGAGAGTTACGTATGTAACTGCGGTTCTATGAATCCCTCCTGACCGCCAGAGGCGGTGCTGAAAGCACTGAATGTTCCCTTCGCGCATGCACAGTTCGAGTAGGAATACCAACAACGTCACAAACCTGTGACCCTCGGATGGTCAATCAGAGGCTATATAGCCCGATGACTTCCAAGGCTCTGTTCCTACAAAACCTTCTCGCGCGAACGCAAGGATTCTGAGTGACAGAGAATCTCTGGCGGTCATCCGGGATTCATAGAACCGTAGTTACATATGTAACTCTTGTTCTATTTCATCCTTCCTGACCGCCAGAGGTGGTGCTGAAAGCACTGAATGACGAATACCAGCCAAGTCATGAGGAAACCCGACCACACACCTCATGAAGTGGACTCAGAGGATCCCCGAAGAAGTTCAGCATCCAGAGACTAAGACACCGCCACATACACTCTATAGAACCTGGTGAAGGTCGTGGAAGACGACCACGAAGCAGCATCACAAATGGTGTCCAAAGGCATCCCCGCAAGGCAGCCCATGACGTCGCCACACCCCTGGTAGAGGGGCACCTAACAGGAGATGGCAGGGGACGGTTCCCGGCCTTGTAAGCATGAGAACTCACATCCACAATCCAGTGGGACAGGCGCTGCTTCGAGAGAGCACAACCCAGCTTAGCCCTCCCAAAACATACAAAAAGCTGGTCCGACTTTCGTAGACCCGCTGTAGCATCGATATATACCCTCAATGCCCTAACAGGGCACAACAAGTCCGAGCCTGCACCCACCCCTCTGGGCGAAGGCACAAACCGCACGAGCCGCACAGGCTGACTGCAGTGAAAACGAGACAATACCTTAGGGAGAAAGGCAAGGTTATGCCACAACGTAACCCCTGAGCCATCAGGAGCCCACCTCAGGCACTCAGCACTAACAGACAGGGCATGTAACTCACTAACCCTCTTTGCTGAAGCAATGGCCAGCAAAAATGCAGTCTTCAGAGATACCCACCGCAAGTCAGCCCGCACCAACGGCTCAAAAGGAGGCCGCCCCAAAGCCGACAGCACAAATGGAAGGTCCCACGGCGGGGTCCGTGGAGCTGCCGGCGGATGCAGTCTCCTTGCGCCCCTAAGAAAGAGAGACACAAGACGGTGACTCCCCACAGCAGCATCGCCGACATGACCACGGTGATATTGCTGCGACATACACCTTAAGAGTGGAGGGAGTGCTCCCTATATCCAAGAGTGACTGTAAAAACTCCAAAATAGTAGACACAGAACAAGAAACAGGATCTTTACCATGAGTAGTACACCAACGAGAGAACAGTGCCCATCTGTTGGAATACATCCGCAGCGTAGACGGTGCGCTGTGGTTCAGGATGGTCCGCCTGACAGGACCAAACATTGCCGTTGGTGACCCCTCAGAACCCCCACTGGCCATACCCACAGCCGCAGCCGACGGGGGTTGGGATACCAGATCTTCCCGCCCAACTGAGAGAGGAGATCCACCCTGTCCGGAAGACACCACGGCCGGCCGTGGCAGAGACTGTGCAGCAGCGGAAACCATGTCCGCGCCGGCCAAAACGGGGCCACCAACAACCCTCGGTGACCTTCTTGGAGAATCCTCTGAAGGGTTGGCATAATCAGCGGTATTGGTGGGAAGGCGTACAGAAGCGTTCGATGCCAGGGGTGAGCAAAGGCATCCTGGCCGAGGGAGCCAGGCTCCCTCAGGGAAAACCACAGAGGACAATCTGCCGTGTCCCGACTGGCAAAAAGGTCCACCCCTGCTTTGCCAAACAGGCCCCATATTGACCGTACCACCTCCGGGTGGAGGCACCACTCCCCCGGAGGACACCCCATGTAAGGAGGTCCCGCGAAGCCGCCAGAAGCTCCGCTGACCTGGTGCCTCCCTGGTGATTGACATGGTACACGGCGGTTGTGTTGTCTGATCGGACAAGCACATGCTTCCCTCTCAGATGAGTCAGAAAGCACTGTAGGCCCAGGTGCACTGCACGAAGCTCGAGCACATTGATATGGTCGTCACGCTCCCCCACAGACCGTGGGCCGCCCTGTGCTGCCACACGGCTCCACAGCCCGTAGGGCAGGCATCTGTTGTAACCACCTCCCTGCGGGACACTACAACGCCCATGGGCACACCGCTGAGCATGTATCGCCCTCGATATACGCAAACCGGAGGAACCGCCGCCTGTGCTGGGGCGAGATGGGGACATGGAAATAGGCGTCCTTGAGGTCTATGGAAGTGAACCATTCCCCCTGGCGGACTGCCTGTACAAGCGGTTAACATATGGAACGGAAGCGCTTTCAAGAACCGGTTCAGTCCCCGCAGATTCAACATAAGGCAAAATCCGCCTGTCTTTTTCGGAACGAGGAAGTAAGGAGAATAAAAAACCCTGGGTTGCTGCAGAGGATTCACTTCGTCGATGGCACCTTTGGCCAGGAGGGCAGCCAGCTCCTGATCTAGCGCCAACGCTTTTGCCGGGTCGCTGATGATTAGGGATGTAACGATATCATAATCTCACGATACGATACGATACGATATCGATATTGAGCTCACGGTACGATATTTATTGCGATATTGTGGAGAGGCTCACGGTATTGTAAAATAGCTCACGATATTGAGTTTATGATGATAATAATAAAAAACTGACATTTAAACTGCTTTTGCCAGTCACTAGGGCATTTATTGTTATATTCATGCAGCATAAAAACATATGTAAACGCGGATCACTTCATGCTTTTAAAGTGCAACCTCAAGTCATTAACATCAATATACCGTTGAGCAAGTAGAACTGTAAACAAAAACAAAAGGGAATTCCCTTCAAGTGCAAACAAAGCTCAAGTCTGGTTCAAATGTGTAAAAAAGCACAACACTAAAAGTAGTAGGCAAATAAAAACCTGACGTGACTTTCTTTGTAAACTTTTCACGGTGATGGGTCGTCAGATGGCTCCGCATGTTGCTGGTGTGTTCCGTGCTGTATCGTAATTTCGCGTGACAGTGTTTGCACATGGTCCATTGTTTGTCCGCCACCCTCTCTCCTTTATCGCTTTTTGACACAGCGAAACCATAATGCTGCCATACGTCTGAATTAAAAGCTACAGGGGCTGGCACAACTTCGGGGGCGTTTTCATCAATATCCACGGGAGCCCCACCGCCATGTTCACTTGTTGTGTGGACACTACAGCGTAAAACATGCGCTCCTATTGGCTCAACAGCTCATTTGTTGTGACGACGCAGCGCAAAGGATCATGGTCTATGTAGTTTACAATGTTTTTTTCCGCGGGATCCGACTTATTCTAGTTGTTTTTGACGGATAACTGTCCGTTTAAATATCGTAACAAGACCACGACGATATCGAGGCACTTTTACTACCGCGATATCGCGATATTGTCAATATCGTTACATCCCTACTGATGATGGTCATTACGACCCAACTTGAAAGAGGAGGCCGGCGTCGGAATTGCAGCCTGTACACCTGGGTCAAGGTTGCGCACACTGTCTATACCAGCAGAGGCAAAAAACAAGGCCACCAAAAACTCAAGTACTCTCCAAGATTAACAAAAAACGACCACGGTGAAATAGGTAGGGCCGTGGCGAGAAAACAGCATGCAGTCGAGGGAGGAGAGAGGAATGCTACACAGAAATCCTGCTAAACTGACACGCCTAGCCTATTTTCCAATCGCCGTAAACTGGGGGAAGAGAGCGGTCACGCTGTCTACCCAGCAAAAGCAAGAGAGAGGAAAAAAAAAAAAAAAAAAAACATACACGTACCTGAGATGACAACAAAAACAAAAAAGCAAACGATGAGTAGCATCGCAGCCCTTGGAGGGCAGAGGACTCTGCTCCTCCGACACAGCAGTCGCAAGGCTACCGGCGACGTACATAATATGACGGAAAAATAGTAGTGGTGTGTGCATATAAGCTCAAATCCAAAACTGCAGACACACCCGCAGTACCAACTGCGCACGAGAAGAAAAAAGGAACAGAGCCTCGGAAGTCACCGGGCTATATAGCCTCTGATTGGCCATCCGAGGGTCACAGGTTTGTGACGTTGTTGGTATTCCTACTCGAACTGCGCATGCGCCTCTGGCGGTCAGGAGGGATGAAATAGAACCTGGTAGATGATCACTTACTGCATGTAACTAGTTCAGAGGAGACACCTGTGTTCATAAAGGACAGATTGGGCGGTGCAGGGGTTAGCGCTCGTGCTTCACAACTAGAAAGTCCCCGGATCAATCCCCAGCCGGAGGGGGCTTACTGTGTGGAAACCCTTTCTATGTTCTCCCTGTGTTTGCGTAGGCTTCCTCCGGTTTCCCGTACCACTAAAAACATGTACAATGTGAATGAGTGAGTGGTAGCCTTGCTTCTGTCAGTCTACCCCAGGGCAGCTGTGGCTACATTAGTAGCTTACCACCACTGAGTATGGAGTGACTGAATAATGATGACAGTGTAGCGCTTTGAGAAACTTAACACAGGCTTGTAAATGCGCAGTGTAAGTCGTAATGATTATAGTTTGTTTTGAAGCTAAAGGCTAACATGCAATAAAAAAAAGATGAGTGATTAGTTCATATTTGCATGAAATGAAGGTTAGCCTTTAGCTTGAAGACAAACTCACGACCTTTATAAACATAGATGTCTCCTCCACTGAAATATTTACATCTTATGGCAACTTGTTAACATTCAGTTAGTGATCAACTACCGGGAACTCACTGTCCACCTCAGAGCCTGATGGGGACTAAGCTAATCTTAATGGAAATTAAAACGGACAGGAAGTACACAGCTTCAGCTCAGAGGAACTAGCGTAGCCACATCGTGGCGCATTAAGGTCCCAGAAGGGCCACGCTCACCACACACAGGATTTAAAAAGCCACTGAAATCTGTGGTTAAGTAAAGGTCAGATAAAGTATGCATTTATGAAAAAAGCACTCAGATAATATGACAATAAGTCCTCATCGCTCAGATGAGTGTGTTATTTCATACCTGGCTATAGGAACACATTGTCCATCCATCCATCCATCCATTTTCTTCCGCTTTATCCGAAACAGGGTCAGGGGGGCCAGGGGCGTAGCACCAAATCCTGGGCCCTGGCTACAAATTATCTTGGTGGCCCCTCCCTCTCCCCAGTTAATTCACATTTCATATGTTATGTTTTTTAACCACATAACAATCGTTTAGTTTGACAGTGCAGTTCATTTATTTTCTATTATAACTTTATTATATATAGCCTAACCAGGCCTTAAAAAACGCTTCATATACAAACACATATTCAACACAGATTTGTCCTGGATACTTAGTTCATGGTTTGTTTGTTTATTGTGTATTCAATGTTTGACATGAAATTTCATCTAATTTGGTTCCTGTTACAGAAATTGAATAACCTTTAATCCTGTAGTGATATACAGTGCCTCTCGAAAGTACTAATACACCTTGAACCTTTGCACATTTTGTCATGTTTACAAGCATAAACGTAAAGATTTTATGTAGAATGTTTTACTGAAAGTTCACACACAAGTAACAGACAACTGTGAAGTGAAAGCAAAATGATACATGATTCTGTTATTTTTCAAAAAAATCGAAAAGTGAAAAGTGGGGCGTGCATAAGTATTCATACAGCATGACTTAATACTTTGTTGAACCCCCTTTTGCTGCAATAACAGCAGCAAGTCTTCTGGGGTTTGACTCTACAAGGTTTGCACATGTAGAGACTGACATTTTAGCCCATTCCTCTTTACAAAACAACTCAAGCTCTGTCACATTAGAAGGAGAGCGTTTGTGAACAGCAGTTTTCAGGTCTTTCCACAGATTTTCAATAGGATTTAGGTCAGGACTTTGACTGGGCCATTCTAACACATGAATATGTTTGTTTTGAAACCATTCCATTGTAGATGTTTGTGTTTAGGGTCATTGTCCTGCTGGAAGGTGAATCTCCGCCCCAGCCTCAATTCTCTTGCTGACTCCAGCAGGTTTTCCTCCAAAATGTCTCTGTATTTGGCTCCATCCATCTTCCCAACTATTCTTACAATCTTCCCAGTGCCCGCTGAGGAAAAGCAGCCCCATAGCAAGATGCTCCCCCACCATATTTGACACTGGGGATGGTGCAGTCAGGACGATGAGCAGTGTTAGGTTTGCTCCATACAGAACGTTTTTGTCTCATCTGACCAAAGCACCTTCTTCCACATGGTAGCTGTGTCCTCCATATGACTTCTAGCAAACTTCAAACGGGATTTCTTATGGCCTCCTTTCAATAATGGCTTTCTTCTTGCCACTCGTCCATGAAGGCCAGATTTGTGTAGAGTACGATTTATAGTTGTCCCATGTACAGATTCCCGAATGATGGATTGAACAGTTCTCCGTGAGATGTTCAAATCTTGGGAAATCTTTGTATAACTTAACGCTGCTTTAAACTTCTCCACAGCTTTATCCCTGACCTCTCTGGTGAGCTCCTTGGCCTTCATGATGTTGTTTAGTGACCAATACACTCTGACCATAGCTCTGAGGCCCTCACAGAACAGCTGGAATTATACTGAGAGAAGGTTACACACAGGTGGCCTCTATTTAATGGTTAGGGCAAGGTGTGAACTTTCTGCAGTCATTAGGAATGTTATAAAGGCAATTTAATGCACTCAGAAAAATGCTGTATGAATACTTATGCACGCCCCACTTTTCACTTTTCTATTTTTGGAAAAATAATCATGTATAATTTTTCTTTCATTTCACAGTTGTCTGTTACTTGTGTGTAAAACTTTTAGTAAAAAATTCCAAATAAAGTCTTTATGTTTATGGTTGTAAACATGACAAAATGTGCAAAAGTTCAAGGTGTATTAGTACAACTTTGAAAAGTTTTAGTCCAACAGTTAATGGTGAACAATTGTGGAATAAATTGGAGATGGAATTGAAACGATGTCCAAACATCAACCTGTTCAAATTTAAATACAAACAAAAGACTTTTGAAATATACAGACTAGAAGAAATGTGTTGCCACTAGGGGGAGCAGTAGGATCAATTATGTGTATTGTTTCCTCTATATTCAAGGAAGAGTGTTGCTGCTTGGAACGGCTGTCATTCTATTGCTCAAATTCACAAATGGAGAATTAGGGTAGGCAGGTTGTGGATCTCGACGGTGGCGCAGATGGTAGAGCGGGTCGTCTCATGATCGGAAGGTCTGGGGTTCGAATCCCGCCTCCTGAAGGTGCACATTGTCATTGTGTCCTTGGACAAGACACTTCACCCCCCTTGCCTCCAGTGTCTGCGTACACTGGAGTATGAATGAGAGAGTGAATGGGCCCCCTATGAGAGACCAACAGGCCCGTTTGGAACCATGAGGCCGTCCTCCCGTGGACCCACCACCTGCAGGAGGAGCCATAGGGGACTGGTGCAATGTGACTTGGGCAGCTCCAACAGCTGCCCCCACGACCCGGCAACGGACAAGTGGGAGAAAATGGATGGATGGATGGAGGTTGTGGATCTGTTGAGAGGAATCCTCCCAACGGGCTCTAAACCTTGTCTGTTAATGCACCACTTAGCATAGGAACATCATCTACAAAATCAGCTGTTAGGGCAGCCTTGTGGGGGTTTGTTGATGGGGAGTTACTGCTCTCTTCAACTGGCCCGCTCTACACTCTGGCTTTTTAATGCACCACACTATGCAGGGCTACAGCATACTTCACATATAACTCAATTAAATAAATATATAATAATAATGATTATGAAAATTACACCCAAATTAAAATTATACTGAGAATGGTAATGACAACAGGGAAGTATCAAGATCTCAGAGTATAATATCTATTAATGTACCTTTATAACATAAAAGTAACTCTCGGTAATCACGGGTAAAAATCTGAAAGAAATATATTATGGATCACTTTTTTTTTTGACTGCTTTGTTCTAGACATTGTTGTTGTAGTTGTGCGTTGTTTCAATTAATTATATAGACAGTTCATATATTTTTTTTGTAACTTGTAAGTTGGTCTGTACGAATGTAGCTGCTTGAAATGTTCTTTTTTTATTTTTATTTTTTTTTTATTAATTTTATTGCACTTGGGGGTGGGCACTCATAAGCTTTTGCTTCAGTCCACTCCTTTTGAGCACTATGTGTACTGCTCAAATAAACAAATAAACTAAACTAAACTAAACTTTCGAGAGGCACTGTAGGTATTTAAATTGATGGTAGAATATTGTACTTTCATTGGGCTAATTGAAATAGCTAATTTTTAGTAGTAGTAGTTGTTGTTTATTCGGTCATTTTTTTTTTTTCATTTGTGTTTAGTTAGTGTTAAATAAAAGCACATAAGAGCGTGGCAAGACTAATATTTATCTTTCCTAGCTTAGTGTCCTTGCATTGCAGAGCCACCTCATCAAAGTCACTGTTGAGTTGAAGCGCGCTGTGCTGAACCATTTGGCACATTTTTAAAGGAGTTTCAGGGCCATGAGATTCATCCATCATCATTGTTTGTGCAAAATTCTGTCTAGCAACCACTGTATTTCAGCCTTCAATTATATTAATTTAGAAAGTACAATACAGAACGCTTTTTGCAGCACTTTTGAGGCCCCCTACCCTGCTCTGGGCCCTGGGTACTCTGTACCCTTTACCCCCCCGGTCCGACGCCCATGACGGGGGCAGCAGTCTCAGCAGAGATGCCCAGACTTCCCGATGTCCAGCTGTTGTGGAGGGACCCCAAGGCGACACCAGGCCAGCTCAGAGACATAGTCCCACCAGCGTGTCCTGGGCCTTCCACGAGGCCTCCTCCCAATAGGACATGCCTGGAGCACCTCCCGAGGGAGGCGACCAGGAGGTATCCGGAACAGATGCCCTAGCCACCTCAGCTGCTCCTTTTGACGTGGAGGAGTAGCGGCTCGAGTCTGAGCTCCTCCCAGGTAACTGAGCTCCTCACCCGATCTCGGAGGGTGCGCCCAGCCACCCTGCGGAGGAAACTCATTTCGGCCGCTTGTATTCGCGATCTTGTCCTTTCGGTCATTACCCAAATCTCATGACCATAGGTGAGGGTGGGAACGTAGATCGATCGGTAAATCGAGAGCTTTGCCTCAGACTCAGCTCCCTCTTCACCACAACAGTCCGATACAGCGACCGCGTCACTGCTGACGCCGCACCGATCCGTCTACCGATCTCACGCTCCATCCGTCCCTCACTGAGAACATGACCCCGAGATACTTGAACTCCTCCACTTGGGGCAAGGACTCCCCACCGACCTGAAGCGGGAGAACCACCTTTTTCCGGTGGAGAACTACGGCCTCAGATTTGGAGGTGCTGATCCTCATCCCGGCCGCTTCACACTCGGCTGCAAACCGCCCCAGTGCGCGCTGGAGGTCCTGATTTGATGAAGCCAACAGAACAACATCATCTCCAAATAGCAGAGATGAGATTCTGAGGTTCCCAAACCGGACACCCTCCGGCCCCTGGCTGTGCCTAGAAATTCTGTCCATAAAAGTAATGAACAGAACCGGTGACAAAGGGCAGCCCTGGCGGAGCCCAACACGCACCGGGAACAGGTCTCCTGCTGCAGTCATACAGGGAACGGACAGCCCTTAGTACAGGGCCCCGGACCCCATACTCCCGGAGCACCCCCCACAGGGCACCACGAGGGACACGGTCGAACGCTTTCTCCAGATCCACAAAGCACATGTGGACTGGTTGGGCGAACTCCCACAAACCCTCGAGCACCCGATGAAGGGTCTAGAGCTGGTCCAGTGTTCCACGACCAGGAAAAAAAACGCATTGTCATCTTTACTAAAAGACCTAATTACCCTAATTGGACTCTGGTAACAATATTCTTAGCCTTTGCTGAATGTTCTTCCTCTTTTTCAGCTGGAGCTGGCGCAGAGTGGAATGTTCAACTCGCAGATCCATGTGGAGTTTGAGTGGGAGAGCCAGAGCCAGGAGCTTTACGACAGTGAGGATGAACTGGACGAGCGGGTAACGGCACACTCTGAAATGGGGCACTACAACCAGTAACTGCTAGCAAAGGAGTTATTCATGTCAAAGATATGCTTCGTAGTGAAGACGAGATCGATTACCCAAACTAAATTCCTATTTTTTATGAGGGAATGTGTTGTAACCTCGTTGAATTCCTGTGTTCATTTAGCCTATAAATGCCTTTAGGTTCAAGACAAACTGTCCTCCTCTCCTTTCTAAACAATCTTTGAGAAATTATTATTATTTGAGGTCATTTTAATGAATTGGTCAATATCGCTCTCGATGTTTTCAATCAGGTCAGCCCATTACCCAGAAGTCAGTGCCCTCCGGTGGTGGGAAATGGAAATGCATTTGCCCGTTGGAGTGTGGCTAACGTCCCAGTTAACTCTCGGCCCTGTCAGACCTACGAGAACGTGGACTTCCTCTACAACAACCCCCCAGCCAACAGCGCCCCCACTGGAGGAGGCACGCCTCCACCGCCTCTGCCGGTCAAGTCCATCCAGAGAGGTGAGGCCTGGGAGGTCATGATCCTGCTTATTGGAATGCCTTTTTCACCACACTTCAAATGTGACAACATTTGCAACATATAGAACTGCTGCTGCACAACGGAATCCAGTTTAGTTTTCACACTGCCCTAAATCGGTTTATACAACTGTACTATTAGTTTAGATTGACTGGTTTATTTTGTCATTTAAAGATCAAATCTGATTTACTCTATTTGAATTAAACATGTACAGCTTTAATAGCACAGCACTTTCTAGTGTTTTACTACAGTATACTGTCCTGCTCTGGCATGTGTGTATGTTCACCTATAGGGCACCAACACTAGGTCCATCATCGACAGGGGCTCTTTGCACAAAACTTTTCACTGCGTGTCACTAGGGCTGCACAACTGATCGCAGTCAAATCATCACTTTAATTGTTGCAGTTAGCTATTAATAAATGTCTTCTCCGAACAAAACCTGTCTCTTTTGGGATCTCGAATAAAAACCTGTTAACTCTGTAGTTTAGGCCCATCCATCTCGTATTGGAGATGCCATTTTTTACTTCTTAATCTTAAATGTTTATGTAGTTGATGAAACCAAATAAACCAGTCATCCTAATGGGCTGTATGCACTCAAGTGGATCCTCAGGAGGATGAGTTAGCAGCTGTGTCTCAGGTTACATGGCGGACAGTCACAGCATCAGGTTAAAAACATAATGTCAGGAGCAAAGGCTTCACTCATCACCAGTGATCCCCTCAGTCACTGTCCCCAGTGTTTTCTTGAACTATTCACTGATTTCTACAAGAGATCGTTAATCCGTATTGAGAAAACAACGAGAAGAAGGAAGGCGGCCTCCGGAGATGCCACTCAGAGTCACGTGTCATTCACGTGCAGAGACTATCCTCTTAAGGTTCTATGCATGGCTTGTGTTACACTGTCACATGGTTTGGGAATGAAAGATGTTCAGGGGTTCTTATGATTGATTCTGTTCAGTAAAGGGTCTGTGAGCTCCAAGAGACCCCTGCTTTAGACCTCTGCAGGTTGAATTTGAAGCATGACCTTTTGCCTTGTCCGTAAGTCAGTGTTAATTTCGTCAACTAAAATATTTAGAAACGTTGTTTATGAGACTAAAGCTGTCCAGATATTTTTGTTGACTAAAATATGACTAAATAAAAATGAAAAGAAGCTAAAATCATCCAAAACCTCCAATGACGGTTTGAAAGAGCCTCAGATCATTTAAATTCACTGGCTCTGATCTTTGTTCATGTGGGAGAAGCTCCAGAAAGCAGAGGAGCTTGATTAAATATTATAAATGTAAAGTCGACTAAATTTGCATGCAATTTTACTCGACTAAAACTTAACTAAAATTTAACATAATTATTTGACTAAATCTCAACTATAATTAAATTACATTTTCCTCCAAAGACTAAAACTAAATTAAAATATGTTGTCAAAATCAACACTACCATAAGTAAAGTGTGTGGTAGTGATTGACTGAGATCTCTTGTGTGCAGGCCGCTCCGACCCTCAGATCTCCGTCTCCTGTCTGGACTCCGCCCACAGCAACAAGCGCAGCTCCAGCTCCAAGAGCTCCTCCAGCCCCCAGAGCCAGCCCCGACACAGCCCCACACTCCCAGGGAGCCAGGGCCGGGGGCAGCCGGAGTCTCCACAAAATCAGGGCCGAGGTGGGAGGACGCCCGGGTCCCCACCCAGCCAGGGCGGAGGCGAGAGGGCACCAGGCACCACTGCACACAGCCATAAAGGGCCTGTCAGGTGAGATCAGGGCGAGTGAAGGAGTAAAGTCACCCCCATGCACTAACATGGATGCTGTCTGTGCCGCTGCGTTCATATTAACAGCAGAGTGATTATCACAAAACTCACTCTGGGGTTGTTCTTTTTGTCTAGTATTATAAATGCATCTTCAGAGTAGTTACCTTTTATTTGAATATGTTGGATGCCTACATAAGCATTACAGGTCAAAACAGCGTGTGTAAAACAATATAACCAACAGGAAACCAAGAACAGCTCACACCTCGAGTCAAATCACACATGCATAGTGCGCCCTCTGCTGGGTGAATGCTGTAATGGTGCCACTGCTCCGTTACCATTCTCCTAAACTCTGATGAAAATGATCTTTGGTATGATCATTTATTATGTGAATGATGTGAATGTCAAACGTCTATGACACTCTCACTGCCTTTATGGATTTATTTATTCAAATTGTTTGTATGGCCCTTTTACTATAATCATAATAAACTATACTTTTGTGCTAATTTGTAAAGATTTGCACAAAAAAGTAAAATGTTTTCCAAATAAAGTTAAAAATGTTTTCCTTTGAGCACTGTTCCTTTGAGTGACATGGAGTCATTCACACAGTACATTACTAATGTGTTTGAGCCATTTACACAACATGTGTGTGCCTGTGCTTTTGTGTGTAGTTCAGAGAAGACCACGTCGTACCGCAGGACCAGCAGTATGGGCCCTGTCCAGTCCAAAGTGCTGACTCCCAGTGCAGTGGGCAGTCAGGAGGAGCTGTACTGCAGTCTGCTCCAGTCTCCTCCTCCTGCCCCCTCCTCAGCCTCAGCCTCAGCACTGAACCCAGCCCCTCGGCCACGCAGGAACGCTATGGTACACACTCCTTTCATTACTTACTTACTTACTTACTTACTTACTTACTTACTTACTTACTTACTTACTTACACGCGAAATAAAAGTGGGGCAAGGCGGGTATAGCTTATTAAACACTCTTGGCCCTCATTTAAATGGTGTAGGTGTATTTGCGATATACGCCAGAGTGCACGTGACATTTATGAACCTGTGCTTATCGTACGCACAAGCAGATGATGACCCCTCCTGGAACCGTCACCTTAACGTGGTGGAGGGGTTTAAGAACCCGAATGATCCTGGAGCTCTGTTGTCGGGGGCTTGGTGCCCCTGGTAGGGTCTCCCATGGCAAACAGGTCCTAGGTGACGGGTCAGACAAAGAGCAGTTCAGAAGCCCCTTATGAGAGACCAACAGGCCCGGGTAGAACCATGAGGCCGTCCTTCTGTGGACCCACCACCTGCAGGGGGAGCCATAGGGGCTGGTGCAGCTCCAACAGCTGCCCCCACGACCCGGCAACGGACAAGTGGAAGAAAATGGATGGATGGGTCTGCAGATGATGGTAAATGCCACGGAGAAATCCTAGCGTCATTTAAATGAATGAAATGAAACGGCCAAAAATACGCACGAAACACTGAAAAAAGAACATTTCTACAACCAGGAAATGATACATTTCCTGGTTGTAGCATGAGGAAGATTAAAGAATCTGTCAGCAACATTAACCTTATAGCAAATCCAAGATCACAGTTACGAAAAAAATAAAATTAATTATTATTATTATTATAATAATAAAAATAATTAGTTTATTAAATAAACTGTAGGTCTAAATATAAAAATTATATTTAATATTAATTATAAAATTAAACTAGATTAAAAAACAATAGTGTGTGGTAAAAAGAATAGGCAACGTGGATGTAACGCTGCAGTCGGTCTAGTCTGGACCATGACAAAGCAGCGGTCTGCTCCATGGACTCAGTGCTGAAGCAGGGCAGAACTACGGGCCTCTCAGCCTGGGCAGAGCCGAAACTAACAAACCCATTCGGACCAAAGACAGCTGTGGTGCTGTCAAAGGATTTGTTTGACGCCTGGACCACTCATGAGCGCGGACTACGGTCCACAGACTCAGCGCTCTAACCAGCCAGAACACGGACCAGGGCCTCACTCAGACCCAGATTAGTCCCAGTACATGGCAGCGGGTGTGAGGAATCACCTGGCTGGAGTATTCACCTATTATACATGTTTTTAGTTAAGATGACGCAACACAACTGCTAACACTGACTATAACATTTGTTGTTGTACTCTGTTTACTTAATTATTTACTATTTATACTTTTTGTCCCCACAAAGTCCTTGGTAGTCATTGTATATAAGATACCACTATTTACTATTTAATTTTTATTTTTTTCCACATTTCCTGCCTAATTGCACAGTGTTTCTAAGAGCTGAATGTAACAAGTACATTTCTCCATTGTGAGATCAAAAAAGGCTATCTTATCTTATCAATAATCGGACTCATCACTGACAATAATGATCGTGCTCAGGTCACCCAAGCAGTCACTTGATCTCACAAACAATAACCTCCAGCTAAACACATCAAAAAACAAGAAACTCATAATTGACTTTTCTCCTTTCTCTTTCCATTTACTCTGACGCCATAGCCATCACAGACTCTTTCAAATTCCTCATTACACACATCAGTAACACGTTCAAATGGAAGCAGCAGCAGATGAAACCTACAAAAAAGCTCCAAAAGTTCAGAGTCAGGCACAATATCCTCCTTCAGTTTTACACAGCCATAATTGAGAGTATCCTCACATCATCAATAATAGTCTGGAATGGGGACGCACAAAACTCCAATGTAAAATCAATAAATCATCAAAAATCACTGGCCCCACACTCCCATCCATAGAGACGCTGTATCAAAGACGCGTCACACAGCGAGTGCTGAAAGTCGCCTCAGACACACACCCTGCTCACCACCTGCTCACACTAATGTGAGGTGCTACAGGTCTGTGAAAGCCAACAGAATTCAGAACAGTTTTTTCCCTACTGCCATAGGGACACTAAGCAAATGCCTATAGTAACTGTACATGTATCTGTTGTATGTTGCATTTATCTGTATGTATGTGACTAACACAGGAGAGATGTGAGCATGATGTGCTGTACCAAAAGCAAATTCCACCAATTCTGCTGTGTGGCCATTAATAAATGATTCTGATTCTGATGTGGTTCCTTCGGAGACTTGATGCCCGACGCACAGTGTAGTAGTAGCATATGTTGGTATCAAAGTCCTGAAGTGACTGAACTTAAGCGTGTCACATGTGTGACTGAACATCAGCGTGTCACATGTGTGACTGAACATAAGCGTGTCACATGTGTGACTGAACATAAGCATGTGACTGAACATAAGCGTGTCACATGTGTGACTGAACATAAGCGTGTGACTGAACATAAGCGTGTCACATGTGTGACTGAACATCAGCGTGTCACATGTGTGACTGAACATCAGCGTGTCACATGTGTGACTGAACATCAGCGTGTCACATGTGTGACTGAACATCAGCGTGTCACATGTGTGACTGAACATCAGCGTGTCACATGTGTGACTGAACATAAGCGTGTCACATGTGTGACTGAACATCAGCGTGTCACATGTGTGACTGAACATCAGCGTGTCACATGTGTGACTGAACATCAGCGTGTCACATGTGTGACTGAACATAAGCGTGTCACATGTGTGACTGAACATCAGCGTGTCACATGTGTGACTGAACATCAGCGTGTCACATGTGTGACTGAACATCAGCGTGTCACATGTGTGACTGAACATCAGCGTGTCACATGTGTGACTGAACATCAGCGTGTCACATGTGTGACTGAACATCAGCGTGTCACATGTGTGACTGAACATCAGCGTGTCACATGTGTGACTGAACATCAGCGTGTCACATGTGTGACTGAACATCAGCGTGTCACATGTGTGACTGAACATCAGCGTGTCACATGTGTGACTGAACATAAGCGTGTCACATGTGTGACTGAACATAAGCGTGTGACTGAACATAAGCGTGTCACATGTGTGACTGAACATCAGCGTGTCACATGTGTGACTGAACATCAGCGTGTCACATGTGTGACTGAACATCAGCGTGTCACATGTGTGACTGAACATAAGCGTGTCACATGTGTGACTGAACATAAGCGTGTGACTGAACATAAGCGTGTCACATGTGTGACTGAACATCAGCGTGTCACATGTGTGACTGAACATAAGCGTGTCACATGTGTGACTGAACATAAGCGTGTGACTGAACATAAGCGTGTCACATGTGTGACTGAACATAAGCGTGTCCCATGTGTGACTGAACATAAGCGTGTCACATGTGTGACTGAACATAAGCGTGTCACATGTGTGTACATTAACTGAACACTGGGCTGTGTGCAGGCGTCTGGGACCCGGCCTCATCACAAGCGAGTGCGCGCCCTGGTGGACTGTAGAGCTAGCAGCTCCGAACAGCTCTTCTTCTACAAGGATGAGATCATTATAGTCACAGGCAGCAGTGACCTCCACTGGTGGGTAAGTGCAACTACACCTTTATTTGTGTTCCATTATAAGCTTGAGGAGGATGTTCTGAAATAAAGGCTGCATAATGAGAGAATATGCAATAACAGTCTCTACATTTACTGTGTTGTGGATTGTTATCATACAATTAAACAGTAATTATGGGCATCATTTGTATCTGAGTGCTCTTTTTTTTGTGCTTCATTTTGGCCAGTACCTTTCAGCTTAGTTTTTATCCGGAATAATTTGATGGAAGAACAAATTGCTTCTGATTTTGCCCAAAGTGAGATTCAAATGGAAGTAAATGAGGAAAATCAGGACTAAAGTGTAACTTTTTTTTCTTTTCTTTTCTTGGCCTCAAGGTGAAGGTGTAGACCTTAAATGGAAAGACCTCAGAGATATTTGAAACAGTTTTGTGGCTGGTTTCCATTTGGTCTATTTCGGAAACATCATCTGCTGATCTATTATGCAGCCCTAACGGAAATGGTTCTAATACATGTTTAACACTCTGAATGGGGTTCTGTGTCTCAGGTCGGTCACATCGAAGGGGACCCGTCCAGAAGTGGGACTTTTCCTGTCAACTATGTTCACAAGCTGACGTGAGGTCCCCGGGACAGCAGGACATAAGGCGCTTCTCTTACGAACCATGGAGAGACTTGTCTTCTCCCAGTCACCTGTGCATCTGGAGCTACATTGCACTTTGAACTCTTTTATCCTGAGACGTAGAGCGAGCGAACACGGCTTTTTCCCTCAGGGACTATGTTTGTGTTGGTTCATTGAAGCATGAACCACTAAAGGTACTTTTTGCTTTGTACATTTCCCATTCTCATTTGAATCAAGGAGAGATTCAATGGGGGAAAGGGGGTCGTTGTATTACCCTTAAACAATAGCCAATTATCCACATAGCCATGGTGATTATAGACCTCCATCCAAACAGGGACATCTCACCCTCTGGACACTTTGTCCCCGCTCCAAGGCCAGGCAAGTGAAAAGACTTTTAAGACTCCACAGAACACGTCAGTGAACACTTTTCCAAGTGTTGAAACTTCACACACAGCAAAACCAGTGCCTCTTTCTGAAAATGTCAGGCCAAAACAAGTTTGGGACTGTCACTTTTGGTCCCAAACTCTTCTCCAACTCTTCAATAATACAAAACCAGGCATGCTCTTTCATTCACTCCACTGTCTGTGGGGCAGCTATATCATCAGCCTCCTGCAAAAGGCCTAAGTCTGCTTTTTAATGATGTTCTCTCATCCAAAACATACCTGGAGCTGTGTTTCGACCTCTCACGTAGCTTTGAGTAATCTTTGAATCTTCCTCTGTGGTTGTTCTTAGCACTGCGGCGTCCCAAAAAGCCCCTCCTGAGGTCCCACGTGTCCAGGAAAGGCTTTCCTCACCTTTCCATCTCCCTTTCTTGCAAAATAAAAACACTCGTCATAGCTTCAGTACAGCCACACGGGATATTTAGTTACAGCTGTTTAAAGATCAACGTTCCCTTTTCTAATGAGTGATAAAGATGTGTTTGAGCTTATTATCATACATGCTAAAAGCATCACTCCACAACACTCTGTTGGAAAAAGACATTAGGTTCTCTGCTTGATATATTGTATCAACATTAGATGATAACGGAGACAATGCGTATCGTATGGAAGCGCGTGTATCGTAATATGCAGGTCATTTAAAAACATATTTTAATGTGCTTCTTTGACTCTAGGCAAAACTCCCGGTCTCTCAAAAGCGCGGTGACGGTGAGTTTCCTGATTGGCTACTGCAACTGGCGTCACTCAAATCGCAAGCAAGAATCGAAGAAATCAAATATGTTTGTGTCTTACTGAGGCTCTGACTAACAGACCGTAGTCTTTAGTCACACATACAAAATGATCGCCTCTATCGTCTTCGGAGCTCGGGGAGAGCCAAATCAGGCTCAACATCGGGCAAATGTCCCCATCTTTCAATGTGCTAATTTTCCCCCTTAACATCTTAGTTTTAATGTTTTCATTAACACTCCAGACTTACCCTGATGATGCTCATTTTATGACTTTTTGTCGCTAGCAAGGCAAAGATTTGAAGTAACTACACCGTTGTGTTGCAAAAGCCGGTTTCCCGCGCGTATTCATTCACAAATATTAACATATTTTATGCCGGCGTTACTGTGAAAGGCTGTAACCCAGATGGTGCTGTAATCCAGAAAAAAATGTGTTTGTTATTCGTTTCTGAAAATATATACAACATTTTAGCAATTTTTATGTATAAAATATCTTGATTTAAGGAAAACTTGAAATGAAATTAGTAAGTTTTAGGAAAAGTTAAACATTTCTATCTCTAAATATCGAAGATGCTCCCCCATTCACCTGCAGTGTCTCGCCTTAAGAAGATGCTTGGTTCTGGCAGACTTCTGTGTCTTCAGCTCGAGTGAAGCCAAACGGTAATGCTATGAGGCTGATGATGTGATGCCACAGCTGCTCTTGGAGTAGATGAAAAGAAACAGCTGCAAATATCATTTGGACAATAGGAACGGTGAATATTATTCATTCACCAAACATTTGATTGTAGATTGTAACGGGCATAAGTGTGTTCAGTCTGCGGCTTCCTCTGAGAGCCCCATCAGTGCTGACCAGTCTGTCTCCTGCAGTCACTGTGTGGCTCCAGGCGTCTGCAGACCCCCCCACAGACAGACATGATGAGGAGGAGGAGGGAATAACATGGGACCAAATGTACATACTCGTGTGTTGTAAATGGAACTTTGCTCATACTGTTGTTAGACTGCATGCCTTAGGCTCATAAGAAACGCTGTCATTAATGTTGATGCAAGAGGTCAGAACCTAAGCATGTGAAAGTGTAAAATAAAGCAGCTCATGTTGTTCTCACAAACCTGTCTGTTCTCTTTAGGGCACAGCGGGTGCTTCAGGTGTGTCCAGCTGGATATGTTGAGCCTATTGTACATATTTTAGGTTGCCCTCAGAGGACATCCCATACCATTACCAACCTTATTTCTAAAGCAGAATCAACAAAATGACGGATTGCTCAAAGGGAATAACATGATTTCATGACGTGTTCATGCATGACCATATCATGACTCATGTTCTTTCATACGTGACTTCCTGCATGGAATTAACTACTGTAATGAAATCATGAGAAAATCGTGTTAATATATCATAATCTTAGAATCACAATGAATTCACTAGAACATTTAGATTTCTTTAACAAAAACATGAACTAATCATAATTATGAAGTTTATGCATGAATATCATGATTTATCATGATTTTAAGAACATTTGTTAGCAAGCTATACCTTAATCTACCACTTACTGCTGTAATTAACTCATCATTAGCTAATCCTTAGTTCATTCATAAATTCATGATGATTGTGTCCCCTATACTAAAGTGATGCACTTTTATGCTTTGGACAATAATCAAAGCATATTGATTATCCCCTATGAGAGACCAACAGGCCCGTTTGGAACCATGAGGCCGTCCTTCCGTGGACCCACCACCTGCAGGAGGAGCCATAGGGGACTGGTGCTATGTGACTTGGGCAGCTCCAACAGCTGCCCCCACGACCCGGCAACGGACAAGTGGGAGAAAATGGATGGATGGATGGATGGATTGATTATTGGACGAAACAAATACGAACATCAAAAACATTATAATTTATAACTGTCCACAATGCATTATGGGTTTAAATGAAGTTAATGTTTTGTGGTCTATTAGATTTCACTTACATCAACATAAACACTGCCTATTGCTTACTTTACGCTTAACTTTTTAAAATCTTCTAAGACTTATTCATGATGTAAATATGTTAAAATATAGCACCTTTTTTTTTTTTTACTTTTGTACAAATTTGTCCAAAGCATAAAAGTGCATCACTTTAGTATAGGGGACACAATCATCATGAATTTATGAATGAACTAAGGATTAGTTAATTACAGAAGTAAGTGGTTTATTAAGGTATATCTTGCTAACTAATTTTCTTAAAAATCATGATATTCATGCATAAACCTCATAATTATGATTAGGTAATGTTTTGGTTTAAAAAATCATTTTTTTTTTTTACTAAATTCATCATGATTCTAGGATCATGATATATTAACAAGAGTTTCCTTATGAATTCATTACAGTAGTTGCTTAATGAATTCATGCATGAAGTCATCTATGAAAGAACATGAACGCATGTTAACTCATGATGAGTCATGATATCCTTATTATAAAGTGTTACCCTTTATTTAGATGGCCAGGCCAACATGTTCTTCATCATGGCCTCCCACGACCCAAATCAAAATATAAATATTGTATTTTTCACACAGGTTTGTAAAAAAAAAACAATAACATTCATTTTTAACAGATTTGGTTTCAGATGGAATTTTTTTTTTAAGTCCACTGGAATAGGCTCACGTCCCACTGAAAATGGTTGCATGACCCACTTTTGGGTCCCCACCCACTAGTTGAGAATCACTGGTTTAAATGGTGAGGGTGGCAGCCTGAGTCGTACCTCTTCAGCGGCGAATACATTTAACTGTCATCATCATGACTATTCCTCAGTACGGTTCCAGGGGGGGGGGGGGGGCATATACAGTGCCTTGCAAAAGTACTAATACACCTTGAACTTTTGCACATTTTGTCATGTTTACAACCCTAAACATAAAGATTTTATTTTTAATTTTTTACTGAAAGTTCTGTTATTTTACAAAAAATAGAAAAGTGGGGTGTGCATAAGTATTCATACAGCATTTTCTGAGTGCATTAAATTGCCTTTATAACATTCCTAATGACTGCAGAAAGTTCACACCTTGCCCTAACCATTAAATAGAGGCCACCTGTGTGTAATCTACTCTCAGTATAATTCCAGCTGTTCTGTGAGGGCCTCAGAGCTATGGTCAGAGTGTATTGGTCACTAAACAACATCATGAAGGCCAAGGAGCTCACCAGAGAGGTCAGGGATAAAGCTGTGGAGAAGTTTAAAGCAGCGTTAAGTTATACAAAGATTTCCCAAGATTTGAACATCTCACGGAGCACTGTTCAATCCATCATTCGGAAATGGAAAGAGTATAGCACCACTGTGAACTTACCAAGACACGGCCGTCCACCTAAACTAACAGACCGAAGAAGGAGAGCACTGGTCAGAAATGCAACCAAGTGACCCAAGATAACTCTGGAGGAGCTGGGACGTCCTGCCGCTGAGCTGGGGGAATCTGTACTTGGGACAACTATAAGTCGTACTCTACACAAATCTGGCCTTCATGGACGAGTGGCCAGAAGAAAGCCATTATTGAAAGGAGGCAATAAGAAATCCCGTTTGAAGTTTGCTAGAAGTCATATGGAGCACACAGCTACCATGTGGAAGGAGGTGCTTTGGTCAGATGAGACAAAAATTGAACTTTTTGTCCCAAATGCAAAACGTTATGTATGGAGCAAACCTAACACTGCTCATTGTCCTGAGTGCACCATCCCCAGTGTCAAATATGGTGGGGGAGCATCATGCTATGGGGCTGCTTTTCCTCAGCAGGGACTGGGAAGATTGTAAGAATAGTTGGGAAGATGGATGGAGCCAAATACAGAGACATTTTGGAGGAAAATCTGCTGGAGTCAGCGAGAGAATTGAGGCTGGGGCGGAGATTCACCTTCCAGCAGGACAATGACCCTAAACACAAAGCTACATCTACAATGGAATGGTTTAAAAACAAACATATGAATGTGTTAGAATGGCCCAGTCAAAGTCCTGACCTAAATCCTATTGAAAATCTGTGGAAAGACCTGAAAACTGCTGTTCACAAACGCTCTCCTTCTAATGTGACAGAGCTTGAGTTGTTTTGTAAAGAGGAATGGGCTAAAATGTCAGTCTCTACATGTGCAAACCTTGTAGAGTCAAACCCCAGAAGACTTGCTGCTGTTATTGCAGCAAAAGGGGGTTCCACAAAGTATTAAGTCATGCTGTATGAATACTTATGCACGCCCCACTTTTCACTTTTCTATTTTTTGAAAAATAACAGAATCATGTTTCATTTTGCTTTCACTTCACAGTTGTCTGTTACTTGTGTGTGAACTTTCAGTAAAACATTCAAAATAAAAACTTTATGTTTAGGGTTGTAAACATGACAAAATGTGCAAAAATTCAATGTGTATTAGTACTTTCACAAGGCACTGTATACAGTATACAGTATAATATATGCCAAGCTCACACAGAAAGAGCATACTTGGCCTCGGTGCTTCTCGATGTGAGATGAGAGTGTGTGCATTATATTCTATGTTTTAAGAATGTGGATGTTTGGTACTGATGACTTTTCCTCAGCCTCTGCCTCCCGGATGTCCGGGTCCCTCTGCAGACTGGATGATGAAACACACCTGCCCCTTACATAACTGTGACCTGTTCTCCAGCTGTGCCTGCCCAGCCTGTACATATCCTCCATTACAGCAGCCCACACACCATTCTGAGAAACACATACTTTATTAATGGACACAGGACATGAATATTTCATGGGAGATTAATGGATGAAAGCGGGCCAAAGCCGGTCTAATCTGCTGGAGCCTGTGCAGGTTATTAGCACTCTTCCATGGCTGAGGTCATGCAAAACTCTCCTCACCTCTTAAATGGAAAATCATGCAGAATGCGGAGTGCTCCGGATGTTGTCCACAATATGGAAGGTCTAAAAGCCTGTGGCCCTCATTAAGTGAGCAATCCCAGCCTAATACTTTAGTCCACAGACCACTCACTGACTCTAAAAGTTATCCAAGTAATTTGTGTTTTTGAGCTGATTCCCCGGGCACGAGGCTGTCCCACACAGCCCGATCGTCCTAGGACTCGATCCTGTGTGTGGAGGAACCTCACAGACCTGCATATATGTTTCATTGGATGTGTCAATAGGTTGAGGTTAGCTGTGCTTTGACATAATTCAGCCTCACCTGGCTCTTCCTGTGGGCGAGACAGATCAGGTGACCTGATGGTCTCATATACATATAAATATGTTTGAGGACTAAGGCTGGGTACTGTAGAATGACGAGTGGAGAAATAATGTAACAGATAGCCTTTATCTATGGCTCTGAACAAGGCAACATGAGCAGGCTGTACTGTTCAACGATACCAGTATGGTATCAGAAGGAAACGCCTTGGTGGTTTCAGCTCAAATACATGATACAAATTAAACATAAATAGTCTTTTATTAAATAAATTGATGTTTCAATTCCATTTTAGCCCTATTGAAGATAAAATTACCGGTAAATGTATGAATTCAGAAATTCCAGCACATGTCTCCAGTCAAGTCCTATAATAGTGCCAGTGCAGCCTCCAGTTCATTTCAACTGCGAGGTCTGGCATGGACATAGAAGTACAAGTACAACAGTCTTTACCGCACTTAAACCCGCTCGGGCCCATGCTACATACGAGGAGGCTAAGACTCGCTCACACAGGTCTATAAGCCTTTACTGGCCCCCGCCTGTTATCTAACATTCAGAGCCCATCCATAAGGCACACCCTACACCAGCTGTGTTCTGCTCTCTCAAGGTGACCCCCCCTCCAGCACAAATACAGGGAAAAGGGAAAGCCTCTGAATACAGCGGGAGTCTGCACTGGGCCTTCTGTCACTTCATATCCCCGTCTTAAATGAGATCAATGACTTAAACCTGCTCAAGGCGAGGTGAATATGGCGGCAGTATCCCTTTGAAATTGATTACTGACATGATGGCAGGAAAAATAAATAAATCAATCAAGTTTTATTCTTTTAGGAAAAAGGCAAGGCAACTTTATTTATACCGCGCATTTCATAATGTATCAAACATTTCATGTTTTCATATGGAAATGTGGCTATTTATGTGTGAAACCTGCCAATACTGCCCTAATTACGAAAGACGCATTCACATTCATGGCATGGGGCTGATATATTTTATACCAAATTTATGACACAGGGGATTTTGGATATCTTCATCAGATCAAAGCTCAGTAAATCAGGCTATTAGACATCAGTGTGTTCCTCAGGTCTGTACAGAAGACATTCTGCTCTAACATTAGTTTATTGTACACTGTCCCTGTTTCTCTAAATAAATAAACATTAACCTCAAGGGGAGAGATGCATCGTACCAGGTTTTAGAGCTCATTTCCACCCGTAGTCCCTGGGCAGGCTGATGTTATAGTAAAATACATAAAAACATCATGTCTGTGTAAGCTCTCAGTCGTACAGGAGTTGTCCATCTTCAATGAAGGTACTTGATTCATCCTCTGTACTCAGTAGTTGAAGTCTTCGAACGTTTCGCCTCTCATCCAAAAGGCTTCGTCAGTCCCGCTCAGCCCGCAGCTGAAGATATAGACCAACGGGGAGGAGTTAGGGTTGGCCCGTCTCGGAGAAACTAAACAAGTTTTACAGAAGAGACTTTATCAACACCACCTCAAAGCCTCCAACCACTCCTTTGAGAATGGGGAGGTCAAAATGTTAGCTTCTTTTACTCCTCTTTCAAACCACGTTCTTCTTTAACTATTTTTGTCAAGAAAGAAAATCCCTCCATGAACCGAAATGGCGGTCTCAGATTTAATCTCCCATCACTTTACTCCAATCTCCTTCGGGAGAAACCGAAAAGGCTTGGCCAGCCCAAGGAGACGGCACCTCAGCCAACAAAAGAACAATAGGCAGGTAATTAGCAGTGATCAGCCATGAATAGGACAGATACTGGGCAGTGATCATCTATGAATAGGACAGGACTTACCGATACTGAGGTGAGCAGATCGTTAGAGACGCTCTACTTCAAAAGTGTTCACCCACAGGTGAGAGTAGCTGTGATTAGAGGGGAGGAGCCGGGCCAACTCTAACTCCTCCCCATTGGTCTATATATTCAGCTGCGGCCAGAGTGGGACTTTTGTCGCTGACGAAGCCTTTTGGATAAGAGGCGAAACGTTCGAAGACTTCTACTACTGAGTACAGAAGATGAATCAAGTACCTTCATTGAAGATAAAAACATCATGCACACATGGATAATGGCATTTACATTGACCAAGTTCATAATAGTAAAAGCAAATCTTCACATGCACAACAATCAGATAAAAACTCTTATACACACCTTTCATTTACTCAGGTCTACTCTTATAGACCTCAGAACACACACACACACACACACACACATCCGGTCACATGTGACAAGAGCCATTTCTTTGCCAGGCGTGAGATGGTGTAAGAGTTTGTGCTTGTTATCAGCAGTTCCATGTGAAAGGCGGGTGTTTGACCCGGTTTATAGTTCATATGGGGAAAGGGCCTGTAAATCATCTCTGTCATCAAAAAAGAGGTAAATAGACTCATGTCATTGTGCTGTCGTCAAACACAGTGAGTCTTCAGGGAATAGTATTTATAGTATTTTCCAGATGTTAAAATGTCAAATACTGATCAATACAAAGCATTTGGACTCTACAGCTGTTAATCTGAACTGTTATATTGATTTAACTAATCTGTTTACACTGTTCTTCCAGCATGGTGGATTTGAATCATATTCACAATATTTGCTGAACAATAAAACCCCAAACATTTGTCTTATTTCCTCATTTATTCTAACAATCAGGACCTATTACACAAAAGCCACTGAGGCTTTGATTAAAGTTTCATATTTACACGTACATTTCAGCTGTGCTCAAGTGTTGGAAAAAGACAACATTCAGAGTGAAGCCAAAAAGCAGCACATTCGTTCGCGCTCAGCAGCAGAAACAGGTCGGGTTTGGATTGAGAAGAGTCTGTGACAGTGACTGGCCTCAGGACGTGTCCATGAAAACACCATTCTCAGCTCATGTTGGGCCACAGTGCCCCCACAGTGGGCGCCATGACGGTGAGGAACAGACTTCACTGCACTTGGCAAACTCACATTGGTTTTTGAAGACGGTATTGTTTGAATATCACCTTCAGCGTTTGTGGCAAAACATCAGCTGTGAATGCTTTCCTCACACCGGGTTACAACACAGGTGGTGTTTGTGAGCTGATTTAGGACAATGACGCTGAATCCAAAAATCACTTTGGTTTTGCTCAATCATGTCCATTTTTTAGCCCTCGCCCCAAATGTTGCCGAAGGGTGTTCTTTGTCTGAGGCTGGGTGGAACATCATCTGCATTTGTGCAGATATTTAGGTACATCTCTTATACACCACACAAATAATAGTGGTGTAGTAATAATAATAATAATAATAATAATATAAAAAAACAATCACATTTAGTGGCAAATCGAGTTTTTAAAAAGGAAAATCCACTTAGCACAACATCCTGATGTGATACAGAACAATGGATGTCATTGTCAGATTCTGCGCTGCACAAATGTTCTAAATCAGTTAAAATTTTAGACGTCTCACAAAAGAATTTTTTTGTAACCCAGTGATATCAACCCCCCCTCTGTATGTTTTTATGCCCGAGTCTGATACTGAAATGGGACATTTATGTTTTTGTTCTTACATAGAGGCTGGACCTGTCTGTATCAGAGCTACAAACAGCACAACTCAATGGGTCATGAGTTGGAACATTTATGCCACAATTGTCTTTTTTTTTCTTGGTGTATTTCTCTAAACATTTTTAAATGTCTACTTTTAATGTGTTCTTCTGGGGTATTACGTGTCGCATTCTTACAAATAGAAATCAATGTATATGATTTCAGTATCAGACTGCTGTATAACATAGTATAGATAAGTAGAAAAGTTCTAAAAACAAACCCAGTCACAGACGGGCCCAGTGCTTCTGCAGTGACTACAACAAATCACATTCACTACAGAGAGACAGGAACAGAAGAGACATTTACTCAAGTACATTCACCTGAGAGACTTAGAAGAAACTGTGAAATCCAGGACTATTTTACTCATCTTTGAGCTATTATTTTGAAAGGTCGATACTCTTAGCTGCAAGTAACATTCGAATAGGGAGCAAAAGCTTCTTTTCTCACGCAACATTCACAAAGATTTATGTGTCTTACATGAAGCCAAGAGAGTGGGGAGTACATACAACATAGGTCCAAATAACTACAGACAAATGCAGTACATTCATTGTGCAGTGGTCCATAAGTCCGGTCTGCAGTGTGAGACTCCTATAGCTCCAAGGATCCCCGCTCACACCTTTGGGCATTTCACCGCAGAACATACCATAGCAATCGTAACCTTTTTCCCCAAGGTTTGTCTCTATATGTGGCCAGACCAATGGGCGAGGAAAGCCCTTCTCTTTGGTCCTCATGGCAAGGAGCTGACATTACTGTAATATCACCCCCTGGTGGCCAGGGGTGACTCCAAAAGACACTTTGGAAACAGGACTCTAATGTAGCTTTGGACTCGTTTAAACTGCTTAAAAGCTGGCTTCAAAGCGTTTTTTTTTCTTCTAAAAATCGCTATGACCCATGTGACAACACTGGGGTAAGTGTCATATTTTTAACCGCGCTGGTTTTTGTATATCAGAAATAAAAAGTGGAAGCCTAAACCTATGATTGAGAGGCGCAGCTCTGTGGAGGCTCCTTTTAAGGAACAGGCTTCGTAGGAGGAGACGGAGCAGCCATGTTCATTTCACCGACCACTCAGGACCATTAGCCTAGTATGAATAGGACCCTCTATTATGTAGCTATATAGGCCAGACACTGCAGGACAGGTGAAAAGGGAAACTTTTTAAATTTGGAGATATCAATCAAACCTTTGCTGTAGATTACTGATGTAAATATGAGGGACAAAATGCTATAAAAGTGTTAGTTTGTTGAATGGTTTTAACAGAGCCTTAAAAAAGACCCAAAATAGACAAAATCTGAATAATAGATCAAGCTAGGTTTGAATGTATGTTTTTTTGTGGTGACGTGTTACTAGGGACAACGATTTTTTTCAGAGTGGATATTCAATCTTGTTTATTTATGTTTTGAAAAAAATGTTATAAAATTTGATTCAAAAATCAATAATTAGATACTAAAAAACCCTTCAAAATATTAAGTCGGAGACTGGAAAATGGAGTGGAGTCTGTAGGATACTAAAGTGGAAATATTGTTGCACCAATTTGAGAAAAAATACATTTGAGGAAATTACAATATCCCAAATAAATGTTTAGAAAAACATTGACTCAGTGGAAATGGCAACACTTTACCCAACCGTACACCCAATTTAGCCTTAATACATGACAAGTGCAGTGATGTCAGTAACTAATGATTTAGTAATGGATTACTGTAATCTGATAACTTTTTTCAGTAACTAATAATCTAACGCGTTACTATTTCCAAACAAGTAACCAGATTTAAGTTACTTTTCCAAATCACTGTGAGTTACTATTTTGTCATTTTTCTTGGGAAAAAAATACATTTGTTTTGCATCTCGACGAGTGACGTAACAAAGTCACGTTTTCAGCCTAAAACACTCACACTGGTCGGAGAGAGAGAGTAACACTCACACTGGTCGGGGAGAGAGAGTAACACTCACACTGGTCGGAGAGAGAGAGTAACACTCACACTGGTCGGGGAGAGAGAGTAACACTCACACTGGTCGGGGAGAGAGAGTAACACTCACACTGGTCGGAGAGAGAGAGTAACACTCACACTGGTCGGAGAGAGAGAGTAACACTCACACTGGTCGGGGAGAGAGAGTAACACTCACACTGGTCGGGGAGAGAGAGTAACACTCACACTGGTCGGAGAGAGAGAGTAACACTCACACTGGTCGGGGAGAGAGAGTAACACTCACACTGGTCGGGGAGAGAGAGTAACACTCACACTGGTCGGGGAGAGAGAGTAACACTCACACTGGTCTGGGAGAGAGAGTAACACTCACACTGGTCGGGGAGAGAGAGTAACACTCACACTGGTCGGGGAGAGAGAGTAACACTCACACTGGTCGGGGAGAGAGAGTAACACTCACACTGGTCGGGGAGAGAGAGTAACACTCACACTGGTCGGGGAGAGAGTAACACTCACACTGGTCTGGGAGAGAGAGTAACACTCACACTGGTCGGGGAGAGAGTAACACTCACACTGGTCGGGGAGAGAGAGTAACACTCACACTGGTCGGAGAGAGAGAGTAACACTCACACTGGTCGGAGAGAGAGAGTAACACTCACACTGGTCGGGGAGAGAGAGTAACACTCACACTGGTCGGGGAGAGAGTAACACTCACACTGGTCGGGGAGAGAGAGTAACACTCACACTGGTCGGGGAGAGAGTCTGCGTTTGCTTTGTTACTGTTAAAACACACTTCCAATAAAGTGAGTGTTGGTAAAAGGGTTTGTCATTAGTGTGTTGAGGCGGCCGGAGCTAAATGTAATCAATAAAGTAACTTGTAATGTAACTTAGTTACTTTTAAAATTAAGTAATCAGTAAAGTAACTAAGTTACTTTTCAAAGGCGTAATCAATAATATATTACTTTTTCAAGTAATCTGTGGCAACACTGGTTAAGTGTGACGAACACTTATTTACTTAATGAACAAGTCAAGAACTATTCATTATGAGTTAGGCATTAACTGTAGTAGTTAATAATACACTGTTCATGATGAATTAACTGTTAATTCATGATTTATTAAGGCTGAATAAGGTGTAGTTATTAGAAAGTGTCACCAAAATAATGAAACCTGTTACTGTGAAGATCTGGCATTGTTTTGTGTCCAGAGTTCCGCCTGCAGAGTCGCCCTTTAATCGTGGGTTTGTCCTTTGTCGGTTCAAAGTGAGTACAACATGTGGGTAGTTGAGTTGTGGTAGAGTTGTGGTCCTATCTGGTTTTTCGCCCTTTGGAGATCTTGCTTTAATCCTGACTGTGGTCCATCGGTGGCGCTGGGACCAGTTTGTCGCCGCCCCCCTGAGCGCTGATGCCACGCCCATAAGGCTGTACATAGGACCATAAGGGTCTGACTCCGTGAGTGGAAGTGGTCAGAGGCAGGTGATCTGGAACATTCTCCTCGGCTGTCGCACGGTAATGACTAAGATCACAATGAAAAGCTTTTCTTCTGCTTTGTTCTGAAGCCGTAGATACATTCAGCTCTGACACTAGTATCCACCTACATGTTTACATTTTCACATGCCTTTTCGAAGGCTGCATTAACTATAAGTAAGAACTGTAATAGGAGCTAATGAAGCAGTGGTTCCAAACGGGTGGGTCACAGGCCTTCACCAAAGATAATGATTGAAAAGTTGTTTCCGAGCTTTAGAGATGTTATCAGGATGACCATCAAAAAGTATCTAGAAGAGCTACTGCGATGGGAGATACTTTGGTACTGATAGGGTTACACCATTCCAAACTGATAGTGGGAAAGTTGAAGTCAATAGAAGCACTAATCTAAAAGCTCTCAGTTGCTCAGGCATATTCAATTACGTCAAACGTTATTAAGAACGTGAGAAGCAACAAAACTGTCGTCACTTTGAAGCACGACATTTCAAAAGCTCAGCTCGCTGCCAAGAGAATAAAAAGATGATTTGTATAAGATTTACACAACTTCAACGTGTAGCTTCTCGACATGTTTAGGCTTGTTTGTATAAACCCTCAGTCATACAGGAGTTCCCCCTCATAGACAAAAGCGTTCATGATTCTTACTGTACCACACTCCCCCCCCGCCACCCCCCCCCCCCCCCCCTCTTACACTGGGACAGTAAACTCCAGCCGGCTGACAAAGCCTTTTACAGTGAGAGGCCAAACGTCCTCAACGCGCGGATGAACTTACAGCCACACTCTCTTAGTCAGTGGAACGGTTTAGTTCAGGAGAGTCCAACGAAGCCACGTTGAAGATGATACTCATCTTCATCAAATAGGAGGCTCCCATTGGCCAGGGACTTTTTCACCAGGTCAGTGACAATCACTTTAGAACGAGACGAGCACCTGCTCATTTAGCTTTGCCCTAACTGTTCCCTGAGTCTGCAGAGGTGGCCAGTAATCTGTTACATTTACTCTACTTGAGTAGAAACACGTTTTTTGGTGTGAGTAAAACATTTGGTTTCTGTTCATGTGTTCGTGTTGACAAATGAAAACTGATCGGAATTTACTTTAATGGAGGAATATCGGAATATGTATCTGCAAGATTGTGTCACTACAAAAGTACTAGTACTTTAGGTGCGGGTAAAGTATTATTTGCATTAAAAAACAAAAACTGCTGCTCTGCCTCTCCACCTTCAGCGACTCAAGCTAAGAATCCACGTCTGTCCTGTGAGTGTGTGACCTGGAGAGTCTCGCGGCTGGATGAACCTGCACACAGAGCGATACTGTGCGGGCTCAGGTCTCTGTCGGAGCACACCAAAAATAGCCCTCACGGCCTGGGCTGCTGATTGGACGAGAGCCGCGGAGAACATGAGTCATCAGTCAGCTTCTCCTGTGAGTGGAGAAAGATCTAGGCCAGGAGGAAACATCACCTACTGTTTCACACGGAGATGAACACTGTGTATTCAATAAAGCCTATTTCTATAAAAGCTGAAACACATCTGAACATCATCTGCCTTTTGCAAAGTCTAATTCCTAATTTTCAATAATCTATACGCAAGCTTTGATTTGTTTCTTCACCAGAAAGATCCCAGTTCCCCTGTTACCCTAAACTAACATATTTTTTGAGCTTCTTACTCTTATCTGATATTGTTCCCAGTTCAGTCTCCTGAGCGCAGCTCTGTGGTGTTTCTTCAGGATCATCTTTGCCAGACGTGCACTTCCCTGTGTGCAGCTGAGCTAAAGTCCAGGAGTTTATGCTCCAACATCTGAGCCTGGCCTTTTTCTGTATTCTCCTTAGACGCACGTTTGACCTATTGGACCTTTACGGGGAATTACTTTGGAGCTCTTGAGAAAGACAAACTATACTGGAATAATAATAATTTAAGATTTAGCACAATATGGCCGAACTGTATCTATGACCAAGATTGGAATAAGAGCAGCAGCTTGATGCGTGCATCCCCCGAGACGCAGAGACGGAGCGTTGCTGGGAGACTCCAGCAGAAACAGGCCACAGGTGGAGAAATGTCCCCCGCTGCCGTCTGATGTTAAAAGCCTCCGCTGGCCAAGGCACAATGTCAACGACAATCAAAACAGCTATTTTACAGCTTCTCTGCGAAATACATCTACAGTTTCTCTTTCCTATCAAATATGATCCGACATGCCTTCTCTCGCCATCCTGGGACGTTCCTGCGATGTTCCTTGGATGTTCCACGTTGTAGAGGCATTGTAGGCACTGCTGTTGTTGTCTGAAGGTCCAGCCCCCAGAGCTCAGAGCCAGAGCAGCTGTGTCAGGAGAAAGTGATCTTTCCGGTCGGATGTAACCCAATATCAAACAGGAAGCCAATCTGCGGTGTTACCAGAAACGTAGAGATCGATTGTTCCACGGTAAAAATAAAACATTCACACGATGAATGTATTACATATATGAAATGTTGCCAGGCCATCTGGACTAGTAACCGAATGAGTCAGTCCCTAACTACAATTAAACCAGCCTGCATTATTTGCTATTTTGTAACATTGGAGATGTTACAAAAGAGACAAAGATGATTAGCAACTGAAAAACAGTCCTTATAACTCCACAAAAGCATTTTTATAATTTTCTAAAATAAAGAGTCACATTTTAGATGAGTTTTCTTGTTGTTCTGAACATGTTGGACACAATCGGCAAACAATTAGGCAAGTAAGTAGAGTATAAAAAGGAAACTCATGTCACTCTTAACCATCCAACTAAGGCCCTGGTTTCACAAGGGCCTTCGAAGGACAAAAAGCTGTCTGCCATTTTTGGTACATAAAAGCAGCTCACAGAATAAAAGGACAAGAGATCAGTAACGAGATAAACGATCCCGTCGACCTGCTGCCCTCTGCGCTCTCTTGTGGTTGGGATTTACTTTGGAGTAAAACAGTTGACCTGATTTGAATAATCACAAGTGTTTCTACAAATTCTGGTAACACCGCAGGGCAACACAAATGCAGATCGCGCTGCAGACCGGTCCTACTTCAGCTTGACCGGCCAGGGCAGGCAGGTCCGCAGCCCCAGCATCGACGAAAACACAATGGTGGGACGGTGCTTTTTAAACTTGAGTCCTTTCTTCAAGCCCTGAGTGTTCTCCGCCACGTAGAGCTCCCCTTGCTGTGCGGAGGTGGTAATCCTGGACACAATCTCCCCGTGGACCACCACCTCCTGCTCGGAGCGTACAAACACCTCCCTGAGCTCCTCCAGACGCCGCTCCATCTCCCTGATCACCTTCTGCCGCTCCTCCATCTCCAGCAGCCTCCTCCGCGCCGCCTCGAACTCCATGCTGGAGCTCGGGGTCACCAGCCTGGACGAGGGGGCCGTGGCAGAGGCAGACGGCGGGCTGGAGGTGGCCAGCAGTGTCATCCTGCGGAAGTCCCCCACAGAGATGGATCGTCGGGTGGCCGGGGATGCTAGTGCTAGCAGCGCTGTGGCTGAGGAAGACGGGAGCATGGCCAGCGTCGGGGGGGACGATGGCGGGGGGGTCTCGGGCACATCCTCCGCGCCGTCCTTCTCCTTGGGCCGGTCCGTCTGTCGCCGCTTCATGGCTGCGTTAAATCCGTCCGGAGAGATGAGAGAGGAATGCTTTGTGCTCCATCCGTGAGCCTGAGCAGCCTGAGAGTGTCTGTGTGCTCGAGGGGGGGGGGGCCTGCGCTGCACTCACGCCATTGGCTGCAGAGGAGGAGAGTGCTGCAAGCTGATTGGCTGAGACTGCACTGTGCTGAAGGATGCTGAGCCTGTCCTCTGATGCGTTCAGAACAGCACGCACAGCTCAAGCTCTACTCGGCTGCTGGGGAGTGGTGGGCTGAGCTGTTTACAAAGACCTTCAGGAGATCGATTTTTGATTATTTACAGAAGATATTATATGACCTAAATGTATTAAGTGCTTTATTTATTATTATTATTATCATTAAAAATGGACTTTCCTGTCCTGGACCAACAGCATTAAAACGTGTTCTCTAAAGATATTTAAACCACTTGAGATATTTAAATGTTTTCGATACCAGTAAAACCTAAACTTTTTTGTCTGATATCATACTGGTATTGTTTAATGGGTAACCAGCCCTACTCCCATATGGACCGCCATTTTGATAACCACGACTCTAGGGCAACATCATGGAGTTATGATTATTATGATTAGAGACTGCCAGGCTTCACGGCCCTTTCTAAACCTAAACATCAACCTTTTACTGCCCTTTCCTTTAGACCAGAAACCATTCCTTAAAGCAGGTATTATGTGTTTGAGGTAACTGGTCATTACCACTGTAGCCGTTTTTTGTTGTTTTTTTACTCATTAATTGTCCGTGAGAGTAAAAACTACGCTGACAGAAAAGACAAAGGAAGAGGGATATTGTACATCCAATTACACAATGGAGATCTTTTTTTTTTCACTCAAACTTGGCTGTAAATAGTGCTAAAGTGGCGTTAGCCCGCAGTTAGCCTGTTAGCTTTTCTTCATGATTCCATTAGTGTGTATTGCGCATATGACCCAGAGGCAGCAAAGTTGTAATTGTGGTTTTCTGTCTAGAGACACCAGGGGGAGATGGAAGACCCCCCAAACATCCCATTAGCACTTGTATTACCCCCAGAGGGACGACGGAAAGGATTTATTAAGGTCAACAAGTTACTAAGTCCTTCTTTAAGTATAAGTAAAACCTAATTTAGCTATAGATCATTTCATCGTGTACACATGATGTAAACTGGTCTTCATATTAGATCTGACTGAAAGTTACTTATTTTTCTTGCATCAGGTATCAGGTGACGTCACTGCTGGACAACAGAAGAGTGTCACGCTGAATTTACACCAGAGGAATTAAGCGTTGTAGCGCAGCATACGCACGGAACTTTTTCCCATTTTACACTAGCATTGTTATACACGTGTCGGACGGGCTTATTGACGCGAGGCTGCGTCTAAATTAGAATTGAGTTCTCATTTGGACGTGTATACATGGCAAACTCCAGCATTTTAGACAAGAAAAATGACACGGACTTTCAAAGTAAACTTCCAATACCCTGTCAAAATATGTTTTCGGTTGATTTTTCGAAGTACGCAACACAGCATCTTTGTGTTTGTGGTGCCATGCTATTGGTCCGACGCCACATTAGTCCGAAAATGTCCCATTGAGCAGAGGTGCCATTGGTCCGACGTCTCATTCGTCCAAAAATGTCCCATTGAGCAGAGGTGCCATTGGTCCGACGTCTCATTAGACCAAAAATGTCCCATTGAGCAGAGGTGCCATTAGTCCGACGTCTCATTAGACCAAAAATGTCCCATTGAGCAGAGGTGCCATTAGTCCGACGTCTCATTAGACCAAAAATGTCCCATTGAGCAGAGGTGCCATTGGTCCGACGTCTCATTAGTCCGAAAATGTCCCATTGAGCAGAGGTGCCATTGGTCCGACGTCTCATTCGTCCGAAAATGTCCCATTGAGCAGAGGTGCCATTGGTCCGACGTCTCATTAGACCAAAAATGTCCCATTGAGCAGAGGTGCCATTGGTCCGACGTCTCATTAGTCCGAAAATGTCCCATTGAGCAGAGGTGCCATTGGTCCGACGTCTCATTCGTCCGAAAATGTCCCATTGAGCAGAGGTGCCATTGGTCCGACGTCTCATTAGTCCGAAAATGTCCCATTGAGCAGAGGTGCCATTGGTCCGACGTCTCTAACCCAGTTGTGTTGTGGATTAGAGAGCCATATACAACCACTGGCCCTAACCTTAAGGTCAGTGGACTCTTGCCTGATCCTAATTTTATTTTTAAACCCCTTATCAGTGGGACATTTTCAGACTAATGGGCCGACCCCGTGTTTGTGATGGATGAAAAGTTGATTGTCGAGGTGGAGAAATAGAGCATACTTTATGCTCAAGACAAATTTTGCAAAGACGGTGTCAAGAATAAGCAGGCATGGAGATCAATCGCCACAAGTTTTGATTACAACGGTACGTAAACATTAGCAGAGACGCTCGAATACAGCGTAGCTTTAGCTGCTCTGATGCTGTATGTGTAAATTTGCACTTTAACACACACACACACATCATACTGTATTTAATATCAGATTATACATACTAGAATGATGTATCCCACATTAAAATGAATGTATTCTTGTTGTATGTTTATTTGGCCTCTGAATAAAGAAGTGAAAATAGTAGATCAGTCAAAATGGGTTTAAGAGGTAGTGTGTAAGTATTGTCTTCACAGTTTTCTGTGTAGGAAGAAGAAGAAGATCTTTATTTATATAGCGCCTTTCACAGACATGGCCACAAAGCGCTTTACATGAGAGCATTTTACATTCACTCCATACTCTGTGATGATAAACTACGTTAGTAGCTTCAGTTTCCCCTGGGGGAGACTGACAGAAGCGCTGTCACGACTACACACGTCTGCGCCAACGGTCCCTCTGACCACCACCATACATTCACACACACCATTCATCCTGGCCTATTGTACATGTTTTTGGTGGTAGGGGAAACCGGAGTACCCGGAGGAAACCTACGCAGACACAGTGAGAACATGTAAGCTCCACACAGAAAGACCCCGTCCAGGTGGGAATCGAACCTGGGACCTTCTAGCTGTGAAGTGAGAGCACTAACCGCTGCACGGTAAATATTGATTTACCATTCAAAGTCTTGACCAATCATGAGCCCATCAAAAAGTACAAACCGAAAGCCCTAAAAGGGTCAGGAGCGCTGAGGGTTAAGTCACAGTATTTTCAAATGAGCCATTATTGAGTCCAATTTAGGTTTTGTGTTGATTTGATATCAATCAAGGCCGGTATTCTGAACCCCTCTGTCTACTAGACGAAGAAGAACCAGGTATTGCCATCTTCAACTGTCATTTTTGCTGTTTCCAAGCCTAAAGAGCACACGTTTTAGAACACTGCTATAAAAACACGTTTCAAACACATGCGTGTCACGTGACTCAGGCTGAACTAGATTTACATAATGATTTCTCTTCACTAGGGGAGTGTCCAGGTCAAATCGGACAGGGATTTTCACAACTTTCTCCATGTTTGTGTAGAGTTTCAGTGTGCCTAGTGTACCTAGGTACCTTTCAGTGTACCTAGCTTTAGCCTAGCTGCTAAAGCTTACTGTGGTTCCAAACAAAACACTCTTCTGACTGAGCAAAAAGTCTTTTTTGTTCACTCTGTACTGCTGGACGCCATTGGGGTTGCTTTTATCAGTGTCTGTGTTATCTTCTCACAGATCCCTCTCACCAGCTGGTCTTGCTCCTCCAGACGCATCACCACACACAGTTGCCCATAGCAACCAACACTCCACTAGTTCCAGCACAATTTTGGCATGTTCACGGCCTCACTGAATGTCATCTTCAAACTGCAATTTTTCATTTGAATGGTGATTTGGCAGATGCCCTGTCAAACCCATATTACCAGCCTTATTCTGAACAATTAATGAATTCAACTTTAAGGAGTTAACCCTAACCCTAGTGGATCCACAGTTGAGGACCTCCCTCTGTAATGGAGGGGGCATGTCTGTTTGTTGAGGAGGGAAATGGAGGTAGGAATGCTATTGCATTTGCTGTCTCTGTATCGCCTATTTGAGGGCAACAGGTCGTACTCTACAAATGAAACATGAGACGGGTCAGCCATAATGTTAGAGGCTTGTTTGACGACCTCCTCATACAAAGACTGAAGAGGCAGAGAGAGATTTTTTCCACTCGTTTCAGTGAACTGTCAGGGAGCCGTACCACACAGCTAATCAACAGAAAAGTAGTCTACATGTTCATTCCAGCACAAGTTGTTCGACACTAAACATACAGTAAGTATTTGTATAAGGGCACTGTTACCAATGATCACAGGGCTGTGTGCTGCAACCCAACAAGTTTCAAAAATAATCTCTTTAGTTTTCTTTGTATTTAACACCAAATAACTGATCATTATCACAGAGACACACGAGTCTCAAGTATGTCTTCTCTTGTCTGTGAAGTTTGCCCTCCCAAGGAAAACATGTAAGACAGATAGATAGATAGATAGATAGATAGATAGATAGATAGATAGATACTTTATTGTCAGATGCACGGATCTGAAGAAGCCACCCAGCACAGTCGGGATGTCCCAGCTCCCGACAGGACACTCTGCGGCGACTCAGCTTTGAGTTTTGTTTTTGTTCTAGAACAGTTACACAGACGTTTGAATATTTGTTGGTTATGCTTGGTTATGTTTTTGGCTCTATAAACCACCACAATGGATTTGAAATAAAACTAAATATGTAGTTAAACTGCAGACTTTCAGCTGTAATTTGAGGCTATTTACATCCAAATCAAATGAACGGTGTAGGAATTACAATTGCGTTTGTATATAAGTCTTCCACTTTTCAAGGGACCAAAAGTCATGGGACAAATCAAACTTTTTAATTTTTAATATTTGGTTGCAATTCCTTTGCAGTCAATTCCAACCTGAAGTCCAGAAGACATAGACGTCACCAGACGCTGGTGATGCTCTGCCAGCCCTCTACTGTAAATGTCTTCAGTTCCTGCTTGTTCTTGGGACATTTTCCCTTCAGTTTTGTCTTCAGCAAGTGAAATGCAGCTCAGTTGGATTCCTGTGAGGCGATTGACTTGTCCACTGAATAACATTTCACTTCTTTGCCTTAAAAATCTCTTTGGTGGCTTTGGCAGTAGCTTTGGGTCATTGTCCACCTGCACTGTGAAGCGGCGTCCAAGCATTTGGCTGAATATGAGCTCATAATTTCGCCTGAAACACTTCAGAATTCATCCAGCTGCTTTTGTCAACAGTCAGATCATCAATAAATACAAGGGAACCAGTTCCATTGGCCCATACAAGCCCATGCCATGATGCTGCACCACCATGTTTCACTGAAGAAGAAGAAGAAGAAGAAGAAGAAGCTTTATTTATATAGCGCCTTTCACAGACATGGTCACAAAGCGCTTTACATGCTTCACTTCTCTCTGAAATTTGTTTTGCACTATTCAGCAGCTCTGTTTCAACATAAAATAAAAAGACATACAGATATAAGACATTTCACAAAGACATACAAAAACAAAACAATTGTCTACTCGCCATGACACACTTTGATTTTATGGCTTAAGCTCTTTATTTAGTTTCAGGATGGACTGATGAACAAAGGAATTCATCACTCTGACCTTATTAAAGCGTGGCATACAGTACCACCGCCCTGATGGTCACAGCACATATTCAGAGAACAGAACATGACTGGGGTCTGAGGTGATGTTCTTAGCCAGCTGCGATGTGTTGTTATGGTTGTACTGTCCATCCAGGGGCTGTCCTACAATCTTTGAGCAGATTTGAATCAAGTGTCTCAGTCCAGATATGGCAGTGACAAAGAGACAGCTTTTAATGTTTTTTAAATGTCTTAATGGTCTTGGTCCTTCTTATCTTTCAGAACTGCTTTTACCTTATGAACCTTCCCGGCCCCTTCGCTCCTCTGGCAGGGGTCTCCTAGTTATTCCTAAAGTCAACAGAAAGACTCACGGCCAATATTATGGCCCTCGCCTCTGGAACGACCTGAGGAGGAGCTCAGGACCGCAGAGAACGTTCATGTTTTTAAGAGCAGGCTCAAGACCCACCTTTTTAGCTTAGCTTTTAACTAATATTTACTTATATTAACTTTATTTACCGGTTTTAGTTCTATACAATTATTTCTTTAGTTTCCCTCTTTTTATCCTGTGCTATTTCACATTTTTAGCTGAGTTTTATTTTTTTATTTATTTTTTATATAATTATTATTATTTGATGTTCTCCTAGTGGTTCCTCTGAGGGAGCCCTCTGCCCCAGGAGTGCTGGTTGGCTGTTGCTGTGCGCTCTCCTGGGGGTGCCTGGATGGAGATGGGACGTCTCTCCTACACCTCCCCCGGGCCCCCTGGGTTGGCGCTCTGTGGCTGTGGCCGATGGGCTGCTCCTGGTGCAGACGCTCCTTGGATGATGTTTCCTCTTTCGGTCCATCTGTACCCAGCCTTACGTACTCAACTCTATGTCCATTTTTATTTAAGACTTTTAACTGCTGGCTGTCTGTACGTATATGTGTCTGTGTGTCTGTGTGTGCGGGTGGGGGGAGGTGGGGGTTGTAGTTATTTATGTATATTTAATATATATATATATATATATATAATATATATATCATTTTCAAATATTCTGTTGAACAGTCGTCAGTGAACAGAGTTTGGAAATTAAAATGTCCGGTTTTATTGTGTTGCAGACAGATGAATAGTCCAGAAAGAGAGCTCGTGCGTAGTTATTGGATTTGTCGAGATGTTTATTGATAGTGTGGATGAAGGAAACAACAGCATCCTCGGTGAAACAACCTGTTTTATGCAAACTGAAAAGGATCCAGTTTGGCACTGATTGAACTTTGTAAATGTTTTAGCAAGATTCTTTCCAAGGCCTTCATGATGACTGAGGTTAGAGGGTCTGTAATCCTGTACTTTTGGACTTTGAGTTTTGGGCAATGGTTTGATATGAGAGGTTTTCCATGCTGTGTCGATCGATAACTGAAACACTGGTTGCCAAGCTGGAGCCAACTCTGGCAAAGTCTTTCAAAAGAAAGGGAGTGCACTTATTTGTTTGTTGCTTTGAATGTTTTTCTTACTTCATCAACAGTGATCTCAAAGCTGTCCAAGCCTGGTTGAATATTTGCAAGAATTCTTTCAGATTTCTGATGACTGTCAGAGGATTAATATCTGGAGAAAAATACATTTAAGTAATTTGCAAATTTGTACTCATTGTCTGTCACAATACGTTTACTAGGAGAGTTAATTCAGATCATAGACTTCATGGAGTCCCATACCTTTTTAGAGTTATTGCTTTTGAAGGTGTTCTCTAAGTCTTGCCTGTGCTTTGATTTTGCTTCTCTTAATTTGTTTCTTAACCCTTTTTCTGTTTGTTTGAGTGCCCCTGTGTCTGTCTTCTTGAAGGCCACATTTCTCGCATTATCATTCTTTTAATGTCTTTTGTCATATATGACTTATTATTTGCATAGATTTGAATTTCTTTGGTTGGGACTACTAATTGCATTAATGTAATTAATGTAATCATTAATAACTGTGCTTCTTTCCTCCAGAGAACCTTCTTTCTTCACAGGTTTACTTCTCTTGAATTTTGTTTTATAGATCATGGGCGACGGTCGCGCAGATGGTAGAGCGGGTCGTCTCATGATCGGAAGGTCAGGGGTTCGAATCCCGCCTCCTGAAGGTGCACATTGTCGTTGTGTCCTTGGGCAAGACACTTAACTCTCCTTGCCTCCAGTGTCTGTGTATACTGGTGTGTGAATGGGTGAAGCCCCTATGAGAGACCAACAGGCCCGTTTGAAACCATGAGGCCGTCCTTCTATGGACCCACCACCTGCAGGAGGAGCCATAGGGGACTGGTGCAGCTCCAACAGCTGCCCCCACGACCCGGCAACGGACAAGTGGAAGAAAATGGATGGATTGGGATCATGTGGACAACATTGTGTTTTCAGAGTTCATAATTGGTGGTTTGCATTTTGAAATATAAGCGTTCTTGATGATGACAAAACACTTATCCAAAACATTATTATCCTGTTCAGAGTCAGGCATCATTTGTTGTAACCAGCTTTCTGTAAAGCAGAGTAGAGATGCTTCGCAGAATTCATTACAGTACCTACCATGTCACTTTTATTGCACAAGGAACGCAGATTTGTGAAGACAATAGAGCAGTGGGCGATTAAATCTCCGCCGAAGTCAGTTCTTAACTCCCCCTTGTCTTCTGCTCCGCTTGGGTCTGATCAACTCCTGAGGAATATTCTCCAGCAGCAAAGTGTCTGCTCCCGTAACTCCAGTAAAGACTCATCTGTAGAAGCGAGTTGTTTGCAAAGGTGCGATCCCCCCGATCCTGCCCATGCTGTCGCCTCTCAGGTGTGTTGTCGTCGGAGGTAGCATTGACAGAATCCACAGAAGCCAATAATCCACCACATCAAAAGCATTGTTGGTGGTTTCTTTCTCACATCCTAAAGTTTTAAACTTTATGAGCTTGCGTGGCGAGTAGAACACATGTTTAGATCAACGTAAAACACAAAAAAAGACACAAACGAACAGAGCCTGCTGACATGCTCGCACAGCCGAGCAGCGCAAGTATCACGACAATGGTGAAATAGGATCCCTTCTGGAGCAAGCAATCCCTTGAAAGAGATTTGGAAACTTCAGTGGGACTTTTCTGGATAAATAACAGTAGGAAAATAAATAAATGGCAGCGTGAACAAAGCAACGATTTTCACATTTGCATTTTATTTTAAGGGTCTTCACTTTGGACTGTCATTGTTTTATATAGAAATAGCCTCTGCATTACAGGCCCATTGGAGGAGTGAGCCCTGGGGCGTTAGGCCAGCATCAGCATTACCTCAGTTCTGTCTGGGCCTAGATCGATCCGTCTGAGTGATGTGAGTCTGGAGACAGCGCGCCGTGGTTCCCGTAAACACAGGGCCCAAAGCGGAGTGGAACAATGTATGAATATGATGGGCTGGCGAGTCTGTGGGATCCATTTAAGAAACTGGCTCATTTTTATGTACAGTCTTTAAAGAAACCCGTGTGATTGAACAAGGATTCACGAAGCAGAGTCTGTCAAGTATTGTCAAGATGATAATGGACTTCAGGAAAGACACAGCCCCACCGTCCCCCCTCGCTAGAGCCCTGCACGGGCCTGATTTCTGGGCCCGAGCCCGGCCCGACAGATTTTCATAATTAGCAGGCCCGAGCCCCGGCTTCTCTCTCTCTCTCTCTCGGCCCGTGTCTGACGCAATGATGCGGTAATGTGCCCGAAGCCCGGCCCGCGGGCCTTTGGGACCGTCGGTCCCCTCGGGCTCAAATGCAGGGCTCTACCCCTCACCCTGAAAGTGTTTCCGTGTCCACCATCACCCAGGACCTCAAATGGGAGCCAACCATCAGCTCCCTCATCAAGAAGGCCCAGCAGAGGATGTTCTTCCTGCGGCAGCTGAGGAAACTCAAGCTGCCGACTAAGATGCTGGTGTAGTTCTACACGGCCATCACCGAGTCCATCCTCACCTCCTCCATCACCGTGTGGTCCATCCTCACCTCCTCCATCACCGTGTGGTTCCCCGGCGCTACAGAACGGGACAAGCACCGACTGCAGCGCATTGTGCGTGCTGCAGAGAAGGTGACTGGTTGTATACTCGGCTGGGTTGACCCCAAAAAAATTGCTACAAAAGGTTTTTCAACAGTTTTCTGTAGTATCAGGTGTGCTTAATAACATACTAAAAGTATACTAACATCTGACCACTGGAAAGTTTCAAGATGGCATCCAAGAGGGTCGCCAAATCCTTAAAGGTCCTATATCATGCAAAATCGACTTTTTTGAGCTTTTAACCATGTTATTCACGCAGTTCTCAGTAATCCTCCTGAATCCTGCTCTCTGAGCAGCTGCTCCGCCCTCTCCTGGTAAACGACTGGCTTGTTCAGTTGTGTCGTCACAGCGGAACGGAAGTGCTCGACGTCTGTAATGTAATGCCTTACGGCATGATTTTTCATTATTTCTGTCGTAAGAAGAAAAAAAAAAGAAAAGAAAAAATAAGGAAGGGCCTGACGCGTCCGTGCTGCCCCTGCAGGGAAAACAAACGCACCCCCTGAGCGTCTGAGCAGATGTCGTGTTTGCACCGAAAGCTGTGAAGAAGGAGCTCTTTCTAACCTACTCTGGAGTCTGGACACCTGTTCTTTTTTCTGACCTCACGATAATGTCACGGAGAAAAGCGCGTTTGGCTACGAGGACAGGACTTTATTCAACCTAAAGAAGAGACCACTCGCCAGAAGTTGGAATTTCTCTCCAGGATTCAGCGACTATCAGCCAAAATAGTGTTTGTCTGTGACCGTCACTGATGGATGTTTGATGAACCTCGGCCAGAATCAAAGTGGATTAACTTTTATAACCAACATAATGGAAACATCAGAGCGGTGAGTCAATCAAAATGTGTGTTAGCCATTTATGAAGCGGAGTTGCACTCCTTATAATTGCATCGTGAAGTAACTTCACTTTTTGCTGTGATATATATATATTTCTACTACTGCTAAAGTTGTATGAGCGGCGAGAGGGGGCGGAGTTAACTGAATCCAAGCGTTTTTTCTTCCGGGTTGGAAAAATACCTCCAGAAAATACTTATATTTATCACAAAAATTAGTGCTCCGTTGTGGTAGAGGTACACTATATCATATAAATGCCTATACTTTAATTTGGAATGGCTAAAATAGCATGATACAGGTCCTTTAAAATGCCCATTACTCTTTATTATTTATCTTAGACAGGTCATGTTGGTGTCTAACCCCATGTTTGGGGTATCTAGGAATCCAATAGGCTTGTTGAAATAGTTACATGATTGCATAATTGTGAAATAGAAGATGGTGGACAAATGCTCTATATATTAACATTAGCAAGGTTGTCACGGCAACGGCATCCATTTTCAACGCAACCTTACATCGCTTCCTAGAGCTTCCTAGAGGCCTAGAGACATGGATGGCCTCATTTTAAAGCCCCAACCCTGTTCTTCCCAACACAATACACAAGGCGAGGCAAGTCTCTACGACATTTACTCGCGGAGATATTCGGGTTTTAACCTCTCTGTTTTATTATTATTTTTATTTATTGGTTTATTTGGTCGGGACAGTGCATGTTAATGAACATACATGGGTCTCATGCATGTAAACAAGCCACACCGGATTGTAGCCTTGGGCTAATTTCCATCCGTCGTCCCCCATACGCATTCTCAAACACACTCTCATTCATCCTGGCCTATTGTACATGTTTTTGTGGTAGGGGAAACCGGAGTACCCGGAGGAAACCTACGCAGACACAGGGAGAACATGCAAACTCCACACAGAAAGGCCCCGTCCAGGTGGGAATCGAACCCATATTTACATTATATTTACATATTGAAATGATTACAATTACACATTGATTACAAATATCTCATTTTTTTTTTTTTACATACCTTTGATCTGCACTAGATTTACAAATAGTCATTGTCACACTTCCTCCCGTAAAGGTTGATTATGTGGATTGTCACAATTTTCCACTTGACATGGTCCACAAGCAGGTGTGCATGGAGGTCCATATCCTCTGTAACTACACTGTGGTGTTCAGTCAGAACTGGCACGAACTGTCCTCCAGTTTCCCCCAATCCACCACATTCATGTCACTCCCCTCTCCAATCCACATGATCTGGTAATTCACTCTGACCAAATGATATTAAGTTGAGGACTGGGTATGAGGGATACGTTGTGGGATAACACATGATTTGGCGGAAATGATTTTCTTGCTACAAAGGTTATAGCCCAAGGAGGCTAGTAAATCGGTACATTTGCCACCAAACACAGATTGAGAACCATATGTTTACATACACTTCATAAAAAGACACATTTGCATTTTTTCTTAGGTCAAAATTATTTCTATTCATCAAATTCCAGAGGAATGAGAGATAGAATTTTCTCACCATTTTTAATCACTTTTTACACAGTCAGAAGTTTACATACACTAATATTACTTTACCTTTAAACAGTTTAAAGCCCAGATGATGATGTCATGACCTTGGAAGCTCAAGTCTGCTTCATCCTTGGATGTCATTTACAGACACTTGAAGGTTCAGGTTCATTGGTTAAAACAATGATGGAAATGTCCAGTCATCATACAGATCAGAAAGAAGGTTCTGTGTCCCAGAGATGAACGTGCTGTGTCTGAAATGTGAAGATCAACCCAAGAACAAAAGACCTGGAGAAGATGCTGAACCTGGTAAGAGTTTGTCATTATCCAGAGTGAAACAAGTCCTGTACCGACATGGGCTGACAGAGGGGGACAGGACCGCAGATTGTGCAGCACCAAGCAGTCACCTGTGTTACCTGGTGGTGCTTTTTAAACACCAATGCCGGGTGGAAGCTTGACGCTAACCCCGCCCACCAAAGCTACAGCCACAGGAACACAAAACCCTGTCCTACTACATAAATATATAGAGCATTTGTCCACCATCTTCTATTTCACAATTATGCAATCATGTCACTACAATTTGAACAGGCCTATTGGATTCCTAGAAAACGGTTGGAAAACCTTTTGTAGCAATTTTTTGGGGGTTAGGTTTTTCTGCTCTATTGCACTATGTGGTGTGTTCACACTTAGATCCGCTGCTATCACTTAATGCACCTACACATCTATGAATACATGTTGTTCTATGTCAAATTGTTGTTGTCTTTTATTTTAATATTCTTTATGCATGCCCTTGTGCGGATTGCGGGGATCACGCGAGGGATTGGTGGGGTGGATCGGGTATGTCGGTGGAGGCGGCAACTCGCTCGGCCGTTGTCTAGCAGCTGACATAGAACTGGTGCAGATTCAAAACAAAGCATCACAAAGGCCAACAATGGGTGGGTCTGAATGTCAACGTGAAGAACTTCATTGAAGCGTGGGAGTAACTATGACTCTCTTAAGGTAGCCAAAGGCCTCTTCATTTAATTAGTGACACACATGAATGGATGAACAAGATTCCCACTGTCCCCATTTACCCCCTTCTCAAACCACAGCCAAGGGAACGGGCTTGGCAGAATCAGCGGGGAAAGAAGACCCGGTTGAGCTTGACTTTAGTCTGGCACTGTGAAGAGACATGAGAGGTGAAGAATAAGTGGGAGACCTCAGTTGCCAGTGAAATACCACTTGCCTAAACCAGCCAGACGCGTTCTGTTCAAAAGAAGAACAGTCTGGACAGCTCTTCCACTATCGGTCCAATCACACAGAGTTCATTGCAAGAGACGGAAGCTGTCGCCGCACTCTTCCAAAACATTAAAGATGGCGTGCACGGCCACTGTTTTCTTCTGCTCTTTCGTCTGTTTTAAATAATTTGGAAAATACAAAAATCCCTAAAACCGGAGCAAGAAACACCGTTGGAAGCAAGCAAGAAATTATATTTTTGCAATACTTCCAACTGGATTTGGGAAGAGTTGAATCTACCAGTTGTCTCCACTTCTTGCCCAATATTCCCCTAAACCCAACCATTCCACTCTCCAACTCTTGCAAACTCACTGGACACTATGCCAAATCCTGTGTGAATATTATATCTAGTTGATCTCCCGTCATTCATACACACCAATTCACAATCATCCATAAAATCTTCGACTACCATTAGCGTCCCTACTTACCCCTCGCCATAAGGGATTATGTGCATTCAAATCCCCCACCCACACCACAGGGCGACCCACCTGTTCTTTGACCTCCTCCAAATCTACAACATCAATTTGTAAACAAGGGTTATGTCCACCCACCTCTTTCCCACACTCGAACCGCAACACACTCAAGAGAAGTTTTTAAATACATTTTGACAATTTCTGGATTTTTAGATATACTCCTGGAGTAGGACATCTACCATAACATTCTTAAACGTCGGAGTTGCAAATACCTGTTTCCCCTTTCCCCTTGGCCAAATCACAGCAGCCTGTAACCAGGCAGGACCGGGTTTCCTAGCTACACCAACTTTTTTTATTTCCTCAGCATAAGTCAGTTCACCTTCTTCTCTTATCTTCTCAACCTCTACTGCCCTTTGGTGAAACTCACATTCTCTAGACGAAAGCATGTTAGCCACAGGTGTGGAGGAGAGGGGGCATATTATACTCTCCCTGTGCGCATGAGCATCTCTGCACACGCTGTGCTCTGCATGCAATAAAATATAAAGCCACGAGGGGGCGCCAATGTTCGGTAGAATATCATTGATATCCGGGAACGTCATGACCAAACGTTTATAAATATTTTATCTTAAAATGTAGTTGCTTATTCTACATATGGGTTCAATCTCTATCTTTTGCTGGGTTTCTACGGCAACGTATTGCATTCATTTGAAAAAAAAATTAGTTTCAACAAATGACAATGTCATTATTATTATTATTATTATTATTTTTTGCTTTATGGGTATTTCACCCAGTGACCTCAAATCACTTTACATTTAGGACTACCTTTGCCAAGTGGCCCATAAGGCATCCCAATAGTCTAAAGTGCAGTGGGTCAAATGCCCTAAAAGGTACTCAGGAATATAACATTAATATGTCAAATTGTTTATAAAACACTGTAAAATCTTGTAAGCAGAATGACAAGTCCCTAGCTCCATTGCCGAGAAGGAGTACCAATATGGGGCCACTGGGTAAAATGCCCATAAAGCTACTGAAGAAAAATGACACATTGTTTTCCATCGAGTTTAGTATAGTCACTTGTTGACGGTCCCTTAATAGAGCGGAAAGCCGAGCACCGCCAGCAAGTACTAAGTACAAAGCCGTCTGAAGCATCTCCCCCTACCGGCTCACATAGACCATTACCCGGGCCTGTGCTGTGTTTGTTCGAAGGCTAGTTTTTGACCAGCTAAAGCCGTGAGCAGTGTTTCTCGGGTTCAGTCAACGTAATGTTGGATATCTGAATAGGCTGTCTGAATGTCCATCTAACTTCACCACAGACGCATCCCCGACATAATGACCCTCACTCATGTGAGGGTCATTATATTCATATATTATGAACACATGTGACATTATATTATTTGAAATGAAGTAACTATAATACTGAAACCACAGCTTTTGCCTTGAGTAAAGTCTGCATGAGTAGAGTGAAAAGGTCATTTAGAAGAAGGAAGAAACCTCCCTCTCTCCTGGTACAACTTAATTTTTCACCTTTTTCTGCGACCTGCATTTGTGGTTTCTGTGTTCCACATTGTTTTTCTGGATACTTTTGTACGTCTTTGCCGAGTTTTTGTGGAGGTTTGGTGGATTTGTTTACTTTGAGAGTCCAAAATGGTCCTGAAGAAAGCAGCTTTTTAAAGGTAAACAAAATGCTAGCTTTTCAGCTAAACCCATTTGAGGCCTACAAATGTCTTCATCTGAGACACTGAAGAGGCACCAAGAGCCCCCCCCTGCAGCACAGTGGAGGCGTCAGAAGAGGAGATACAGGAAACAAGGAAAGGACAAATTAGGAGATGGTGAAAGACTGTTGTGGAGCAGAGGGGGCTGCAGGAGGAAGAGGGAGGAGGAGGAGCTGACCAGTGCAGAACCACACAGTGATGGAGGAGAGGATGGACCACACGGTGATGGAGGGGAGAATGGACCACACGGTGATGGAGGGGAGAATAGACCACACGGTGATGGTGGGGAGGATGGACCACACAGTGATGGAGGAGGATGGACCACACGGTGGTGAAGGAGAGGATGGACCACACAGTGATGGAGGAGAGGATGGACCACACGGTGATGGAGAGGATGGACCGCACAGTGATGGAGGAGGATGGACCACACAGTGATGGAGGGGAGAATGGACCACACGGTGATGGTGGGGAGGATGGACCACACGGTGATGGAGGAGAGGATGGACCACACGGTGATGGAGGAGAGGATGGACCACACGGTGATGGAGAGGATGGACCGCACAGTGATGGAGGAGGATGGACCACACAGTGATGGAGGGGAGAATGGACCGCACAGTGATGGAGGAGGATGGACCACACGGCGGTGAAGGAGAGGATGGACCACACAGTGATGAAGGAGAGGATGGACCACACGGTGATGGTGGGGAGGATGGACCATACGGTGATGAAGGAGAGGATGGACCGCACAGTGATGGAGGAGAGGATGGACCACACGGTGATGAAGTAGAGGATGGACCGCACAGTGATGGAGGAGGATGGACCACACGGTGATGGAGGAGAGGATGGACCACACAGTGATGAAGGAGAGGATGGACCACACAGTGATGAAGGAGAGGATGGACCACACAGTGATGGAGGAGAGGATGGACCACACAGTGATGGAGGAGAGGATGGACCACACAGTGATGGAGGAGAGGATGGACCACACGGTGATGGAGGAGAGGATGGACCACACGGTGATGGAGGAGAGGATGGACCACACAGTGATGGAGGAGGATGGACCACACGGTGATGGAGGAGGAGGATGGACTCGATGATAGCTGTGTAGAAATGGTAGCTCAAGTTTTCTCAGCTGCCGCAGGAAGAACATCTTCTGGTGGATCTTCTTGATGAGGGAGCTGACGGTTGGCTTTAACTCATTAATTAAATGCATATGTTTGGGTTTAGAAATGCAGCAGCCATGGGAGTTTAAGTTTGTTATGAGATAAACTGGAGACAAAGCAAATAAAACACATCTGTCTGTTGTAGCAACTATTCTTTAATCTCTCAGATATAAAAAATCCTCATCTTTATCATACAATGACATGTCACCATAAACTAAAGGACTTTTTTTTTCTTTACCAAACAAGAGTTACAGCAAGTTGGATCCCTTTGAGGTGAGAAAGCTGGTTCCAGGTCGCCTCTGAGGTGAGTGTTGTGAACACTGTGAGCCTCAGAGCCCAAGTCTTCATTTGAATTGTACACTCAGCTTTAAAATCGAATGCGCAAGACATGACAATCTTTTTGTAAAGGCACACTGCAGTACCTTCCATCTGAAAATATCATGGCAGCAAAACCCCAACAATGATAAAATAATAATAAAACAAAGTGTATGTTTGGATGTCTGCAGTCAAAGCAAAGCAGTAACATCTCCATAAAGATGACCTGATCACGTCCTGCTCACTGCCAAGTGGAGAATCAGGTCGGCAGCGCCGCTCACAGTGAAGATATGTTTTAGAGAGATCTTTGAAATATGATTAGATGATTAGATTCTATTTACTTCCACAGGATGATGCTGTGGCGACGAGAGAGCAGCTGAATTGGTGTCCCATTACTGTGGGGGTGGTATCTGCAATAGAGCGCAGAAGTCCCGCCCACTTCCAGTCATGTGCCGGGCTCCGGAAGTAAAAATCCCATTCATATTTCAAATAATAAGAGTTTAAAAGTAGGACACAGGCTAATCACTGTGTGCCATTTACCGAACATTGCCTGGATATTTTACAAGAAAGAAAATACTACATACTTGAAAATATGCAAAATGCTTTTAGAAGGTTTTGGTTTATAAAGATATTCATCTTCAATATAAACTTGTGTTTTCTGTCCACATGTTAGCGCATAGCTCATTAGCTACTGTTCTTTTGAACCGTGACATTAATGTTGACGAAAAGTCAGTGCTAAATATGAATAGGACTTTTACCTCCGGACACGTGACCAGCGCATTGAGCTCTAATTTATCATTTTAAAAATGTTTAATTGCAGATTTTTTTAAACTAGTCACACATCTTTTCCCTTGTTTGTTTATAAAGCCTTAATCATTTCCAATCCCTTTTCATTTCCTAAACATGAAAAAGAAATATTAATGTTATAACACACTATTCCATATAAACACAATTTTCCCCATAATTTATCATCAAAAATCAAATCCAGTTGTGACTTTGGCATGTAAGGACCTCGGTGATTGTCCTGCATGGGGGCGTGAAGAGCGTTCCAACAGCTTCTCTAATGTCAGTCCGTGGACAGGCTTTGCTCCTGTATTGGTCAGCACGATGGGAAAGCATCTATAAGTGAAGACTTGGGCAGGTGTGCTGCATGGCGGTTCACAGGTAGGACGCGGCGGGCGCCTGAGTGTAGGACTGGCCCCGCCGCAGAGGCCGGTGTACAGATCTTAGCGCTGGTGTGTTTCACGGGACTCACAAACTAAAGCCACAGGAAGAAATGGGGACTCGCATCAGAGTGAAGGACAGTCCAGTGTTTCGGAGATGTGGCTCAAAAATAATCACAGTCGAACAGAAATCACCATTTGAATGGTCAATAAGCATTATTTAGGTCTTATTAATGCCTTTTACAAACAAGAATGGCTTATAAACTGTATATTCAAGTAGTCGGCTGATCTCGTTCTCTGGCCACGTGAAGTTACCTAGACCCCAACCCTGGATAAAACAACTTTTCTTTTGGCCAGGCAGTTGTACTGTTACAGCTGCCCCCTTGTGGTAGACGTGTTCTTCACCTCAGAGGAGACCTGCACACGCAGCTCATCTCACACGTCCGGAAATCACCACAGTTTGAACAGAATAAACCACACAGGAGTCATCGAGATGCGCAGCATGAACACCGTGAGCAACAGACAGCAGGTCATGCAGTCGGGGGGGGCCATATTTACCAAAATCCCAATCAGCGATGTGCGACAATGTGTCCGCGGGAGTGGGGATTAGAGCTGCACAATTCATCACAATTAGTGTGTTTGCAAATTCACACATTCTCTCAAGGTTTTATGCTACTGAACGAGTTTAAAATGTGCACTGTGCTTAGAACATTTCAAAACATATCGCACATCGGACCAATAAAAGTGGGGGGGAAATGATGCAGCCGTGGTGTGGATCGATTGTGAATGTCTCAAAAACATAAGATCACAACGCCGCTTGGCTTTAACAATAATAATGATGATATCTGGGGGACCATCATATGGCCCACCCCTCTGCAGGAGAGCCTCTTTCACATGAAGCCACCGAAACATTAATGGAACACACATTGGCAGCCAGCAGAGAGAGTTGGGACGAGCCACATCACAGGAGCATGCACATGTGCTTGGGTCAGGCAGCTCGGCCAGACCTCCGCACAGACGCACACCGATACAAAAGCAAAGAGTCCAAAACAGTGGCTGTACCGAAGCCACTTCAGGAGGCATTTATGGCAGAAACAGAGCAGCCGTTTGGAACAGTGCGATGGCTTGGACAGGGTTCCCACACAAATGGAAGCTTTACAAAAATACATTTAAAGCCTTTTGTTGCATATTTTGTTATAGGAAAATCTACTCTCTGTTTGGGGTCTGAAATTAGAACTCAAGCTACATTAAAGCCCCATTACCTGATTTTTCTAGTAGTGATATAAAGTCCTTGAGTAAACTGTAAGAGCAGACAGCTTATGAACTCATGCTGGTGACGGATTGGGATGTTAGAGCGAGAAACGACTACCTGTTTAAAACGGATTATGAAAAAACATCAGGTAAAGGGGCTTTAATAACGTCATGTCATTTGATATGAAACTGAGTGGGAACACTTTCTAGAATGATCTAAATTTGGACATTTGGATCTTAAAAAAAAAACTGTTCTTTGCATATCCCTTCATTTATTTTATTCAAATCTTATTATTTGCAAAACTGGAATGCTATGGAGAGATGAAAATGCCTCCCTTTATCGGTTTCTACAGCAATACGTTACAAAGTGCTTTGTACAGGAATGTTGTGTTAGGAGAATAAAGTCTAATGAAAAGTTAAAAAAAAATATATAAAAAAAGAACAATTAATTTTTCAGAATTGAAAATGACTCATTTTGATCATTTGCCATATTGTGAAGGAACCCTGGCCCGCGCTGCCACACGGGTCAGCGCATTTGGAAAATACAAAGATTTGTCCACTTTAGAGAAAGAACAGAAGACATCCCAAAAAACGAACAGGCAGACAAACAAGCGTGCAGCAAGCGACGGCACCATTCCAGCAACGAGAGAAAAGTCACCATCAAAAACATGGCTGTGTCCGCCGAGACAGTGGCGTACATTCAGAGGGAGGGCCGGCGTCTGCCTCCTGCCCCCACATCCAGAGCTCCGGAGCGGGGATGCCCCGTCACGGTGCCGTCTGCCCACTGCCCCCACACCCAGAGCTCCGGAGTGCAGCGGCCACGGAAAAGGGCTCTTTATCAAGTTTAAATTGCTTGAATTAATGCGGACACTCCCGGTCAATAGGGAAAAGGAAAAACAAACTTTCATTTAAAAGATAGATGTTCACTTGGAGGTTGTTTATGTGAGCCCTACATGGCTCTGTGCCTCATGCCTTTGGTTTTCAACATAGAAAAGGGTTAAGCCCACACTAGCTTGTTGATTTTAATTTGAGAGAGGTTAATACTAATACACATCAGCTCACGGTCATATCTCGGAGTCCGTTCTTTCGGATGAGCATACGCCAAAATAAAACGTTAACCTGCTAGCTTTCCAAGGAAACGTTACCATGGTGCTTGACCTCCAAGAATACTTGAAGACAGGCCAATTACTAAACACTAAAGGCTGTGGCTACAAAATCTGAACTATGGACAGAGCCACATTTATCTTTTGTCAGAGTGGATTATGGACATCATGTTTTGTCTTTGAATAAAGTAGTTATTACTGAAAAACATAAAATTTCGCTTTGGGGTTCAAAACTCAATGAATCAGGCAAGTTATTAACAAACTCCATATTAAAACAAAAAAGTGAAATCCAAAGACAGGAGAACTTGGAAGTGCCACAAGTTCCCTTATAAATCTATAGAGACGCATTCATTCAGCGCAAGAATAAAACCCCTTATGTAGATTAGGCAATTTCTTTGTTTCCAGGTCAAAGTTCACGTGTTCAGAGAAAATTGGTTTCCACTTTACAATTTGATCTTGAATGAGCAAATCTAACTCCCACAGAACTACTGTCCAATCTAGATCAATCTTGTAATTCAAGCAATTGTAACTGTTTTAGGCCGGTGTGTTTTAAGGGGCCAGGCGTGAGGGCAGGAGCCGAGGCCAGGGTAGTCACGGCGCTCCTCCCTCTCCCGAGCTGCCATGACGGGTGAGGCAGGGGGCAGGAGCCAGGGTGAGGCCACAGTCATGGTTCCTTGGCTGGTATCAGGGGTGGCCGGTAGCGCCCCCTACAGTAAGCCCATGGCAGGACAGTGTCTACAGCGAGGTGGACGGGAGCTTCTTGACCCGTCTCTGGGCCAGGAAGGAGCTCTCGATGGGCTTGAGCTCTGGAGTGGGCTGGGAGCTCTTCAGGGCGGAGTACGTGGCTGCCATGGCGCCCTGCACAAGGACACACAGAAGCACAGCATCCGGACTTTAGAAGCATGAAAAACAGTGGATGTTGATGATGCATTTGGATTGTGTGCATTACAACCCCAGCAGAAGTCCTACACCCCCTGCCATCATGTTTTCTGCTAATTCATAATCTCACTCTGATACAACTGTATGATTCTGACAGTGAGAGACCACGCACGCTTTGGTGTAACCGTTTGTCACCTTGACGAGCGAGGGGTCCTGGTGGGGCAGCTGGCTGTTGGGCAGCTTGTCCCGGTGGATGATCCAGGGGTGACGCAGCACTTGTTTGGCCGTCAGCCTCTGGTGGGGATCCACGTGCAGCATCTTGGACACCAGGTCCTGTCAAAGGAGAACATCAGCTGCACATAAACTCAGAGAGCAGAGGTTAGGCGGAGTCATAGCCCCTCCAGTTGACCGTATTTTTTTAGATTTGAATCATTGAAAAGATTAAAAACATTCAGCCAACAGCTTAGGCCACTGAGCATTTAACGGCATGAAGAGAAAAGTAAGGACGCTTGCGTGCTAGAAGCAAAAACAAGACTGCAGTTTATTTCACTTACTACGGGAACCCATACAGGGACAAACTACATCTGTTTTACACTTTATAGTTCATGAAAGAGGGTGCAATTTGAACCCTAACCCTGTACATGGAAAGAAAAAGAAAAAAAGAGGAAATTGTACAGAAATTGATATTATACTGGGGATGGTAATGACAACTAGGAAGTAGCAAGATCACAAAGTATAATATATCCTGCTGCATAGTAAAGTGCCTTTATAATATTAAAATAGTGACTTCCGGTAATGTTACACTAGTGATTCTAGTAATGTACCAATGTTTGGCATTGGTAACAATTTGTAAAAAATATATATATTAATGATCATCATTTGTTACTTGCTCTGTGCTAGACATTGTACAAGAAATGAAACAGCTGTTGTGTTTTGTATGTACTCGTTTCTGTTTATTACTGGATGAGTTAAAATAGTGCTTTGTAAGTTTGGTCTGTGTTAAAATAGCCGATGTGGTGTGATGTTTTGTAATTGACTGGATATAGATATTGTGTACATATTGTAGTACATTCTTTTGCTGTTGTTTCTTTATTATTGTTCTTTATCATTTGTTGTAACCTTGCACTATGTTCCTTACTTTGATTGTTAAATGAAAATGTTATTGTTTTTATTTTGGGGGTGGGCGCTTATAAGCCTTTTGCTTCGGCCCACTCCTTTTGAGCAGACTAACTGCTCAAATAAACAAATAAACTAAACTAAACTACATAGAAGTAAGACTGCAGAGTCTCTCCTCTGACTAGGAATGGGAACTGAGTTCTATTCAGTGGGTGAACATCGTACTTCTTTCTGTAGATGCCCCTGGCCACTAGCAGACTTTAGTCCGGGCCAAAAACAGGGTTTACCTCCTGAGCATGTCAGTTTAAGAAGTTTAAGAACTTCAGTTTTTGTACAGGATTCTTCTGAAATGAACGTCTAAACTTTCAAAATCAACAGATTTATCAATCATTTTACAGTAACTTTATAAAAGTATACACTTCTCAAGTTCAAATATATTAAAAATATGTTTTTCTCTGTCAGTGAAGTGAGGGTTCGGGGGCCTACCTTAGCAGCTTCCGACACAGTGTCCCAGTTGCCCCCAGTCAGGCTAAAGTGGCCGTTGCCTATTCGGTTCAGGATCTCATTAGGAGTGTCCTCGGGCCCGTTGGCAAATGGAGTGAAACTGCACAAACCAAAAAGGATGTGTCGTTAGCACCTAAAGAATCACTGGGGCTTTAACATTATTCCACTGAGCTCAACTTCAATGCTCCACAGATACATGCTCTCCCCTGGAACCCCAACGTTTGTCAACATGCCTGTCGTAAATATGGGTGTCTACGTTGGCTTTTTAGTGAGGTGGTTTTTAGTTTTTAGCATGAAGGTTGTGTCCCGCGCCCTTAGTTACTGTTGTGCCTGTTGGCGAGGCTTTTGGGGAGAAGGGTCTGGATGCAGCCGATGGAGGAGAGCGATGAGTGGACAACGCTAGCTTAAACTAAGCCTCACCTTAAGGATAGTGAAGTTTACAAAAAGAGGTCTTAGCACATGTATCTCTGTCCCATGCAGGCTAATAAGCTAGCATGCAGCACTCCTGTTGTGTTTTCAGCTTTAGGAAGGGAAAGAACATGAATCGCTTCACCATTTGACCTGTCAAGAAGTTGATGGCGCTCGGAGTAACGGTTGCTAGGATGTATGATTAAACAATGACTGTTTGAGGCGGGGATTAACAATTTTGCACTTTGGCAAAATGCTTTCTAATTCAAATGATGTGTTCAGGTCCTCAAACGCTACATTAGGTTTGACTCATTTGAGCTTCAAGTCTTTATCCTTTGGTAAATGTCAGTTTGTTGTGGGCGTGCCATAACCAGGCCCAACGTTATATACAAGTTCCAAATAATGATCTTACCCCAACACAGGTCTAGTATTTTGGACATGGCAAAAGGGTCAGTCCCAATAAGGCTGACTTCATCTTTCTATGTTAAAAAAAATAAAGTATTTTCGTTTATATCCAAGGGGTGACAATGGGTTTAAATAAAAGAATAAAAAAAGGAAAATAATAAGAAATAGCATATTTTAAATGAAGTAACTGAAGTAAAAGTGAACAGTATTATGTGATATTCATGCAGTACTCACCCTGCGATCATGGTGTAGAGCAACACGCCCAGGCTCCAGATGTCACAGCCTTCATCATAGCCCTGTCGCTTCAGCACCTGACAGTCACACAGAGTCCACATCAGCTGCACACCACACACACACTACAGGAGCTGCACTAATAATAAGAATAAGAATAATACAGCTGATGTGGCAGAATGTCTGAGCTGCACACACAGGCTCGTTTGTAGATGCAAGTCTTGCATTACTGTTTTATTTGAGTTTTTAGTCTTCTCTCAAATTTTACAGGGTTTTTCAAAATGTGCACCATCAAATACATCTTAAATCATACAGCGACAATATATTTAGCAAGTCACAACTAATCCTAAGAAATTGGCCAAAAATGCTTCCCATCGAATAGGGCTGGAAAGCGGAAGTGCGAGAATTTGCGAGATTCCCGTCCACGGATACAAACAAACCACACACGCTGGTTGTCCTGTACTGATATCGCAGACTTCATACACTCTGATGACTTTTTCTGTGTTATTTTGGACACATTTCGCCACTGGGATGAAAAACTTTGTATACGGCCATGCTAGTCGCTGAGTGGATCGGCACATGTCCCGCTCAGGTCTGTGGCATGGTCCCATTTAGTGATAATATTCGAGTAAGTTATACCCGTAGTGACATGCGCCTTTTTATATCTGTAGACGCCTTGGTCAAGGAGGGTCGACACGCACTGCCTTTTCCTCTGCCTTTGTTTGGCTTTTTTTTATTTTTATTTTTTTATTCCCCTGTCACTGGACATGTGGAGCTCCGTGTGTGAGAGCAGCACCTCTGCTGATGGACTGTGGTCATTTGACTGAAGCCTCTAAGGACTCAACAACAGAACTGTGAAACAATCCACGAACTGAATATGGTCATAACCTCTTAACCCCACTTTAAACAAGTACATTTTCACTTTTTTTGTCGCTTTTTTATTATGTTTTTGTAACTTTTTTTGTCACGTTTTTGTCGCTTTTTTGTTGTGTGTTGTGCTTGTTGCTGAACTGGTGAAAATGTGCTCGGTTAAGGTGGGGGTTAAGAGGTTTTAACTAAAAGAAAAAGTGAAATAAACTCAAGTCTTTGGTATAACTGTAAACTATTTTATCAACAACGGACCTCCGTGCCTTAATATGTTGGTGTCGTCTCCTGCTGGCGTTGATTGGCATTTTGTGTTTAACTGCTGAGGCGAACCGCTCGCTGTGTCATGAAAGCATTTTACACTATTCAATTCAGCCGCCTCCTCGAACAGCTGGTTGTTTGTGTGTATCCGAGCGATGAACCGGAAGTGCTTCTGGTACGAGACTTTCCAGCCCTATAGTGCAAACATATCAGCTGAGCAGAACTTTGTGCTTTGGTGTGCTTCAAGTTGATTTTCAGTTAGCAGGCAAATAGTAAAAAAAAAAAAAAAAAAAGCCTTTAAAAAATGAATAAAGCAAAAAAAAAAAAAAGCAAAAAAAAGAAAAGAAATATATATATATATATATATATATATATATATATATATATATATATATATATATATATATATCAAAAAACAGAAAATAATTTCTTGATATTTTATATACTATTGGCACATGTTAATGATCTTTGATTTTGAGGTGGTCGTGGCCACCCAAAGGGCTGAGGCAGTGTTTTGGGGGTGAGGAACAAATTAAATACAATGTTACTAATAATATAACACCACTTATTTGAATATAACGCAGTTATGTGTTGTTTTAAGAAAATTAAAACAGACCTCAGGAGCCACAAAGTTGGCAGTGTAGCACGGGGTCATGAGCAGGCCGTTGTTAGCACGCAGCTGCTTAGCAAAGCCGAAGTCACAGATGCGGATGGACTCAGGGTTTCCAGACTCGTCCACGTACAGGATGTTACTGGGCTTCAGGTCTCTGTGAACCACCTGTAACGGCACACACATGTCTTTAGGTCTCTGTGAACCACCTCAACAGCACACACATGTCTTCAGGTCTCTGTGAACCACCTCAACAGCACACACATGTCTTCAGGTCTCTGTGAACCACCTCAACAGCACACACATGTCTTCAGGTCTCTGTGAACCACCTCAACAGCACACACATGACTTTAGGTCTCTGTGAACCACCTCAACAGCACACACATGACTTTAGGTCTCTGTGAACCACCTCAACAGCACACACATGTCTTTAGGTCTCTGTGAACCACCTCAACAGCACACACATGTCTTTAGGTCTCTGTGAACCACCTCAACAGCACACACATGTCTTCAGGTCTCTGTGAACCACCTCAACAGCACACGCATGTCTTCAGGTCTCTGTGAACCACCTCAACAGCACACGCATGTCTTTAGGTCTCTGTGAACCACCTCAACAGCACACGCATGTCTTTAGGTCTTTAAACCACCTCAACAGCACACACATGACTTTAGGTCTTTAAACCACCTCAACAGCACACGCATGTCTTTAGGTCTCTGTGAACCACCTCAACAGCACACACATGTCTTCAGGTCTCTGTGAACCACCTCAACAGCACACACATGTCTTCAGGTCTCTGTGAACCACCTCAACAGCACACACATGTCTTTAGGTCTCTGTGAACCACCTCAACAGCACACACATGTCTTTAGGTCTCTGTAAACCACCTCAACAGCACACACATGACTTTAGGTCTTTAAACCACCTCAACAGCACACGCATGACTTTAGGTCTCTGTGAACCACCTCAACAGCACACGCATGTCTTCAGGTCTCTGTGAACCACCTCAACAGCACACACATGTCTTCAGGTCTCTGTGAACCACCTCAACAGCACACGCATGTCTTCAGGTCTCTGTGAACCACCTCAACAGCACACACATGTCTTTAGGTCTTTAAACCACCTCAACAGCACACGCATGTCTTTAGGTCTCTGTAAACCACCTCAACAGCACACACATGTCTTTAGGTCTCTGTAAACCACCTCAACAGCACACACATGTCTTTAGGTCTCTTTAAACCACCTCAACAGCACACACATGTCTTTAGGTCTTTAAACCACCTCAACAGCACACGCATGTCTTCAGGTCTCTGTGAACCACCTCAACAGCACACGCATGTCTTCAGGTCTCTGTGAACCACCTCAACAGCACACACATGTCTTTAGGTCTTTAAACCACCTCAACAGCACACACATGTCTTTAGGTCTCTGTAAACCACCTCAACAGCACACACATGTCTTTAGGTCTCTTTAAACCACCTCAACAGCACACACATGTCTTTAGGTCTTTAAACCACCTCAACAGCACACACATGTCTTTAGGTCTCTTTAAACCACCTCAACAGCACACACATGACTTTAGGTCTCTGTGAACCACCTCAACAGCACACACATGTCTTTAGGTCTTTAAACCACCTCAACAGCACACACATGTCTTTAGGTCTCTGTGAACCACCTCAACAGCACACACATGTCTTTAGGTCTTTAAACCACCTCAACAGCACACACATGTCTTTAGGTCTCTGTGAACCACCTCAACAGCACACACATGACTTTAGGTCTCTGTAAACCACCTCAACAGCGCACGCATGACTTTAGGTCTCTGTGAACCACCTCAACAGCACACAAATGACTTTAGGTCTGTGAACCACCTCAACAGCGCACGCATGACTTTAGGTCTCTGTGAACCACCTCAACAGCACACACCATGGCTCCGTCACATTCAGAATACCGGGCTAAATTATATAATGCACTATTTGGAGAACTTGGTCCTCTTCGTTCGACCCATCCTTCTTGGGTCTGTGGCTACAAATGTAGCTCACCACCATCAGCATGGAGTGAATGAACCCCCCTCCCTTTCATGTGTGAAGCGCTTTGGGTGTGACTTGTGTCATGTGAAAAGCGCTACACAAATAAGATTCCTTTCCTTTCCTTCTTCAGGGCATCTATGGCCCACTACTCAAGAGTGAAGGTAAAGCATGGATCACATTTTAGGATAATGGAACACCCACACACAGTTAGAATGGATTGGACAGAGTTGTTAGATGTTGGACCCAACCTGCAGTGCCTCTGGGTCTGCTAGCCTCCTGTACATTAAACGAGCATACTGAATGAAGAGCATACCCCCTGCGAGTGTAGGTACTCCACAGTCTTGGTGATGGTGTGCAGAACTGCACTGGCCTCTCGCTCCGAGAAGAACTTCTGTTTGAGAATCCGATCAAGGAGCTCCCCTCCTCTCATCAGCTCTGTGACCAGGAAAACCTGCTTTCCGTTATCATACACCTGTGAAAAAAATCAAATAATCTTCACTGACAGTATGAGGACCAAGTCAGGACTAAACCTGCTCCATACAAGGATTCAATCTACAATAGGGTCAGAATTTTGGAGCAATACCACCTTAAGAATGTCCGATCTAATCAGGAAAGTCCCACTAAGACGTTTTAGAATATTCTATCAGGGGAGCACTGACGCCAAAGGGCTCGGGGAAACATCCGTGCGCTGAGGCGAGAGTGATCAGTCTACCCCGGGACAGCTGTGGCTACATACGTAGTTTACCTCCACTGACCGTATTCTCATCATGACCTGTTGACCCATAGTACTTGAACAGTTGCAGTGTGCACTCACATCCTTGAGCGTGATGATATTGGGGTGTTGTCCATATCTGAGCAGGATCTCGATCTCCTCTGACGGGTCTGTGGCCTTTTTATCGATCATCTGAAAAGGCAAGGCAAGTTTATTTGTAGAGCACAATTCATACACAAGGCAATTCAAAGTGCTTCACAGTTGCATAAAGTTACAAGAAAACAGATCAAATCAATCATTAAAACATCAACATAAAGTTAATCAATGACAGTAAAAGGCAAGAGTGCAGATAAAATACTTTCAGTTTTCATCTGCTCGGGTAAAAAGAGCTGTTTTCAGCCTGGATTTGAACATTGTCAGAGTTGAGGCCTGTCTCACATCCTCATGAAGACTGTTCCAGATTTTAGCTGCATGAAACTGAAACGCAGCTTCACCGTGTTTATTATTGACTCTGGGAACCACCAGGAGACCCCTCCCTGAAGTTCTCAGGGCCCGAGATGGTTCATACGGCTCTAACATGTCAGAGATGGACTTTGGTGCTAAACCATGAAAAGACTTGTACACAAGCAGAGCTGTTTTAAATTCTATTCTCTGAGTGACAGGAAGCCGGTGCAGGGACCGGAGCACTGGACTAATATGGTGGTATTTCCTGGTTCTTGTCAGGACTGGAGCAGCAGCGTTCTGGATGTTCTGCAGCTCTAACAGCTCGTTTAGAAACATCCATTTTGTCCTTTCATTCCATTTAAGTGGATGTTTTATGCAGCTGAGGCTAATAAACATTTGTTTGGGCACAGTGGCAAGGTCACTTCACTTTGGATTAAAATACAAGCTTTCATTTTTAGCTATCGGCATGCTTGCAAATCAGTGAATACACAATAAACACACTTTTAGCACAAAACTGCTCAGAATGGGTCCAGTGAAAGACTGTGGGTTTCAGCCAGTATGCAATAAAGACAGGACCAGTGGACTTTGTGCTTCCCAGGAAGAAATGGCCTTAGTAAGTGAAATACTACTCCAGTGGAGGAGGGCAATAAAAAAATAAAAAATAATAATAAAAAACTGTTTATCTCCAATGAGAAGAAATGTGGGGGGGAAAATGTAGTCTGTTTAGGACAAATATTGTTTGCAATGTAAATGAAGATGTGCAGTATATTTCTGATGGTTTTCAAAAATATTGCTCCATCACCATTTTTGAGAAGGTCCCCATTATGGAGATATTCAGTTTTGTCGATATGGCCCGCCCCTGACTTCCAGGTGTGCTTTGAAGAGTGGATCAGGTACCTTGACAGCATACTCTGCGTTGGTGGCTTTATGGACGCAGCGTTTGCAGACAGAGAAGGAGCCCATCCCAATGTCCTCCTTCAGGACGTACCCATCACTGAAAAGTAGGTTCTTTCCGTGGAGCTGCTGTAACCACATCACAACACAGGAGAGAGGACGTAACCAATAATGACCAACAGTCAGCATGAATCAGTCGATAACACTGGGAAATAATGTCAGTATAACAATGAATAAGAATGTCATCACATTCATCCTACTTCGTCAAAGGGACAGGTCTATAAGCACAGTTTTCCCCTTGCACTTTTACGGGTCACTTCCACAGAAATGCTAGAAAACTGGCCTGTAGGTTCATGAAATTGATACCAATGCTTTATAATTGGATGCACAGTGTTAGGTACACAAATGTCTGAGTTTACAATATACTAAAGGAGAACAAAACTAATGTTTGTTCCACTACTCGAAAAAAGGCAAGGCAAGGCAAGGCAACTTTATTTATACCGCGCATTTCGTACACAAGGCAACTCAATGCGCCTGAAAAAAGCAGGTATAGTGCCTTTAAAAATGAGTCTCACACTTTGGGTTGCCAGAAAATCCCTCTTTTGGCAGCAGACTCCTAAAATGTGTCTCTTTTAATGCATAATATAGGACACTTAACAAATGATGGTCCGGTTGCTCGGGGGCTGCTCCCCTCTGGCAGCAGGTCCAGTCACAGAAAGGAAAAAAAGAAAAGCCCCGATCCTTTTAAACACACATCATTAAGACTATTCTTGTTATCATGAGCACTAATTAGTCTGCGATTACTGTACCTTTCATGAATAAATGTGGAGTATGTTATGTATCATTCAAACACCTTGATACGGAGTAATGCTATATGGGTTGTAATGGTGATGATGAATAACGGTAATGCCAACATGGTAATAAATTCCACAGGGGAAATAAAATAATACACCGGTTATAACGTATAAGATACTGTGAATGTTGACCTAGTGTGGTGCAGTGTTGCATTTATTAATATGTAACTAACTCAACTGATAATTGTGTTGTAAGATAACAAGAACTATACAGTGTTGTTATATATTGTTATTTAAGTTTATGAGCGGGGGTGGGAGTCAATAAGCTTGTCTTCTTCACACTCCTTTTCGAGCTAAAATATAAATTATTTTTTATTTATTTTTTCTCTCTTATTATGTATATATATTTTCTGTTCTTCTTTCTTGGCTCTTGTGCCTTGTGTGTGTAGCTCGAAATAAAAACTCAACAACAACAACAGATCCTATCCACAATCTATTGTGTTGGAGCTCGAGCAGAGCCGAGTGTTTTAGTAGGCTGTCAAAAGTTGTCCACAATTGAATAAGTAACATTGTTTAAACAGGCTCACTATGAAAGCAGTATCCACACGGATCACAAAGGATCGTCTAAAAAAACCACATCACATTTTCCATGTTTGTCCGACGGCCAGTGTGCGAGAGCCCCTGATATGCTGTTATTAGCTCCTTGATTTGGAACCTCTCTCCCTGTGAACATTCGTGTGAACGTGTGGATGGCACCGGGGGACACAGAGTAAATACGTGTGAAAAGAGCTGAGAAATTAAACACTTGAGCAACGGTCAGAATATACAGGCCCATAAGCACCAGCTCTCTGTCGTCCAGCCGCGCAGACATCCACAGTACATTCATGTCATTTCAGACAGTTTTACATTTCATGTTTGTAGGATGTCCTTAATAGTTTAAAAAAGCTGAATATAAGGACACAATCACCAGGTTCACAACACATAAACATGCCATTCCTTATTTGAAAGCTAAGAACATCCAGAGTTCAGTCCCTGCACTAGCACAGGAGGAACTCACTGGGGACAGAAGGCTGTGACTATAGTCATGACAAATAGAGTGTGTCCTGACTCAGCATCAATGAACTGATCTCCAATTCAAATGAAGAAAGTCGAAACTTGATGAACCTGAGCACCACCTGAAGAAGCCCAAGCAAAGACCACAGTTTGAGATCCACTGCCTTGAAGCAATCCACTAATTTGTGAAATTGTCCGTTTACTTCTGCGTGTTCCGGTTTTCCGATATACTGTAGTATCAGCCTAGTTACTTATGGGTAGACAAAAACAAAGTTACTGATCTTTGACATACCCACGGGCGTTTTACATTTCAGCTCAAACTCATTCTTATATGGAAAAATTAGACATTTGTTAAATAGTTAAATATTTGGATGTTTTTTTTGTTGTTGTTTTAATTTAGTAGTTTTGTGCAGAACATAATTATGTGAAAAAACTTTGGAAAAAAACTTTCTACAATATGTTTACAGCAGTCAAAAAAGGGAACATAAGGGTAGTGTTTTCTAAAAGAACACAAGGGTTCAGAGCACAGATGGGTTTTGCCTTTAAGAGCAGGTATTGCCTTTAAGAGCACAAATAGGTTTTGCCTTTAAGAGCAGGTATTGCCTTAAAGGGCACAGATGGGTTTTGCCTTTAAGAGCAGGTATTATTTAAAGGGCACAGATGGGTTTTGCCATAAAGAGCACAGATGGGTTTTGCCTTTAAGAGCAGGTATTTCTTTAAAGAGCACAGATGGGTTTTGCCTTTAAGAGCAGGTATTTCCTTATAGAGCACAGATGGGTTTTGCCTTTAAGAGCAGGTATTACTTTAAAGAGCACAGATGGGTTTTGCCTTTAAGAGCAGGTATTATTTAAAGAGCACAGATGGGTTTTGCCTTTAAGAGCAGGTATTGCCTTTAAGAGCACAGATGGGTTTTGCCTTTAAGAGCAGGTATTATTTAAAGGGCACAGATGGGTTTTGCCATAAAGAGCACAGATGGGTTTTGCCTTTAAGAGCAGGTATTTCTTTAAAGAGCACAGATGGGTTTTGCCTTTAAGAGCAGGTATTACTTTAAAGAGCACAGATGGGTTTTACCTTTAAGAGCAGGTATTACTTTAAAGAGCACAGATGGGTTTTGCCTTTAAGAGCAGGTATTACTTTAAAGAGCACAGATGGGTTTTGCCTTTAAGAGCAGGTATTGCCTTTAAGAGCACAGATGGGTTTTGCCTTTAAGAGCAGGTATTGCCTTTAAGAGCACAGATGGGTTTTGCCTTTAAGAGCAGGTATTGCCTTAAAGAGCACAGATGGGTTTTGCCTTTAAGAGCAGGTATTGCCTTAAAGAGCACAGATGGGTTTTGCCTTTAAGAGCAGGTATTGCCTTTAAGAGCACAGATGGGTTTTGCCTTTAAGAGCAGGTATTTCTTTAAAGAGCACAGATGGGTTTTGCCCTCAGGGTGACATTACCTGGACCACAGGATGTGGAGCGGGTAGCACTCGCTCTGTTGACCCCTCTTCCTCCAAAAAACTGGGTGCTATGAAACTGAAGCCTCTGAAGAGCTGGTGTGCTCCGGCACTGGGGGGCACGCCTGGGGAGTCTGCAAAACACCCAACATGGCCACATTTACACCAAAACCGTTCTACACTCAGAGCACCAAGCATCAGGGAACCATTCACACACTGGTCACTGTTTCGGCGATCTGCCGGTCTCCCCGCCCTCCCCATGGGAGAGGAGGGGGAACCAATTGTCAATCACGGGCACGCGCCCGGACGCTTCCTGTTTACTCTGCACCTTCGGCTGGCAGGACACCCCAGCAGTGCAAGTAAACTGCAACAATCCACGATCAAAGACTACAACCTTCTAAAACTGACTGCAGGCTCCCTGTTGGAGCCACAGTGGCCATGTTATGCTGCGTTCAAAGACTCTAGTAAATGCAGCCGCTTAATGTTTAATGCGCATGGTGATTGTTTACTTACGTGTGAGGTTTTTATTTACTTATCTGACATTAATTAGGGATTTTCTGTCTGAAAGTAAATTATTTAAAATACATTGTGTGTTAAATAATATGGCTACAATGATTTGTGCAGTAGTCTTAAAAGCAACTGGTTGTTGCAGGAATTCATGGGTTTATGTAAATAAAAATGCATCTAAAATCTAGTTAGTAAAAATATTGTAAACTTTAAAACTCATTATAATAGCATTATATTAGAATCCTTACAACCTAGTCTGTGAGAGGGCTCATTACTCTAGTGGGTAAAACTATTGTAAATTCAGAGGTATATTTTCTAATACCCACCTGACACGAGCAGTTGCTATTCTTGCTATTGTTTTCTAAATGTTTGGGAGTGTTTATTTTTATACCTTATGATTATCTAAATTTTGTACTCAAATGATGTACTTAATTGCTGTGATTTAGAAATAATTGCTTATTGTAAATATGTGCTCAACTTAATGAGTGTTTCTTTTGTGTGTTTCACCTGAAGGTGTTTTACCTGACGACTAATAAAAAAGGATCAAAGATTCTAAACCAACTCCTCGGTCCAGTCAGTAGCATAGTGTGGTTATTATCAGGCCTCTAAATAAAAACACACATGCTCCGTTTTCCTTCCAGTTGATATCACTCCAACCAACGCGAGGCAAGTTAATTTGGAATTGGATTTATTACAGTTTATTGAATGCTGATTCTATTTTCTATTTGGTTATAGAAAACCAAACCATTCATGTTATTTTACAGACACAAAACAACACTAGAGGCACTTCAGGGGCATGGAGCAAAACGCAGGTGCTCGATTGCTTTTGAGTGTGCATGTTTTGAGTGTGTGTGACCTCTGACCTTTGGGCGTGCGTGAGGTAAACTCGGAGTCGAAGTAGAAGGTGTCGTCTGGACGAGCCACAGCCGGTCTGAACGGAGGCTTCAGTTCTCTCCGGAACAGTTTCTGCGCAGTCAGAACATGATGCAGTCGTTTGCTTTATTTCAAACATTTCATTTTCAGCTTAAACTATTTATTTAAAATGCTGAAAGTGTGACACCAGGGACATGGAGGTCCAACTCCTGCAGAGCGGGGCGGTGAAGTCTGCACCAGTCTGCTGCTTCAGTTTACAATTGCTAAAATAGTAGATTGTTAATTGAAAGGATCCCTATTAGCGCGTGTGGGGGTCATGTGGGGGTCATGTGGGGTCCCACTATAGTTCATAGTTCACACTATGCAGTTCAGTTTTTCAGAAGGGAAAAGTAACGGTTGGCAGTGGTGGAGAGTTCATTTCTTTGACTTTATTTGTAGGCACACTGCGTTTAGTCACATCTGGGCCTGAGCAGAGCGTCATGTAGGATGGTGCTTCTCAAACATTTTTTGCTACGCCCCCTTTAGGGAGAAGAAAACATTTCGCGCCCCTCCCCATGCACCGCTCTGCTCGAGCCTTTCTTCACTAGTGTTCCTGCTGTGTGATGTTATTAACTCACTGAGTGTCGTGCAGTTTGGGGGATTTAGCTTTAGAGTGCCAACAATCCAGACCATTTTCCACATTTGAGCCTTTTAGATTTGGGTAAAGCCAAACTAGAGAAAATGTGCTGGGTTCAGGTGGGGGTTAATATGAATCAAACAGAAAAATAAATCAGATACATTAAATTTACGCAAGAGTTTTCGTTTTACAGCAATAGAGGATTTGGGGAATATGAAAAGTTGTTTTTGAGTAGTTGTATCCTCAGTTAAAGGCGGATCTTCTGTCTCCGCTCAGCGGACAGGAGCTGTAGTCCAGCACTCAGAGACTCAGAGACTGTAGTCCAGCACTCGGAGACTCAGAGACTGTAGTCCAGCACTCGGAGACTCAGAGACTGTAGTCCAGCACTCAGAGACTCAGAGACTGTAGTCCAGCACTCGGAGACTCAGAGACTTGTAGTCCAGCACTCGGAGACTCAGAGACTGTAGTCCAGCACTCGGAGACTCAGAGACTGTAGTCCAGCACTCGGAGACTCAGAGACTGTAGTCCAGCACTCGGAGACTCAGAGACTGTAGTCCAGCACTCGGAGACTCAGAGACTGTAGTCCAGCACTCGGAGACTCAGAGACTGTAGTCCAGCACTCGGAGACTCAGAGACTGTAGTCCAGCACTCGGAGACTCAGAGACTGTAGTCCAGCACTCGGAGACTCAGAGACTGTAGTTCAGCACTCGGAGACTCAGAGACTGTAGTCCAGCACTCGGAGACTCAGAGACTGTAGTCCAGCACTCGGAGACTCAGAGACTGTAGTCCAGCACTCGGAGACTCAGAGACTGTAGTCCAGCACTCGGAGACTCAGAGACTGTAGTCCAGCACTCGGAGACTCAGAGACTGTAGTCCAGCACTCGGAGACTCAGAGACTGTAGTTCAGCGCTCAAAGACTCAGAGACTCTACAGCGGCTGTAGCCTGTGAGTCCACACAAGTTTGATAAAACCCTGCCCAGAACGAGCTGCTCCACAGAAATGAGGTTCGGCTCCCGGTTCAGGACTGGGACTCCTAAAATAAAGCACCTCACGAACGCACCACATCACACGAGAAAAGAAGCCTTCATTCATTCCTTCAGAGCCATCTAAATGCACACGCAGTTTATCAGATACAAGTCAGATAAGGTCCAGCAGAGAGATGAGACCGATGGACAGAGGGCTGAAGGAGGAACAGGCGCTACGCACTCAAGTCAGGCCCGGGGTTGAGTGAGAGACAGCTGGGGGGACAGATGCAGCACCCCCCCGCAGAAGTGCTGGATGACATGACTATGGGAGGACACCGGCGTGTGGGAAACTGGATGAAATGCCCAGATCGTGACTTTTCACAAGTTGTTGATCGTCATTTATTTCAGTTTTGTTCATCAGAGTTCTATTAGAAGGTCTATTAGAGTGTCTAGTTTCGGAATTTAAAATCCCCCGCAAAAATCTTTGTTTTTGTCAACGCATGGGGGCGAAAAACTAATGACTGTATTTCAGTTTTGGCACTCAACGTGTTAAACAGCTGCAGTTTGCGCCCCCCCCCTGGCATCGCCCCACTGTGTGAGAACCACTGATGTAGGAAGTTTACAATGATAAAAATATCTGGAATAAAATTCATGTTTTTTATGTTCATTGGGCGTTCAAGTGGCTTTTGGTAAAGTGCATGATTTTCTTTTATTTTAGTGCCTGTGTCGATCCTACTCTACATTCAGAATGTTAAATGTGTTCACACTCATCACCTCACAGCTGGTGAAGCTCTGATCAGAAACATTAGTCAGTCGGGCTGTTAGGGCTGTAGGGCAATGAATGAATGAATCCAATCACGATTTGAATAAAAGGTTGATCTCAATAATCGTGGTGCGTTTAAATCCACAGGACGTCCCGATGCTGCAGTGCCCGTCAGGCCCAGGGGATCACAAACATCAGCTACAAACTCGTCTAATGGGCAAAACAGATCATCAGCCTGCCCCAGTACTGAGCCAGGACAGATATGCTGCAGTACAGAGTACTCAGGACAGATATACTGCAGTACAGAGGTCAGATACTGCAGTACACAGTGGACAGATGTACTGCAGTACAGTGGTCAGATACTGCAGTATAGAGGTCAGATACTACAGTACACAGAGGTCAGATACTGCAGTACAGAGGTCAGATACTGCAGTACAGAGGTCAGATACTGCAGTACACAGTGGACAGATGTACTGCAGTACAGTGGTCAGATACTGCAGTATAGAGGTCAGATACTACAGTACACAGAGGTCAGATACTGCAGTACAGAGGTCAGATACTGCAGTACACAGTGGACAGATGTACTGCAATACAGTGGACAGATGTACTGCAGTACAGTGGTCAGATACTGCAGTACAGAGGTCAGATACTACAGTACACAGAGGTCAGATACTGCAGTACAGAGGTCAGATACTGCAGTACAGAGGTCAGATACTACAGTACACAGAGGTCAGATACTGCAGTACAGAGGTCAGATACTACAGTACACAGATGTCAGATACTACAGTACACAGAGGTCGGATACTACAGTACACAGTGGTCAGATACTACAGTACACAGAGGTAAGATACTGCAGTACAGTGGTCAGATACTGCAGTACAGAGGTCAGATACTGCAGTACAGTGGTCAGAGAGTAGAGCCGTACGTTCCAGTCGATGGTGGAGAAGAAGCCGTGGCGTTTGATCTCCTCGGTTCCGTCTGGTCCAGATCCTGAAACAACAGTGACCTACAGTTAAAGCACATACAGAGATACTCACAGCTGAGGAGTCGCTCAGAGGTCAGATACTACAGTACACAGTGGTCAGATACTACAGTACACAGAGGTCAGATACTGCAGTACACAGTGGTCAGATACTGCAGTACTATACAGCTCTATAAAGCCTCTGGGGTGGGATGGGTGATTTATTTTGAATAAATACATGATAGGACGTTTGGCACAATGGTACGTCTCTTTCTCTCCTCTCCAGTCTCCATGAGCCGTCCTCCTCGGCCTCATGCGTCGGCCTCACTATTTAGCGTGGCATCAGGAAAGTGTCGCCACATTGACAGGGCTCTGAGCGCTTTATGGCCGTTTGGTCGGCCACAAACTAATAATACATGAACTCAATGTTGTAATAACCATGTCGATCATTTACATGGAACAAATATTTGAAATGAACCCGTTTCCGTGCTTTTTTTTTTTATCTATTAAGAGTGTCTCAAGGCTCTCGACTGTTGCCGCGCTACACTTTTGGATGTGAATACACTGGGATTGAAATTGGTATGGAGTTTAGTCATGAAATGAAGTCTGAAAGGAGCATGTGCAGACATACCGAGGCGGTTGGCTGGGTTCCTTTTGAAAAGAGCCCTGAGCAGAGACTGGGCCTCAGCGCTGAGGAACTGAGGCATCCCCAAACGAGCCCTGGACAAACACAATAACAGTCATATGTCTGGTTTCATATTATATTAAAAAAAATATACATGTATACTCATACTCATATATTCATGTTTTTTTTTACGTCCACATTGGAGGAAGGCTTCAGGATTTACAGCTCATAAGTAACACAATATAAATCAACATATGGCAGAGTACCACCTGACCAGCCTGAACACGCGTGTTTCCTCTTTAGGAAACACGCATTAGTCTCTCTGTGACTGACAGGTGCAAACACCAATCAGCAGGCGGCGTATTTTGTAAACAAGGAAGTTAATGGTATCAGCCAGAAGAGTGGAGACTGATGGGACCAGAATGATTCCCCTCTGTATTTTTGTATACAGCAGGGGATCAGTCTGGACCCCCCTCTGGACCCCCCCACCGCTGGCTGTATCCGCAAAATCAAAACGATCCCGTGTTTATTTGCCGTGACGTGTCGTTATCGAGCACGTGGAAGTCCCTCAATAACAATCCACGAGAGAGGACGAGCACGTCTCCGATCGTTTTGAGATTCATAATCCTGCACAAATATTAAATACAAATATTAACGCAAAACCTCTAATAACACCGGACGCCCTTCGCTGATTGGGTGACTCCGCTTCCTGTTTGCGCCGCTGTGGGAAATGGAATGGACTCCGCGGTGACCGGACTCCCCCGCTGCTACAGGGGGAGTGATTATTCCAGGCTAGACACTAATGTGACAGTATGGTGGCACAGCGTTTAGCCCTCGTGCTTCACCACTAGAAGGTCTCAGGTTCCATCCCCAGCTGGACCACCTTACCACATGTACAATAGGCCATTAATGTAGCAAGTGAGTGAGTGTTTGGTGGTGGTTGGAGGGGTCGTTTGCAGAGACTACTGGTCTTGCTTCCATCAGTCTACCCCAGGGCAGCTGTGGCTACAACTTTAGCTTACCACCAGTATGGAGTGAATGAATGACGTCAGTGTAGCGCTTTGATAAACTTGGCTTGTAAATCACAAATCAAGTGTAAGCCATTATTATTATTATTATTATTATTATTAGGCCCGAGCGGACCTGGCAGGTCTCGGGCCTCTTGTAATTGTACAAGCAGTGCGCGGAGCGCACTAAAGAAAGACGTGCGCGTAGCGCACGTCCCACGGGAAAAGAGCGCGGAGCGCTCAAAACCCATGTATGAGACAGTAATCAGGGGACTCCCGGCACCAACACCTGTCCGATGATATAGGCGTGTGCCGCGAAAGCGGCACATTTGTTGCTGCTCGTAAAAAAAAAGAGGTGAAAACCACAGTGAAGGCGCAACATGGACAAGAAAGTGGTCGATGACGAGCGAAGCTCGTCATCGACCATGGCCACTCACCAAAGCCCAAAACACTGATACAGTGACTCGGGGCATCGAGCCCTATCCGGTGATATAAGTATTTGCCGCGAAAGCGGCAAATTTGTTCTTGTACTCACAAAAATACGGAAAAAAAAACGGGTAGAGAAACATTGAGAAAGAGGAGGTAAAAGACGAGCGCAACGCGCTCGTATTGGATAATAAACCCCATAGGTGGATTACTGGACGTGAGACCTTTCCGAATATATAAGGTTTGCCGCCGGAGGCGGCCCCATATTGTTATTGTATGAGTTTTTCTTATTAGGCCCGAGCGGACCTGGCAGGTCTCGGGCCTTTTGTAATTGTACAAGCAGTGCGCGGAGCGCACTAAAAAAAGACGTGCGCGTAGCGCACGTCCCACGGGAAAAGAGCGCGGAGCGCTCAAAACCCATGTATGAGACAGTAATCAGGGGGCTCCCGGCACCAACACCTGTCCGATGATATAGGTGTGTGCCGCGAAAGCGGCACATTTGTTGCTGCTTTTAAAAAAAAAAAGGTGAAAACCACAGTGAAGGCGCAACATGGACAAGAAAGTGGTCGATGACGAGCGAAGCTCGTCATCGACCATGGCCACTCACCAAAGCCCAAAACACTGATACAGTGACTCAGGGCATCCAGCCCTATCTGGTGATATAAGTATTTGCCGCGAAAGCGGCAAATTTGTTCTTGTACTCACAAAAATACAAAAAAAAAATCCCATAGAGAAACATTGACAAAGAAGAGGTAAAAGACGAGCGCAACGCGCTCGTATTATACTTTGAACCTCACGGGTGGATTACTGGACGTGAGACCTTTCCGAATATATAAGGTTGGCCGCCGGAGGCGGCCCCATATTGTTATTGTAAGAGTTTTTCTTATTATTATTATTATTTTTTTTTTTCCTCTCCCCCAAAACGCCAGTTTCGGCACTTTCCCACCGACGAAAAGTCCTGAATTTTTGCCCAAAATTCAATTAGGTGAAAAAAAAAAACTTCACATCTCCAAATTGTAAAAATTCAAAAAAATGGCGCGTCAGCGCCCCCTGGAAAAACAACGTTAACATTGCGCCCTATGGCAGGACGCCCCAAAATAAGGATATTAGCGAAAAACGTACTTCGTCGTAGACGAAAAAAATTCGGCACAGTGATTGGTCACGTGAAGCCAAACAAAAAAACACATTACGCGGTTGCTAGGCAACCAACAGTATGGCGGCCATATTGGCCAGAAGAGGGAATTGGCGCCGAAGGCGCCATTTCATGCCCACGCATTTGAACGAACTCGTCCTAGGGCTTTTAACGCAGCGACTCCCCGTTCGCTCCAGATCATCTCCACATGTGGGACATCAAAAGTTATTAAAAACTTTTTAATAGGATTTTTGGTTTTGCCGTGGCAACGCCATGAATTTGGCGTCCATTTTCGCCGCTCGCCGCCGCGTTCAAACAGCCGTAACTCGCACATACTTTGGCCGATTTGAACAAAACTTGAATCGTTGGTCAAGTCGTCGACCCCGGATGTTCTGATATAGGAATTTTGAAAATTGCCGGAATAGCGCCCCCTGCAGAGCACAAAATAAAAATGAATGAGGACAAAAATTAAACTTTGTCGTAGATGCATGAAATTTGGTACAGACATCCGTCACGTGATCCCGAACAAAAAATACATTGATGCCCCGCCCCTTTTCCCACCGTGTTGCCATGGCAACGACCCAATGTCAACTTTGCCGTAGCCAAACCAAAATTGGTACACACGTGCGTCATGACTGTCCGAACAAAAAAGTACATTACATGGTTGCTAGGCGACCAACAGGAGGTCGGCCATTTTGGGAAAATCAGCGCCGAAGGCGCCATTTCTTTTGCCTGCTCTTTTCTAAACTCCACCGAGGGTGGCAGCGACAATATACGCAGGTAGGGCGCGGCAGCGCCTCCCGGTTATTGTACATTACATGGTTGCTAGGCGACCAACAGGAGGTCGGCCATTTTGGGAAAATCAGCGCCGAAGGCGCCATTTCCTGCCTTTGCTCTTTAATAAACTCCACCGAGGGTGGCAGCGACATTATACGCAGGTAGGGCGCGGCAGCGCCTCCCGGTTATTGCGGCGGCGTGCGGGAACCGGCGTCAATCGGCCACCGCGGCCCGCGAGGGCCTCCCAATGCCGCTTGCGGCTTTAATTATTATTATTATTATTATTATTATTATGATGTGAACCATGTGTGTCGTTTAGCCCCTGTTCAGATTTTAAATGTAGGAGAATTCAACACAAACGGCTTTTTCAATAATGCACGTTTGGACCGGGACGAAAAGGCCTTTTATAGACGGCAACAACATGAAAATACTTTTAGTTTAGTTTTGTTCATATATTTGACAGGAGCAATAATCAGCAAATTCAAAGATGCTTTGTACCAGACGTTAGCTCTTGGAGCTCATTTTCACCTGCAGTCCCTGAGACAGACAATTACAAATTACTGTACGAAAAGCAGAACACAACACAGTTCATATTAACACAGAAGATAAAGCAGGTACATTCTGGTTAAGTAACCACACGCTCTGTGATTGGATCGATATAAAACCTTTGGAGATTCGATTGGCTGATGGTGCTACTTTTGAACAGATACAAAATGCCGGAGTGGACGGCTGGACAGACAGTCCCTGAAGGAGCAAACCAGAGACGTCTGTGGATTTGAGGAGGAAAACCGTTACTGCTCATATATCTTCTCAGCAGGGTGTGAGAGACGCTGAGCCAGACCTTTTCTGATGTGTCACTGTCCTCATTTTATACAATACCGTCTTTTAAACGCCCATTTCTCAGAATGATGTTCAAAGTATTTAGTCCTGGGTTAAACCACCTGCACCAGGCCTCTTTTTGGTCAAATCAAGTCATTTCACACTAGGGCACGAACACCCTTGTCGATCAGTCGTGTGTTTCTCTTCTTCCCTCCCTCCTCTCTCTGCCTAATTTCAACACTATTGTCAAACCCCTTTTCCGTGTTTTGGTGGGACAATAAACAGCGTTGCACCATAGCAGACCAGCGGCTAGTTGTTTTTACCGGTTAGCGTTCCCTTTTTCGTGCTCTAGAGTTTCACCCGCGTGATCACTTGCGCTCAGCTGAAATCGGGACAGTGTCCACCGTCAGCGCAGCCCTACGCGCTCTCTCTCACGGACTTATTCACGTGGAATCACCTACGAGCCAACACTCTGAGACCGAAAGCTTGTTTACTTCAGACCTTGGATTTACAAGGAAGATGAGATTTCCAGGAGGAGAGCGAGACAAATGCAGGAGGCAGATTATATTGTATATTAACTCGCTGTAAAACCTGCTTACACGTTACACGTGAGCCTACATTACAGATTTGGATGTGAACATATTGTACTTGTTAATTAGGCGTTATTCCTCTGTTAATATGATGACGTCATCACACCACTAGTCAACTCTACTTCGACTATAAAGTCGACTTCTAAAAATCAGTCGTTCATGCACTATTTCACACTTCGTCTCGAGGCAAATGATCCGGTTTAAAACGACTACCGCTGACCAAAGGCTGGACACGGACGCTCTGCAAAGATTAAAGCAAGATGGTGAATTTGACTCACTTTAAAATCATGTTCATGGTTTCTTTGCGGTCCTTCCCTTGGAACGGTAGAGCCCCCGTCAACATCTCAAACTGGAACAACCAAATCATTAGATTCACCATCAACTACTATCATGTACACAATTAAGCAGTGCACTCACCATGAGTACCCCGAATGACCACCAGTCGGCGCTGTGGATGTGCCCCTGTCTGTTGACCACCTCCGGGGCCATGTACTCCACCGTCCCGCAGAAAGAGTAGGCCTTCTTCTCATGGTCGATGGCTTCTTTACACAGGCCAAAGTCTGGGGGAGAACAGAGTGTCGGATTGACTCTTCTACCTTTGGCATATTTTAGTCACCTACACGCGTTTGCTTTTAGTGCCATTTTAGCACTCGCCTTACCCCTCTCTTGGTTGGCATGACAACCCAGTCACCTGACACCTGCACGAATGCAAAGGGGAAAAGAGCAAAGGAGATGCAGAGACGGAGCCAGGGGCAGCTGGGCTATACTGGGTGAAGCGGGCCCCCCCTTTAACCTGAACCAAGAACATTTTCTCCAGTTGGGCTTTCCCCAAAGCAAGGATGAACGCGCAACAAAAGAGCAACAGAAAAGCAATGAAAAGAAATGTCAAAAAAGGTTAAAAAGACCCGTTTAGATACGTTTTGTAGGTCTTCCAATGAGGCGTTACACTGGCCTGTAGGCCGTAACCTTTTAGATTTGGTTACAGCTGAAATGGAGAAAATGCACTTGGTTAAGGTGAGGGTTAAGAGGTTAAACTGGTGCTGTCAATCGATTCTTTTTTTAAATCCCGGTTAATCGAGGTCATAATTATATCCATTATTAATACTTGGCCGAAATAAAACTCAAATTTAAAGCATTCGCTCACATTTTCATATCATTCATTCCCATCGGAGAAAGCGAATGCCACGAGAATTAAAAGGAGAAATAAGCACAAATAAAACCACCATCTACATAAAGCATACGTTTAACAATGATCGCACACGGAGCTGGGTGTGTTCACTTTGTAGTTTTTTGCTCACATTTCATCTATAATTTGCTGTAGTCGATTGGTCAGCCCCCGAAGTTAGCTGCTAACTAACTTCTAGCTTGCATTGATCCTGTGAAAACAAGGATCGATGCACTGATAACGTCAGTAAGGCCGTAACATTTCCAACACAATCTGCAAACCTTTAGGTTAATAAAAGTAGTTTTGTTGAAATAGCATTAATGATGCATAAGTGGCTTTTGTTACATTAAAGTACCTCATTATGTTAAAGGTTGGAGACCCCTGGATTACAACATGGAGTTAATACAAGTGCCTTGTCTTTCAGATCATGTGTGTGCCCGGATACAGGAGTGTGTTTAATTTAATTAATCACAATTCATATTTTTTTTGTTTAATTGTGAGTTAAAAGATTTAATTTTGACAGACCTACTTTATACACAACTGTGTGCTGTTATGATTGGTCTAAAACACGGGTGGGCCACATGAGTGACCTGAATTGACAGGTTAGTTGAGGTCCAAACTCACTCAAAATTTTCCTCACATTATTTGTGAGGAATCTCAGTTCTTCACAGGGACGTTTCATAAAACGCTCAAACGAAGTTGATACAAATGTTTGATAATCAGATGCACAAACGTCAGAGTTTACAATATACTAAAGGAGGACTAAACAAATTTCATTCCATAACTAGAAAAAAATAGTTCCTTTAATGAATAAAATAAAAGAATAAAAATGAAAAGTATGGAGCCATTTGAGCCCACTCTAGCAGGGGGTGGTCATGGTGTCTGTGATAGACACTGCGACGCACGTCAGCGAAAAATCCTGAAAAAATGATATCAGTTATGGAAAGAGTCGAGGGCCGGACTTATTGCTTGGGAGGCTGCAGTCTGCCCACCTCTGGTCAAAAATGTCTACTAAACAAATGATTTCCAAAAGAAGACAAAACAATGCTGCGTACACGTAATCATGTTCAACGCTTCCTCCGACCTTTGAGTGAAATAAAAGATGAAGCAGGCCCATATCCGTATCTCCATAACCTCACACAGCAGATACAGAGATCAGATCTCGAGGACAAACATAAAGGACTCACCTGTGAGTTTGATGTGTCCCTCCTCGTCCAACAGAATACTGCAACAGAAAACAAAACAGAACCATTTACTTGGGAAATCATGGAAGTGAACAGAAATGTGACGAAAGGGAATGATCTGCTCTATCTAACGTGCTTATGAAGGTCCTGTTGGTGCAGGCTAGTCTTGCAGCATGAAAACTGAATGAGAAAAGCACTTTTAAGGTCCGCACACACTACACGATTTTTCTAGTCTTAAACGATTTTATATAGAATGGGGGGTCCACACTACACGACTGGATTCAGTGCGATTACAGAACCCCTGGGGGTCCACACTACACGACTGAGAATCGTCAGAGCGAACACACTACACGATTCTGACAAACAGCTGATGTTTGATAACACAGCACGTCTGTGTCTCCACCGCTTCATTACTCCTCCAGCTTCAAAAACTGACCCCAAATCTGCAAAGATAGGCCATGTTTGTGAGCGTGCAAAAACATGTGCGTGTCCCAGTTTGGTCAGCGGTGTCAACAGTGTCACAACACCGCAGTGCAAGGCTCCTACTGCTACGAAGCCTTCAACTTGGCTATAGTTCTGTCAAATGGAGATAAAAGTCGGCGACACGAAGAAGTGGGACGTATTTCAGTGGATTTAAGGAGACGGGCCTCCGCTCCAAGATGGAGGAGGCGGAGGAGACAGCGGAGAAAGCGGAGAGAGGGGAGGTGAAGCTGAACAGTCCGTCTCCAAACTCAGTAAGTGCCGCTAAACTCTGTTTGCGGTTGAAATGTAGCTTGAAAAGTTGGTTCTCGTGAACGTTTGGTGATATAAAGTTGTGCTGTTTCGTGTGGGGCTGTGGCCATGACATGAGCTGTTTGTGCTGATGTTTTCATGGAGAAATGGAAGTGAGGCTCGGCGGGGTTTCTCTGTCTTTATTTATGTCATTGGCCACTGCATCTGTGTGTTCACTTTGGGGACGGTGAAATCCCCCACGTTTCTCCTGTGAGTCCAAAATCAGGCTTAAAATCAAACATGTTTGATTTCCTGCGACTGTAGTCCAGCTGCTGCCCACACTACATGATTCAAACGCGAGTCCAGTCGTGCCCCCCCCACACTACATGATTCAAACGCGAGTCCAGTCGTGACCCCCCCACACTACGAGACACGACTCTCTGCGACTGCCTTCGACTAGACACGACTCGGAGCGACTGAGAATCGTATCAAAATCGGGCATAAGAATCGTGTAGTGTGTCCGGACCTTTAGAAGTGTGACGGCACAAACGGGACGTACTTCTCTGGTTTCAGGTCTCTGTAGATGATGCCCAGGCTGTGCAGGTGGTCCAGTCCCAAAGCCAGCTCTGCCAGGTAGAACTTCACGTCCTCTTCTGTGAACATCACCTGAAGCAGCATACAGACACTTACTTACAAATACAATTCAGAGAAGAGCATCCTACTGCCTGGCCACACGTCCACTCCCACTTCTAAGCAGGACCTTCTGGAACTTTGCTCCCAGCCAATCAAATCTCCATTTTCCACATCGTCCATCTTCAAAAGCACAGATTAATGGGATTTTTTCAGATTTATCGCCCAGCCCAGACTGTCCCCACTTTTTCGGGACATCTGGTAATCCTGTATCGTAGCCACAGCAGCCCTGGGGCAGCCTGATGGAAGTGGGACATTCACACATGGGCGAGGTGGGTGAAGAGTCTTGCCCAAAGACACAAAGACAGTTTGCACCAATAGGAGCTCGGATACGAATGGTCAACCTTAAGATGACCCCTAAAGCATCAATATGGTTGCATTTATTTACAAAGGAAAGACTAAAATGGGAGTGTTTTATGCACTTGTGATTTTGAACCATCGAACTTCCGTATATAATATCAGTTATACTCTGACCCACTGACTAGACAAAGGCCTGGGCCCTGCCTGGAACCGCCTGGTGCCCACACTGATCTTCTCACCTCTTTGGAGAGTCTAGTGAAGAGATCTCCTCCTCTGAGAAAGTCCAGGATCAAGTACAACTTCCCTTCAGTCTGAAAAGCTAAAGCATAAGCACAGCCAAAGTAAATATCACATTTCATAATAGATAAATAAAATAAAATACCATGAGCCTCGTCCCACCGTAGTGCAGTTTGACCACAAAAGGGTGGTTAACGTCAGCCAAGATGTCTCTCTCCATTTTAGTCCGGACTCGGTCTCTCACTGAAACACACACACATACTCACTAGACTTTTTTTAGACCCATTTAAGCAAAAAAGGATTTGAAAGTCACAAAATTACTTGGTAATGGGTGAATGGGTAATTATGCCTCAAATGACAGCCACATTCCAGGCTTAGATCATAAATGATCATCCATCAATTTGGACTTTTATTTTTACTCGGGGTGTAACGGTATATGCCCAGTATTGAACTGTTTGGGTCCATTCACTGTATTTAGACACACGGGGGCTATTGAGTGACGGACTGCTACATGGCCAAATGTATCCGCTCTACCTTTTGACCAGTGGCACCGATTATACTCATCCATTTTTTAACTATCCATTGATCTATGATTTGTTCTGGAGGAACACCTGGACACTGAGCAAATGTGTGGTTTTATATATTGTAGAAAATAATAAGTGTTATATCATGTTTTTTTAAGAGACCTACAGTGCCTGGCGAAAGTACTAATACACCTTGAATTTTTGCACATTTTGTCATGTTTACAACCCTAAACGTGAAGATTTTATTTTGAATTTTTTTACGGAATGTTTAGACACAAGTGACAACTGTGAAGTGAAAGCAAAATTATACATGATACTGTTATTTTTCAAAAAATAGAAAAGTGGGGCGTGCATAAGTATTCATACAGCATGACTTAATACTTTGTGGAACCCCCTTTTGCTGCAATAACAGCAGCAAGTCTTCTGGGGTTTGACTCTACAAGGTTTGCACATGTAGAGACTGACATTTTAGCCCATTCATCTTTACAAAACAACTCAAGCTCTGTCACATTAGAAGGAGAGCGTTTGTGAACAGCAGTTTTCAGGTCTTTCCACAGATTTTCAATAGGATTTAGGTCAGGACTTTGACTGGGCCATTCTAACACATTCATATGTTTGTTTTGAAACCATTCCATTGTAGATGTTTGTGTTTAGGGTCATTGTCCTGCTGGAAGGTGAATCTCCGCCCCAGCCTCAATTCTCTTGGTGACTCCAGCAGGTTTTCCTCCAAAATGTCTCTGTATTTGGCTCCATCCATCTTCCCAACTATTCTTACAATCTTCCCAGTGCCCGCTGAGGAAAAGCAGCCCCATAGCATGATGCTCCCCCACCATATTTGACACTGGGGATGGTGCACTCAGGACGATGAGCAGTGTTAGGTTCGCTCCATACATAACGTTTTGCATTTGGGCCAAAAAGTTAAATGTTTGTCTCATCTGACCAAAGCACCTTCTTCCACATGGTAGCTGTGTCCTCCATATGACTTCTAGCAAACTTCAAACGGGATTTCTTATGGGCTCCTTTCAATAATGGCTTTCTTCTGCCACTCGTCCATGAAGGCCAGATTTGTGTAGAGTACGACTTAGTTGTCCCATGTACAGATTCCCCCAGCTCAGCGGCAGGACGTCCCAGCTCCTCCAGAGTTATCTTGGGGCACTTGGTTACATTTCTGACCAGTGCTCTCCTTGTTCGGTCTGTTAGTTTAGGTGGACGGTCGTGTCTAGGTAATTGGTAATTAGTACTTTTGTAAATACTCCTATTATATTTTTTATGTTTATTTTTTTTTCTGTACCAAAAAAATACTGGACCGTGGTCTCTACATAGTTGAACTGATTTTAGTGTACTATTACACCCTTATTTTACTGTTATAGTTTAAAAGTGTCTTTGGCTCTTAGCTCTACACAGTAAATATTATCTCTAAGAATTATCTCAATCCATTTTGTTTTTCTCCAGAGGCGGCCCTGTGTACAGCCGGAGCCTTGTACCTTTGAGAGTGGCCTTCTTCAGGACCTTCATGGCATAAAGCTGGTTGGCATCAGGCTCCGTCACCTTCCGAACCAAAAACACCTGGACACAAACATTCATTTTACCCTAAAGACTCGTCAGTGTGAGCCGGATTAGCGAAAAAATAAATAAATACATGTTACGAGTATTTACTGCAGTGCATTATTTGAATCCTCTAAAGCAAAGTGCGGCCTGGGGGCCAAATGCGGCCCTCAGACCATTTTTTTGTGGTTCTCAGGCTTAACAAGGCACACATCACCAGAGATGGTATTTTTTATTCCAAGATTAATAATTCAACATGAAAAAACCCTCAAAAATATGCATTTTATTGGTATACAAGGGGATTTGAGGGTCCAATCTTAAATAAAGGTGTGGGGAACGTTTTAAACTGCTTTTTAATTCACCCAGTTTAATGTTTGCATTGAACTGGGTGGGTGTTGTACACACTTTGATGTGCAGCCCTCGAGGGAAAAGGTTGGGACCAGCCCTGCTCTAAAGCTTTTCTATTACCTTTTTCATCAGTAGGGGGCAGTACGTGCTTGTCTACGTAAGAGGGACTTACACAAAGCTTGAAACCATGATAATCAGCAGGTAATTTATGCTTGTAGGTGAATCGAGCAGAATAATTGTGTTCCCAAACCATCTGCGGGGTGTGCATGTTCCACCCTTCACAAGGTCACTTTTCTGTTGGGTCACTTAGGGTTTATCAGGAGTGAGCAGAGGTCTGGTACCTTTCCAAAGGAGCCCTGTCCCAGGACTTTGAGCAGCTCGAACTGAGAGGCATCGGCTTTCTCGGAGCCCTCCTTCACCACATGTGTGATGTTGATCTCCTTAATCTCCCCATCGTCCTGCGAAACACAACACAAGCACACTCATTTAATCACAGTATGTGGGCAAAGCTTATAATAGGCGACACTCAGCCTCTTTGTGCTTTACTCACTCACGTCAAAGAAATGTACTGACTATAAATATTGAGCCCAAAAATGTCTGTCATTTATCGGACGGCAAGTCGAACCACAACAGAGCTAAAAAAAAAAACGAAATGACTGTATTCTCCCCTTGTCTACTTTCAACGACACAAGAAGAGAATAGCATAAACAGAAACACACATTTGCTGCATGTGTGAACATAACCGTAGAAGATTCTAATTTCTAATTTAGACAGACTTTTCTGTAAATGGTAGTGACCACAAAACACCACTGACGGTAAAACTACTGGTTTGGCTCGAATCCACTTCCTCAAACCATCACCAGAGCCTGAGGGTGGGGCACACATGTACTGCTGCCCTCCTGTTCACCTCGGAGGCTGAGTGCTTAGCTTTGCGCCTCACAGTGAGAAGGCTGCAGGTTCAATTCCTGGATCATGCAGGCCTTTCTGTGTGGAGATTGTTTGTTGTCGAAGGTTGATTCTAATGCAGTGGACACACATTCACACTACTGTATTGTGACAAATAAAGCACAAACAACAAGTCTGTCCACAGATGAGCCCACAGCGGGACACGATCAACTGTCATGATCTGCAAGCCAGTGGGACAAACAGCTGACCCGGAATAGGGCTGCAGGGGATGACATACACACAAACACACTGAACAACAAGGGGAAGGCGATGGGGCACTCCTCCGTCTAATGAATGTGAGACTTCTGTGAAACACGAGGTGTGGTTCTGCCTGCACACAGGAAACCAGCTGCTGCACCAACACGTTTTTTTACTTCTCACGATGGCAGAACTAGGTTTCTCCTAAACGCTGGGAGACCACTGTAAATAGTTGACTGTTTCCCTCATCGACCTGATATATGAACATGCAATAAGCTAGTCCTTCAGCTAGGTACTCCCATCTAGACCCAGCTCCAAATCTGGTGATGGGTCCTGGGGCGGTGCAGTGTGGTCGCTCCCTGCTCCTGACAGGCCACAGAAGTAAAGGATGATGGATGTCCATCTGTTGCACCTTTTGGCTGCTGTACACATATTTGATTGATTGATTGATTGAAGTCCTAAACCAGTGGTAGGCAACATCTGGCACACATCTAAACCGGGTCGCTCCCCATTTGTTGACAAGGGAAGGGAAACAAAGGTCTTGGGACTGACTCTATTGGTCGTGGTTGAAACAACAGGGTGATTAGGTTATATACATAATAACACTTCGGGAAGATACTTAGCCATTTTAATGTGCTTTACTTCAAAAACTGCAGCTTTTGTGATTTCCAAAGTACGACCATAAAAAACATGACTGATATTTAAGTGCAATAAACATTGTATTCGTACCGTCCAGGGGTTTGCCGGTGCCCCCTGGATGCTGTTCTCTCGGTCACAGTGAGGGCGGGTCTTTCTGGGCAGGTATTGGGTCAGCAGTCGGCTCAGGTTCCACTTACACTTATCCTTCTCCATCAGTACGAGGCCAGCATCGTGCGACCTCGGTCCCCGATGACAAAGTACAGTAACATCTTCACCAGACTCACTCAATGAAAGTACAGCCAAACCCTAGAAGTCTCCATGCAAACAGCTCCTCAGTCTAAGGGGAATCCATCATCACTAAACGCCTTCTTTTACTCCACTGTCTGTGCATGTGCTGGTACGGACTAAACTCAAGCGGAGCTCGGCAGCAGGAAGGAAGATGTTCGCTGTGGTGAGAGAGTTCAACTCAGGCAAAACAACGACAGTGGGAGGTCTACACCAAAACTGAAAGTAGGTGGAGAAAAACTGCATCAATCTGTAGAATTACTCTGGTGCGAATAACTTTAAACAAGTATGCATTCGAAGCAACAATATGTAAACTATTCATGCTCAGATACTAATCGCTTATAAAACTAAGATATACAGCGCCTCTTGAAAGTAGTTTAGTTTAGTTTATTTGTTTATTTGAGCAGTATACATTCTGCTCAAAAGGAGTGGGGTGAAGCAAGAAGCTTATGAGCGCCCACCCCCAAATTCAGTGCAATAAAAAAAGTACATTTCACACAATGGTACCGAAGGAACAAAACAAGACCTCATCCAAAGAGAATTTGAAACATTTCAGCAGCTACATTCGCACAGACCAACTTACAAACTTACAAAACAATATTTGAACTGTTTATATAATGAATTGAAACAAAGCACAACTACAACAACGATCTGGTTTCATGTACGATGTTTAGAACAAAGCAAGTAAAAAAATGTGATCCTTAATATATTTCTTTCAGATTGTTACCCGTGATTACCGAGAGTTACTTTTATGTTATAAAGGTACATTAATAGATATTATACTCCGAGATCTTGCTACTTCCCAGTTGTCATTACCATCCTCAGTATAATTTTAATTTGGGTTTAATCATCATCATCATCATCATCATCATCATCATCATCATCATCATCATCATCATCATCATCATCATATGTGAAGTATGCTGTAGCCCTGCATAGTGTGGTGCATTAAAAAGCCAGAGTGTAGAGCGGGCCAGTTGAAGAGGGCAGTAACTCCCCATCAACAAACCCCCACACGGCTGTCCTAACAGCTGATTTGGTAGATGATGTTCCTATCCTGAGTGGTGCATTAAAGAACAAGGTTTAGACCCCGTTGGGAGGGTTCCTCTCAACAGATCCATAATAATAATCCAATAAGTAATAATACACCTTGAACTTTTGCACATTTTGTCATGTTTACAACCATAAACGTAAAGATTTTATTTTGAATGTTTTACTGAAAGTTCACACACAAGTAACAGACAACTGTGAAGTGAAAGCAAAATGAAACATGATTCTTATTTTACAAAAAATAGAAAAGTGAAAAGTGGGGCGTGCATAAGTATTCATACAGCATTTTCTGAGTGCATTAAATTGCCTTTATAACATTCCTAATGACTGCAGAAAGTTCACACCTTGCCCTAACCATTAAATAGAGGCCACCTGTGTGTAATCTACTCTCAGTATAATTCCAGCTGTTCTGTGAGGGCCTCAGAGCTATGGTCAGAGTGTATTGGTCACTAAGCAACATCATGAAGGCCAAGGAGCTCACCAGAGAGGTCAGGGATAAAGCTGTGGAGAAGTTTAAAGCAGCGTTAAGTTATACAAAGATTTCCCAAGATTTGAACATCTCACGGAGCACTGTTCAATCCATCATTCAGAAATGGAAAGAGTATAGCACCACTGCGAACTTACCAAGACACGGCCGTCCACCTAAACTAGCAGACCGAACAAGGACAGCAAGATTAATTTAAATTTCTGTTGTCTCATAGTGTAACAAGTGCTCAATGTTCCTTGCCATCGTTGGTATAATTTGTCTTTTACCGTTATTGGTATATTGTCCATTACCATTGTTGGTTTTGTTCATTTACCTTGCATTGTTGGTATACATTTTGTTACAATGTAATAATTATTGTAACCTGCAGTAACGCCACCATGATATAACATTGTATAATAATCCTTGAACAAAGTAAGAGTGAAGCTGAATGTATTAAGCTCTGAATGGGGAACTGGGGGTGGGATTAAATAAGTTACCTTCTTCCCACTCCCTTTCAGGTAGAAATGGATCATCTTGTTTACATACTGTACTGTATATTCTTTCTTTTGTTGCCCATTGCCTGAAATAAATGAATAAATGAAAAATGAAAAATGAAAGATAACTCTGGTGGAGCTGCGACGTACTGCTGCTGAGCTGGGGGTATCTGTACATGGGACAACTATAAGTCGTACTCTGCACAAATCTTTCACTTCACCGTTGTCTGTTACTTGTGTGTGAACTTTCAGGAAATTTCAAAATAAAATCTTTATGTTTAGGGTTGTAAACATGACAAAATGTGCCAAAGTTCAAGGTGTATTAATACTTTCGCAAGGCACTGTAAATACTCCTATTATATTTTTTTTCTGTACCAAAAAAATACTGTACCATGCTCTCTAAATAGTTGAACTGATTTTAGTGTACTATTACACCCTTATTTTACTATTATAGTTCAAAAGTGTCTTTGGCTCTTAGCTCTACACGGTAAATATTATCTCTAAGAATCATCTCACTCCATTTTGTTTTCTCTCCCTGTGTACAGCCGGAGCCTTGTACCTTTGAGAGTGGCCTTCATGGCATAAAGCTGGTTGGCATTAATATCTTATACCTTTTTGTAAATTACTCGTGAAAGAATGTCTTTAGCAGAAATAGTTTGACAAGAATATATATATATATATTTATTTTTTGTATGACATTTTAGCATCATGATACACTGTACACACTTTAAGTGGACATAATGGGCATTATGACACTGCATGTTGTCAAATTTAAAATAATGTCTATACGCACGGAAAGACAGTGAAGTGAGAGACTGGGTTGGTAAGTAGTCTGGATTTCTAATTGGCCTGGAATGCCCCCTGCAGGAAGCAGTTTTATCTAACCACATGCTAACAAATGGTTGGGACTGTAATGAACACACATTGAGCGCAGCCCTAACTGCTGAGACGAGGCCCAGTTAATAAAGATGAAATAGTTCAGTGATGTATATATTACTGCACTTGGCCAAGCAGCCAGCCTGTACTTTACTTGGGATTGGATCTTCAGTGAGAAATGAGCGCTTACCTGTTCACTAACATGGGTAAATTCCCTCTCGATCCAAGTGATGTGAGAGTGGTTCTGTGGGCGATTCCAGTGAAGGAGGAAGTTAGCATGTGCAGTTCAACATACACAATACACTCACGGACCTACAGGGTATACTTGAATACTCTCAACCACATATCTGAAATCACATCAGGAGGCATTACCAAACTGGTGACAGGAAGACACTCTTCCCTCATCGCATCACTTCCTCTTTTCTCACAAATGCCCTTCCTGTTCTGTAAAACCATACACTAACTGCTACAAGGTTAGTTCTACTACAACTCTGACTACTTTAACTACTGCTTTTTCTACCACTGACAGGATAGATACTGTATAATGTTTCAGAAAATGTTTGTCGAGGTTTAAACAGGATTAGCAGATTTCATATAGCAGATTGGCCAATTTGTTCTTGTTGTTGTACCTTTCAAAAGTGGATCCAATTTCATTCAGATTAATCCTACAAATACTAACTCTATCTATTGACTAACTACACAACTACGTATCTACCCAACTAACTACTATTAGTAATAATCCTCTATAACTTCACTAGCAACACTATTAATTCTGCCCTGTGAATATTACTGTGCTACCCTTCAAAACACTGGCCGGATACTCAACAATGAAAATCTTAAGAGATTAAAGTTTTTTTTTTAAATCATATTCATATTACTCAAGTCATTTACTTGAAAAATATTGATACTTTGAGTGAGTAGTGAAGTGAGTAGTATTTGGTAACATTTTTACCAAATACTACTCACTTCTGAAAGTATCAATATTTTGTCCATGTCATTTCCTAACTCCTGAACAGAAAGCCCCTCTGTCCTCTCCAGAATAAAACACACCAAGGCCAGTCCAGACAAGTCCTGGACTCGTCCGTCAGAGTCTACACAGATGACGGGAGGAGAAAACGGATCTGCACTTGCCTCCGGAACCTGCGTCCGCGTCCGAAACAGCATTCTCCACATGTCTCCAGCCACATGCAGCCATCGCACTGCTCCGTGGCACAGTTAGCCACTTTCTGCACGCAATAATGACACAAGTCTGCCGAGTAGGAAGTCCAAGAGAAGCAGACGCCATAAAAGGCACAGAGTCCTGGGGCAGGAAACCACTGAACCCAATGAGCGAGGGGAGACGGGCAAATCTTTGGATGACATTTTCTATCTTCATTCTTAAGCACAATCATAAACAGTCAAAATCTCAGGACGTATTCTTACACATGTTTGAGACGACTATGTCAGGCCGGGGACACCCAAAAGAGTTTTGCAAGTTCCTTTCCAGTAGAGTGTTGAGCACATTCCCATTGGTACACTTGTCAAAGTGTGTATGCAGATGGCAAAGCACTACGAACAAAAGACAAGTCATTATAATCGTCTTCAGAGAGAGAAAGGAAAGTACTGCAGGACCTGATGATAGCAACAGCAAGTTCACAGAGTTTTATTATTGCAGCTTTTTGATGATACAAGAGAGAAAAGGTCACGACCATCATTTAAATCATCATTTGGCATAAAACCCACTGCTGCTTATAAAAAATATATATTCATATTCAGAATGTTACTCATCCAAAGCTAGGGTTGGGCAATTCATTGAAATTAAATCAAAATCGCAATCCCTACTCATGTCCATCTCAATCATCATCATGGGTCTTTATGATCAACAGGTTTACAGTCGTTTCTTTTCTTTCTTTCTCGTAAATGAAACTGGAGGAGAACATGTGTCTTTGTTTGAGCTGAGGTTTGTAGAACAGATACATCGGATACAACAAATGCAGAGACACATTTCTCAATCTCTTAACAAAGTATAACTTAACTCCACACATGTTTTGGGGGGTTACAGCATAGCCACTGCTGCCCTGGGGCAATCTGACAGAAGTGTGGCAGCATCGATCTACAACAGCAAACCATTGTTCTAAAAATGCATAATCATATCCTAAAATACCACACAAGCTGCAATAAACATGGAAATAAAGCAACCCAATGTGCTTCAGGTACAATCTAAGTCCTACAAAGAAAAAATGTGGGAAAATGCTAATAAATGTACAGACAATAAATATTGAGCTCAACATGTTTACTTTATCTGTTATTGATTGAACGATAAATCAACAGTAATTATTGTGCCGCCCTGCCCACAGGACCTCCCATCCTGATACTGACCCGGCCCCGAGTGGCTCGGAGATCAGACTCCAGACGGTTTGAGTCCAACCATAGGCCCGTGCTCATTTAGAGCAAATGAATTGGTCTGGATTTTGAAGTCAACACATTAGAGCGTGCAAACTCAGCGTAGATAAAGTAATGCAGCAGAGTCACCACAAGGAGGCAGTGCTGCCCATCACCCAGCCGACATATACATGTAACCCTGGCCACTGCTTTGACATCCAAACGTTCAATGCAGCCAGGTTCACAATCAAAATGACTGCTGAATGTTCGTGATGAGCAAACGAGGTCATGAAATGTCCCTTGCACAGCTGCATTGAGTTGCCTTGTGTATGAAATGTGCGGTATACATAAAGCTGCCTTGCCTTAGCTTAAAACATAAATGACAAACCTAATCGCAGTTACAATACTTGCCTGAAAAACTGCAATTGATTTGTTTGCCCTGGGCGTTCTGACAGTCCAGCTCACTCCCTGGACATGAGTGGACATTTCCTTGGACATTTGAGTGCCAATGTGAGAGGACCGGCGCAGTGCTCAGGCACAGAGTGGAGACATGATGGACATTACTGTCATACGGATAGGGTCTGGACTGACCAAATGAGGAATAACGGAGTGGAAAGCAGTAAAAATAGGGAAAACAATGCAATATTTAGAGCGAAATCTAACATATCATTACCTTCCTTTTGTTTTCCTAAAACACAGAACCAATAAGAACAGTTGCAGTGAAATGAGTGCAACCTGGACAACACACAAGAGCAGTGGAAGCAGTACTCAATATTCTTACTTAAGTAAAAGTGCAGATACAGGACCAAAAATTTAAAAGTATCAGATTTTTACTTGAGTAAAAATAAAAGTATGCATTGTAAAATGTACTTTATAAGTAAAAAGTAAAAGTATTTAAGAGTTTAATGTGCAGGATTTTTCAAAATCTTTTGAATTAAACCAAGTGTAAACGGGTAAACCACTAAACCAGGTCAAAACAGGAAGTAAACCAGGTCTAAACCCGGACTAAACCAGGTCAGGTCTAAACCAGATCTAAACAAGGTCTAAAGGGGTAAACCACTAAACCAGGTCAAAACAGGAAGTAAACCAGGTCAAAACAGGAAGTAAACCAGGTCTAAACCCGGACTAAACCAGGTCAGGTCTAAACCAGATCTAAACAAGGTCTAAAGGGGTAAACCACTAAACCAAGTCTAAACCGGTTCATTGTAAAGAGGTCACGTTGAAAATAATACTTTTAATCCAATTTAAAAAAAATGTGGAGTAGAAAGTACAGATAGTCTAAAATGTAGTGTAGTAAAAGTAAAAAGTATTCATCATAAAATGTACTTAAGTAAAAGTACTTATAATTTGTACTTTTTAATATTGTACTTGTACTTTTTACTTTGTTATTTTCCACCGCTGCACAAGAGAGTAATCTGTAAAGCACTTTGCACAGTTTAGACTGGACTTTTTCAATAGTCTCCCCGAGGGCAAACTATTAAACCTGACCCGCGCCTTATTTCCCATAAAAAACGGTATATTTGGGCATTATCCGCGCCGGTATCACGTCAGAGAATCTTTAGGCAGCACAGGATTCCAGTGAACCACAAACCGGTGAACACACTGAGACAAAAATGAGTTCATCCCAAAGACAAAACTCCGAGCCAGAAACAAAGCAATGTGGTTTATTCAATTCAATGCAAAGAAGAAGAATGCAAACAACATTATATTGGAGAAACTAAACAAGTTTTACAGAAGAGACTTTATCAACACCGAAGAGAAAGCACAAGCGGCCCTCAGTTGGCGGTGCACCTCCACCTCAAAGCCTCCAACCACTCCTTTGAGGACGGGGAGGTCAACATTTTAGCTAAAGAAGAACGTTGGTTTGAAAGAGGAGTTAAAGAAGCTATTTTTGTCAGGAAAGAAAACCCCGCCATGAATCGAAATGGCGGTCTCAGATTTAATCTTCCTTCACTTTACTCCAATCTCCTTCGGGAGAAACCGAAAGGGCACGTATAGGCAGGTAATTAGCAGTGATCATCTATAAATAGGACAGGACTGACCGATACTGAGTTGAGCAGATCGCTAGAGACGCTCTACTTCAAAGGTGTTTACCCCCAGGTGAGAGTAGCTGTGATTAGAGGGGAGGAGCCGGGCCAACCCTAACTCCTCCCCGTTGGTCTATATATTCAGCTGCGGCCAGAGTGGGACCTTTGTCGCTGACGAAGCCTTTTGGATGAAAGTGAAACGTTCAAAGACTTCAACTACTGAGTACAGAAGATGAATCAAGTACCTTCATTGAAAAATAACTTAACTTTTTTCCAATAAAAATGACTAAGACTATCAGATTTAGAAATGTGACTAAAATTAAAAGCTTTTTTGTCCAAAAGACTAAAACAACTCTGCTTCTCAGTTGATTGATAAAACAAAGCACAAAGACGTAGCTCCTCTTTAAGAGCTCTAAATCCCCTCTGCCCCAGCAGCTGATCCAATTAGATCCCCGTCCCAGCTACGACTCCAAACAATCCCTGTGTGATCTGTCCTGATTAAACCTATTACTGTGTCACAATATGCTCCCTCCTGATGCCACGGCGCTGCTCCGGCACACGCCTTGGAGTACGGCCCGGCGAAGGGTGAAGGGGTCTGGAGGTAGCGCAGGATAAGCCAGGATGCTAGCAGCAAATCCAGCCATGGCATGTTGGGTATTAATAGCACAGCGTGTAAGATGAGAGGCAGTCGGGCGCGGGCCAATTGACGCCACGCCATGAGAGCCTTGTATAAAGAGCTGCAGGGACGGTCAATAGATCGAGGAGAGAGGAGACAGACAACAGCAGACCGACAGAGATATCAACGCAGAGACGCAGAGATGCAGAGGGCAAGGCGCAAACTTTGACTGATATCAGAAAAAAAGGCTCTGGATAACCAAGGCTACCAGTGTGGCAGATTAGGGGGGACAAAATGCACTACATTACCAGCTTTTAGAAAAGCTGCAAAAAAAATTCTAACTAAGACCTTTCTTTTTTTTAACCTTTTTTTACTTTAATGTTAATGTAATTACTAAATTGGTTTTGTCTCCATCATCTTTATCATTATGTATTTTATAACCTTGTCACAGGTAACCCCGATAAAAATGTTGACGGTAATAATTACCGTCTTGTTTTTGAAAAACGATATCGGTGGATTACCGCACCCGCGGTGTCGGCAAAGTGAGCCTCACCGGCCACCGTCTCATCTGCTGAAGTTGCCGCACAGGCGCAACCAAAACAAAACTTTCTCGAAGCTGGAATCATGTCCGAGACGACGGCGCTCAGGACGTCCATCAGCTTCAAACAGGACCAAGTCTGAAGTCGGGGCATATTTTGGGCATTTTAAGAAAGCTGAAGGACAGTTGATAGAAGACAGTTTTCCTGTTTGTGGAACGTGCAGGAAAAAAGTGTCTCTGAAGGCAGCGATACTTCGAACCTCAGGACTCACCTGTGTGACCGGCACCACAACTCTATAGCCAATGCTAGTAAGCTAACGTTAGCATTTTAGCAGAAATGCTGATGTGGGAACTTTGGGTTGCAACAAAGTGCAAACAAGTAATAATAATAACCTTAACGTGGTGGAGGGGTTTGAGCGCCTGAATGATCCTGGAGCTCTGTTGTCGGGGGCTTGGTGCCCCTGGTAGGGTCTCCCATGGCAAACAGGTCCTAGGTGACGGGTCAGACAAAGAGCGGTTCAGAAGCCCCTTATGAGAGAACCATGAGGCCGTCCTTCTGTGGATCCACCACCTGCAGGGGGCGCTATAGGGGCTGGTGCAGCTCCAACAGCTGCCCCCACGACCCGGCAACGGACAAGTGGAAGAAATGGATGGATGGATGTAATGCTCCTCATAACGTCAAACAAACTTCTCTAAGTTAATGTGATGATAGCTGAGTTTTGGGTGAAGTTAAGGACTTGGCCCGAAGCCCTGTCAGAACTAATGAAATCACTGCACTCTGGGCCCTGCAGAGCCCCCGCACTCAGAGAAAACAGTTCTGCACACAGTGAAACCACGACGACAGGGTCAGGAGGTAATGGGCACTAAGTGACAGTAACGCTCACATTGTACAGAAACCAGCAGCTATGCCCCGAACCAATCGGATATCGGAGCACATACTGGGAAAAATAATACAATATCAGGAATTGATTCTAAATTCTTTTTTTTATTTTTATTTTTTTTTTATTGCAAGAAGTGCATATTTACAAAAAGGTATAGAGATAAGACATAGAAAAACATAACAATACAACCCACATGAGGTGTAACATAGGGCAAAAAGCAAAACAAAAAACTGTATATTAAACAGTTAAAATTAATAATAAATACGAGAGGGGGAAAGCAACAACAAAGCTAACTACTACTCGTACCATTAGTATTGCCGCCTCTATAACCACCACTACAACCACTACCACCACCACCATCCGTACCGCAACCATCAGCAGCACCATCATTCACACCAGTACCAGCACCCCCATCCACACCACTACCACCAATAATAAATAAAATAAAACAAATATTTGATAAGAGATTTAGATTAAAGTGAAACCACAGAACAGAAAAGATAACAAATAAAGACAAATAAATGGGTTTCATTAATTAATGAATATTTTGGTCTTAATTCAGAGTGTGGTGTTTTTAATTCAGTGTGGTGTTCTTCTCATTCACGGCCAGTTAGTCATGTCAATGGGGGCAATGTCCACACACCGTTCCCCGCGCCTGCGACACATCCCCGGCTAGCACCCCAGGCCGCACACCGCTAGCACCCCACGAATCCTAATTCTTGTTTTGTCCCTTTAATTCCCAGTATGGCCCTAAATAGGATGAAGTGCTTTAAAAATGAGCATCAAACTCGCCCTATTCTTTGTGTTTTGTCCCTTAACAGTATTTCCCAATTTGTCCCTAAGTAAAGTGAGGTGCATTAAAAGAAGCATTGAGCTTGCCCTATTTTTATATATATATTTTTTTTCCTTCTTTGTGAGCCTAACTTTGTATGATGCATTAAAAACAGTGGCAGGGTGTCTAGACGGGCTACCCCATAGAGCCAGCCGGAGAAGAGTCACAACAGCAGGGGCTGGAGGCATCCCAACACCCGTCATAAAAGTAAAGCAGGCCATAGATAATCAGAATCATGGTTGGGAGAAAAAATAAATAAATAAATAAATAAAAATAAGTTATCAAAATGGTGAGAGAGAGAGTGAGAGAGAGAGAGAGAAAGAGCTAAGAACTCTGTTGGTGGTTGTAACGGAGGCAAGCTGAATCTTTAACATGATGGGAGTGATATAAACAAATAACTAAAATGGAGTAAGAAAATCATAGATATAGAGTACTTACGATGACAACAACAATAATAAGGATAACAATAATAACAACTAGAATAATACTAACAGTGATAAACATAATAATAATAATACATAAAGCAATTGATACTATTGGGAGCAAGACTGATAAATATGAACTGTGGTATGGATTGAGAGATGAAAGGATTTTGTCTGGGTGTATATTTTATGTGTTGTGTGTGGCTTTAAAAGTTATAAATGAAAATGGTTTAAAAATGGAGTCCATATTTCATTGAAGGTCGATATATGCTTTTGTTTGTGGGCTCTATTACTTTCTGTTATTATATGATCAATGAGTAAATTTATCCAATGGGTGATGTTACAAGTTCTTTTATTTTTCCAATTTTGAAATATTACTTTCTTTGCGAGAATGAGAGAGATCAAGAGGGCAATGTTGTATTTTTTTGGAAGATTTATTTGTATGGTATCTCCTAGAAGACACAGAGCAGGGTTTAGTGGGATTCTGCAGCTCAGGATGGTAGACAGTTTGTCAGTGACAGATATCCAGAAGGTGTGTACCGGTTGACAAACCCAAGTAGCATGTAAATAGGTGTCTGTGCTCCCTAAAGTACATTGGAAGCATGTGTCTGTGTCTGTAAATCCCATTTTATTTAATCGGCTTCGTGTGAGGTGTGTTCTATGGATCGTTTTATATTGTATGAGTTGCAGATTATCATAAGTAGTGACAAAAGTGTTTCTACAGATGGAGTTCCAGAGGTCAGGGTTGAGAGGGATGTCCAGGTCCTTTTCCCATTTAGTGAAAAGTATTGTTAAGTGGTTATTTAATGATATAATTATTTTGTAGAGTTTTGAAGTAATCTTTTTTGCATTTGTTATCTTTAAAATCTTCAGAGTAGATAGATTTAATGTGTTTTCAGTTATATTAGTTTTGCATTTGATCAGATTTTTGAGTGTAGACACTCTTGATAAGTGTAGTGAATGATATAAAAGTGTTATTTACAAACAAATGATGGAGGTGAGAAATGCCCTTTTGGTGCCAAAGTGGGAAGTGGATCGGAGAGTTGTGCAGTTGAAAATCAGGGTTGTGCCAGATTGGAGTGTATTTACTTGGAAGTAATGAGGAGTTGGTAACCTTATTAATTTTCCACCAGGCTGTTAGTGTTGTGGAGATGGTAATAGACTTGAAATTAGATTGTTTTTTTATTGATGGCGATAAAAATGGAAGATCTGCTAAGGGTGTGTTCTGACATTGATTCTGTTCAAGCTTAATCCATTGATTGTTGTAGTTTTCATTATTTATCCAGATGTATAGGTATGATAACTGTGTTGCATAGAAATAATATTGAAAATTTGGAGCGTCAAGTCCGCCATATGTCTTGCTATTTTGTAATGTTGCAAGTGATATCCGAGGTTGTTTATTTTTCCAATAAAATCGCGTTATTTTAGAATTGAGGGATTTGAACCAGTTGTCAGTGGGAGTTGTAGGTATCACGGTAAATAAGTATGTGATTTGGGGTAAAATTTTCATTTTAACTGCATCAATTCGGCCAATTAGTGATAATGGGAGTTTATGCCAGCTTTTCAGAGTGTCTTCAATTTTTTTCAGTAAAGGAGTATAGTTAAGATGAAAGAGCTCTGACAGCTTGGCGGAAATATTAATACCCAAATATTTTATATTACCCGAGTGTAAAAATGTGAAGGAATCTTTGGCTGCAGAACCCCACGAGTATTTGGTTAATGGAAGTATTGTAGATTTAGTCCAGTTTATAGTATAGTTAGAGAAGGTAGAGAAGTTATTAATAATAGTGAATGTTTCTTGCAAAGATGCCTCTGGATTTTGTAGATACAATAAAAGGTCATCGGGTTGATTGTAAATTCTGATACTGACCTGTTTTAGCGCTCACCATTTGGAAAGTACAGCATTCACCAACTGAATCCAAATATGAACCTGGTGAAATGAATCGCTGAGTTACTTTTGATCGGCACGCAACAACGCAGCTAGTAGCAACATGCTAATGCTACGTAAACTAATCAAAGCTGGGACAGAAACGATGACTGGTTCACTTAAAGCAGGGGTGCCCAAATGTGGCCCTCAGACCAATTTTTGGTGGCACTCAGACTTCTTGTTGAAATTAAGCTTCAGCTTCATTTCAAAGACCTCCGCGTCAGCCAATCGTCGCCCAGGATCCCCTTCTTGAGCTCCCTGGTCAATTACTCTCTCCTGGCTCTGGACCCGTCCTCTTCCTCATTAACGCGTCACCCGGCTCCTGCTTGGGGAGGACGTGGTCACGAGCCCACCCTCCGTGGTGCTGCTGTCCGGTCCTCGTGTGGTTCCGTCCTCTGGCTCCTCTCGAATCCATTTTCTTCTTCGGGGTCACGTCTGTCAGTGCTCGCTCCTCCGGACCTTCGCTCCGCCTGCCCCGGCTCCTGTTGCCTGTCGGGGCAGGCGGAGCGAAGGGCGTCCTAGGTGAGACGTATGCACCCACATTTGCACTCATGCGCGCACGCTCCCGTGAGCCTTTGTATCGTGCGCTGGGGCCTCCACGTTGAGGATTGATTCATAAGCTATCACTTTACACACCGAGTAGTGCCTTTCCTCAGTGTTCTGGCATTCATTTTTCATTGTGCTCATGTGTAACTCAGAATTATTTAGTGGTTAGTCGAGCGTTGTGTTCAAATGGAGGCTGAACACTCTCAATTTTGAGCCTTACTTTAAACATCATTACTCATCATCTTTCCCACGTAAATGGCTACATTTCACCCCCATCGTTAATCGCAGCATTTCAAGTACCCCTGCTATGTGCTCACGTACCCCAGGGGTTCCCGACTCTGGTTAGGAAACTGCGTTTCGGGTCATTTTGTGCTCTTCCCAGGTGCATTCATTTCGCATCCAATTCCGGCTTACCGTCTTTCCAGGCATTTGGCTCGGTTGGCTTCATACTGGTGATGGGCTACGGCCCTAACGTCCTGCCATCGCCCCGCCCCGCCAGAGACATAGCATTACATTGGATGAACCAGATGCATTGTTTAGGTGTTATAGCACATGTGCTAATTTTCAACCCCTGACCATAGGGAGCTTTTAGGTTACAAAGATAAAACACATTATGAAACAAGGTTACAACAAAACACATTGTTAAACAAAATAAGGGACAGTTTAGACATGGGAACAAGTTTGGCCCAATTTGAGCCCCTGTTTGAGCTCTCTGGTAAATATGTTAAAGGTCCTATATCATGCAAAATCGACTTTTTGGAGCTTTTAACCATGTTGTTATGCTATTTCCTTCTCAAAAACACCCCCAGAGTGGTTTTTGGCTTCATTCACGCAGTTCTCAGTAATCCTCCTGAATCCTGCTCTCTGAGCAGCTGATCCGCCCTCTCCTGGTAAACGACTGGCATGTTCAGTTGTGTCATCACAGCGGAACGGAAGTGCTCGATGTCTGTAATTTAATGCCTTACGGCCTGATTTTCATTTGTAAAACAGTTTTTTTCATTATTTCTGTCGTAAGAAAAAATAAAAAAAAAAAAAAAATGAAAAAAAAAAAAAAAAAAAAAGAGGAAGTGCCTGACGCTGCGCTGCCCCTGTACCGAAAACAAACGCTCCCCCTGAGCGTCCGAACGGTCTGAACAGATGGTCATGTCATGTTGCACCGAAGGTTGTGAAGAGGGAGCTTTTTCTAACCTACTCTGGAGTCTGGACACCTGTTCTTTTTTCTTACCTCACGATAATGTCACGGAGAAAAGCGCGTTTGGCTGCGAGGACAGGACTTTATTCAACCTTCCCAAAGAAGAGGCCATAGAAGTTGGCATTTCCCTCCGGGATTCAGCGACTATCAGCCACAATAGTGTTTGTCTGAGCCTGTCGCTGATGGATGCTTGATGAACCTTGGCCAGAATCAAAGTGGATTAACTTTTATAACCAGCGCAAATCCCATAATGGAAACATCAGAGTGGTGAGTCGATCAAAATGCATGTTAGCGTGTGTGTTAGCGTGTGTGTTAGCCATTTAGCCATGAAGCTGTGTTGCACATGTTAACTCCTTATAACAGCATCATGAAGTAACTTCACTTTTTGCTGTGATATTTATATTTCTACTACTACTAAAGTTGTATGAGCGGCGAGAGGGGGCGGAGTTAATTGAATCCCAGCGTTTTGTCTTCCGGGTTGGAAAAATACCTCCAGAAAATACTTATATTTATCACAAAAAATAGTGCTCCGTAGTGGTAGAGGTACAATATATCATATAAAGGCCTATACTTTACTTTGGAATGGCTTAAAATAGCATGATACAGGTCCTTTAATATTAGTCTGTAGTTTCAGTGCAGTGTGGAGTGAGTTCCACCCTTTGAAGGAGAAGCTGGTACAACTGGTGTACAAGACCAAGACTGGGCCAACAGCAGGTCTGACTCCAGTCAAAAAAGGACTTCCATTTTACCAGCATTGTCAACCAATCTTTGGAACAGTTTGGGCTGCGTACATTGGAGAGAAATGTTTAAAAGAAAGAATGAAGACCCTGTTGTTAGTAGATGTTTCAATGGGCGACCGTAATGCAGTGCCTGGGATCCCATCTCCCGACGTGGAGCCGGGCTGATGGTCGGTATCACCTAAGTGGAGAATTCCCCTCCAGAACATGTTTTTAGTGGTGGGGGGAAATCTGCGCATGTCCAGGAGCACCAACATAGGAGAGAAGACCGAAATATTAACAACAAGAACCACATGTGCAAGCCATGGCCTAGTGGTTTAGGCCACTGCACATATAGCAGAACACGGTTCTATCCTCAGGATTGTGGGTTCGAGTTAGGGGTGGGAGATATTGACAAAAATAAATCTCAATTTTTTTTTTCAATATCTCGATATTTTTGCAATCCTTCAAAGAAATGTGTGGCAAAGAAGGTACAGTTAGTCTTTTGATTTTGACTTTTGGCAGCGCGATATGAACAAAAATGTATGGCACAATATGAAAAATACTGTATAATTTACACCTGAAAAAATACATCCAAATCAAAGCCTTTAGACAATAGGGCAAATTAATTTAAAGCTATTTTATTCTATGTATTCATCTAAATCTCTACCTTCATCTGGAAGAACACAGAAGATAAAATAATATTGCTACAATATTTGCAACTTCATCTCCATCCCAGTGAAACGCTCCTGTAAGTTCACTGGCCTCTGGGCAGTTTCCTTGTGTTTTATTGTCAGGAGACTGGGGACAGACCTGCGAGTATGAACGCGTTTGGGACATGTGTTCGCCAGCAACATGAGTCAAATTAATTGTAGTTTTCAAAGGATCCACTACTTCCCTCTACTTGTTGCATGTCTCCCTAATTTTGCATATCGTCCAGACAACAATTTTGATATTATCGTCTAAACGATATATCTCCCACCTCTAGTTCGAGTTGGCTCCGACAATTTGCTGATTGTCTCCCCCTATCCTGTCAAATAAAGCCTACAGACCTACATACTTTGAAAACCAAAGGAATCCCATGCATTGGAAACATGTCTGCTCTAACTATAGGGTTAGCAGCTTTATATACACTATAATATAGACCCTATGGAGACAGGGGGATGTGGTTGTTCTAATTTACAGCCCATGATTTGCAAAGAAAGTGTGTTGGATTAAGGAGAAGGAGCGGATGCGTTCCCTCAGTCGACCCTGAGCTGTGGCTGCAGTGAAACTATGGCAACTGCCTTCTCCTGTCTCCAGCACTTCCTGGAGCCCTCTTTATGATACACCAAGGCTGAACACACAAAACACTCTGGACGTGAGTGTTCTCACATCTCCTGCTGTCCAAACATGTGACATGACTACAATACATCATGAAACACACGTGTACATTCATGCAGTGGTCCTAGATATTGTTTTTGACCGAGACAGATGTAAAGACCTGACTTTGACACTGATCTGTGGTGGCTCCTTGGAATCGAAATAATGTGTCACCTAATATTGCGATTGTGATGATTTGCGTAGTATCTTCTTGTTTGGGGAGTGGTTTTTTTCAGAGCGTAGAGAGAGTGCTTTAGTGACCTCCGTTTGTAACAAAAGAGGGGCGCACGTTTCACTCATGAATGAGTGGCAGAAGTGCTTTGCGATGTGAAGATACAGTTCCCATGGCGACTGTGGCCAACGCAGACATGAATGGGAGTGCTGGGGTGTTTGTGTGGTTTCGGGGGGTGGAAGGAAGGAGGCGGAGTGAGGGATAGAAGGACGTCTGGTTGCAGTACATCGCCATAGTGACAGTGAACATGGAGGCTTGTGTTTGGAGTCACACGGCGCCGAACAGAGGAGCAGAGGATCAGATGCTCTAATAACAGGTATGCTACGTGAACACGGAGAGAAAAAGCCAAACCAAAGAAGCAACAGGTCTCAGCAGCAACAGCAGGTTCCTTTGCAAACCTAAAAACGGAATGTTGCAGACGGACCTTTTGGAGCTTTTTACTGTTATAAAAACATTTAGTATTTCAAGTCATTCATTCACAAATTCACACGGAATTATTTTTATGATGTGGCATTCATGCCCCATTCATCGGCTCTTTAAGGTTCAAACCAGATCTTAATTGTGAAAAGAGCTAGAAATCAGAATCAGCAAGAAAGTATTTGTGCGCTCAACTCGGCCTGCAGAGGGCACTCCAGGCCATTTCAAACTCTTGACCTACACAGCATCTCATCGATACGGCCATTTCCTTACAAAGAATGGGACATTTCTTTTCAACTTTTAAAACATAAAATACTGGAGTACTGAGTAACTACTAGAGCGTAAAAGTTACATTTATGTTCAGCTCCTCCCCCTTTGAAGGAATTTATTAGGTGGCCATACCGCCTTCGCTCTGCCCAATCCCGTCAGACCTCAGAAGCTCAGCAGGAAGGGCCTGGTCGGTACTTAGATGAGAGACCGTTTACATTCACCAGGCCTGATGTTCCCACTGAGTGAGTGGTTGGTGGTGGTCGGAGACAGTCTGCGTCGCTTCCGTCAGTCTACCCCAGGGCAGCTGTGGCTACAATAGCAGCTTACCACCAGAGTTCCATTGGACAAAAGACCATTTCTGTGAAAGGTACATGCTGGAATAGTCTCCAATGACAGTTCGAGAGTCTTCCACCTTTACAGTGTTTTTAAACAGAGCTCAAGCTATGGTTAAAAGGTAATCAATCTGCTGATCACTTGTAAGACTTGATTAACTGTTATAGATTGTTTTTTTTAATATATATATATTGCAGGGGTGGTTGTAAATAGTGTATATACTCTATGTCCATGTTTGTTTGTGTAAATGCGCCAGATTTAGCCATGGGCTACTTTCCATCCATCGTCCTTGTACATCTAAGTAACAATTATTTAAAAACAAAGTAACTCTATTGAGGGTCCATTAATGTGCACTGTCCTCTCAAACAAATAAAGTCAAGTCAAGTAGTGACACAATTTAACAAAAGAAATAATGAAAATACGAATGCGTCCAAAGAATAAACAGAGTAACTCAAATAAGGTAATCACCGTTTCATTGTCAGTCCAGGAATTCCCCTATGAATTGCTTTGTACATTTCAATTTAAGGTAACATTGTTTTAAAAAATATATAAGTAACCTATTTTCTGGGTTCAAATGTGTCCTTACTTTTGCACTCAAGTGTCCGATACTTTTCAGTGTCATTGAACTGGTGACCCTAAGGGCTGTTTGAGTAAAGGATGGCTTAATCTCGCTGATAAAGTGCACTTCTCTGTATCACCATGCACAAACACAAGAAAATAACTGGTGCTGTTGGAACATTCATTGCCAAAGCGCTGCAGACGCCTTTTGTACCTTATGAAAACAGTAGATCACATTAAAAGGATTGTTCTGAGAACTTTCTCTAAATAAGCTGGAGCTGGAGGGAATAAGCTGTATCAAATGTCAAAGTAATGCCAATAATGTTATTAATAATGCTCATAAGTGCTGCTTGTAAAGAGTAAAGAGTCGTTTGTGGCTCAGTTTAGGCTTATGTTTGGGAATGTGGATAAAGAACTTATCTCAAAAGCATAATGACATTTCATGATCATAAAGTATCCGCGGAGGCGATGTGCCATGTGCGTGACTTTACCTTTGCATCTACTGCATAAGCGCCCCCGTAGGCAGTACAGACACTAGATATAAACACTAAGCTGCTGAATGAAAAGGGTTGGAAACTACGATCCGAGGCAGGAGTCCGTGTCATGTCTTATTTTTGTCTGATGAGCTGTTTAAGCTGAAACGTCACTAAATGGCTGCGAGTCAAAGAAAGTAAACGTGTCTGTGTTTGGCCTCATGTCCCGTCTCCTTGCCTCAACGTTTTTCTCTTTCTTCATATTGTCCAAAGTTACATCACAAAACCAAAATGCTGCTCCTAATTCCACTGTGTTTTGGCGTGTGCTCCATCTGGCCTCTCCGTGTCCATCAATAACGCGCATCTGAAGCAACTACGAGTCGCAGCTCAGACCGGGAATTGATTGGCCGAAATAATACTTTATTTTGTATTAATTGGGATTTTGATTTCCTAAAACTTTTCCAACTAGTCAAAGCAGGCGTTTGTTCTTACATTTCCTGCACTTTAGTATGGATGATGTTACTGACTGGATCAGTGAGTTTTATCATTTTTTAAATATATATATAAATAATTTATCTTTTTCATTTATTTATAGACTGTACCGTTAAGTTCAGACAGTTTTTAAGAAGTGCAGTCCACATTTTGAATAGGTCAAGCAACAATTTTGTTTTATTGTTGCAATTATCACTTTTCACATATTAATCTAATATTGTTTATTACTGATGTATTGCTTGTGTTAGGTAAAAAATACATGAGAAGAGGATCTTGCAACAATAATCGCATATTTAATCGCAATATTGAAGAAAAAAAATCGCAATTAGATTATTTTCCAAAATCGTTCAGACCTAATTTTGATACAATACAGCAGATACAGGAATTTGTGCTTGTCAGCAAAATACTGAAAAAAAAATCGAACCAAAATTGTGACCTTCATATCAAAATACATATCCAATCAAGACTAAAGTGAATTGTTGCAGATAAACAAATAAATAGATATAATTATATATATGTCCCCTCCCACAATGAGCGAGAGTAATGTCCTCTGAGTCAATGCAGGAACTGAAAACACAGCACAGTGGCAGAGGGCGGTTTGGATGTTTTTTGTGCAGAACAAAAACTGCATCAAATTCTCCAGCAAAGGGAAATCTAACTAGTTAGTATTTCCTTATTATATCATGGCTCGCAGAATGGATCTGCATCCCTCAGATCTGTATTTTGTGCGCAGACTTTGAATTTGAAAGGTGGTAGTTTTAGACTTTTGATGATAAAGTTCCAACTTGTCAGCCAGCTATCCTAGAGCGGGACATGATGCAACAGCTCCTTCAGCAGCAGTGTTAAAGATGCCACAGCGGAGTGGAGGGAGCCAGGACACATTGGTGCAGGCCAAGCAGCACCACTCCAAAATGATATTCACGATCAATGCACAGTGTTAGCCCGATGAGGAGGGCTATCAGAGTTCACGTTCTGACAGCGATCTTCTGGAAAGTGAGACAAAACACACAATGTGCAACAGTGATACAGCTTTGCAAAAGGATTACATTTCTAGGGTTTACAGCTGCTCTATTCCACAGTATATTAGAGACGCAACGATTCACTTTTGTCACGATTCAATACGTATTGCAATATACAGTGCCTTGCGAAAGTATTCGGCCCCCTTGAACTTTGACCTTTTGCCACATTTCAGGCTTCAAACAAAAATATAAAACTGTAATTTTTTGTGAAGAACCAACAACAAGTGGGACACAATCATGAAGTGAAACGAAATTTATTGGATATTTTAAAAAATTTTTAACAAATAAACAACTGAAAAATTGGGCGTGAAAAATGATTCAGCCACTTTACTTTAAGTGCAGCAAACTCTCTCCAGAAGTTCAGTGAGGATCTCTGAATGATCCAATGTTGACCTAAATGACTAATGATGATAAATAGAATCCACCTGTGTGTAAACAAGTCTCCGTATAAATGCACCTGCTCTGTGATCGTCTCAGAGGTCAGTTTAAAGCGCAGAGAGCATCATGAAGAACAAGGAACACACCAGGCAGGTCCGAGATACTGTTGTGGAGAAGTTTAAAGCCGGATTTGGATACAAAAAGATTTCCCAAGCTTTAAACATCCCAAGGAGCACTGTGCAAGCGATAATATTGAAATGGAAGGAGTATCAGACCACTGCAAATCTACAAAGACCCGGCCGTCCCTCTAAACTTTCAGCTCATACAAGGAGAAAACTGATCAGAGATGCTGCCAAGAGGCCCATGATCACTCTGGATGAACTGCAGAAATGTACAGCTGAGGTGGGAGACTCTGTCCATAGGACAACAATCAGTCGTATACTGCACAACTCTGGCCTTTATGGAAGAGTGGCAAGAAGAAAGCCATTTCTTAAAGATATCCATAAAAAGTGTTGTTTAAAGTTTGCCACAAGGCACCTGGGAGACACACCAAACATGTGGAAGAAGGTGCTCTGGTCAGATGAAACCAAAATCAAACTTTTTGGCAACAATGCAAAACGTTATGTTTGGCGTAAAAGCAACACAGCTCATCACCCTGAACACACCATCCCCACTGTCAAACATGGTGGTGGCAGCATCATGGTTTGGGCCTGCTTTTCTTCAGCAGGGACAGGGAAGATGGTTCAAATTGATGGGAAGATGGATGGAGCCAAATACAGGACCATTCAGGAAGAAAACCTGATGGAGTCTGCAAAAGACCTGAGACTGGGACGGAGATTTGTCTTCCAACAAGACAATGATCCAAAACATAAAGCAAAATCTACAATAGAGTGGTTCACAAATAAACATATCCAGGTGTTAGAATGGCCAAGTCAAAGTCCAGACCTGAATCCAATCGAGAATCTGTGGAAAGAACTGAAAACTGCTGTTCACAAACGCTGTCCATCCAACTTCACTGAGCTCCAGCTGTTTTGCAAATATTTCAGTCTCTCAATGTGCAAAACTGATAGAGACAAACCCCAAGGACTTACAGCAGTAATCGCAGCAAAAGGTGGCTCTACAAAGTATTAACTTAAGGGGGCGGAATAATTTTGCACGCCCAATTTTTCAGTTTTTGATTTGTTAAATATGTTTGAAATATCCAATAAATTTCATTTCACTTCATGATTGTGTCCCACTTGTTGTTGGTTCTTCACAAAAAATTACAGTTTTATATCTTTATGTTTGAAGCATGAAATGTGGCAAAAGGTCAAAAAGTTCAAGGGGGCCGAATACTTTCGTAAGGCACTGTAAAGGTCACGATTTCAATTCCTTTTGATACATTTAATGCGCTGAAAAAGTAATGCAAGTCTAAATAAAAATAAAAATTATGCAGACAAAAATTCCTCAAAACTTAAATACACCATGTGCTGTATTGTATCAAAACAGGTTCTAGTGCAAAGTATTCAAATGCTAAGCTCTTTAGACCTTTAAAAAAACTGTATTTAAGTTTAGTTTTTAGTGTAGTATGTTTGAGTTCCTTACATTCTTATTTTCTTTAAAAATGTACATCATTACACAGTAATGGCAGCTCAAACGGACTAGACTAAAGTGAGAAAGCCAATGCGCTGACTCCATGTTTAAAAGGCCAATACTCGACTCGTGCATTTAACAGTAACACATGCAAGCTGCTGCTTTCCCATAAGGAGCTCTCCTATTAACGTGTCAGAATCTCACATACATTTGATACAGCTTAATCCCTACTGAGTTTACCTGATAAAGTGTTCAAAACTATACTTTTATGTTACAACAAAAGCAAAATTGATTTTTCTTATGTTTATCAGAGGCAAAGCTTTTTTTTTTTTTACCTTTTCTGTCCTGCTCGCTGACAGCTGTATGAGAGGCGCCGTAGATGCAGCTCATGTTGTTTGTTTCCAGACACCAGAATCTTCCTCTGGTCATTATAATCCGTAGCCATACCCTGCCGCAGCTGATCTGTGCGAAGGTGGTGTGTTTTCTTGTTTCTCGACGTGTCCCGGTGCACGAAGCTAATAATGCTACAAACACCCTCTGGCTAACACACGTGTGGCTCCCTCTGCCCCCCAGGCAGACACACAGAAGGGAGGGGTGTGGTGGGGAGGAGTTTCTCTCTGGTCAGAGGGGGCTGCTGTTTCTCAGTGGAAATGGCTGATAATAGCTAGCGGGCCGCCGTGGTACATCTACAATATTTCTTTGATTCTTATCGAACATATTTGCGTATTGGATCGAGGAGGACGTATCGAACTATTCAATACATTATCGAGAATCGTTGCATCACTACAGTATATGTGCCATTTCAAAATGGACTGGATTAAATTACATGGCAGTCAGCTGGATGTAAATCCTTCACTGGAGGATACTTCTGTGTTGTCTAGAAAAGTACTACCGACCACTAAGGAAGGAACTCGGGTAAAGCTGCTGCTGCATATACTGCATTTGCAAAACTAGCTACACTAGCTATTACACCTTAGTATATATATTACGCCTTACTATATTACTGTGCGGACGTCAAAGTGCTCCTAAGGTGTTATTAAGCCTTACAGTATAGTACCCTTTTTATCCGCTTGTTTAATTTTGTGTAACTATACTTGGATCATGTAAATGCTCACGTAACCGTACATTTAAATAGGGAAAACGTGGAAGAGCTTGGTGGCTTCTAACTTCACCCCCGTGTGGGTCCATGAAGAAAGAAGGAGGAGAGGCTGAATGCTAACAAGATGTTTGGTGTTTTTGGGTGACTGAGCTCACGCACTTTTCGATGAATCGTTACATCCCCATTTAAAAGCGTAAACTTTTAGGTTCAAACCGGATAATTTCAGAGCGTGCTCTAGGGGCGTGACTTCGTATTTACATATTGGGTAAACACCGCGGAGCAGGAGGCACAGCTGCTTTGGTTTGCGTTGTTGACACATGCTTTAACAAACAAATGCCATGCAAAAAAGGCAGTTTTATACATACGCCTGTTGTCCATCGGTTTTTCAGGTGTAAAAAGTCTTGTTTTGTCAGAGAAATAGCGCACGCCGTGGGGGCGTGTCATGTGCGTGTGTGGCTTCATGACTATGCAGCGCTTCCCTGTGTGTTGCTGTCGGAGGCCGCTGGGCTGCTGAGCAGAAGACACGCAAAGGTTACTTCAGACGAGTGAGTTTGTTTATTTGACAGTCATATAGTCCACGAGGAATGAACCTGCTATTTACACAAAATCAAGCTCTCTACAAACTTAACCTACTCCATCAATGTAGTCAGCACATCCCTAGCTTTCAGCCACTTCTTATTTGAGAGAGATCCGCTTCATATCTTTGGTTTTATGGCCAGATAAAGTTTTTGCAGCGAAACGTAAACAATACGTTGTGATGTCGGCCTTTTCCTCTCGTGAATGAGAGTGTATGTGCATTACTAAAGTAGCACAGTTACAATACACAATTATTTATAATACAAAAAGCTACACTAACAAAAAAAATCTACCTAAATGCTATAACTAATCGCAAACTTGATAATCGAATAAAATACTCTCTCGCTATTCCTTCTCCAACTCGCTACGGGGCGTGAGCGAGACTGGACCGCTTTTATAGCCCAGAGCGGCAGGGCAACTGTCTGCCTGGGCAAATAGTTATGGAGGACCGTGGCTGCCAAAACAATAAATATATAAATATATATATAAATAATAAAATAAAATAAATGTATGTATGTATTTTTGTATTTGTTTTTGTATTTATTCATTTATTTGTATTTATTTAATTATGTATTTATTTTCATATTTATTTATTTATGCATGCATTTATTTTTGTTTTTATTTATTTATTTCTGTATTTCTGTATTTCTCTTAATGTATGCAAATCATGGGGCGGGTCTGGATGCCGCTGCTGTAAGGTGATTGGTTCATCTTTCTCCACGCACACATGCCTTGTCCAGCACAGACACAAACACGAGCTCTGCTTCAGTCTGTTGACAGTGGCACAGAGCGGGTCATCTGGTGACTGGAGGATCGGCAGTTTGAATCCCGCAGGGGCACACTGTTGTTGTGTCCTTGGGCAAGACACTTCACCTGCCTTGCCCCCAGTATCTGCGTACACTGTTGTATGAATGAGCGTGTGAATGGATTAGTGGATCCTTGCTGGAAAGCACTTTGAGTGTAGAGTTGGTAGAGCCTCCAGCAGAGACATTGCCAACATGAACTCTGCTTTATAGCCTAGGGCTTTTCCACCAACATTAGGCGCTCAAATTGCTTTCAGCAAGGATCCACTCACCCATTCACACACCCATTCATACAAACAAAAATAAATACAAAAATACAGAAATAAATGCATGCAAATTTTATCTTTATTTTATTTATATATTTATTTATTGTTTTGGCAGCCACGGTCCTCCATAAATAGAATGGCGCCAAATTCAAAAATCAAATGCAGTAAAGTCAGATCGCCTGTAGATGGCGCCTCACTGACGGTTTTAGGCAGAAAGTTGATCTTTCAACTAATTTGCAGTAAAGTGCCAAAATTATGACCAGGATATGTAGACAACACTATTGGACACTCATTTATACAGTTTATCAGCAAAAAAAAAGTGGATTTGAGGGTGAGTTTTCCTTTAAGCTCACTTCAAAAATGTCTAACAGCCTACTCTCTAAACCAAGGGCGTCCAAACTACAGCCAACTTTTAAATGGCCCGCTTCAAATCCTTCACAGAGGTACATGGGAGATGTGTTTGTTTAATCTGCAAAGATACTTTTGCAGTAATGAACACAATTTTAATAATCACAATTCCTAATAAATTCAGTCAGTTTGTCATGTTAAGTTACTGTAGGCTATAGATCTCAGTCTGTGCTGGTGAGTAATTGTGTTATTTCGCTGTGGATTACCTTTTTCCTTTTGTCAAAATTATGATTTTTTTTTACTTTAAGCATATTCTGGGCTCGAAATTGCGACCTTTTTATTTGCATACACTCCCAAATGTATGCCTTTGCTATGTAAATATATGATTACTCGCATGTTTGCGACTCCCATAGTAAATGCTCCGGTCCACCTTAAAAGAAAGTATTCTCGTGCTACCTTAAACAAACCTTGCGTCATTGTTTTACAAACGCTGCCCGTCAGCAACAGAAATGTTCTGTTCTAAAATAGTTCGAGAGCATATCGTAAACTCCAATCCGTCTTCCCTTTTGGCTCAGCGCTAATGTCCTTCCTCCCAGTCCCACGCGCTGGGCCGACCTGCACCAGCCCAGTGCCTCTACTCTCATTCATCTGCCTGTTTTCATTCAATGTGCCAATGTTTTTAGTTTAGTTTATTCATTTATTTCAATAGGGACAATGTGTTAATTAAAGATGCTTTGCACCAGATTTAGCTTGAGCTAGTTTACATCTGCAGTCCCTGAGCAGGTGAGTTACAAAATGTACAATATAAAATATATTTATCCACTCAAATACAAATATTCATTCATTCACCCGTTACAGCCATCAGTCCACATAGAATCATGCTGAAATAACTACATAAAACATCACTGACATGACTGGTTTTCCAACAGCACTTTGTATTACGAGAGAATTCTTTCAGGTCTAAACAAAGTTTCAGATTCTGTGGGAGTTTGTTCCATTCTTTGATGCCTTTGAATGAGAAGGATGTCGGTGAAAAGGCTGAGCTACGTTTAGGCCTTACTCTACAGTCAATGTGACTCGTGGACCTGGAGCTCCTGGTCATCTGCTCAGAACAGAGCTGGACAAATGTTTTCAGTGGTGGAGGTGCAGTATTATTCAAAATTTAAAAAAACTAATTTGTGTATACGATTAAATTATCAAAGTTAAACGTACTGTATTTTCCAAGGATCAGACAGTGATGGATCTCAGTGGCTTTTTGTCGAACACTTTAACAGCTTGATTATATAGAGATGTTAGAGGTTTTATTGTCTCACTCCTCTGTGACCAACAAGAAATACAGTCATTAATATGAAGAATTATTATTGCCTCCAAGTAAATGTTTGCAGCATCATGAGTCAGTGTATTCCTAATATGTTTAAAAACATCCATCCATCCATCCATCCATTTTCTTCCGCTTTATCCGGGGCCGGGTCGCGGGGGCAGCAGTCTCAGCAGAGATGCCCAGACTTCCCGATCCACGCACACCTCTTCCAGCTGTTCTGGGGGGACCCCGAGGCGACACCAGGCCAGCACGGAGACATAGTCCCACCAGCGTGTCCTGGGCCTTCCACGAGGCCTCCTCCCAATAGGACATGCCTGGAACACCTCCCGAGGGAGGCGACCAGGAGGCATCCGATACAGATGCCCTAGCCACCTCAGCTGGCTCCTTTCGACGTGGAGGAGTAGCGGCTCGAGTCCGAGCTCCTCCCAGGTAACTGAGCTCCTCACCCGATCTCGAAGGGTGCGCCCAGCCACCCTGCGAAGGAAACTCATTTCGGCCGCTTGTATTCGCGATCTTGTCCTTTCGGTCATTACCCAAATCTCATGACCATAGGTGAGGGTGGGAACGTAGATCGATCGGTAAATCGAGAGCTTTGCCCCCTGACTCAGCTCCCTCTTCACCACAACGATCCGATACAGCGACCGCATCACTGCTGACGCCGCACCGATCCGTCTATCGATCTCACGCTCCATCCGTCCCTCACTCGTGAACACGACCCCGAGATACTTGAACTCCTCCACTTGAGGCAAGGACACCCCACCGACCTGAAGCGGGGAAGCCACCTTTTTCCGGTGGAGAACCATGGCCTCAGATTTGGAGGTGCTGATCCTCATCCCGGCCGCTTCACACTCGGCTGCAAACCGCCCCGGTGCGCGCTGGAGGTCCTGATTTGAGGAAGCCAACAGAACAACATCATCTGCAAACAGCAGAGATGAGATTCTGAGGTTCCCAAACCGGACACCCTCCGGCCCCTGGCTGCGCCTAGAAATTCTGTCCATAAAAGTAATGAACAGAACCGGTGACAAAGGGCAGCCCTGGCGGAGCCCAACACGCACCGGGAACAGGTCTGACTTACTGCCGGCAATGCGAACCAAGCTCCTGCTACGGTCATACAGGGAACGGACAGCCCTTAGTAGAGGGCCCCGTACCCCATACTCCCGGAGCACCCCCCACAGGGCACCACGAGGGACACGGTCGAACGCTTTCTCCAGGTCCACAAAGCACATGTGGACTGGTTGGGGGAACTCCCACAAACCCTCGAGCACCCGATGAAGGGTATAGAGCTGGTCCAGTGTTCCACGACCAGGACGAAAACCGCATTGTTCCTCCTGAATCCGAGGTTCGACTATTGGCCGGATCCTCCTCTCCAGCACCCTGGAATAGACCTTACCAGGGAGGCTGAGAAGTGTGATCCCTCTGTAATTGGAGCACACTCTCCGATCCCCCTTCTTGAAGAGGGGGACCACCACCCCGGTCTGCCAATCCAGAGGCACTGTCCCCAACCGCCACGCGATGTTGCAGAGACGTGTCAGCCAAGACAGCCCTACAACATCCAGAGACTTAAGGTACCCGGGACGAATCTCGTCCACCCCCGGGGCCTTGCCACCGAGGAGCTTTCTAACCACCTCGGTGACTTCAGCCTGGGTGATGGACGAGCCCCCCTCCGGGTCCCCAGCCTCTGCCTCCTCATCGGGAGACGTGGCGGTGGGATTGAGGAGATCCTCGAAGTACTCCTTCCACCGCCCGACCACCTCCCCAGTCGAGGTCAGCAGCCCCCCACCCGCACTGTAAACAGTGTTGGTGAAGCACTGCTTCCCCCTCCTGAGGCGCCGGATGGTTTGCCAGAATCTCTTCGAGGCCGACCGATAGTCCTCCTCCATGGCTTCTCCAAACTCCTCCCAGACCCGAGTTTTTGCCTCTGCGACTGCACGAGCTGCAGCACGCTTGGCCTGCCGGTACCTCTCAGCTGCCTCCGGAGTCCCACAAGCCAACAAGGCCAGATAGGACTCCTTCTTCAGCTTGACGGCATCCCTTACTTCCGGGCGCCACCACCGGGTTCGGGGGTTGCCGCCGCGACAGGCACCAGAGACCTTACGGCCACAACTACGAGCAGCCGCATCGACAATGGAGGAGGAGAACATGGTCCACTCGGACTCCATGTCCCCTACCTCCCTCGGAATCTGGGTGAAGCTCTTCCGGAGGTGGGAGTTAAAGACCCTACTGACAGAGGGATCCACCAGACGTTCCCAACAGACCCTCACAACACGTTTGGGCCTGCCAGGTCTGACCGGCTTCTTCCCCTGCCAGCGGATCCAGCTCACCACCAGGTGGTGATCGGTTGACAGCTCAGCCCCTCTCTTCACCCGAGTGTCCGAGACACGCGGCCGGAGATCAGATGACACAACTACAAAGTCGATCATCGACCTCCTGCCTAGGGTGTCCTGGTGCCACGTGCACTTATGGACATCCTTGTGCTCGAACATGGTGTTCGTTATGGACAAACCGTAACTAGCACAGAAGTCCAATAACAGAACACCACTCGGGTTCCGATCGGGGAGGCCGTTCTTCCCCATCACCCCCACCCAGGTCTCACTGTCGTTACCCACGTGGGCGTTGAAGTCCCCCAGTAGAACAATGGAGTCCCCAGCCGGAGCACTATCTAGTACCCCCCCCCAGGGACTCCAAGAAGGCCGGGTACTCTGCACCGATGTTGGGCCCGTAGGCCGAGACAACGGTGAGAGACCTGTCCCCGACCCGAAGGCGTAGGGACGCGACCCTCTCGTTCACCGGGGTGAACTCCAACACGTGACGGCTGAGCTGGGGGGCTATGAGCAAACCCACCCCAGCCCGCCGCCTCTCCCCGCGGGCAACTCCAGAAAAATGGAGCGTCCAGCCCCTCTCCAGGAGTTGGGATCCGGAACCCAGGCTGTGCGTGGAGGTGAGCCCGACTATATCTAGCCGGTATCTCTCTACCTCCCGCACAAGCTCAGGCTCCTTCCCCCCCAGCGAAGTGACGTTCCATGTCCCGAACGCCAGAAGCTGCGCACGCGGACCAGGTCGTCGAGGCACCTGCCTTCGACTGCCACCCAGTCCTCTCTGCACCCGACCCCTACGGATCCCTCTGCGGGTGGTGGGTCCACAGGAAGGCGGGCCCACGTCGTCCGTTCGGGCTGTGCCCGGCCGAGCCCCGTGGGCAGAGGCCCGACCACCAGACGCTCGCATTCGAGCCCCAACCCCAGGCCTGGCTCCAGGGTGGGGCCCCGGCTGCGCCATACCGGGCGACGTCACGGTCCTTGTTAGTATACTGTCCATAGAAGTCTTTGAACTGCTCTTCGTCTGACCCGTCACCTAAGACCTGTTTGCCATGGGAGACCCTACCAGGGGCATAAAGCCCCAGACAACATAGCTCCTCGGATCATTCGGGCACTCAAACAACCCCACCACGTTAAGGTAGCAGTTCACGGGGTTGAGCAGTTCACGGGGTTGTTTAAAAACAGACAAACTATTTTAGTGTGTTGCAGATTTTCTTAACAAAACAAGGCCTAGATATTAAAATTCCTTCACTACTTTTATTTGACTCTGGTTTACATAAATGCATGGAAAGGAGGACTTCAGTTTTTGAGTTTTGGTAAAATACATCGCTACGTTTTTATTTACATCAAGTGTAAGCGAGGCAGAGGAAAGCCAGTTTGAGATGTTTCCCATGACATTGGTTAGTTTATTGGCTACACTGGTCGCATCACTTCCATGCACGTAAACTACAGTATTGTCCACATACATCTGTATGTCCACCTCACCGCTCACCAAAGGGAGATCATTTATGTAAAGCGCAAACAGCAATGGCCCAAGAACAGAGCCTTGTGGGACCCCATGTCATTAGCCTTAGATGCAACTGTAGTCTCTTTATGAGCAAACGAGGAATATATATAATTCATAAACTCATTGGGACTGGGGGCATCTCTTAAATGACCCTCGATGTCAGGAGGAGAAGCAGCGCAAACCTCCATCCAACCCACTCGGCCCCTCGTGCAGCGCTGAAAGCAAATCATCGCCGCTCCCGTAATATACAAAACGTAAAGTCACAAACGCAATGTTTCAAATGTTCTGGTTAAAGATTTTGCCGCGTGTAGCGCGATCTATGGAGCTGTCCCCGCAGCACAGAGTGAGGAGAGTGAAGGTGCAGAGTGAGGAGACGAGATGCAGTGAGTGCTTGAAGCAGGGGCGGACCAGAGAAAATCAGGGATTGGGAGGAACAAAATCTGGTGTCCCATTTACAGTGTTAGAATATAATGAGTTTTGTGGATTTCTGAATCAATGCAAACAGCTAAAATAACACATCTAAAATGCAACAGAAGGCTGGAGGTGCATGTGATATGTTTAAATTCCCCTCTTCCTTTTAAAGGACCTGTATCATGCTATTTTAGCCATTCCAAAGTAAAGTATAGGCATTTATATGATATATTGTACCTCTACCACTACGGAGCACTAATTTTTGTGATAAATATAAGTATTTTCTGGAGGTATTTTTCCAACCCGGAAGACAAAACGCTTGGATTCAGTTAACTCCGCCCCCTCTCGCCGCTCATACAACTTTAGCAGTAGTAGAAATATATATATCACAGCAAAAAGTGAAGTTATTTCATGATGTTGTTATAAGGAGTTAACATGTGCAACACAGCTTCATGGCTAAATGGCTAACACACATGCATTTTGATCGACTCACCACTCTGATGTTTCCATTATAGGACTTGCGCTGGTTATAAAAGTTAATCCACTTTGATTCTGGCCAAGGTTCATCAGCATCCATCAGTACAGGCACAGACAAACACTATTGTGGCTGATAGTCGCTGAATCCCGGAGGGAAAGTCCAACTTCTATGGCCTCTTCTTTAGGAAGATTGAATAAAGTCCTGTCCTCGCAGCCAAACGCGGTTTTCTCCGTGACATTATCATGAGGTAAGAAAAAAGAGCAGGTGTCCAGACTCCAGAGTAGGTTAGAAAAAGCTCCCTCTTCACAACTTTTGGTGCAACATGACATGACCATCTGTTCAGACCGTTCGGACGCTCAGGGGGAGCGTTTGTTTTCGGTACAGGGGCAGCGCAGCGTCAGGCACTTCCTTTTTTTTTTTTTTTTTCCTTTTTTTTTTTTATTTATTTTTTCTTACGACAGAAATAATGAAAAAAGCAGTTTTACAAATGAAAATCAGGCCGTAAGGCATTAGATTACAGACGTCGAGCACTTCCGTTCCGCTGTGACGACACAACTGAACATGCCAGTCGTTTACCAGGAGAGGGCGGAGCAGCTGCTCAGAGAGCAGGATTCAGGAGGATTACTGAGAACTGCGTGAATGAATCCAAAAACCACTCTGGGGGTGTTTTTGAGAAGGAAATAGCATAACAACATGGTTAAAAGCTCCAAAAAGTTGATTTTGCATGATATAGGACCTTTAAAAGCTTCCCTGTTTTTTTTTTTTGGTTATGCTCCTAAATATTTGACAGCGCTCGTATTAATGCATTAATGCTTTTTAATGCATTACACTATGTAGGGCTTCATAATACATTATACATGAAAAAAATAAATAAAAGAAAAGAGGAAATTGTACATAAATTGATATTATACTGAGGATGGTAATGACAGCAAGATCACGAAGTATAATATAAACTGCTGCATAGTAACGTCCCTTTATAATATTAAAATAGTGACTTCCGGTAATGTTACACTAGTGATTTTAGTAATGTACCAATGTTTGGCATTGGTAACATTATAAATATATTAATGAATGAAGAGATAATATTTTTATATGATGTTTTGTTCCTTTGGCTATTTAGCAAACTAACCAAAAGTTTTCATTCAGTGCAGTATAAAGGTGTGGTTTCCCCAAAAAAGTCCTTTGTTTCAGGGAAGATTGAGACACAGCGACCCCCACCCAGTCCACTGGCCACATGGTCAATAAAGGGTTCAAATTACAAGGGAGACCAAGGTGGAGCTGAATGCACAGCTGTGGGAGCCAATGGGAACGATGAAAACATTACATGTGGTCTTAGACTCATAAATCTTGTAAACAATGGAATGTGTAAAAATACTGTGCTTCCCCAGGAAGAGTCAGTATGCCCATTGGGAACGGCTGCTGACAGACACATTTGATAGGGCACTGGGAAAGACAGAATTCTGTATTAAGATGACATGTTAGGGAATAAAGCGTCTAAGTTGAACTCCTTGATTTGTCATCAATTCCTGGTATGTATTTTTATTAGTTTTACGTAGCGTAGAAATTTGACGGTTCTGAACTCCTTTTTCAGTTTGAATGCGCAGTGTTGTCAATTAAAGGTAATGTTTAAAATAGGGGAAAAGTAAACTCGTCGTAGTGATACTCTTTATTGTGTACAAGGACAACACAGGAAAACGGCTGTTTTTCTTCATTTGGTGACCGCGACGGGCTGAAGGGGGTGCTGAAGAGCCGTCAAACGGAGACGCGACGAGGTTCGGTCTTCGAGAAAAAAAAAACCCACTTTTGCGGCAGGCATACCAGGTCCTTATCATTCCACATCATACAACAACAATTTCATGGACGTCCATCTAGAAAAGGTAAGACTGCTTTTGACCCCTACTATTGTGTGAGTCTCAAAGTACGTCTATTTGGCATATTTTTCCAAATTTTAGATTACTTTTTAACGGAGTTGTCTGTTGTGTGGTGTAATCTGTGAATTGATGGTGGAATTAAGGAAAGAAACGTTATAATTTGATAACTTAGATACCACAAAAAAAAAAGTGGGATAAATTGAAATTACGAGTAATTAACGGGCTGCGCGTTGGGGTTTTACCCCTGTAAAAGCTGAAATGCACGTAGGCAGAACCGCCCAAGGCCGTGGACGCACGGTCTGAAATAAAACGTTGAAATATAGTCGTTGACAGATTTGGGGTCTGTCTAAAATAAACGGTTGGAGGCCGTTAGGACGGGGATCCTATAAATTCTACATAGAAACAGGTTTGAGGCCTTTAGAACGGGGTTCTATAAATTCTAAAAAAAAATACGGGATTAAGTGGTATAAAAAAATTAATTAAAAAAAAAAAAAAAAAAAAAAAACGAAAAAAAACCCATAGTGAATTCGGTGAATTTATGTTTGGTTTTTGGAAATCATAAACGGTATTAAGGTGAGTTGGAGTGGTGGTAAGTATAAACTTGTGTGACGCGACAAAGAAGGTAAGAAAATGCTGGAATTAATGGACTGTGAAGGTTGGGGGAAGGCAGTCACGGAGGCGTCGCCTCTCTTAACAAAGACCACGCGAAAAGACTTGAACAAGGCGATTTTGGCCTGTTTTCAAGGCTTTGAGCTGCTTCAGAGGGACCCCACGGTCCCACATTCACTGGAGTTTTTCTGCGGGGTTTTGACTGGTGCAGTGGAGTTCTGCACGAGGGAATTGCAGGACGAGGACAAATTAAAGGGGAGTAATGGACTCTCGAAGAGTGAGAAGAAACTGCTGAAACTCACGATCAGTAAGTATCAAAAACTGAGAAAACGCATCGACCCGGTCCTTGCACTTGCTTCAGCACAATGGTTGAAAGAGAGACAGGTTTTTTCCCCAACTCAAGGGGGAGGGGTTCAAAAGTCCCTCCCGAGAGGAGGGGCTCCCGCCGTGGAGCCGAAGGCCCCTGCTACAATCTCCCCCACTTCAGGGGGAGGGATTCAAGAGCCCCTCCCGAGCGGAGGAGCTCCCGCTTTGGCCCCACAGGCCCCTCCTCCGTATGACCAGAGCGGAGCGTGTGGGTCCTCTCTATACCCACAGTTAACCCTTCATGGACTGGTGGACGTGGACGTGGCGGCTTCAAACTTGTTATCAGCGGACGAGCATAAACATGTTAGGTCCTTGATAACACGCGCTTACACTGACTCCAAGACAATACCAAGGGATCCAGGCGGACAGTTGTGGGGGACAAAGGTGGTGGAACAAACAGAAAAATGCGCCAAGGAAACAATGCAAGCCCTTGAAGAATTGAAGACACACTCGCTGTCTCAGACACAGAAGGTGACTGAAGATCATCTGAAAGCGCAACAACAATTAATGGAAAGATTTAATGAAGAGACGGAAGCAAGAAAGGCTGAGGTTCACGAGCTGACTGAAAGGCTACAGGAACTCGCGCTTAAGGCCAACGTGGCCCAGCCGGCCCCAGTGGTGAAACAAAAGAAGACAGTAACTGAAAAGATTAGTCTTTCCCAGTTCTCGGATGATAGCGAGGACGAAGGCCACTGTCGGGCCAATGTGGAGTCATACAAAATATCGGATGAATTAAGCGCACTTTACACCGAAAAAAGAGGCGCTTTGGATCGCGTATTTGAACTTAAGAATAGAGACTATGAGGAGGATGAGGAGGAGGACTGGAAAGTGGAGCTGAAACAGGCAAAAAAGGTGGTAGCGGACCTACAGGTGAAAATTGAAAAAAAGACTAAGGAATTGGCCAAGCTCCCACAAGGAGCTACATATCGAGGTACTTATCCTCTTATTCAGACGGGACCCCCAGTAAATGCAGGGGGCCCGGTCCCAGTGGCCTATAAACCACTGAGTAGTATTGAATTACGACACCTTAGGGACACCTTACCCCCCCCTACAGGAAGGGGGCAAAAAATGGTTTAGCACATTAAAGCTACAATGCGCCAACGCGCAGCTGGCGGTCGGCGATATTAAGGGCCTGGTGTCCGCGTGTGCAGCCCCTCACGCTGTAAGCCACCTACTGAGAACCGCGAACCTGCACAACGCGCAGGTCCATGAACCCTTTGATCCACTGGCAGAGAATTTCCTGACAGTAGTGGATCTTATGTATCCACCACCATCCCCCCAACCTCCCACATTCCCATCATTTGTACCGGGCACCTGCCCTACCCAATTTCTGGATAAATGTATCCAACTTTACATTGCATCCATGCATGTACACCCGTACAGACACCCACAGACATCCTGTCTGTTCCTTCAGAACGTGCTGGACGTTCTTCCAGAACCTATTAAGACCTGTCTGACCAATGTCCCAGGACTGACTTCAGACTCAACCACATTTCTGACTCATTTCAAACATCACGCTGAAATTTTCAACAAAAAACACAGTGCCAGACAAAGTAACATTGAAATCATGCAGGAAGAGCTGCTGAAGAATCAGCTTAACCAGACACGGCAGCAATTAACGGCTGCCAAAAAAGATAACAAAAAGACACAAATGGTGGCAACAACTCCCACACACACACCCCTGACACCTGTCCCTACACCAGCAAGCTTCCTATATACGCCTCCCAGAATCAGCCCTTAGGGCCAACATCACAAATGCACATTCATGTTCATAGCATAGGAGGAAACTCAGGGGGTAGGGGTAGAGGCAACAAAAGGGGACGATCAAGAGGCAGGGGGTCCGGCGGTACGGGCTATGGGGCTATTGGAGCTGGGCGGGGCCAAGAGCACAACCAGGCCTGCTTTCACTGTGGGGCGCAGGATCATTGGGCCAGAGACTGTACCCAAGGTGGCCAACAGGCGGGCTGCTTCAACTGTGGGGACCCCAGTCATTGGTCTAGGGATTGTCCCAACCCACCTGCTCGTGTGCCTTTGGGAGGAGCGCGTGGGGCACCACAGCTCCGACATCCGGCAGGGGGACCTGGCCGTTCTGGACCAGCCCCGTGGTTTCGTGGGGGCGGTGGTGGCAACTATCCAGTACACGACACTCATGGTTGCCTCCCATACGGTCAAGAGGACTTCTACTAGGGGTGCCCAGTGAGTCCTGGACCCACCCCAGAACCATTTGTCCCAGTAGAGGTGGGTGGGGAAACGTTGATGATGCTCGTGGATACGGGAGCTACTCATTCCCTGACTAGAAAAGCAACACCACACATGCTAAGTGACAAAAGCATTAACCTTTCAGGACTCACGGGAAAGGCAACCCCTCTACGCATGACCAAAGAACTGACTTTCAAACTGGCTGGACAGACTTTCAAATCGTCATTGATATATTCACCCCAGACTCCGGTGAATCTGCTTGGTCGAGACATCCTTCAAGCTACAGGAGCCATTATTAACTGTTCCCCTGACGCCATGTATGTTACGTGGCCAAACGGATATTCCATCACCTGCACGGTCGCATGGACTTTATGTTTTTCGGGAAGAGCGTATGGCTGAGGGAGTGTCAATCTATTGGCTACTCCTAGAGCCAGGGACTCCTGACATGACTGGACTCTACGCAAAAATGCTCGAATGGAAACCATGGTTCACTATGCTCCACCCATATGCCCCTCCAATTGATCCACTGCACTGCACTCTCTTCTATGACAGAAGTGCTGACGCCCAATACCAGTTGGCTTTTGATAGTGAGGTTAGAGGTAATACATATACTATCACATCCACACATTTGTATGTACATGAATCAGGTGTTGTTGCCCCAGTTGTTCTGCCGGAAAACATAAAATGTTTCTATAAAAGAGACACTCTTACTGACCCACACGTGTCACTGTTCTTAGGCCCTGGCCATGAGGCCAGGGAGTTGGGTCCCCTAACACATAAACTTAACAAGGTTCTGGACTGGGAGCAGACTGGTATGGATGGGGTAATGTACAGTTCCAGTACACAGGCATACAAGGTCGAGTTAGGTTTAGCGATAGACGAAACAATGGCTGAAGAAGAGATTCTTTCTCGGTCTCATGGCCGCGAGTTGACCGACCATGAAGGTGCGGAGGACATGTTAAAGCGCTTCTCAGAGGACTTGTGGGCGAGGGGCCCATCGGACATCGGTTATTGCACGAAAGTGGACCCGGTAACTTTGGATGTTGCCCCGGGGTCTCGTGTTTATGTCCCGCAAAGACCTTTTCGTAAAGAAAAACAGCGGGAGGGCATTGAAACTGCCCTGACAGACTTATGGGAAGCTGGGGTATTAGAGCTTTCTGATTCTCCTTGGAATACTCCTTTAAACCCAGTGCCAAAGCCTGATGGCACTTTTAGACCTGCACATGACCTAAGAAAGGTAAATGAAGTCACAACCACACCTCTCTTGCCTGTTCCAGACCCTCACAAATGTCTCTCTATCCTGACTCCTGTGATGAAGTACTTTACAGTCATTGACCTGAAACATGCATTCTTCACCATTCCCTTGGCTAAGGAGTGTAGATATCAATTTGCATTTACATATGGTGGAGTGAAATTGCAGTACAAGGTCTTACCTCAAGGTCATCGGAACTCACCAGGAATCTTCAATAAAGTTTTGAAGGACTGTTTGTCCCCTATTGAAGTACTTCCCGGTGCTGTTGTGTCACAGTACGTTGATGATATTTTAATTGGCGCTGAAAGTGCCAAAGATTGTTTGGACGTGACGGCCGCTGTCCTGTCACGTCTCCTTGAATGTGGCTTTAAGGTCTCAAAGGAGAAGCTACAATGTTGCCGAGCCCAAGTTCTCTTTTTGGGTAAGGTTATTTCGGCTGGTCATATTACCCCTAGTGCCACCCAGAGGCAGTCCATTCTTACAGCCGACCGTCCGGATACGGTACGGTCCCTTCTTTCCTTTTTAGGGTTGGCGAATTACTCCAGACACCATGTCTTGGACTACACAGGTAAGACTGCTCCCTTGCGAGAAATCATCCGCGCAGCTGGGGTTCGAGATCTCCGAGCCTCCCTGTCTTGGACGGAGGAGGCTGACAAAGCCTTTACTGACCTAAAGGCAGCTTTGGCTTCCTGTGCGGACCTTGCCATTCCTGATTACGGTAAGCCTTTTCATCTTGATACCACCATCACCAATTGCTCCGGACATGCGGTCTTGTGGCAGAAAGGAGCGAGTGGTCAGCGTAATATCATACTTTACGCGTCCACCTTGTTGGACCCAATTGCCAAGAAGGCCACTGATTGTGCGCTGTATGCTGATACATTGGCTTCCTTATTGAAGAAGGTGGCTCATGTAGTGATGGGTCATCCATTGGTGGTGTATACCTCTCACTCGGTGGTAGCTTATGTACAATCTAAAACCTTTGCCCTGACTCCTCAAAGACAATTGAGACTTGCAAGGGAACTGGCTGCCCCAAATTTAACTTTTGCTGCCGATGACGCTCCTAACGTTTCGGCAGGGCTGACCCTTACTGGCTCCCCACATTGCTGTGAGTCTTTCTCTCAATCTCAGGTTCGGATTAGGCCTGACTTATCAGACCAACCTTTACCGGGCTCTCGTTTGCTTTTCACGGACGGACATTGTCACAGGCTCCCGGATGGGTCCCTGTCAGCTGGGGCTGCAGTTGTTGAACTTTCGCCACCGAACCACACTCGCACAGTTTCCAGCTGGGGCCCCTATGGTGGCTCCTCCGCCCAGTTTGCGGAGTTGATGGCGCTGAAATTGGCGTTGGAGGTTGCTTCGGGTCAGCGTGTCACGATTTACACCGACTCGGCTTATGTGTGTGGCCTAGTGTTGCGTGATTTGTCGTCTTGGAAAAGGAACGGCTTTTTGACCGCTAAGGGCACTCCTGTAGCCCATAAAGAACTTTGCGAAGAAGTAGCTGACAGTCTGTTGCTCCCTGCTGCTGTGGCGGTAGTGAAGGTTCCTGGTCATTCTAAGGCGGACACAATGACTGCCATTGGCAACAGGGCGGCGGATGTTGCGGCGAAAATGGCGGGTGATTATCATTTTGACTCTCCCGGTGAAGGGGAGTGTAATCCTTTGATGTTGGTAGGACTTCTTCAGGCTCCTTTGTTGGAGTCCTTGCAGCTGGTCTCGGATGTATGGGTCAGTATTTCTACAATTGACGGTCATGATGTTGCTCTGACTGACTCAGGTCATCTCTGGATGCCCATGGAAGTGTGGGATCGCTTGGGAACCTTGGTGGAGAACTTGCCGCCAGGCAGGGCGCACAGCCTTAAATTTCATTTAGACACCTTTTGGAAGCCCCACTTAACGCCTGTTGCTTTTCAGGGACTTCTGAGTGTCGACGAGTGCCGTTCTTATCATGATGAATACGGTGAGGACTTTTGGTCACGAAATCGCCTTGCTGACGCGTACGTTGATGGCGTCTATCGTGGCCCTAATGGCCTGCCATTCTTGACGCCATCGATGGAACAACGTGTTCTAGAGGAAATACATGGTTTGAATCACCTTGGTCCGAAGGGCATGGCCAGCATCTTGGAACAGTTCTACTACCATAAGGTGCCTCTCTTTTTGTGTAAAGACTTTGTACGTGCGTGTCAGACATGTGGTGCCTTTAATCCTCACCCACACCACAAACGAGGTGCGGGTGCGGTGAAAACTGGACGCTACCCTGGTGATGTGATCCAGATTGATTTCACGGACATGATCGTGCCTCACCAAGGTAAGCGATTTCTGTTGGGTATTGTAGACACGTTCTCGGGATAGCCGGCGTTCTTCCCATGCAAAAGGGAAAGCTCAGCTGAGGTCATGGCTGTACTTCTGAAAGACTGGATCCCTCTCTTTGGGGTTCCCTCGGAGTTACACAGTGATTCCGGGACCCACTTCACGGCCCATGATGTTAAGACTCTCTGTGGTCTCTTGGGTGTTCACAAATCGTTCTCCTGCGTATATTACCCTAAAGGTAACGCTAAAGTGGAGAGAATGAATCGGTCACTGAAGAGTGTTCTTGCCAAAATGCTGCGAGACAACCCTAAAGCCACTTGGTTGTCCTCGCTCCCCGCTGCGTTACTTCACCTTAGGTCCACTGTGAATAACACGACTCATTTCACCCCATTTGAACTTGTGTTTGGCAGGGCCATGCCCGGGTGCCTGCCTAAGTCTAACTCAGCGACCTTGCCTGAAGTTACTAACATCTTCCAGTTCAGACCGTATTTTGAGGCTCTCAATACACTTTTGAAGGAACTAACACCCATTGTGGCGACTGACACCACTGTTTCTGATTACACAGCGGACTTACCATCGAGGGTCTACATTAAAAACCACACCAGGACCTGTTGGAACGCTCCCAGATACTTAGGACCTTTTGAAGTGACTCAAAGGACTGCCACCGCAGTTAAGGTTGAGGGGCGTGACAACTGGTACCACTGGTCACACTTGAAGCCCTGTTCTGAGAAAACTGGCTTACATTGGACTCATACGCATCCCAGACGGTTGACACATCCTGCTGAATATGATAGTGGGTCTAACAGCCCCACTGAAGGGGGTGGGGGACACCAACCCCAACCCAGACGATCACAAAGACATAAAAAAAGACTAACAAATATGGACTTAAGGCCTGGGTTTTAAAACCAGGACCTTTAAGGTGTCCATACGGGGTGTGGGCCCTGACACTTGCTCTTTGCTTGCTCATCATACCAACAGTAATAAAAATAGACGATCCACATAGTTGTGAGGGACGGGTCAGAGGACACCCTATCAAAGAATTGAAATTGGCCCTCTACAAGGTATGCAAAGAAGTAGGTAAAACACCTGGAGAAAATCTGGTCATCTACTGCAACAATGCAGGTACAATGTTGGTGAAAATGAGAGAAGCAGTGTCGGACCAACACACCCTAGACTGGATCACCCATTGTACAGAAAAAATGATAAAAACATGGGAAAACAAAGAAGGAACAAATTATGCTGTTTTGAAACCTGTGATTTATGATGTATCTAACATGTCTGTTTCCACAGAGGGAGATGGATCTAGGAAGCGACGGTCTTTCGATACGGGGGGTCATAAGCCAGGAGAGAATAAATGGGTAAAATTAGCTAAGCACACGGCCACGATTACCAACTCAACCCCGCCCTGTTGGGTGTGCTCCCTCAGGCCCCATCATGCTGCAGAAGTGCCGTCCACTGTCCCAGTCCCGATTTCGGTAAGGGCCTCGGTTTGTCTATTGTGGCTCTACCATTGGTGGAGGTGGACTGATAGGGTCCTACCGGGGTGCGAGCCATACAAAAAGTATGCTAGTCCCTTACAATGGGTCTGGCCAGGGAATTGGACGACCGGAACCAATGACACCTTGAGGAAGGGGATACGGTTTGCTGGCGTGACACATTTTAGGAAGGAGCTAGTAGCGCCCCTCGGGTTTAAGCGGGAATGTGGGCAGGGGGACAGGTACTTGGGTAAAACATCGTGCTTAGATTACATAGGTGATGGGTTTTCTGTAAGAAACCAAACATGGGCCGAGAGAGTAGTGAAATTCCACAGTGACCTCGTAGAAAAAAGCGAGATAAAACATAGAAGGCATCCGTTTTTCGGACAAACATGGCCGTTGAACCGAACCACTTGGGCTAGGGTAGTGGAAATGACTCCCCTAACCTACTCCGCGGTAGTATCAGTCCCACTGAGAGGGGGATTTCCCACCCCGGTCGGACACATCTGGCTATGCGGCGATAATAGTTATTTGACCCTGCCGCGGGGGTGGTGTGGGACCTGCACTCTGGCTCGTTTGAAGCCCTCATCTATTGTGGTGTCAGATGCACTAATGCAAGACGCCGTACGAGCATATAGACACCATAACCTACATAAGCACGGCATGAGAAAAAGGGACACCCTGAAGGTGGGAGATCGTACCCTCGGTCAATCATACGTACCTTTCTCTGATAACGGCGGACGTAAGCCCCTGTTCGGAGATGGGAAAGGATTTATCGCCACGCTGATCCCTATGATCGGTGTGGCGGCCTCCATGCAGCGTCTAAATGAGGTATGGTGGATCCTGGAGGACCTAACTGAGGTAATAGGCGACATCTTGGACCAAATGGAACGGAGTCCAGAACTTAAGGCAGTGGCTGTTGTGGCTATGCAAAATAGAGTGGCGTTAGACGCGCTGTACGCTGAACAGGGTGGTATGTGTACAGCAGTTGGCCTTGACCACTGCTGTACTTATATTCCCGACGACACTGGCAATTGGACAGCCATTAAAAATAAAGTAAAGGAACTCAAAGACTTCCTCGCGTCTCAAGAAGACCAGGGTCCTCAGTGGACCTGGCTAAATTGGTTGAATTCCGGTTCCTGGATCCATATCCTTCAAAAGGTGGGTATTCTTATAGGTGTAATACTCTTGTTTTGTTGTGTTTTGTTTTGTTGTGTTGTGCCTCTCATTCGCAGCATGGTCTCCAGGGCTCTGGGTTCCACTGGGGGCATCTACACCATGGGTGATGCGTCCCAGGGGGACACGGAGCTCAGGACAAGGGAAACGCAAGAAGGGGGTGGTCCCAGCCTGTACTTGGAAAGAGTACGGCAGGCTTTGAAATATGAATGGAACGACCCCCGACAAGGCTGTGATGGAGAATATTGTGGTGGAGATAATATCTAAACAACACTGTTCGGTGTTGTTGTGCTTGTTGTGTTTTGTGTTGCAGGAATGTTTATTTTTGTGTCAAACAGAGACGGTCCCAGGGGGACGTAAAAGGTGAAATGTACCGTTGACACGGATTAAAAACCAGCCAAGTTCCGCTTGGAAAGATTAGTAAGCGGAAGTTACACATGGGAAGAGAGAGATGATTTTGTAACCACTCAGCGGCTGGTTGAGTATGCCCTACATAAAGTGAACATGTTTTTTGGTGTTATAATATGTGAAATTGTACTGTGATTTTTGATACAGGCTGTACTTTTGTGAACTTGAAAATATTATGGTTTTGTTGACCTCCTTTTAGAGGTCAGAAAGGGGTCTGAAGAGATAATATTTTTATACGATGTTTTGTTCCTTTGGCTATTTAGCAAACTAACCAAAAGTTTTCATTCAGTGCAGTATAAAGGTGTGGTTTCCCCAAAAAAGTCCTTTGTTTCAGGGAAGATTGAGACACAGCGACCCCCACCCAGTCCACTGGCCACATGGTCAATAAAGGGTTCAAATTACAAGGGAGACCAAGGTGGAGCTGAATGCACAGCTGTGGGAGCCAATGGGAACGATGAAAACATTACATGTGGTCTTAGACTCATAAATCTTGTAAACAATGGAATGTGTAAAAATACTGTGCTTCCCCAGGAAGAGTCAGTATGCCCATTGGGAACGGCTGCTGACAGACACATTTGATAGGGCACTGGGAAAGACAGAATTCTGTATTAAGATGACATGTTAGGGAATAAAACGTCTAAGTTGAACTCCTTGATTTGTCTTCAATTCCTGGTATGTATTTTTATTAGTTTTACGTAGCGTAGAAATTTGACGGTTCTGAACTCCTTTTTCAGTTTGAATGCGCAGTGTTGTCAATTAAAGGTAATGTTTAAAATAGGGGAAAAGTAAACTCGTCGTAGTGATACTCTTTATTGTGTACAAGGACAACACAGGAAAACGGCTGTTTTTCTTCATGAATAAGTAAGTAAGTAAGTAAATAAGTAAGTAAGTAAGTGCTTTATTGTTATTGCACAAGCGTACAACGAAATAGTGTTCAGGTGTTAGTCCTGAGCTGCTGCGACTGAGCCGCGCTGCCACTGTGTCAACCTGATCATAAATTGTTACTTGCTCTGTACTAGACATTGTACAAGAAATGAAACGGCTGTTGTTGTGTTTTGTATCTACTCGTTTCTGTTTATTACTGGATGAGTTAATAGTGCTTTGTAAGTTTGGTCTAATTGTAATTGACTGGATATAGCTATTGTGAGTGTTGTAGTACATTATTTTGCTGTCGTTTCTTTATTATTGTTCTTTTTTATTTGTTGTTACTTTGCCCTATGTTCCCTTGTTTATGATTGTTTATGATTTGTTACCTTGCACTATGTTCCTTGCTTTGATTGCTAAATGGAAATGTTAAATTTTATTTTGGGGGTGGGCGCTTATAAGCCTTTGGCTTCGGCCCACTCCTTTTGAGCAGATTAACTGCTCAAATAAATAAATAAATAAATAAACTAAACTAAGTTATATATTTGACCTATACTGAGTGCGGCACAATTGTTTGTATATTTTTCTGTATCCAAAAGGTTTGGACACCCCTGCTCTAAGCCCAAAACAACATCCACCCTTTAAAATACAAATGAATACATTGTTTTATATAAACATGCTGAACATCTAATCAGAATCTATTCACTTTGTGTGAGATCTGTGTGTTATATTTGCTAATCATATATATATATATATATATATATATATATATATATATATTTTAGGGGTGTCCATGGTTAACCGATTAAAATTGCGTAACGGAGTAAAAGCATTTTGCTCGGTTAACTGGCGTGTATAATTTGCTGTGCCATTGAAAATACGTGTAATACATTTTTGTGATTGGTTAGTGCGCACACTAATGGTTAACCGAGTATTAACCGCTAAGGGCCTCGGTTAATAAAAAAACTTGAAAACGTGCAGCACATACATACATACATACGCGCTAATATATATATATATATATATATATATATATATAGTATATGCATATACAAATATATATATACACAATATATATATATTGGCTGGGATCGTTGTGCTGGCTGTTGCCATCATGTTGTTACGAATTGCCCTGCTACTGGCTCCAATAACATTAATGAAATTACGACGCATACAGGGGTGGGAACCTATAAGTTTACTTCCTCCCACTTCTTTTCGAGTTTTTTGTACAGTGTTATGTATGTATATATGGAAGCATGTGGAAATATCACGAACGCATGTTAAAAGTTTATAAAAGTGGCACGTGTTAATAAAAAACAAAAAAACAAGCGTGTATGAAATGTACATTGAACTCTGAATAAACAAACAATCATTCAAGAAAAAAAGCAGCGATACTTCGAACCTCATGACTATAGCCAATGCAAGTAAGCTAACGTTAGCGTTTAAGCTGACATGCTGATGTGGGGACTTTGGGTTGAGGCAGAAGGTAACGAGTCGTCCCATAGTGCAGCTGCAGCGCCACCGCCAGCGTATAAGCCGTGTCCGGATACCTCTGGCACTAATGTGTTACAGGGCTGCTGGAGGGCAGATTAAAGTTGGTCGCCAATGCAATAGATTCACTCTCGCTGCATTATTATGAATTTAACAATGATTACTGTCTGATGGCATTTTCCCAAATCTGCAGAGCGAAAGCAAACTGGAAGGATATAGAGGGTTTATCTAGTTACAAATATTTTAACACGGTTCTGGCTCTATAAATAGTACATGTAATAACCTCCAAACGATCACCAATTCATAGTTATAGTTCCTTTACTTTGATGTGAAAAGTTGCACTTTTGATATGGCTTTGTCTGTGTTTTACACTGTTACACTTTTTTTTAAACTATTTCAGTTTGTGTAGGACCATCAATGCTTATTAACACACATTTAAAAAAAATACAGCAATAATACAGAAAACCGTGATAATTTTGGTCACAATAACCGTGAGGTAAAATGTTCATTCCGTGACATCCCTAAAATGGTAAATGGTAAATGGTTTCAACTTATACAGCGCTTTTCCACCTACATTTAGGCACTCAAAGCGCTTTACAGCAAGGAACCTCTCACCCATTCATACACCAATGTACGCAGACACTGGCCAACAAACAAAAACAAAACAAGCCAAACATTATTATCATAATGATTTATTTTTTTTACCATTAAGCAGTAGGTTTGTCAAAGACCACAGAAAAGCCTTGATTTGATCCTCACAAAATGCGCACTTCTTAGCACAGTAATTGTATAGCGTTTTGCAATAATACAATGACTTAAAAGTAATCTCACAGGAACAGTTATTCTTCTTATTTCATGGTAAACTCATTATTACCATTAACTTTAACCCAGTAAAGACTGTAAAGCAGTGGTCGGCAACGTCCGGCCCGGGGGACAATTTTGGCCCGTTGCCAATATTTTTTGGCCCGCCAGAGGATATATATATATTTAAAAAAAAAAGCCTAACAGAGACTTAATTGTTCTTTATCCGCAAATGTTTTGCCCCTGATATTTGCTTGTGTTTAGCACAACACCATTCCACTGTCTAACTTCTAGATTAAATTGTGGTTTGTCCCGATCCTCATACTTTACCTCAGACACGCATTTGAGTGCCTTCACACGCTCTCACGCCACACTCCTCATATCACACGCTCAGCCAAAAAATATCCCTGACTTTTAAGGACATTTAAAAAAAAAAAACGATCTCTTCTGGTTAAATGAGCTATGGTTAGTCAGTCGTACATAAATAAATACACAGAAATGGGCTACAATTGTGAAGAGACAGTCCTAGAAACCTTCCTGCCGTTGTTTCATATGTGCGCGATAAGAGGGGGTGCAGTTTTCGGCGTAACACCGGGCCGAAATCCAGGACGCTTTAAGCGAGGCCCTGGATACCTTTTCCTGTGCGGTCAGGCCTCGGACTAGGACCTGCTGCTCCGGATATAACTGTCATAAAGAGCATCGACTTTGAGACGCCTTGACTCAGACTGAAGTGGAAAGGACGCTCTGAATGACCCATGTTTCGTTTCGTGATGTCGCCGAATATTGGACTCTTTGCAAACGGAGATGACCTCGTTGCAGATGAGGCAGAGGTTTGGCATTCACATATCCAGGTAGGATGAAACCATATGTTTGTCGACTTTCCTCCCTGAAACTCCTGTCTTCACTGTCCACTTTTCTGTTTTGTCCTTTGGAAAGCGACATGTTTGTGATGCTAACTTTATTTTTTGCTAGTGCTGTGTAACCCACGAACATCCGACAGACTCGGGGACAGTATTGTTTCAAACAATATTTTATTTTTTTAAACAAAAAAATATGTATAGTTTGGGGTTATCTAGTATTGAATATCCATGCATGAATAAATCTATTTTTTTCTATCAATTGACCGGCTGGCCCGCCGTCTATCGGCGTAAAAAAATATTGGTCCGAAGCCAAGCCAACTTGCCGACCCCTGCTGTAAAGGAACAGAACACAAACGCAATGCATCTGTCCCTCGTTATTCCAAGCTACTTTCAGGAAGCTGAAATCTGTCCCTTCCCAACCCACAGACCCAATCCAGACCCCTTCGTCACAGCTCCTACAGAATCCTCTCGCCGGCTGGATCTTGTGTAAATAGTCCAGTGTTCCAAAGCTTCCAAGTATGTGGCAGAGCACCTAAACATCCAGATTACACCCAGTGCTCCACTTTCACATCTTTGCTCTCTGGACAGAATTACTCAAGTCCTTCATGTTAGACCTCTCAGTTTCGCAACAAGCCAGGGAGGCCAAAAACAGTGAAACTTTTCATTAAGCATTAGTCAGCAAAAAACACTGCAAGGCGGAGGAACCAGAAAGCCACGGATAATGTGTATCTCGTTAAGAGGTAAACAGGCCCTGCGGGAGCTGCTGTGAGCAGAGCGAGTGAGGAAGTAACAAATGTGCCGTGGGAGACCAGAGCTGTTTGTATCTGAAGAAGCTTACAAAGACACCAGGTATAAGCGGCCAAGTAAGGATGTTCCATCTAAAATAATTATTACTAAACAAGGTGAGAAATATCGAGGTAAACAACTCAGCAGTTCAATTCTGAATATAAAGTTGAATCACACTCATGTGGAATGGAATGTCTCAATAAAGCCGTGCAGCACCTTTTCCAGAACTCTCCACAAGATGAGTCAAGAATGAATTAGCAAAGTTAGATAACTTATAACTTATTTGAACATTGTTAAATCAGACATTGTTTTCTATCAAACCCTTTTCTCCCTTAAGACAAACAGTGAGTATGACCAGTTTGACTAAAACACTGTAAAACACTTAGCAATACTCCTCGTGTGTAGTTCTAGAGTGTAATGTAACACATTCTAGTACGTTTGTGTAGGGACACATGATGGCTCAAAAACAAAAAAATATTAAAAAAGTGTATTTTTATGGGTGTGAAGTTATTTCATATAGTAAATGGTTCAGTTAGATGGGTTGCTGGACTCTCCTGGCGGTAGGCCTTATCATGGGGGGGTTGTTTGAGTGCCTGAATGATCCTAGGAGCCATGTTGTCTGGGGCATTATGCCCCTAATATGTGACAGGCCACACAAACAGCATACTTCAGTTGCCTTGTGTACAAAATGCGCGGTATAAATAAAGTTGCCTTGCCATTTAAAAAAAACCTACGACTAGCTTATCAGTAAAGACTGTGACCTCACACTGGAGCCAGCCTGGGGTGGGGGCTCTTGTGCGAGCGCCTGGTGGTCGGGTCCCTGAGTCGGGGGGGCAAAGCTCTCGATTTACCAATACGTTCCTACCCTCCCCTTTGGTCATGAGATCTGGGTAATGACCGAAAGGACAAGATCACGGATACAAGCAGCCAAAATGAGTTTCCTTTGCAGGGTCGCAGGGCACACCCTTCGAGAGGGTGAGGATCCCAGCCGGGAGGAACTCTGAGTAGAGCTGCTGCTCCTTCACATGGCTCAAGCAGCTGTCTTTGATGCCTCCCAGTCGCCTCCGTCGAAAGCTGTTCCAGGCCTCTACAAACATTTCTTGAAGTGCATGCCATATTGGTTTAAATATGGACTGGCTGACCTAAACCATGGTTTTCATAAAGATGTCCCTTGAAAGCCTCAGTTACACATCAAGTCAAAGAGTGTGAATACTTCGTGTCAGATTTTAACATTGAACAGAGGTGTATCAGGAGACGGTTTACATAATAGTGGAAAATACAAGGCCAAAGTCATGATCGTTGTCAGTTGCCATGGCGACCATATGCAAGTGCACACAGGAGCACAAGCCACAGAGGCTTAGACCCTGACTTAACCCCTTTGGCGCTGTATGGGCTCATAGGTCAGCATTGGCCAGGCTGCTCCAGGACCACCCACACACGGCACGATTTAATCAGGATACTTACACACACTTACTATGCAAGAGGAGACTATGGCGGATCAAACTGACCAGATTAGAATATAAGACAGGCCTGGGTGTATAAAGGGCTAGCATTAGTGTAACTTACAGACCTGGTCCTCTCAGTCACAGTAAAGGCTGGTTGTGACAGCAAAGATAATTGGCTTTAAAAAAAAATATCTGTGAAATCACCATGTGGCTGTAATGCCTCTGAAAAATATAAAAACAATATACATGTATAAAAACACAGGGACCATGGGGGCGCTGCTGAGCACTGATGGCGTAGGACGTGTTTTGCGGTGGCTCCGCTGGAATGGGACATTTTCTTAACATTTCTGCACCAACTTTTTGTGTTTTGATACACAAATCTGCTAAGTAGTGCATTTATTGACCATCACTTCACTGAGTCGGCGTTTTCAATGACTGGTATGAATACTCGAAGTAACTCGAAGCCCGAGCAGGAGGCACTCGCTATGCCGGAGGCTAGTGGGCCATTGCTAGCTAGCATAAAAGAGATGATGGAGGAGATGCGCAGAGACATTATCGGGAGTTTTGAAACTACAGTTGCAGATGTTGTTAAAAGGGAGGTCACGAGGGCTTTGGCACCTCTGGAGACCAAAATCACATCCTTCGCGTCCACCATTACGGCCCTAGAAGATGTAGCTAACGACCACGATGAGAGGCTAACTAGCCTGCAGGCCTGTGTTAGCAAGCTTCGAGGAGAAGTCGAGTCTCTGTCCAAAAAGAGTGACGAATTGGAAGGACGCTCCAGATTAAACAACATTCGCATACTAGGGGTCCAGGAGGGTTCCGAGGGTCCCCGCCCGACAGAATTTGTGGCCGGCTTTCTACAGAATTTGCTCCGTTTGGATGCTAAACCTGATCTTGACCGAGCACACCGCACTTTGCGGCCTAAGCCTGGAGATGGAGCCCCACCGCGCCCCTTTATTGCCCGTGTCAACCAGTTTCAGGTTCGAAATGAAATCCTTCGAAAATCCCGTGAGCTATCTTCCTTGAATTACAATGGGAGGCGAGTATTCATCTTTCCGGACTTTACGGCTGCGGTGGCGAAGAAACGCGCAGCTTTCAGTGCTGTTAAGAAGGTACTCCACTCCTGCCCTGGGGTGAAGTTTGGTCTCTTTTTCCCCGCATCTCTTCGGATTACACTTTCCAATGGACAACTCCATACATTTGAAGATCCAGATCTTGCTATGGACTTCGTGAAGAAAAACCTCAAGATCATGGTTGCTCAAGACCCTGTTTAACACAATATTGTGTTATATGATGGACAGCGCCTTTGCGTGATGTTATTATGAGGAGGTTTGGATGCTTTCTTATTTAAATCCTGGTTAGTATTATTGCTCATTTGTTTTTAAAATGTATGCGTTTTTTTCTGAGGTTGCCATACATTCATTGTTAATTGCTCATTCGTTTTGACTTGTGTGTATTTTTATTTATTTAAAAAAAATTAAGCAATGTGGATGCAACTTCATCTACAGCCCTGCTGGATGGACAGTGGTGGTTACAATTTATTTGATGTTACTAATTTACTTACTTTAATTGATTTCATTTTTTTTTTAACTTTATTATTGCCTGTGTATTATATCTTATGTGTATGTTTGATACATTTTAAGTTATTACTTTTTGTCTTTGCAGTTCTATTTTTGGTTTTGTTTCCATCCTTTTTATATATATATATATATATATTTTTACATATCTCAAAAGGTATTACTTATTTTGTATTCAATTTTGTTTTGTTTTGTGCGCTAAATTTGGAGAATTGGATAAATTGTTTGTTTGGAAAAAAAACTTCATATTCATATTGCTTTATTATGCACAAAACACCTGTTCCAATTTATCTGAAGTTGGTGGTGCAGGTAATATTTCCTGTATAGTCCACATTCCGTAGGAGAGTATGTTATTTAGTGACTGCTCTCCCTGCCTTAGAAAGGCTTATTTGTATTTTTGTGGGGGGAGGGTTTTCGCGCATCTAGTTTGGGGAGATGCTTCTGCGACTTTTTCTTGTTCTTTTTCCTATTTTGTGTATGTGTGTGTTGTTGCGTTTTTTGTTTTGTTTTGTTTGTTTTTGTTTTCCTTTTTGCAGGTGTCCAACAGAATGTATTCTCAAATTGATTAGGATATCATAATGGCGGCCACACGAACAACAGCTGTTGTAGGACAAGAACTCCGCTTTACTAGCTTTAACTGCAAAGGGCTCAACAATCCTTTAAAGCGCAGTAAGGTACTACACCATATTCAACAATTGGGGGCTCATATTATTTATCTGCAAGAGACACATCTGAAAAATTTAGATCATATGAAATTAAAAAAGAGTTGGATAAGTCATATTTATCATTCGTCATTTAACAGCAGGTCTCGAGGGGTGGCAATTTTGATACGTAAATCTGTCCCCTTTGTATATTTGCAAACAATCTCTGATTCCAATGGCAGATATCTTATTGTGACTGGTACTATTCGTAATATTCCCATAGCCTTGGTTAATGTCTATGCTCCCAATTTCGATGATGAGGGCTTTTTTAAACAGGTGTTCGCACGAATCCCAGATATGTCCTCTTATCGTTTGATAATGGGAGGGGATTTCAACTGTTGGCAGGACCCTCAGTTGGATCGATCCTCTAGTAAAACAGCAACTTTGACCCGTACGGCGAAAGTTGTCAACTCCTTTATGACGGAATTTGCTGTTTCAGACCCTTGGCGTTTTTTATATCCCCAACAAAAGGCTTATTCTTTTTTCTCTCCAGTTCACCACACTTTTACACGTATTGACTTTTTCTTACTTGACAATAGATTTTTATCTTCTCTGACGGATTGCAAGTACGAGGCTATTGTTTTATCTGACCATGCTCCAGTTTTAATGAATGTTACATTTCAGTTCCAATCTAGTCCGCCATCGTGGCGTTTAAATACCCGCCTCTTATCAAATGAAAACTTTGTCTCCTTTATTGAACAGCAAATAGACCTTTTCTTAATTAATAATAGGGGCCCTGAAGTTTCGGCTTCACTGTTGTGGGAAACTTTAAAGGCCTATATTAGAGGGGAAATAATTTCGTATACGAAGTATGAAACTAAACTTAAAAAAGAGAAACTATCTAATTTGACATGTCGTATCTCTCAATTAGATAGTCTATATGCAACCTCTCCATCTCCAAACTTGTATAAGGAACGCCTTTTATTACAATCTGAGTTTGATATATTAATGACGCAACGCACAACTGAGTTACTACTACAATCTGGTGCCCAGTTTTACGAACATGGGGACAAAGCTGGTAAATTGCTGGCACATCAAATTCGACAATTGTCTGCATCACGCCAAATTTCTATAATTCGACTGGAACATGGGGTTACGTCTGATCCAGCTGAGATAAATTTAGCTTTTAAAAACTTTTATTCTTTATTGTATTCTTCAGAGTGCGCTCCATCTGTGTCTGATTTTGATACATTTTTTACAGATTTAGAGGTTCCTTCTATTGACCAGGTGCTCGCTAGTAACCTTGAGAAGCCTCTCACAATATTGGAGCTTACCAATGCTGTCAAGTCCCTTCAGGGGGGTAAATGCCCTGGTCCGGACGGGTACCCTTGTGAGTTTTATAAAACATTTTGGGATAAGCTTTCTTCATTGCTGTTGGATGTTTACAATAAATCCTTATTATGTGGCCACTTGCCTCAGACTCTAAATCAGGCTTTGATCAGTGTCCTTCCAAAAAAAGGCAAAGACCCACAACTTTGTTCTTCTTATCGTCCTATAAGTCTATTGAATGTTGATTTTAAATTGCTTTCAAAGGTTTTAGCATTACGTTTAGAATCCGTTCTTCCCTCTGTTGTGAGTACAGACCAAACTGGCTTTGTCCAAAATAGACACTCTTTTTCCAATATAAGACGACTCTTTAATGTTATTTACAACTCCACCTCTGAAAACACCCAGGAAGCCTTAATCTCTTTAGATGCCGAGAAGGCTTTTGATAGGGTGGAGTGGCAATATTTATTTTATACAATTAGAAAATTTGGTTTTGGCGAAAATTTCCTCTCCTGGATTCAGCTGCTCTATTCGGACCCACATGCCTCCATAAGAACTAATAACATACAGTCTACCTATTTTTGTCTCACTCGTTCTACACGGCAAGGTTGCCCATTAAGTCCTTTGTTATTTGCTTTGGCGATTGAACCTCTTGCAATAGCACTTAAATCAAACCCAGGAATTAGAGGAATATTCAGACATGGTATAGAGACCAAAATTTCTTTATATGCAGACGACTTACTTCTATATGTTTCTGACTTGAACTCTTCTATCCCAGCGGCTCTTAGAACACTGCAGGAATTTGGACGGTTGTCAGGCTACAAATTAAATCTCAATAAGAGTGAGTTTTTCCCGGTCAATGCATCTATTTGTACGTTTCCTCTACACACTTTGCCATTTAAAATTGCTCAAAATAATTTCACTTACTTGGGAATTCAGGTAACTTCAAAATTTCAGGATCTTTTTGCTGCAAACTTTTCCCCTTTATTGTTGCGCATTAAAGAAGATTTAGACCGTTGGTCAATCTTAGGGCTTTCTTTGGTTGCACGTATCAATTGCGTTAAAATGAATATACTTCCCCGTTTTTTATACTTGTTTCAATGTATCCCAATCTTTTTGACGCAGTCTTTTTTCAAGAAACTTGATACTGTTATTCGTGAATTTCTATGGGACAAGAAGGTTCCTCGCTTACGCTTACAGTATTTGCAAAAATCTAAACAACTTGGGGGCATGGCCCTTCCCAACTTTAAATTTTATTACTGGTCTTGTAATATTAGAATATTCAGATACTGGCTTCAGTTTGATGCTTCAAATTCTGCTGCCTGGCTCATTATGGAGGCAAACTCTGTTAAACCAACTTCACTGTTGGCCTTGCTTCACTCTCCTATTCAATTCCCAGTGTCTGCTTACACAGGCAACACGATAGTAAAATCATCATTGAAGATTTGGCTTCAGTTCAGACGATGCCTTGGTTTGCAATCCTTCTCCTTGTATGCCCCACTTGCATCCAATCATACTTTCCCACCCTCCCTTATAGATACAGCATTTATTTTATGGTTGAGGATGGGTATTAAATCAGTCAGGGACATGTTCATTGATAATATATTTGCTTCTTTTCAACAGATTGTTGATAAATTTTGTATACCTCGCAATCATTTTTTTCGATACTTGCAGGTACGAAGTTTTGTTCATAGTATGTTTCCAACATTTCCGAATGCTCCAGGAAATTCATCCCTTGATATATTTTTGCAACCTATCCCTTCTCTCAAAGGTGCAATCTCTATTACATACAATCAGATTACCTCAGTTCGTCCACAAGCCACTGATAAAATTCGAGTCCGCTGGGAAGAAGACTTGGGGGAGGTCATATCAGAGGAGCGTTGGTCACAAATTTTATTGCTAGTACATAAATCTTCAATATGCGCTAAACATAGTCTTATCCAGTGCAAATTTCTGCACCGAATATATTACACCAAATCACGTTTAGCTAAAATCTACCCAAATGTTTCACCGGTATGTGACCGATGCCAACATCCAACTGCAAATGTAATACATACCTTTTGGCTTTGTCCGCAACTGTCAAACTATTGGGCTAAAGTTTTTGAAATCATGTCGGGTGTAGTTGGTAAAACAGTTCACCCAAATCCACTTACTGCCTTATTCGGTATTACACCTTCTCAAATATCTCTCTCAGCCTCTCAGAAATCATCACTGGCTTTCATGACCCTTCTGGCACGTCGGACTATACTAAGAAAATGGAAATGTCCAACACCCCCATCTTATATTCATTGGCTACGGGATGTACTGTATTTTGTTAAATTAGAAAAGATTCGCTTTACTGTGAGAGACTCTCTTGACAAATTTTCTAAAACATGGAACCCTTTATTTGTGATTCTCAGAAGAATTAATTTCCCTTTTGTACCCGATTAAACAGCTTGCTGGTATCAACGCAACTAACATCTTACAATCCCTTAACCGCTGGCACCTGCTTTTTTGTTTGTTTTTGTTTTTGTTTTGTTTTTCAGATAAATAATACATTATTTTGTGATGAATACAATGTTGTTCTTTTGCTTGTTTTTTTTTTTTTTATGTCTATTTTGGTATAGTCTCTTTGAATATTGCATATTCACTTTTGTATTTGTTATGTGCCTTAAAAATGTAAAATAAAGTTTGAAAAAAAGAAAAAAAAAAAAAAAAAAAAAAAAAAACACAGGGACCATAAAGCACACTTTAAAACAGATTACTAGAGTTCATATTTTAGAGGAACATTGCCCAATCATAAAATGTCTAACTGAGCTCGTGAAGTCAGTCCTCATTGTACTTCCCCCCGACATGTCCGTTTTCTTCTTTCTCCAAAAGGCGTGAGTCGCCCGCTCAGTCCTCCAGCAGCACAGATTTTTTTTATTTTCAATTTCTTTTCCACTTCTGAGTCAACATCGCCGGCCATACTTTTATACTTATTTTTATTTGAAAAACGCTTCTGACTGAAAACTTTGATTATCTGGTATGACATCATTTTTCATTCGACCGGACACCGGGGCGAGGACTCAACCAAAACATGCACAATAGGTTAATCCTCCAGCCAGGTGACTCTGACCATCAGCCTGGCTCCACATCTGGAGGCGGATCCCCGGACGCTGCACTGCGGTCACCCACTGCCCACTAACGGATTGCCCAAGCGGCCTCAAAGAATGGATCAGATTCAGATTCATTTTATTGGCCATTTGCAGTTTAAACAACCACATTGGAAAAAAAAATGTGCAAAGAGCTCAAAAACCGACACAATATAAAAACAGAACAAACAAACAATTAAAAGCTTATGGGTAAAATACTGTACAATAAAAGTCCATACAAATAAATAGATACAGTGCCTTGCGAAAGTATTCGGCCCCTTTGAACTTTTCGACCTTTTGCTACATTTCAGGCTTCAAACAAAGATATAAAACTGTAATTTTTTGTGAAGAACCAACAACAAGTCGGACACAATCATGAAGTGAAACGAAATTTATACGATATTTTAAACATTTTTAACAAATAAACAACTGAAAAATTGGGCGTGCAAAATTATTCAGCCCCTTTACTTTCAGTGCAGCAAACTCTCTCCAGAAGTTCAGTGAGGATCTCTGAATGATCCAATGTTGACCTAAATGACTAATGATGATAAATAGAATCCACCTGTGTGTAAACAAGTCTCCGTATAAATGCACCTGCTCTGTGATCGTCTCAGAGGTCAGTTTAAAGCGCAGAGAGCATCATGAAGAACAAGGAACACACCAGGCAGGTCCGAGATACTGTTGTGGAGAAGTTTAAAGCCGGATTTGGATACAAAAAGATTTCCCAAGCTTTAAACATCCCAAGGAGCACTGTGCAAGTGATAATATTGAAATGGAAGGAGTATCAGACCACTGCAAATCTACAAAGACCCGGCCGTCCCTCTAAACTTTCAGCTCATACAAGGAGAAAACTGATCAGAGATGCTGCCAAGAGGCCCATGATCACTCTGGATGAACTGCAGAAATGTACAGCTGAGGTGGGAGACTCTGTCCATAGGACAACAATCAGTCGTATACTGCACAACTCTGGCCTTTATGGAAGAGTGGCAAGAAGAAAGCCATTTCTTAAAGATATCCATAAAAAGTGTTGTTTAAAGTTTGCCACAAGCCACCTGGGAGACACACCAAACATGTGGAAGAAGGTGCTCTGGTCAGATGAAACCAAAATCCAACTTTTTGGCAACAATGAAAAACGTTCCTTGCTTTGATTGCTAAATGGAAAAGTTACATTTTATTTTGGGGGTGGGCGTTTATAGGCCTTTGGCTTCGGCCCACTCCTTTTGAGCAGATTAACTGCTCAAATAAATAAATAAACTAAACTAAGTTATATATTTGACCTATACTGAGTGTGGCACAATTGTTTGTATATTTTTCTGTATCCAAAATACGTGTAATACATTTTTGTGATTGGTTAGTGCGCACACTAATGGTTAACCGAGTATTAACCGCTAAGGGCCTCGGTTAATAAGGCACAAAAAATTACAGTTTTATATATCTTTATGTTTGAAGCCTGAAATGTGGCAAAAGGTCGAAAAGTTCAAGGGGGCCGATTACTACTGTAGAAGTGCCTTGTTTAAAGTGATCACAGCTTGAGGAAAAAAACTTAAGATGGCGATCAGTAGAACATATGACAGAGCGATACCTTCTCCCTGAGGGAAGGATCTCAAAAAAGGCCTTAGCAGGGTGGCCTGAGGCATCATTGGCGAGTTGTAAAGCTCGATTCAAGAGTCGAGCTTTATATGTGGCCTCCAGGAGCGGCAAAGAGCAGCCAATGGCCCTGCTGGCTGAGCGAACCACTCTGTTCAAAGCCTTCTTCTCTTTCAGAGTGAGATTAACAAACACCACGGTAATACAACTGGTTAAGACAATCTGAATTACACAATAAGAAAAGTTCAAAAGAATCCTAGTATTTTGAGTAAACTCTCGAAGCCTGCGTAAGAAGAAAAGGCGCTGTCTCGCTTTCTTAGCCGTGTTCATCATGTTAGAGCTCCAATTCAAGTCATGAGAAAGAGTCACACCCAAGAATTTACATTTCTCAACAATCTGCACATCAGAATTATGGATAGTAATAGACAACTGATTCCTATTGTGACAAAAAATCAATAACAAGTTCATATGTTTTTGAAGTGTTAAAAAGAAGGTTGTTTTCTCTACTCCATTGAACAACATTCTCCACCTCCACACGGTGAGATTCATCGTTTGAACTGATCAGCCCAATGATGGGATACAATGTGAACAACAGGGGGCTCAAAATACACCCCTGTGGGGAACCAGTGCTAGCAAACAGCTCATCAGAAATACTACCATTGATTTTGATCCTTTGTGATCGACAAGTCAGAAAATTAAAAATACAGTTACAAATGGCATCGCCGAGTCCCAGGCATTTGAGTTTTTCAATGAGCTTTGTTGGGACCATTGAGTTAAAAGCTGAACTGTAGTCTATGAATAGCATTCTAGCATATGCTTTTCATTCATCGAGGTGCTTGTAGACAGAGTTCAAAGCAAAAGAAATGGCGTCAAATGCAGAGGACACATGTTCGGGGTGTGCACATCAGCGTGCACACCCCGAACACCAAAACAACAACAATTTTCTACAAAAATGAACCACACATGCCTTCAAGTGCCACAACGCCACACCTAATCTGCGTTTTAAGGTGACTTTCCCAACGTGTGTAAGTGCTTTGTTCAGCTCCTCATGAAGCATCAGCGACGGTCGTTGTAAGAAGCCTCGTCTTTCCTTTTTGCATTGTTGCTCCTCATGTACAGCTCAGTCCAAAAAAGAAGCGCATTTCACAATCGGGGCGCATAACAAACTTATTTTTTTTGCAATTCAGCCCCTCCAAGAATCCTGTAACTGTAGCGCAAATGTTCTAATAAGGTACAACTGCATAACACATTTGGTAACTTTGCACAATCGAGCGGTGTCCAACGCCGAGGGCTACTGCCTCTCTTTCCCCGCCCGCCTCTCACTCATCTTGGATCTGCAGCGAGTGGCAGCACGCAGCATGTTATTAAGCTTTTGCAGGACAAACTGCCCCTCGCACCCCCTGGGGAAAGCATGGAAGGAGGCAGCGCCACAACATTGCCATGCGAGTCTGTCCATCCCCGGACCTGCCCACTTTTTGTGCCCGGTAGATTGAAGATTGCAAGGAGCACCACCCCATCTGCGAAATCGTCTGCTATACAGCTTGCGCTATGAACCACAAGATGCGGCCCTTTGTCTTTCCCCTGGCTGGGCAGCAGATTAGAGTTGGTATTTTAAAGCCAGGTGATGCCCGTTCCTTAGCGACCACAGGGCCCAAGTGTTCCTCTGAAGTGCCTCTCATCATCTCATCAATACGGCTCGCAGCACAGGCTCCTCTGTTCTCCTCTGATAGAGCTTCTTCTTGGACAATGATTTGGACATTTATTCATTCAGATTCAATTAGATGGCTGGTATGTGAAGAAAAGGTGAAAAGAAAATAATTAAAAAAAGCTTCGCCTCCGATAAACATAAGAAGAATCACTCCTGCTGTTGTCAAAGCGCCGGAGTCTATATATAGTTTTGAAAACTTTATCTGGTAAAATAAGCTGTATCAAAGGCTCCTTATGGGAAAGCAGCAGCTTGCATGTGTTACTGTTAAATGCACGAGTCGAGTATAGGCCTTTTAAACATGGAGTCAGCGCACATTGGCTTTCTCACTTTAGCCTAGTCCTTTTGAGCTGCCATTACTGTGTAATGATGCAAATTCTTAAAGAAAATAATAATGTAAGCAGTTCAAACAAACTAAACTTAAAAAACTAAACTTAAATACAGTATTTTTAAAAGGTCTAAAGAGCTTAGCATTTGAATATTTTGCTTTAGAACCTATGTTGATACAATACGGCACATAGTGTAATTCAGTTTTGAGGAATGTTTGCTTGTCAGCCTAATCTTATTTAAAAAAAAAAATAATAGGACTTGCATTACTTTTTAAGCGCATTAAATGTATCGAAAGTGAAGCGAAATCGGGACCTTCATATTGAAATATGTATTGAATTGTGACAAAAGTGAATCGTTGCATCCCTATACACCAGTGTCAGAAACTGGAGGCAAGGTGCCAAAGGACACAACAGTGTGCCCCTGTGGTATTAGAACCATCGACCCTCCGGTCACAAAGCCACCCGCTCTAACATCTGGACCCTATATAGTCCTACCTATTTTAATACACTGTTGTTAATTTATGCTAACGCTGAAGCATCCCAAATTTCCATAAAAGCCTAAATAAAGCACAGCGTTTGGCACATCAAGGTCTAGGGCAGAGCACTCTTTATCTAGACTTCATTTAGTGGAAATAAAAGCCCCCGTCATCAGTCAACAGCTGTGCGCCTGCAGGGTCACCTTCTTCAAAGCTACAAGAGGGACAAAAACAGCAGACACAAAAAGAAATAATAGACACACTCCATTACTGCACCAAACAAAAACAGCTTCTTACATGCTAACTCCAGGAGCCAACTCAGTGTGGATATGAGCTGCACTAATCTACATGCATTCTGTATATTCAATTTCTAATACTACAATATCTTGTTTTCTGCAATAAATAAAGATTTCCAGCCTTACATCTCAGGCAATAGATCTGAATGAGACGTCTCACATTCTTGGCTAATCAAAAGTTGCTGCCGGAAAGTACAGGATGTATGCTCTCCAAAAAGCACATGTACATCTTCATACTACGCAAACTAACTAAAGGTTTTACTGCATAAAATAGCTCTTTGGTAACACACGGATAGAGAAGAGTTACTAACAAAGAAAGGTGTTCAATAATTCGGACATATTTTGATGTAAGCATTCTGGAATTAAAGAGCACAAAATGTAAAGTATGTAGTCGTGCTGTAGCCACACAACAACAGACTGATCTCTATTAACACTGTCAACATGTAAAGATCCACCAAGTATAAGGCCTGACAGCTTTATTGGAACAGCTACGATGAACGGAGATGCTTCTACCAAAGAATGATGTAATCAAACATCTACAGCAGCTTTTGCGTCTGAGACAACAAAAGGATCTCACTAAGGCACGGTGAAATGACAACTGCAGTTATACATTAGGCAGATTATTGTACAATAACTTGAGCAAGGCTATGTTAAAATTAAGATGAATAACTTCGTATATACTAGAATATAGTATATAACTTATACAGAATTTACTGTTAATACTTATAAAATAGCATAAAATATAAACATAACACAAATAAAAAATCACTACATGTGATGTCAGTAAAAACTGAGATGGAGCCATATTAATGGAGTGATGAACCACCTTTGGCTGAAGTCACCGAGGTGGTTAGAAAGCTCCTCGGTGGCAAGGCCCCGGGGGTGGATGAGATTCGTCCCGAGTACCTTAAGTCTCTGGATGTTGTAGGGCTGTCTTGGCTGACACGTCTCTGCAACATCGCGTGGCGGTTGGGGACAGTGCCTCTGGATTGGCAGACCGGGGTGGTGGTCCCCCTCTTCAAGAAGGGGGATCGGAGAGTGTGCTCCAATTACAGGGGGATCACACTTCTCAGCCTCCCTGGTAAGGTCTATTCCAGGGTACTGGAGAGGAGGATCCGGCCAATAGTCGAACCTCGGATTCAGGAGGAACAATGCGGTTTTCGTCCTGGTCGTGGAACACTGGACCAGCTCTATACCCTTCATCGGGTGCTCGAGGGTTTGTGGGAGTTCGCCCAGTCCACATGTGCTTTGTGGACCTGGAGAAAGCGTTCGACCGTGTCCCTCGTGGTGCCCTGTGGGGGGTGCTCCGGGAGTATGGGGTACGGGGCCCTCTACTAAGGGCTGTCCGTTCCCTGTATGACCGTAGCAGGAGCTTGGTTCGCATTGCCGGCAGTAAGTCAGACCTGTTCCCGGTGCGTGTTGGGCTCCGCCAGGGCTGCCCTTTGTCACCGGTTCTGTTCATTACTTTTATGGACAGAATTTCTAGGCGCAGCCAGGGGCCGGAGGGTGTCCGGTTTGGGAACCTCACAATCTCATCTCTGCTGTTTGCAGACTATGTTGTTCTGTTGGCTTCCTCAAATCAGGACCTCCAGCGCGCACTGGGGCGGAAAAAGGTGGCTTCCCCGCTTCAGGTCGGTGGGGTGTCCTTGCCTCAAGTGGAGGAGTTCAAGTATCTCGGGGTCCTGTTCACGAGTGAGGGACGGGTGGAGCGTGAGATCGGTAGACGGATCGGTGCGGCGTCAGCAGTGATGCGGTCGCTGTATCGGACCGTTGTGGTGAAGAGGGAGCTGAGCCAAGCGGCAAAGCTCTCGATTTACCGATCGATCTACGTTCCCACCCTCACCTATCGTCATGAGATTTGGGTAATGACCGAAAGGACAAGATCGCGAATACAAGCGGCCGAAATGAGTTTCCTTCGCAGGGTGGCTGGGCGCACCCTCCGAGATCGGGTGAGGAGCTCAGTTACCCGGGAGGAGCTCAGACTCGAGCCGCTACTCCTCTACGTGGAAAGGAGCCAGCTGAGGTGGCTAGGGCATCTGTACCGGATGCCTCCTGGTCGCCTCCCTCGGGAGGTGTTCCAGGCATGTCCTATTGGGAGGAGGCCTCGTGGAAGGCCCAGGACACGCTGGTGGGACTATGTCTCCGAGCTGGCCTGGTGTCGCCTCGGGGTCCCCCCAGAACAGCTGGAAGAGGTGTGCGTGGATCGGGAAGTCTGGGCATCTCTGCTGAGACTGCTGCCCCCGCGACCCGGCCCCGGATAAAGCGGAAGAAAATGGATGGATGGATGGATGGAACCACCTTTGGGTTAAAGAGTCGATAGAAATATACACGGACAGCTAAACCAGCCAAGACTGGCTCCAACTAATAAGTAGGGATGTAACGATTCACTCAAGCCCCGATTCGATTTCCGATTTGAAGTTCCCGATTTCGATTTTTTTTTTCTGATTTTTGTAAGCTTTATTTAAGAAAATGAATACGACTCATTCATACCAATAGCTGTTTCTTTTGTTTTAACATTTGCATTTTTGTCCTTGTAACAAACTATAACTGTCTCAGTAAGAGAACTTTACATTACAATAAAATGACAAGGCATGAAAATGAACTATAATAATTTTGACATGTGTGCTTGTTTTTCAGCATGAAAAAAGATATGTAGCAAAGCAAACATTTGAGACTTGTATTTATTTACCAAAATGTATCCATTTAGAACTAATTGTACAGTTCAGTTTTTTTCTTCGTAACCCCCGAACGCCTCACACAGCCTCCCGGTGCTGCCTTTGTAATTATGAGGAGGAAAAAGACCTGACAGCTCCTGTAGGTATTGGATTATTTGACAAACGGACATTTGATGAGGATTTCAGCAGAATCAGAGCAGGTTGGTCAGATGTTTGTCAGTTTACGATATTTGGTAAACTACTGTCATAATGCTAAACTCTGCATTAGCCGCTAACGCTAATTTCTGACCGTGTAGCTGCTAACTTTTGCTGCACTGTTGCTTCGATGCCTACATGTGTATGTGTTTACATGGTGTGGCGTGTGTTGGGGGTGTGGCGTGTGTTGGGGGTGAGGCGTGTGTTGGGGGTGAGGCGTGTGTTGGGGGTGTGGCGTGTGTTGGGGGTGTGGCGTGTGTTGGGGGTGAGGCGTGTGTTGGGGGTGTGGCGTGTGTTGGGGGTGTGGCGTGTGTTGGGGGTGTGGCGTGTGTTGGGGGTGAGGCGTGTGTTGGGGGGTGAGGCGTGTGTTGGGGGTGTGGCGTGTGTTGGGGGTGAGGCGTGTGTTGGGGGTGTGGCGTGTGTTGGGGTGAGGCGTGTGTTGGGGGTGAGGCGTGTGTTGGGGGTGAGGCGTGTGTTGGGGGTGTGGCGTGTGTTGGGGGTGAGGCGTGTGTTGGGGGTGAGGCGTGTGTTGGGGGTGTGGCGTGTGTTGGGGGTGAGGCGTGTGTTGGGGGTGTGGCGTGTGTTGGGGGGAGGCGTGTGTTGGGGGTGAGGCGGGGAAGGTGTGGAGCTTGTCTTGATAAAATGTTAGCTTACTGTTTCTAACAATGCAATGTGAGAATGCAACTATTCCGGTCGCGCAAAATGGAGCAGCTGAGGGTGGCTTTAACATGGATTTTAATTGTTTACATCGATTCACATTTTAAGCAATTTCAATCCATTTTAAAATCTATTTTTGATGAATCGTTACAACCCTAATAATAAGGCCACGGAATAAACTACTTGTTACAATTAGTGATTGGGATTCATGAGAACTGAATCTGTTTGCTTCAAAGAATCATTCAAAGCTTTTTGTAAGGACTCATTCCAACCCTTAAACCACATTCAGGCCATTGATTTTATATAGAGGCCAACCTTACAAATCACAATTTATAACATTGTACCACAAAAAGTGTATAAAGCTTTGAAGTTTTCAAATAAGGTTGTCACTGGTTACAACTTCGGGCATACAAGTAACGTGCCAACCAAAAAGGCTGAACTTGTGCTTCAAGACAGAGGTAGGTTCAGAGACACTTTTTATGTATCGGCTTTTCTTTATATTCAACAAAATTTGAATTGTGTGATTCTCAGTGAAGACAAACTATGAATGAACACATGGGATTAACCCTCGTGTGGTCCTTCAATTTTGCACCCTTTAAAGACCCCAATGTCAAAAATTTACACTTCAAAAAAGAGCCTGAAAATTACCACACATTCATTTTTTTCTGCTTCTTTTTACAAAAATCCTTCAGTGGCTTTTGGGCCATTTGGATGGGCTGCGGCTCCATTGGCTTTTGGGTCAAAATGACCCAAGGACCACACGAGGGTTAAGGAGGAAACAAGAATGGGTGAAATAACTCAATAGGTTTTATATTTTAAATTCACTTTATTCTTGGCCTTTTCTCAACAAGCTTCATAAGGTCGTCCCTGAAATGGTTTCACAGTCTGAAGAGAGACGACATCATGAAGCTCACTGAGAAAATGTCAAAAGTGCAAAGCAGTAATCAAAGTAAAAGGCGGATATTTGGAAGGATCTATTTCAAATTTGTTGTATTTAAAGGGACTAGATGCAAGTTGGTCATTGTTTTGCTTACTACTGCCACCTCAGGTCTTACGTGTAACTGCAGTCTCTATATTAAGCTCGTGCATGATGGCACTTCGGACCCGAATCAACACCTTTTTTCAGTGACTGGGCTCATCCTACACATTAGGACATGGCTGGAACATGTAGGGGGAGGAAAATACATAATTTTAACATTTTTAAACGTATAGTATAGTCCATTTAAATATAATTCCAAATGTGTTAATTGAAAAATGCATTCCTTCAGTGAGAATCTACAATAGAAATAGTCTTGATATAAAAGAAAACCATTACATAACAAACCTTTGATGGGTATACAGCAAAAGAATTCTCTGGCAGTGAACAGTTTGAGTGGGGATTATCTGAGCGACAGTCTGTAGTAATGTGCATACCTTGACCGCTGGAGCCTCACCATCCTCCGCTGTGCTCTGGCCATTCTGTCAAAGGAAAAACAGAAGACACAATCAGACAGTAAACACACAAGGGACCACAAAAACCAAGAAATAAATGCATCATTACACCAAAGGTCTCCCAATAACAATCAGAAACCACAGGGTTAAATACACTGTGTACAAATATACAGCTGACTGACAGCAAATAAGAAGAACATTATTTTGCAGTCAATTAGTAAGAATTATCAACATTATTTGTATTTGTCACATCCCTGTTCATAGATGTGTGTGTATCGCGCGTGTTCATAGATGCGCGTGTATCGCGCGTGTTCATAGATGTGTGTGTATCGCGCGTGTTCATAGATGTGCGTGTATCGCGCGTGTTCATAGATGCGCGTGTATCGCGCGTGTTCATAGATGTGCGTGTATCGCGCGTGTTCATAGATGTGCGTGTATCGCGCGTGTTCATAGATGCGCGTGTATCGCGCGTGTTCATAGATGTGTGTGTATCGCGCGTGTTCATAGATGTGTGTGTATCGCGCGTGTTCATAGATGCGTGTGTATCGCGCGTGTTCATAGATGCGCGTGTATCGCGCGTGTTCATAGATGCGCGTGTATCGCGCGTGTTCATAGATGTGTGTATCGCGCGTGTTCATAGATGTGCGTGTATCGCGCGTGTTCATAGATGTGCGTGTATCGCGCGTGTTCATAGATGAGTGTGTATCGCGCGTGTTCATAGATGTGTGTGTATCGCGCGTGTTCATAGATGCGCGTGTATCGCGCGTGTTCATAGATGCGCGTGTATCGCGCGTGTTCATAGATGTGCGTGTATTGCGCGTGTTCATAGATGAGTGTATCGCGCGTGTTCATAGATGCGCGTGTATCGCGCGTGTTCATAGATGTGTGTATCGCGCGTGTTCATAGATGTGCGTGTATCGCGCGTGTTCATAGATGTGCGTGTATCGCGCGTGTTCATAGATGTGCGTGTATCGCGCGTGTTCATAGATGTGCGTGTATCGCGCGTGTTCATAGATGTGCGTGTATCGCGCGTGTTCATAGATGCGTGTGTATCACGCGTGTTCATAGATGTGTGTGTATCGCGCGTGTTCATAGATGTGTGTTCAGATGTGTTGGAAAGGCACAAAGGCAGAGCAGTGCGTGGGCGCCACACAGCCATTGTGTCCAGCTCTTTGCTCTTGTAGGGGAAATGTAATCATGTGGGCAGGTCCCTTATCTGTGCTCCAGTACCACACGCTCACAAGGATAATCAGTGTTATTGAAAGGCAATAGTCTGGCAGGGGCCAGGTGGAAACTCAACCAGGCTGCTCATTCAGCTCAGTCAGGGCACTGCACTCTGTGTGAGGGGCCAATAAATGAAATATTAATCATCTTTCTAAAAGATTGTACCCTTAATAGAGACTATGGTAAAGTCAATAGTGAGTGTTTCTCATGTGGATTGCAAAACCTTGAGTGTGATAATAGTCGAGCTTATGATTAATGCCTGTGTATTGACAACTCTCTGTGAGGAAATACTGTATTTTGATATTAAATCCATCAAACAAGTCCAAACTACAATCTTGAAATTAATATTTATATTTTGCTGAAAACATTGAAACCAATAGTTAAGAACCATTGCACAATAGGGTGTTCATAAAATGCATAAAATAAAAACATCCCAAGGAACACTGAGGCGCATTGAGTTCCCTTGTGTACGAAATGCGTGGCATAAATAAAGTTGCCTTGCCTTGCCATTATTTAGAGCAGTGGTTCTGGGACCCACCATTGTCCCAGGATGACAAGCCGTGACCCAAATACACATTCAATGTATAATATATAAAGAAAAATACTGTATTTTCCCAACAATTATGGTTGAATAAGCTTTAATGAAGCCTTAAAATCTGAAATCATGATTAAAACAACCTGAGGGTAGTTGTTTTAACAGATTCTGCATTGTTTTTAAACTTTTTCAATAGAAACATTTTGAAAACATTTTTTTTGAGAAGGGCTCACGACCCACTAAAATTGTTCCTCGACCCACCCAGGGTGGGTTGGATGGGTTGAGTGTTTCTCAACGACCCCCCAGTTGAGAAACCCTGCTTTAGAGAAGATATTGTGTCACATAACAGTCTTTTAGGAGCCAACTCCATTATCTAGTATAAGGCAAAAATTCAAAATTAAAATAGCAAACCAACATTAATTTTCTGTGTATTAATATTAAAAGGAATCGTTTTCTGGAAAAGGCTCACGACCCACTCTTGGGTCCCGATCCACCAGTTGAGAATCATTATTATTACTTTTTAATTTGATTTAACAATTATTTAACAAGGGTAAAACGCATTAAGATGAAAAATCAAGTTGCATTCACTTATAATCTCTGAATAAAGAAGAAAATACACTTTGGTAATTCACCTACAGGTTAAAGACTTTGTTACAAGATACATCAAAAGTTATTTCAAAGTCAAGTGATCAAACCAAACCCGTTTCTCACAATCCCTCCCGCACATCTGAATTGTTCAGGTAAATGAAGCATATGCACATTTTATGTCCATATAGAGCTAGGCCTGTCACGATAACAAATTTGAAGTTCGATATATTGAGGCAAGAAAGTATCACGATAAAAGATATTATTGACTAACAATACTAGATACGCTCAACTCTCATAAAAATGACAGTAAACCTTTGTTCTAAAAGTGCATCATAATATCCTAAAATACCACACAAGCTGCAATAAACATGAAATATAATGTAACTCAATTTGCTTCCGTTAGAAATCAAAGTTTTACAAAGAAAAAATAGGGGAGAAATGCAAATAAATGTACAGACGATAGATATCGAGCCCAAGAAAATAGTTTATCTGTTATTTATTGAACCATAAGTGGATATTGTCATTATCGTGACAGCCCTACTTTTAGCGATGGCAAAGTGAAGCAAAATAAATTTCCAGGATTTAGATTTAAAGCAGTACTAAGTAACTCATGCCCCTAGAGGCCATAAGGGCCACTGCAGGTGTCGTAGCATGTTGTTTTTTTACTCATTAATTGTCCGTGAGAGTAAATACTGCGCTGACAGGAAAGACAAAGGGATATTGTACATCCAATTACACAATGATCTTTTTTTTTCACTCACACTTGGCTGTAAATACTGTTTAAGTGGCGCTTGCCCGCAAGCCTGTTGCCTTCTTCTTCGTGATTCCATTAGTGTGTATTTGGGCCTCCAACCCGGTGCAGGCAAAGTTGCAATTGTGGTTTTCTGGCCATAGACACCAGGGGGAGATGAAAGACCCCCCAATCATCCCATTAACACTTGTATTACCCCCAGAGGGACTACGGAAAGGATTTATTAAGGTAAACAAGTTACTTAGTTCTTCTTTAACTTCTATCCTTCATTACTCAATAACATGTTTGGTGAAGACTATGCAACAAGGTCTGTTATTTGCTGTGTTTTTTATTTTTATTTGACCTTTATTTAACCAAGAAAGTCCCACTGAGATTAATATTCTCTTTTTCAGGCCCCAGAAGAAAAACTATTGTACATGTTTTTAATGGTAGGGAAACCGGAATACCCGGAGGAAACCTACGCAGACACGGGGAGAACATGCAAACTCCACACAATAAGGCCCCATCAAGGTTGGAATCGAACCTGGGACCTTGTAGCACGAGCACTAACCGCTGCGCTACCGTGTCAAACAGTGTTTATGCCTTTCTTTATGCATATTTATGCATGTGTTTTGGGGCACAGCATCTTGTTGGGCCGCACGATGGATTTGATTAGGGCTCGTGCTTCACTACGTAGAAGGTCCCGGCTTCAATCCCCGGCCAGACTGGGCCTTTCTGTGGAGTTTGCATGTTCTCCCTGTGTCTGTAGTGTTCCTCCGGTTTCCCCTACCGCTAAAAATATGTAGGCCAGAATGAATGTAGTGTGTAAATGGTAAATGGTCTCAACTTATATAGCGCTTTTCCACCTACATTAGGCACTCAAAGCGCTTTACAGCAAGGATCCACTTACCCATTCATACACCAGTGTACGCAGACACTGGAGGCAAGGTGTATGAGTGTATGAGTGAGTGGTGGTGGTTGGATGGGCCGATGACATAAACTGGTAGCCTCGCTTCCATCAGTCTACCCCAGGGCAGCTGTGGCTTCAATAGTACCACCATTGAGTATGGTATGAATGACTAATGACTACTGTGTAGTGCTTTGAGATACTTGATAACACAGGCCTGTAAAGCGCAATATAAGTGTAAGCCATTGTTAAGGCCAGGCACGCTAACAGCAGCTAATCTGAGCTCTGATATTGGCATCAGCACAGCCCTGATAGTAGAACCAGATTGACTGCATACAGTTTCCCCAGTGTGACGAGGACAGCCTCCTCTGCCACACACGTTTAGCTCAGTGTGTGTGCGTGTGCGCGTGTGTGTGTGTGTGTGTGTGTGTGTAGCTGCTGATGGCACAGCTAATAGTGCGTCCCTCCCCCTGGGCGTCCTCAACCACATGGCTCTGGCACGTTTCCACCACAGCCCCCCCCCCCCCCCCCCATTGACAAGGGATTAACACACAACTACATTACACCCATAAACAAGGCGCCTGGGCTCAAGAAATGACCATCCACAAGTGGTGCCCAGATTGGCCGGACTGGTTAGAGCAGCGTTTGATTTCTCCCTGGACGCCTGTTTGATTAGCCAAAGTCAACAGTGTTGGAGCATGTGTATGTGCGTGTGTGTGTGTGTGTGTGCGTGTGTGCTGGTGGTTTAACAGCGCAATTAGCACAACACTGCTCCGTATCCAGGCAACTACCAAATACAATAGCCATTGTATTGGACTGCACGTCCTCTGATGTGCACAGAGAAAAGGCCCAGGTACAAATGAGTTTCATGTGAAATGGACAACGGTTCGGTTTGTGCCAACATTTAGGGACATTCAGGGTTAGACCCTGATCTAATGGAACGTTATGGTCAATTGTATTGAATGTTGAGCTGAGATCTAGAAGAACAAATACAGAACGTATAGTCCTGAGCCAGCAGTGAGAAGTAAATCGTTTGTCTCTTTGATAATAGAATTAAAAGAACTCTGACTGCACTTTGTGTTGGGCAAGAGTAAGGGAGGGGAAAGATGAACTAAAGTTACAGTAAGGTATATAGGGCTTTTCCGTCGGGCAGCCGGAGCTTATGCAAAATTAGCCATGAGGTAAAATGTAGTTTCTTAACAAACATTTGCCTAGCGGCCTTTCTTTGGGCCATGTCGTAGGATAATCTTTATAACAGTGAGACGTGCTCCGGGGTACTTGTGTCCTGTTTTACTGTGGGCGAGAGAGGGGGAGACAGGGGAGAGATTTTGGTCCATTCTCTCGTGTTCAAGAGAGGAAATAAGTGCTGTAGAGTTTGTGCTGGTCTCTTAAGGGAGAGAAAATGCTAAATTCTGCAGGCTTTGTAGCAGTTAATACAGCTTATACCTGCGTATCACGTAGACTACTCCACTGATACAAACAGCAACGAGGGTTTGCAGGGCTGCCAACTTTTCACCAAACTTTGGAGTGAGACATTGGTCAGTCCTGAGCCTCTCTCATGGCGATAGTGTCTCATTATCATATAAAATTATAAGCCAAATACAAGTATATGGAGCACATCAGGTGCTCCATAATGGATCTGTCAGAGGGGAGTCTGGCACCACCTCACATGACCAACAGAACCTGTTTAATGTGTGGCAGAGCACTTCAAAAGGGGGGATTTGGGGGTCCTCCCCCAAGAGATTTTTTATAATTCAGCCAAAAGGTACAATGACACAAAGCAGTTGAGTCAGTCACATGCAGCTCAGAAACGCGTTTAAAACATCCCCCGCATTGAAGTCAGTGATACAGTTTGACTCGTGTTTCCTGTTATCATAATTTATTTATTTTATATTAGTCCATTCAAATATATATTTAAAATTACCCAGGCATCCCTTTTAAAAATAATTATGTAAGGCATTGTTTAGCTTCTATTTGAGTGTTTTTAATCAAGTCTCTCCTGTTTCTCTGCGTCAGTCATTCAAGTCAATTATTACCAACAAAAAGCATGAGCTTTAGAACATCTGAAAATGTGATTCCCTGTCTTCTGCAGTATGTTAGAGCATGTTTGATGATTAAACTTTGATATACTTATTCAATGTAATAACTATCAGAGGCACATAGCGTAGCCTGCTCGGCACTACTTACATCAACCTGCAGTAAAAATGTCCATATCCCTGTTTGAAGGCTTCTGCAGTCGCTCCACACGCACAGCTCACCGTATGTTTATCCAACAGCTGTTTTATCATATTTTAGTTTGGTAATATAGAGGGAAAATCTAAGTTACCTACGAAATGTGCGCGCAGCCTGCACATTTGCATATTGCACATCTCTCGGAAGCGCCACCTTCCCGCCTTGAGAGGACCAAAGACCTGACCACTCCAATCCTCCCCTATAAAAGGCGGCCTCTCCCTTCAATCGTCTCCTTTGAACTCAGCCATCGAAGAGAGGTCGTGCCTGCTGGGCCCGTAGCTAAGGGCGGCGCACACATTTCGTAGAACTATAGTTACATAGGTAACTTAGATTTCTACTTCAATAGTGTGCTTGCCCTTAGGCTGCGCTATTGCATAAGCAACACGCAGTCGGATTGGGCCAGAGTTCCATAAGCCCATCACCCTCAGGGAGGGACATGCAGGAAGAATGCACAGAGGTCACCCATCCTCTTAGCCGACGTCAGAGCTAAAAGGATCGCAGTCTTGTAGGACAGACAATCCATCCCTGCCTGGTGAATGGATTAAAATGGGGGCCCCGAAAGGCCCTCCAGTACAGTCTGAAGATCCCAGGTCGGGACCAGGCGATGCACGGGCGGTCTAAGCCTACAAACGCCCTGAAGGCAATGCTTCACCAAAGGATGACTGCAAGCAGTGTGGACTCCGAACCCCACGTGCCCGGTAACGATGGCCGCTGCAAAACCCCTAGGGTTGCGGCGGCCCTGTCTTTCTCCAGTAGTCCCTGGAGAAAACTGAGTACGTCCTGTATAGAACAGGATGTAGGGTCCAGGTCCCTCTCTGAACACCAGTCAGAGAAAAGACACCAACGAACCCTGTAGGATCTGGTCATAGACGAGGCCCGAACACCCTGGATTGTGGGAACAACTGAAGGGGGGAGGCCAAGGTTTAGCAACTTCCCCTTTTCAGCCTCCAGACCATTAGCCTGCGCCCCAGTACCGGAGGGGCCACGGATCCCCTTGTGCCATAGACACCAAGTCGGGGTACCACCTGGCGCTCGGACTGTCTGGGGCTATGAGCGGGATGAGTGCGCCCTCCGTCTTCACTCTGTGGAGCAGAGGCGCAATGAGGAGCAGGGACAGAAATGCGTACAGCAGGCCGGACGGCCATGGTCGATGAGCCATGGCATCCACGCCGAGAGGAGGCTCGTCTGTTGACCTGAGCAAGAACCAAAGTGGGCACTGTGCGTTCTCTGCATTGGCGAAAAGGTCGGCCACCGGTCTGCTGAACCGGACCCACACCTCCGCCGAGACCTCGGGTGCCAGGACCTCATTCGTCCCGTAGGGCGCCTCCTCTGTACATCCTGTCCACTTTCAGAGTGGCCAGGTGAGTGCTTGCCCAGTTGAGCACCTCCGCTGTCAGGCTGTGGAGAGCGGGGAACCTGGTCCCCCCATGCCTGTTCAGGTAGGCCACCACTGTGGCTTTCTGCACCGCCTCCATCTCTAGGAGGTTGAGACGTGTCTCGGAGACGGGGGCCAAACACCACTCGCCGTGAGATGGCCCAGTACTCCGCCCCAGCCGGTCAGGGAGGTGTCCGTGAACACCTCCGTGTAATGGAGCACGTAGCCCATTTGGACCAAGGCGTGAAAACCAGCGTTGGAGACCTCTCATTGAACCACTGGGTGGGCTGATGCCATCATGCCGAGCAGGGAGCGGATTCGCCATTGAAGTCATCCAATCTCCGGGTCTGACGCATTGCAGCAGCTGCTGCACCGTGAGCATGCGGAAAGGCCTCTTCACAATGCAGTGATTGAGAACTCGCAGGTCCAGAATGGGCCGCACACCGCCGCTCTTTTTGGGAACGAGGAAATACGGGGAATAAAACCCTGTCCTCAGTGGATCCACCTCTGCTATGTAGCAGAGCACTTCCCTTTTGAGCGCCGCGCTCTCGGCTGACCTGCGTAACCTCGTCTTGATACCGCGAAAGCCTGGAGGTCTCCGAGAGAATTGTAGAGCGTATCCCCTACTGAGCATCCTGTCCAGCCAGGGCGCTCCGAGGAGCCCCGTGTCCTTCCAGACTTGGTATAACTCTGTCAGGGGTCGTACCACGACACTGAGTAAGAGCGGGGAAACGGGCCCGCCCACCGGCTCTGCTCTCGGAAGAGCACCGCAGCATGGGGGGCCCTGCTCGAAAGGGCTGACACTCCTGGAAAAGAGCAGACTCATCGGCCAAACAAAGAGCACATTAAGATCTACGCTGCTACGCGGAGAAGTGCACTGAGCAGCAGCAACAGAGCCAATCACAGGCCTGCTGCTGCTCGAGGGCTCCTTTTTCACCAACGTTCGCTGTCTTAGAGACAGTCGACCAATCACCATCGAGGAACATCACATTAGGCCTGGACCTCACAGTACGAGTCGCAGTATGCCCACATAGACACCTGTGAGACACTGCGCATGCGGTAGAGGCGGCAGCTGTGACATGGGGGATAGCTTGAGCAAGAGTCAGAAAGTGTTTCGCACACGTCATTGACAGGCAGCAGAGCGGAGCGGTAACTGAGCCCTGCTGACTTTAACCACTTTTCCACTCCGAGTAGCAACAGGCAGACTTGTAACGCTTTTAGCATGAAAGGAATACGAAGCAGGCTCTTTAGTGGAGTAACGGGCTGACGGCCTTTATTCACATTATTTAACCCCCCTCTTCCTCCCCTGGAACCCAAAGCAGGACGGCGATCACATCTCGGGCTGGCATCATCGCTAAGCTGACGATCAGGATCCTGGGGGGCATCAAGGAGCTGCACGTGAAGAGGACGCGGGGCCACGACGAGGAGGAGATCTGCCTCGTCTACCTCGTTCCAAGCACCAATGTGAGGAGGAGCCCTGGTCGCGCTGAGGGAGCGGAAATGCCGGGCAAGTTGAGCGGGAGGGCGGACTGGTCGAGTGGCAGGCTCAAAAGACTGTTTGTCAGTCTCCTTCAGCGTAGACAAACCCAGCCAAAGATGGCAGCAGCCGACCTGTGCAGCGCACATGGTCCGATCACCATCAAGTGAAAGGGCTTGTGACATGCGAGCGAAGGTCGCCATGGTGGTTTCAGCTTTCACAATCTCATCAGGGGAAAGCTGGTCATGGCCACGGATCAGTTTGTCAAGAGAGGCGGTGGCAAGGCCATATTGTTTGCTAATGCTACGACCTGTGCAGCGTTAGCAAAACAGCGGTTAAGGAAGGAAGCGGTAAACCTATCCCGCTCTGAGGGAAAGTCCATTCTACCGCCGGGCCAGAGAGAAGAGGACGGGAGCAGGGACATTCTAATCCTGTCCTCGATAGCAGGGACACTCCTCAGCTGCTCCAGCCCTCCACCGTAGCGTACACACCGTACGTGAGGGCCAGTGTACGTGCGGAATAGGGATTTTGTCAGTCACGCTTAGCGTAGTGGAGGAGCGAATCCACACGAGGAGCTTCCACCACCGGGCGCTGCCCGTCGCTGGCGTTGCCAAACAGGTCGCGGAACAGGTCCGTCGCTAAATCACACGCGAGCTGAACACATCAGGGCGGGGCTCAGTGGTACAATATTCAATCAGAGGCGAGAGATCGCTAGACAGACGGACCAACCAATAGCGCGAGAGGAGCTCACACACCCACACACGCGCCAGAGGAGCCACGGACGGGCACACAGACAAAATTAAATGTCTGCAGCCGCTCGCTGCAAAAAGTCAGTGATATGTTTTGGTTGAGCGTGTGATATGAGGAGTGTGGCGTGAGAGCGTGTGAAGGCACTCAAATGCGTGTGTCTCACGGTAAAAGCGTGAAAGTTGGCAGCCCTGGGTTTGTGGCGTAGCCAAGGGGAAAGAAAGCTCGTCATGGGAATCACAATTTGTCACTCTTTTAGAACATTTTCTTAAGGACTATAAGGATAAAAGCACACACAAATAAAAGTTGGTCTATTTTTTAAAATCTCATTCTCATGAGAAAATGAAGCCGGTTGTCCAGTAGAAGTGAAAACCGACGTGAAGCTAGCAGTTAGCATGTAGCTAATGCTAGCATTGTGGTTAGCATTCTTTGTCATTTATGTGGGTTATAGGCTGTTGAACCACTTGGCACCTCTCCATGTCTCTGTATCTTTATTTGGTAGAAGGTACATCCATAATACAGCAATTGTTAAAGTAGCTGTGCAGAAGTAGTTTGCTTTCCCCTGGCCTTTGGTGGGATTTGATAGACATCACTGATCATTTCTCTTATCGATTGGGTTCATTATCAATCTTCTTATCGATTCCAAATAAATCAAAACTGCAGAAGAGGCAAAGTGCTCCCTGGGCAGGAGTAGAATGAATGTTGGTGAAATAGCAAATAAACATACAAATCAGGTGCTCTTCAGACTCATGGGCCAGGTTCATTTTTTATGAGAATAAGACGGAGCTGAGGTGCTTTAAATGTGCAAAACATTTTAATTTTTTTTATTTACAGCGTCACCAACGCGTTTCAGGAGGAGGAGCTGAGCATAAACAGGTTGTCCATAAAAACAGAGGTGGAAAAAAAAATGCAATCACTGCAGAATATTCCTAGAGCTCCTCGCCGCAGTAGTAGTTCAAATGCTTCATTTTCTCCCAAAGCCTGTATCTTTGCATGAGGCTCATTTTTTTCTGATACCATACTAGTACCCAGCCCTACGCATATAGGGCATAAAGACTGATTTGTACTTCAGCGTCAAACCCACGCTGAGGCAGCCCGTCAGTGAGCAGCAGCAGCGACGTACATGTGTCGCTGCTGCTCCAACAGTCAGGGGCTGTGATTGGTTGATCCATACGCTACATGAGGAAACTGGCGACAAACTCCTTCTGTCTCTTACAAGCTATTTTTGATTAATACACTGTTCCTATGTTTCAGTAGTTTTGTGTTTTTAATGTTATAAAAAAATAATAATACATCACAACATAAATGCAGAAGTTTGAACGATTTGGCCTTGCCTTCAGACACCAGGGCTACGGTGGCCTTTAGGTTACAGGTTGATCAGTCCCAGATCATGGCGCGCAATGACACACATAATCCAAATACATCTTCACAGAGCACCATGAAGAATGTATTATTAATCCCATCATCATACATTGGTCGCCAAGGCCATTCTTTTTTTGCCACACCCGCCTTGTTTTCTGTGTTATCCTCAGTTTCAATACCTCTATTATTTGATAGATTTGACCAAAAAAACATTTGTGTAACTTAATGTCAAAAACCGCAGCCCAGGGTCCTGCTGCTGCTCAGTTAAAGTCTTTAGGCCTGTTGTAGCACAACTGTGGGAGTCCCTTATTGTTGTAAAAAAGATGTGGACAACAGGACAAGGATAACAAAACTAAAAAGAATCAATGGGCAAATGACTCAATGCGTTTCTCAAACTAGCATTTGTAGTTCAATTTCTGCAGTTAATTGTCCAGTAATCGCAGCCGGTTGTAGATTAACTCACGTATCACAAAGCGAAGTTCCTTTCTAACAGAATCCTCAGGACTGACTCATGTAACCACTTGCCCACAGTGTGGCAGTCACACCCAGGTGAACAGCAGCTTAACCCCCACACACACTAACACAGCACAGGCAAAGGAACTCGCTAACAGCCTCTAACAACTGCCTCTCAAATCCTTCAGCTCCACTAACGCAGTCCCTTCATCACTCCCTTCATCACTTTTATATATTATTTATTTTTTTACTACAGAAAATATCCAAGCATGAAAAGTGTAAACTTGTAAAAGCCTAAATAAAGCATTATATAGGCCATAGCGCCTTTGCTCCGCCCGATCCTGTCAGACCTCAGAAGCTCAGCAGGAAGGGTCTGGTCGGTACTTGGATGGGAGACCCTTTGGGAACACCAGGAAGCCTAGGTGAATATAGTGAGTGAGTGGAGGGGCCACAGACTGGTTGCCTCGCTTCCGTCAGTCTACCCCAGGGCAGCTGTGTCTAAAAATCACATACCATAACATCTCACACACTGAACTTTGAGGTAGACAAAACTATAAAACAGAGCTTTTATTGCTGATACCTTTGTACACTGACCTGTCTCATGCACATTCAAGCACGTGCGCGCACGCACAGACACGCATACACACAGAGTAAGGTACAAGTGCTGACAGCAGCTCATATGGAGGAGGGCCCCGTCTGGGCCTGGTCCAAACGGGGCACATTCCATCGGTTAACCCCGTCTGTGCCAAGCCACAGGTATTCACCAGGTTTGAACGTATAGGTTCTGAGTCACACCGGAAATTAAACATGTGAAAAGATCCAATAGATCATGAACCAAAGCAGTATTGGGTTTTTCATGAAGACCATAAATTCTGATGGTCTTCATTATTGTAGGAAAAAAAATAATAAATAAATAAATCGATCTATAAAATCGATTTGAATTAAAATGAGAATGTTTTTCAAGCAGTCTTCTACCTTTGAAATCCTGTCTTTTTCAATATACTGTACACAATATAATGGTAATAACACCACTAAATACAGCCGCGATTATCAGCCCAAAATAAAAGGGGGCGCTATCGCGCTCTTTGACTCCTTTCATTTTAGATTACGGTATAACTGCTTTTAGGTTTTTTGTTTTTTCTCAGAGGTCTTTGTTTTTGGATTTTGAAACACTCATGTTTTAGTTGACTTTTACAGACAATAAAAAAAATGGTATAATTCTATAAGTGCAAACTGAAGCAAATTTCAATATGTTAATATATCAAAATCCATAATGTTATTGAAATAAGTTTTGATTCCATACTTCTCTAGATTAGAGCTGAAACAACTAATCGATTATTGAATGTTGAACATGGTCGACAACTATTTTAGTAATCGATAATCGTTTGGGTTTGTGGGAGTTCGCCCAACCAGTCCACATGTGCTTTGTGGACCTGGAGAAAGCGTTCGACCGTGTCCCTCGTGGTGCCCTGTGGGTGGTGCTCCGGGAGTATGGGGTACGGGGCCCTCTACTAAGGGCTGTCCGTTCCCTGTATGACCGTAGCAGGAGCTTGGTTCACATTGCCGGCAGTAAGTCAGACCTGTTCCCGGTGCGTGTTGGGCTCCGCCAGGGCTGCCCTTTGTCACCGGTTCTGTTCATTACTTTTATGGACAGAATTTCTAGGCGCAGCCAGGGGCCGGAGGGTGTCCGGTTTGGGAACCTCAGAATCTCATCTCTGCTGTTTGCAGATGATGTTGTTCTGTTGGCTTCCTCAAATCAGGACCTCCAGCGCGCACTGGGGCGGTTTGCAGCCGAGTGTGAAGCGGCCGGGATGAGGATCAGCACCTCCAAATCTGAGGCCATGGTTCTCCACCGGAAAAAGGTGGCTTCCCCGCTTCAGGTCGGTGGGGTGTCCTTGCCTCAAGTGGAGGAGTTCAAGTATCTCGGGGTCGTGTTCACGAGTGAGGGACGGATGGAGCGGGAGATCGATAGACGGATCGGTGCGGCGTCAGCAGTGATGCGGTCGCTGTATCGGACTGTTGTGGTGAAGAGGGAGCTGAGTCAGGGGGCAAAGCTCTCGATTTACCGATCGATCTACGTTCCCACCCTCACCTATGGTCATGAGATTTGGGTAATGACCGAAAGGACAAGATCGCGAATACAAGCGGCCGAAATGAGTTTCCTTCGCAGGGTGGCTGGGCGCACCCTTCGAGATCGGGTGAGGAGCTCAGTTACCCGGGAGGAGCTCGGACTCGAGCCGCTACTCCTCCACGTCGAAAGGAGCCAGCTGAGGTGGCTAGGGCATCTGTATCGGATGCCTCCTGGTCGCCTCCCTCGGGAGGTGTTCCAGGCATGTCCTATTGGGAGGAGGCCTCGTGGAAGGCCCAGGACACGCTGGTGGGACTATGTCTCCGTGCTGGCCTGGTGTCGCCTCGGGGTCCCCCCAGAACAGCTGGAAGAGGTGTGCGTGGATCGGGAAGTCTGGGCATCTCTGCTGAGACTGCTGCCCCCGCGACCCGGCCCCGGATAAAGCGGAAGAAAATGGATGGATGGATGGATGGATAATCGTTTTCTAGTTAACACAGACTCAAATACAGCAAAAATGACATGAAAATTGTGTATATTTTATGAAAACCTACTTTTTAAATTTAGGACATGTAGTGTTTTGTACATTAAAAATTTCATAAATATCCGTCAGAAAGCAGAATTAGCACCAAGAGCCTTCAAACATTTACTTTAAGTTTACTCCATCAACATGTCTCAAGCTGCGCCACTTTAGTTTTATTTGATTAAAAAAAATGGCAGAAATTAAATTTTCATACACTATTTACAGCTAAGCGATTGATCGATTAATCGTGAAAATAATCGGTAGATTAATCGATTACCAAATAATCGTTAGCTGCAGCCCTACTCTAGATCATTTTCAACAGGTTTTCCCTGGAGGAGATGAATTATGCGATTTGAACATTTTCCCATTAGAATAAAATTCACTACGGCAACACTGAGAAAAATATGGTATGGGTGCCATTTACTTTTTTGATCGGAACGACCAAATGGAATTTTGTGCAATTATTACAATTTTCATAAAACTAAATGTTATACTGTCATATACACACATATATATATATATATATATATTTTTTTTTTTTTTTTTTTTTTTAAGGTGCTCAATCCTGTAGGGGACGCTATTGCACCCAATTTTACCAAATGCAATTTGCAAAAACATTTGGGATAGGAACTTTAACAACTGATAACTATAATTATAAAAATCTGATATCATATGGGCTCTCAGTCGCCCATTGACTTTTATGGTCTCTGTGCAATTTATTCAAGATTCAAGATTGTTTTATTTGTCAAGCCATGCGACTGATTTGAAATTATATTTCTCTCATCCTTGATTGTGGAGCGGGGTGTGGGGGAAGAGGGGTGGGAGGGAGGGCAGGGAGTTCAGCTTCCCGATGGCCCTGTGTACGAAACTGTTCTTAAGTCGACTCGACCTGGCCCGTAGATTCCGCAGTCTCCTCCCTGAAGGCATTACCTTGTGTCTGGGCACGACGAGAGGAATGTGAGTGTATGTTTGGCGAGCGCTTCGCCCTCTTTTTGTGCACACTGCTATACAATTTTAAGAGCCCTGATGGTGCTGAGGCCTAAAAATAATGGCTTACACGTACTGCACTTAAAGTTGACAAGTGTCAAGTGTAGTAAGCTACAATTGTAGCCACAGCTGCCCTGGGGTAGACTGGAGAAGCTGCCAATCTGCGCCATTGGCCCAAACAACCACCACCCACTCACATACTACATTCACACAGGAAAGGTGGGCAACATGCCGGTACCCAGCCCTAGTGCTTCTACATTATGGCTCTAGTACAGTAATGTTTTACTTGGGAGACTAGAGCCCTGCTGAGGGAAACTTTTTTGATACCCATTAGGGCTGAACGATTAATTGCATTTGCAATTTTATCGCGATATTACACAACGCGATTTCGTAATCGCAGGGCACGCGATTTGGGAAGTAAATGGAGCAACAAGATATGGCAGCAAAGTCCGCTCCGTCGCGTGCTTTTGTTTACGTCTCAGTCTAGTTAAGGTGCGCGGTAGATTGTGGATGTACAGTGAAAATATCAGCGTTTATCATGCAGCCACCGCGAAGGAATATTGCTTTTCTCCGTTAGCATTGCGTTAGCCACAGCGCTAATCACGCCATTCCGTCGCCGCTACTACACGCTCTGACGATCACAGAAACTCCCTCACCTCCGGATTCTACGCCTCTGCCTCCACAGACATATATAGGTGAGTCTGTGCTGATTGTAAAAAGTAAAGAGTCGTTTGTGGCTCAGTTTAGGGGGCTTATGTTTGGGAATGTTGTGGATAAAGAACTTATCTCAAAAGTATCCGCGGAGGCGAAGTGCCTTTATTTACCTTTGCGTCTACCGCATATCCGCTCCGTAGGTCGTACAGACGCTAGATATAAACACTAAACTGCAGTATGAAAAGGGTTGGTAACTAGGATCCGAGGCAGGAGTCCGTGTCATGTCTTATTTTGCTGAGGAAATGTGCTGTTTAAGCTGAAATGTCACTAAATGGCTGCGAGTCAAAGATACGTGTCTGTGTCTGGCACCTCATGTCTCCGTCTCCTTGTGTCAGTGTTCTTTTCTTTCTTCATATTGTCCAAAGTTACATCCCAAAACCAAAATGCTGCTCTTAATTCCACTGTGTTTTGGCGTGTGCTCCATCTGGCCTCTCCGTGTCCATCAATAACGCGCATCTGAAGCAACTAGGAGTCGCAGCTCAGACTGGGATTTGATTGGCCGAAATGAAAAGTACTATTTAATAAATTAAATAGCTTATTTTGTATTAATTGGGAGTTTGATTTCCTAAAACTTTTCCAACTAGTTAAAGCAGACCTTTGTTCTTACTTTCCTGCACTTTAGTATGGGTGATGTTACTGACTGGATCAGTGAGTTCTTTTTTTTTAATATCTATATAATTTAGCATTTATTTATAGACTGTACTGTTAAGTTCAGACAGTTTAAGAAGTGCAGTCCACACAAATTTTGAATAGGTCAAGCAACAATTTTGTTGCAATTTTCACTTCAAATATTGTTTAATATGAAACAGGCTGATTTATTGCTTGTGTTAGGTGAAAAATACATGAGAAGAGGACCTTGCAACAATAATCGCATATTTAATCGCAATCGCAATATTGAAGGAAAAAAATCGCAATTAGATTATTTCTCAAAATCGTTCAGCCCTAATACCCATCCTATATTGTTCATTATCTAGAACAATGTTTAACTGAATGATATTGTATTTAGTGCTGAACGATTTAGCCAAATATCAATATTGCGATTTTTCTCAATAAATATTGCGATTTTGATTTTATTTCAATTTTCCTTCCCCCATTTACCATTGATAACTTTTCGTTGCATATAACTTAAATTATAGCCTAAACTGAGACAATGTTATTGCTCATGAAATATTTATAACTTATTTAAGTATTACTTACTTTTTACATTTTTATAACTGTATACCCTACTGTAATTTTTTTGTAAATAGCCTAAATTATTTCTTGCTATTTGCATCTTAATTGTGTTTTAATCTATGCTTATGAGATAAGTTCTCATCCAAAACATTCCCAAACATTAGCCTCCTTTTAGGTTTTAAAAAGTCCCAACTGAGCTGCAAACAACTCTTACAAGCAGCACACAGCTCACCTTCATCTCTGTGGAGGCAGAGACAGTCGGCTCGGTACTCTGAATAGAGTGATTAGCGCAACAGCTAACGCAATGCTAACAGAGAAAAAAAGTAATAGTCCTTCGCGCTGATATTTTCACTGTACATCCACGATCTGCTGCGCACCTTAACTAGACTGAGAACTAAACAAAAACACGCTGCCGTCTCTCGCCGCTACATTCACGATTTGGAAATCGCGTTGTGTGATATTGCGATAAAATTGCAAATGCAATTAATCGTTCAGCCCTAATTGTATTCCCTCAAACATTCTTCGGGCACCCCTCCTGGAACCGCCACCTTAACGTGGTGGAGGGGTTTGAGCGCCTGAATGATCCTGGAGCTCTGTTGTTGGGGGCTTCGTGCCCCTGGTAGGGTCTCCCAGGGCAAACAGGTCCTAGGTGACGGGTCAGACAAAGAGCGGTTCAGAAGCCCCTTATGAGAGACCAACAGGCCCGGTTAGAACCATGAGGCTGTCCTTCTGTGGACCCACCACCTGCAGGAGGAGCCATAGAGGGCTGGTGCAGCTCCAACAGCTGCCCCCACGACCCGGCAACGGACAAGTGGAAGAAAATGGATGGATGGATTCTTTGAGCAAAACCATTTTATTGTCATTTATGTGAGCTGGAACAGCCACTTTCTTTAGTGCAGTGTCACTAGTGCCATTTAATGCTGCGATGCTCAACTAGATGCAAGCTGAGAGCATCGACTTAGATAAATCTGCAAAGGACAGAATAGAGGAAAGAGGGACGGTGCACCATGAAGGTAGGGAACAGACACAACATGTAGAGCAGGCTTCAAAGACACATGTGAACCGCAGAATATTGCACACTGCGTTTCTTAAACGCAAGTTGAAATTGAGGAAATGCAAATAATAAGCTCCAGTTTGCATTTGTAACAGTGAAATATGAGCCTAATATTGATTCATATTTGGCAGATCTTGCTCTGAATAAGTCGTCCTCATTTGAGACTTTTACGCACAGGTATTAAGATATTTTTGATGAAAAATTCTTGTTCCATGGTTCTGTTTAATTTAGCTCCATTTATCGTGCAATCCCACATTATTTCCTGACATAAATAATCGGTATATAGCTCATTAACACCTTCAAACGCAAATACAAATAATGAGAGATTGATTAATGAGGGATAAAAATAGCTAGTGAAGGACTTTTACAACCCCGTCTATCAAAATGACGGTGAGAAATGATCCCTATAGCGAAACCAGTGCTGCCAAATGAGATGAAACTCGATGACAAGAACTTTCACACGGCCCATAAGGTCCCTGTCCCATCTCTATGGACCACAATGGCACCGCTCTTTGTCTCTGGCTTCACCTTCTCATCCCATCTCCCTCTCTGTATTTCTCACTTTGTGATCAATAAGTCCACTGGACGCGCATTAGGAGAGGAGCGTGGCTGGCTGTGGACGGGTCACAGACTGCTGGCTCTGGGCCACTCTGGCCCTGATCACAAGCCAACAGTGGGATTGATATTGATGCTATGGGAGGGCTGCACTCGTCCTGGGCTCTGGGGCCTGCAAGAAAAGACTGATCACAATCACAATTTGAATGGTCACAATTTACTGCTCGTCCTGGTCGTGGAACACTGGACCAGCTCTATACCCTTCATCGGGTGCTCGAGGGTTTGTGGGAGTTCGCCCAACCAGTCCACATGTGCTTTGTGGACCTGGAGAAAGCGTTCGACCGTGTCCCTCGTGGTGCCCTGTGGGGGGTGCTCCGGGAGTATGGGGTACGGGGCCCTCTACTAAGGGCTGTCCGTTCCCTGTATGACCGTAGCAGGAGCTTGGTTCGCATTGCCGGCAGTAAGTCAGACCTGTTCCCGGTGCGTGTTGGGCTCCGCCAGGGCTGCCCTTTGTCACCGGTTCTGTTCATTACTTTTATGGACAGAATTTCTAGGCGCAGCCAGGGGCCGGAGGGTGTCCGGTTTGGGAACCTCAGAATCTCATCTCTGCTGTTTGCAGATGATGTTGTTCTGTTGGCTTCCTCAAATCAGGACCTCCAGCGCGCACTGGGGCGGTTTGCAGCCGAGTGTGAAGCGGCCGGGATGAGGATCAGCACCTCCAAATCTGAGGCCATGGTTCTCCACCGGAAAAAGGTGGCTTCCCCGCTTCAGGTCGGTGGGGTGTCCTTGCCTCAAGTGGAGGAGTTCAAGTATCTCGGGGTCGTGTTCACGAGTGAGGGACGGATGGAGCGGGAGATCGATAGACGGATCGGTGCGGCGTCAGCAGTGATGCGGTCGCTGTATCGGACCGTTGTGGTGAAGAGGGAGCTGAGTCAGGGGGCAAAGCTCTCGATTTACCGATCGATCTACGTTCCCACCCTCACCTATGGTCATGAGATTTGGGTAATGACCGAAAGGACAAGATCGCGAATACAAGCGGCCGAAATGAGTTTCCTTCGCAGGGTGGCTGGGCGCACCCTTCGAGATCGGGTGAGGAGCTCAGTTACCCGGGAGGAGCTCGGACTCGAGCCGCTACTCCTCCACGTCGAAAGGAGCCAGCTGAGGTGGCTAGGGCATCTGTATCGGATGCCTCCTGGTCGCCTCCCTCGGGAGGTGTTCCAGGCATGTCCTATTGGGAGGAGGCCTCGTGGAAGGCCCAGGACACGCTGGTGGGACTATGTCTCCGTGCTGGCCTGGTGTCGCCTCGGGGTCCCCCCAGAACAGCTGGAAGAGGTGTGCGTGGATCGGGAAGTCTGGGCATCTCTGCTGAGACTGCTGCCCCCGCGACCCGGCCCCGGATAAAGCGGAAGAAAATGGATGGATGGATGGATGGACAATTTACTGCATACTGCACAGTATACTGTTCACTAGACAGAACTAAATATCTACTGTATGTAACCGACGCCCTAAGGAGCAGTGCAACAGAAAAATTGGTTCAACTGGATTGTTACCATTGTCAGAAAACAAGTTACTTTATGTATTTTGTATTGCTACTAAAAACATGTTGTGGAAAAACATGCAATCCTTTGCTGCTCATATTTCTTCTGAAAATGTGGAACTGTTGTTTGATAAATCCTCTATTTCTTTTGTTTTCCAAATTGTTGCAGTAAAGCTGAACAACATTTGTGAGAAGTCATTGTCACACAGATACTGAGAGAAGGCGGGCGAAAGTTAGCAGCGCCGACACTCTGCCTGTGCCATCTGCTGGGCAGCACCAGTGCGAAGTGTGGAACAGTGGGAGGACTGCTGGACGAGCCTCTCTGAGCTTTTGAAGACCGCTTCCATTCACATAGTCTGCAAATGAAGAACACGCTCAGAATTGTTCAGCACACGGATTAGAAAGTGACAAAAGTAACTAAAGCAACAAACTGAAGCTGGGTTTATGCTTCATGCGTCCGCGAGAGCTAACGGGAAACCGAAAGGGCACGGCCAGTCCAAGGAGACGGCACCTCAGCCAACAAAAGAACAATAAGCAGGTCATTAGCAGTGATCAGCCAGACAGATACTGGGTAGTGATCATCTATGAATAGGACAGATACTGGGTAGTGATCATCTATGAATAGGACAGGACTGACCGATACTGAGGTGAGCAGATCGTTAGAGACGCTCTACTTCAAAGGTGTTTACCCACAGGTGAGAGTAGCTGTGATTAGAGGGGAGGGGCCGGGCCAACCCTAACTCCTCCCCGTTGGTCTATATCTTCAGCTGTGGGCTGAGTGGGACTTTTGTCGCTGATGAAGCCTTTTGAATGAGAGGCGAAACGTTCGAAGACTTCAACTACTGAGTACAGAAGATGAATCAAGTACCTTCATTGAAGATGGACAACTCCTGTACGACTGAGAGCTTACACAGACATTTCCTCAGGGTACTCCGGTTTCCCCTACCACTAAAAACATGTACAATAGGGATGAATGTATGTATGCAGTCGTGCTTCCGCCCGTCTGCCCCAGGGATACTTTACATGTATAGGTAGCTTACCTTCACCGTGTGAATGAAAAAACTAACCCCTAAAAAACTGTATGACCCGGAGCTCCTCCACATGGCCATTAGCCCTCGAAGCCCAAGAGCCACCCACGTTCTCTCTGCTCTGATCCTCTCATTCAACCCATTACAATGATATTGTAATTGTAATGTCCATAAATCAACAGGATTTGAATCTAAAATGTTCATTTCTGAGGAGCAGGAGAAGAACGCAAACTTTGACTAAACTCGGAGACCGTCTGTACCAGACAATGACGCACAGAAGGACCTACACTGAGCAGGGGAACGGGCGGTTGTCCCAATGTAAAGATGAACATGGGATACCTTTGCCGTGATGTAGGCATCTGTCTTACTGTCTGTGCAGGTGTGACTTTACGAGCAAGCATGCGCCGTTTCGGTTCTTCAGTTCCGTGCGTTGTAGGTGCACGTGCAGATACAAGCACCAATAGGACAGATTGACAGTCTCACTGTCTGCACAGATTGGAGCTTCACAATGGCAGAGTCTGCCCATTTCTGTGTTTAAACTCTGGGGGCTCAAAGCGCCTGAAAATGAAAACAAATGATCTTTACTTGTTTTAAACCACTATATGGGTTTATTGAACTATGCTGCATTGTTTCATGAAAAGAATATCTAGTACTGCATGTCTCAGCAGAATCTACAGCCTCGCTCTCTGCTCCCTCCCGTTACTGGAACAATCACACCGGGTATGATGCCGCTTCCTTTCACTGAGGAGGAGCAGGAAGTCAAGTGTGGCTAAATCCAGCGCTGTGAGCTGCTCAACACCACAGAGAAGCCTCAGATCACAAGGGCTGTTAAATAATGCCCTCACCATCACAAAGGAGGGCATACGTGTTCAGCTGTTTAACAAGAGCATTTCCTCTGGAAATCATCATTGGCCTGAACAACCTTGTAAGCAGTCAAGTCTTTGCTGAGCACCTTTCCATCCCAGAGGTGAGTACACAACACAACTCACATTATTGTGTGATGATCTTTAATCATTAACACGTGAAAGCCTTGTATCGCTATTTCTTATCGCGCTGTCTCCGATGGTAATAAAATAGTAACGCTACCTAGGCACTATCCCTGAAACCCTGTTAGGGTTTAGTGGAATAGGGCAGGGGTTTCCAAAATGGGGGTCACAAGATGATTTTGAGACTATTTTTTTTTTTACATTTCTGACATTGCATTTTTGATTGAAAACAAGCAAATATCAAAATACTGTATCCAAAATAAACATGACTAAACCTTAAACTATTATAAATGCTAATTACATTTTACAGAAGGAGCTCTTGAGTTGTTTGTTGAGTGATTTGGGGGGGGTCGCGGCCTGAAAAGTTTGGGAGCCCCTGGAATGGGGAGCAGAGCACCTGCAGGAAACAGGGAGAGAACATGCAAACACTGCACAGAAAGGCAAACTCAAACCTGCGACCTTCTACTGTTAAATGAGAGTGCTAACCACTGGCCTGGCACAGCCACACATGTTCTATGGCAGGAGGTCATATACAGATCCTATGTCAGAGTAGGATTGTACTCCTTTTTATATATTATATATATTGTGTGCAGCGCTTTGGTCAACTTTGGTTGTTGTAAGGCGCTTTAGAAATAAAGATTGATTGATTGGATTGATTTATTCATCTGTTCTCTCCATCACGGTGCATAATCCCCAGGGCTTCTTCCCCCTCAAAATGTGCAGGATCTGTCTCCAAAAACAAGCTTTAGCTTTTAAGCACTGTCTATTCAGTTTGGAAATGGGCTCAGGGAAGTCAGAGCTTAAGTTTGTCCTGGCACAGAAGAAGAAGAATCACCATCATCACTGTACAGTAGGAGTGTGACAATATATCGATTTTCCGATATATCGCAATATTTTGCGGGACGATACCGATACTTTTTATTCCGATATCGAAACGTTTGATGACGTCATGCATATTAATGAGAAACGTCATGCATACTAATGAGGCAGCAGTGCTCCACTGTTTACAGTCAATAGAGGCCAATAATGATCAAGAATTCAGTCAGACCAGCAGGGGGCAGCACTAGTTTTAAGCACTTGGACCAAACACTGTCACACAAATAAATTACTTTTAATGATAGTTTTTATAATTATAAAGAAGATTAATTTGGGGTTGATTTATTCCTTTTTAAATAGGACTGTGGTTTCTTGTTTATTTAAATGTGAATGAAGTCGCTGACAGATCTATAGACTCATTTTCAGTGAGTAAGTCAGGGATCATTTATAAAAGTGGTACAGAGCACATGAAAAGAAATGTAAATGATGAATAATATGTAGTATGTTAAAATAAAGGTTAAAAGTAGCATTTTTTTTTTTTTTTACGTGAAGTATCGTAGCTTATTTTTGTGCAATATAACGATTATCGCAGTATCGGCGTATCGTGAGATAATCGTTATCGTGAGCCATGAATCGTGTATCGTATCGAATCGTGAGGTACCCAGAGGTTCCCACCCCTAGTGTACAGTATGTCCTTTTCTGGACACATACATAAGACACCAGTGAAGCCACATCTGCCCTGGGGTAGATGCACATGCTGCAGGTGTTGCTGGTTCAAATGAAACTACAACAAGTAAAAGAGCCTGGGTATGCAGCAGCCTGACCACTGGCTCTGGAGAGTCCATCCATGGCAGCTCAACAAGAAGCGCGTTCCCTTACCTCCGTCTCCAGCTGCACGAGTTCCATAGTGGGCCATGGCTCCGCTATTTGCGCAAGAGGCATGTTTCACTCTCTTCAAACTCCGGATTCCAATGTCCCCCAAGATCGTGTCCTGTCAACTTGTGTCAGTCTCCGCGGTCCAGTTTGGCTCCTGTCCCCGCTGCTGCCCAGGAGGAGGATCTGTGCACTTCTGTTCGCTTCAGAAGCCAACAGGAACACGCGACTGTAATCCTGAGATCGCTCAAACGTGGATGTCAAAGTGCAGTTCGTGTGTCCGCGTGCAGAGTCCAGTCCTCCCGTGCACGCGTGGCTCCAGTACCCACCGCGTCGCCGCCGTTTCCCCGCGGTGTCGTGTTCTCCTCCTCGGTAGGTAACGTGTTCTCCTCAATGGGAGTGATGTCTTGAGCAGCGGGGCGCGTGAGAGCCGAGCGGGACCTCGGTGGGGGCCAATGGTGGGGGCTGTGTAGTACAAGCTGTCTAACTCGAGCTGCTATTGGCTGACACGGAGATATTTATATTTATATATCCTTCCTTTCCTCTCACTTGTTCCGCCCCGCGTGCGCCACCCTGTGGCGGAGAGCGGAACTGCACACCGTGTTCTGGAGTGGAACTATGAACGGCTTTGATTGGATGTTGCGGCAGCACAGGCGCCTCTCAGGGCCGGGATACTGTATGCTGTGCGGGACCGTCCCAGTGACTTTGGGACTGGTGTATGAGAGTTTTGTTGCTTGTTTGTTTTTTATGGCAAAAGATACAAACTCTAGAGACCACATACAAAGCTAGGGGGCGGTGTATGAGAGTGTGAGCTTTGTAGTTTGGAATTTGAACCAATGGAGAATGCTGCTGGGCCTGGCCCGGGAGGGGACAGTAATCCTGCATTTGTACAAACAAATGTCCTTTAAAATAAACAACAAACATTGTATTGTCCAAAGTTTTTTTAAATGTGATGAAGACTTTTAGGATTGATTGTCAGTGTTGAGGAGTAATGGCTGTATTTAGAATACTCATCTCGAGTAACTTTATTCAGATAGTTACTCTTTCATTTGCTCAGCACAACTTTCTTAGAAAGGAACTTCCTCCTACAATAAAATCAAGATTTAATGACGGTTCATACAAACACTGCATGTGCGTCCTAATAGTGGTAAATACTGTAAGTTTATAACAGGCGTGAAGCTATATTTTTGTAAATGAGCTGTATTTATACATACATTTAATACAAATCAACATGAAAGTATAGTTATTTTTGGTTCTTTTAAAAAGACACTAGGTATAACAAAAACGTGTTCAAATACCATCACACTCTCATACACCGTCCGCCTACATAATGAATGTAATAAATTCAAAGTATTCAGAATACAATACTCTTGGATTGGACAAAGTAACAAAATACATTCTAAGGAAAGCATTCAGTATTCTCCCCAACACTGATTACTATAAGAAGACCTCATGCTCTGGCTCTGACCCTTTAACTGTCGTATAAATGTGGGGGTTCCCACTTTTCCACTTCACTCTTCAATAAACAGGGACACGGTCCACACCTGTCCCTCAAAACAATATCTATTTAGTAACACCACAGCACATCGCTCGGCTACATTATCCTAAAGAGTGAGTTCAATAAACCTCCCAATATTGGACCTTCAATGAGCCAGCAGGTTTAGATCACGACTAAATGATCTAAATCAATAAATCATCCATCCATCCATCCATCCATCTTCTTCCACTTGTCCGTTGCCGGGTCGTGGGGGCAGCTGTTGGAGCTGCCCAAATCACATTGCATCAATAAATCAAATAGATCTAAATTGGACTACACTATTTCTAGACTTTAAACCAGATGATACAAAACCCTCATCTTGGGGCCACAGAGGCTCAGATGGCTCAGCAGGTTGGCTTTGTGAATGAGTGTGGCAGTGTGGAGCGAGTAAGGAGCAGATGAAGCAGGAAGGACGAGCCAGGCGGGAAAGTCCGACACAAAGTCATGAACACATTCAATCCTTTCCTGCGCAGATGAATGCCATGGGTGTGCTCCAGGGGCGGCCTGGGGCGGAAAAAGGGCCCTGGACTCTGACCCGCAGATGAATGCCATGGGTGTGCTCCAGGGGCGGCCTGGGGCGGAAAAAGGGCCCTGGACTCTGACCCGCAGATGAATGCCATGGGTGTGCTCCAGGGGCGGCCTGGGGCTAAAAAAGGGCCCTGGACTCTGACCCGCAGATGAATGCCATGGGTGTGCTCCAGGGGCGGCCTGGGGCTAAAAAAGGGCCCTGGACTCTGACCCGCAGATGAATGCCATGGGTGTGCTCCAGGGGCGGCCTGGGGCGGAAAAAGGGCCCTGGACTCTGACCCGCAGATGAATGCCATGGGTGTGCTCCAGGGGCGGCCTGGGCCGGAAAAACGGCCCTGGACTCTGACCCGCAGATGAATGCCATGGGTGTGCTCCAGGGGCGGCCTGGGGCGGAAAAAGGGCCCTGGACTCTGACCCGCAGATGAATGCCATGGGTGTGCTCCAGGGGCGGCCTGGGGCGGAAAAAGGGCCCTGGACTCTGACCCGCAGATGAATGCCATGGGTGTGCTCCAGGGGCGGCCTGGGGCGGAAAAAGGGCCCTGGACTCTGACCCGCAGATGAATGCCATGGGTGTGCTCCAGGGGCGGCCTGGGGCTAAAAAAGGGCCCTGGACTCTGACCCGCAGATGAATGCCATGGGTGTGCTCCAGGGGCGGCCTGGGGCTAAAAAAGGGCCCTGGACTCTGACCCGCAGATGAATGCCATGGGTGTGCTCCAGGGGCGGCCTGGGGCTAAAAAAGGGCCCTGGACTCTGACCCGCAGATGAATGCCATGGGTGTGCTCCAGGGGCGGCCTGGGCCGGAAAAAGGGCCCTGGACTCTGACCCGCAGATGAATGCCATGGGTGTGCTCCAGGGGCGGCCTGGGGCTAAAAAAGGGCCCTGGACTCTGACCCGCAGATGAATGCCATGGGTGTGCTCCAGGGGCGGCCTGGGGCGGAAAAAGGGCCCTGGACTCTGACCCGCAGATGAATGCCATGGGTGTGCTCCAGGGGCGGCCTGGGCCGGAAAAACGGCCCTGGACTCTGACCCGCAGATGAATGCCATGGGTGTGCTCCAGGGGCGGCCTGGGCCGGAAAAAGGGCCCTGGACGAGTTTGAGTGAGTATGGGTGAGTTTGAGTGAGTTTGAGTGAATATGAGTGAGTTTGAGTGAGTATGAGTGAGTTTGAGTGAGTATGAGTGAGTTTGAGTGAGTATGAGTGAGTATGAGTGAGTTTGAGTGAATATGAGTGAGTTTGAGTGAGTTTGAGTGAGTATGAGTGAGTTTGAGTGAGTTTGAGTGAGTTTGAGTGAATATGAGTGAGTTTGAGTGAGTTTGAGTGAGTATGAGTGAGTTTGAGTGAGTTTGAGTGAGTTTGAGTGAGTTTGAGTGAGTTTGAGTGAATATGAGTGAGTTTGAGTGAATATGAGTGAGTTTGAGTGAGTTTGAGTGAGTTTGAGTGAGTTTGAGTGAATATGAGTGAGTTTGAGTGAGTTTGAGTGAGTATGAGTGAGTATGAGTGAGTATGAGTGAGTTTGAGTGAATATGAGTGAGTTTGAGTGAGTTTGAGTGAGTATGAGTGAGTTTGAGTGAGTTTGAGTGAGTATGAGTGAGTTTGAGTGAGTATGAGTGAGTTTGAGTGAGTATGAGTGAGTATGAGTGAGTTTGAGTGAGTTTGAGAGAGTATGAGTGAGTATGAGTGAGTATGAGTGAGTATGAGTGAGTTTGAGTGAGTATGAGCGACGGTGGCGCAGATGGTAGAGCAGGTCGTCTCATGATCGGAAGGTCGGGGGTTCGAATCCTGCCTCCTGAAGGTGCATGTTGTCGTTGTGTCCTTGGGCAAGACACTTCACCCACCTTGCCTCCAGTGTCTGCGTACCTTGGTGTATGAATGGGTGAGAGGTTCTTTGCTGTAAAGCGCTTTGAGTGCCTAATGTAGGTGGAAAAGCGCTATATAAGTTGAGACCGTTTGAGTGAGTATGAAACCGGAGTATTGCCTTCAGTCTCCTCTGAAACCCGCCTCCTGGACAAAACCAAATCAAAGGTTTGTGAATGAGGAGCTATACTTCCTCTGATATTTAAAAAATCTATTTTGATCGACTGACCTTGAATAGTCTGGTCCCAAACAGTCACCACCAGAATGAGCCACCAGGCTCCTTCTTACATCAGTGATCTGATCCAGCCCCTGTGTGGGCTCTGAGGTCTGTGGATCAGAATCTGCACTCGATTTCTTACTAGAGGTGACCGATCCTTCCAGGCTGTTGCTTTGGAATGAACTCTGTTAATACCTTTACCTATTGGACATTTTGCCACGCTATGGACTATAAACATATTTATATTTAATTGAAATGTTATGTGAAAGACACATACTAAGTGACACACAATCGTGACGTGAAATGAAATTTATACATGATTTTGATTTTTTTGGGGTCCACAGAAGGACGGCCTCATGGTTCTAACCGGGCCTGTTGGTCTCTCATAAGGGGCTTCTGAACCGCTCTGTGTCTGACCCATCACCTAGGACCTGTTTGCCCTGGGAGACCCTACCAGGGGCACGATGCCCCCGACAACAGAGCTCCAGGATCATTCAGGTGCTCAAACCCCTCCACCAGGAGGGAATGTCAGTTCAAATACAGCTGCTCTGTGATGGTCTCAGAGGTCTGTTCAGAGACTATTGGGGAGCAGACGGCATCATGAAGTCCAAGAACACATCAGACAGGTCCGGGATAAAGTTATTGAGAAGTATAAAGCTGGGTTAGGTTATAAAGATTTCCAAAGCTTTAAACATCTCTCAGTGTACAGTAAAATACACCATACAGGAATGGAAAGAGTATGGCATCACTGCAAACCTACCAAGACTTGGCCGTCCTCCTAAACTTACTGACCGAACAAGGACAGCACTGACCAGAGCTGTTACCAAGAAGCCTCTGATGACCCTGGATGAACTGCAGAGAGCTACAGCTCAGGTGGGGGAAACTGTCCACAGAACAACTATTAGTCGTACACTGCACAGATCTGCAAAATAGTATTTTACTGTACACTGAGAGATGTTCAAAGCTTTGGAAATCTTTTTATAACCTAACCCAACTTTATACATCTCAATAACAGGTCCGTAATAAAGTCCAGGACAGCATCATGTAGTGTTCTTGGACTTCATGATGCCGTCTGCTCCCCCATAGTCTCTTAGCAGACCTCTGAGACCATCACAGAGCAGCTGTATTTGAACTGACATTAGATTACACACAGGTAGACTCTATTTATCCATTAGGTCAACATGTGATCATTCAGAAATCTTCATTCAACTTCTGAAGGCAATTGGTTGCACTAAAAGGAAAGGGGGGCCGGTACTGACGCACATCCCACTTTTCAGTTTTTTATTCATACAATCACATAACAATCACATTAGAGCGGGTCGTCTCATGATCGGAAGGTCGGGGGTTCGAATCCCGCCTCCTGAAGGCGAATGCTGTCGTTGTGTCCTTGGGCAAGACACTTCACCCTCCTTGCCTCCAGTGTCTGCGTACACTGGTGTATGAATAAGAGAGTGAATGGGCCCCCTATGAGAGACTAACAGGCCCGTTTGGAACCATGAGGCCGTCCTTCTGTGGACCCACCACCTGCAGGAGGAGCCATAGGGGGCTGGTGCAGCTCCAACAGCTGCCCCCACGACCCGGCAATGGACAAGTGGGAGAAAATGGATGGATGGATGGACAATCACATGACATTTAAATTAAATATATTCATGTTCATGGTCCATAGCGTGGCAAAATGTCGAAAAGTTAAAGGGGATACTAATGCAACCCACTCTAATTAGCTACTTTTGGGCTGCTATGATTTTGTATTTTCTTGGCATTTTTATATTGTGTATGTTTTCTGATGCCACTTTGTGGCTCTTTGTCTGTGAAAGGTGCTATATACATAAAGCTTACTTACTACTTACTTACCTTTATTTTCTTAAGGAATCCTACACTCGGACACAAAAAATATTTAAAACGACGCCACTCAAACTTGGGGCTCCATACTGCAGTGGTTAGCACCTTCATTCACAGTTAAGCTCGTGGAGCACACACTATTTTACAACTCATCTACTCTATAATGACAAATCAAATGATAGCTTGGTTCCTGGTGTAGAAGTCGTGACCGCTGTAGTGCAGCCTCTCTTTGAAGTCTCGGTCCTTGTACAGTTCTGATACAAAGCCATGCGCCTCCTCAGCCTGGCACTTATGTGCTTCATTCACCACTCAACTTCGAGCAGTGCACAGTAACTACGGGCAACAGCATCTCACCACGACAGGCCAATGACAGGGCCTGACTGTGAGCCATTCGATAGAACGTGTAGGGCAGTTTGTCACCAAATAGACTGGCAGGCCCGCCCCAGCCCAGTGCCTGGTCTACCCGCCCCAGCCCAGTGCCTGCTCTACCCTCTTAGGTGATTGTGCCCACTGCCCAGGCCAGAGCTAATCTGCGCTGAACTGATACTGACATGACGTGAACAGAGAGCTGTCTGTTCACGGTCTGGTCTTAGATTGGCCAGAGGAGAGAGGTCCACCCTCACCAAAACAGGATTTAATATTTCACAACATCGAACCGCTGTTGAAACAGTTCATTTTGCCAATAATAGCATTTAGTTGCTGTTAGCATAACAGCATAGCATATACACCCTAGGGATGTATACATTGTATAGTATATAATATATATAAAAGTAGGCCTATAATAATACAACAAGACTGTATTGGATCAGTATTGGCCAGCATGAAGTGTCAAAATATCGAATCAAGAGCTCAAAAAAGTGGATTGGGACATTCCGAATTAGCACATTGCTTACCTTCATAGTTCATCTTTAGCTGCTTCTTTCCTCTAGTATTTTCCTTGGCACCTCTGAATAATTCCATTAACCCCACCAAAAAATAGCATTTGCCCATATATGTTCTCATCGCGGCTAAACAAAAGTGTTCTTTTGTTCCTTCAGTAATGTGTATTCCTCCCAGCAACTCCCAGCAACTTGCTGCTAGACCTTTCACAGAGAGCCATTACATCATGTGCACTGCACGGCGGTCAGGTTGGTGTGGGGTTTGGGCCGGATGGAGAAGACGAACATGTTCAGAACAAACAGAAAAGGCATCTAAAAGTGGAGTCATAGAGCATATAGAGATGTAGAAAGTGTATGGCGAGCTAGATCCCTGAACCATAGGCATTTAACAGCCTGAGCTGCTGTTTTATAAGAGTTGAGACATGAATAAAGTTACAAAAACTTTGTTCAAGTAAATCTATCAAATAATGACTGAAGCATCAAAACCAAAATCTAATATAAGTAAGTAAGTAAGTAAGAGCTTTATTGTCATTGTACAAGCGTACAACGAAATAGTGTTCAGGTGTTAGTCCTGAGCTGCTGCGGCTGAGCCGCGCTGCCACTGTGTGTCAACCTGACCCACATGACCTTGGAGGTCGGGGAAACTGTAGCACTTGGAAGAAACCTGGCTGGCTGCCCTCTGTCTCCTCTGATCCTCTGAAATGGTGCAGCGCCTCCTGGGTTTGTCCCTCTTTCAGAGTGTGGTGTCCTGCACTGGTCAGCTCCTCCACCTTCCTCTTCATCCTGCAGCTCCCTCTGCTTCACAACAGTCTTTCACCATCTCTCGTTTGTCCCTTCCTTGTTTCCTGTAGCTCCTCTTGTGACGCCTCGACTGTGTTGTAATATGTAGGGCTGTAATCAACCAAGGAAATGGTTGGTCGACCAAGAGTATGGCACATGTAGCGATTAGTCGACCAAAAAAAAAAGTATTATTATTCAATTATTAAAGACCATTATAAAAACGGTGGCGCAGATGGTAGAGCGGGTCCTCTCATGATCGGAAGGTCGGGGGTTCGAATCCCGCCTCCTGAAGGTGCACATTGTCGATGTGTCCTTGGGCAAGACACTTCACCCTCCTTGCCTCCAGTGTCTGTGTACACTGGTGTATGAACACGAGTGTGAATGGGTGAAGCCCCTTATGAGAGACCAACAGGCCCGTTTGGAACCTGCAAATAGAATTTAGACGAAAAGCTTCTGGAAAGAAGCAAAAACATTGTCAATAAAAATATCTTTATATGACTGTACACCATGTGTGGACCAAACTAAAAATGCTCTATCAATAAGCGATGGGGGGAAAAAGGGATTATTTGCTAAAGGAGCATTATGTGAGTAAAGTTGCAGGCCAAAATATCGTTTGAATTGTGTCCACATGTTGAGAGATACTTTAACAATCTTGTTCTACTTTATTGTCGGACCTTGGATAGGCGAATAAAGCAAAGCAGCAAGAGAAACCGGTTTAGCAGAGTTCCTCTCCATTATTAACCCGTCTGGAGAAGATGTTCCAGACTGAAGCCAATATTTAAGAGTTATAATGTTTGTGGCCCAGTAATAATACCTAAAATTAGGCAAAGACATCCCTCCCAGCAACTTAGGTCTTTGTAAATAATGTTTGGACAACCTCGAGATCTTCTTATCCCAAATACATTCTGAGATGAGTGTATCAATTTGACTAGAAAAATCCATCCATCCATCCATCCACATCCATTTTTGCACAGTTAATGCGTGCTACCAAAGACAGCTTGAGCAACGACCATCGTTCAACATCTTCTTTTACCTTCAGCATTAAAGGGGACAAATTCATTTTAAACAAGTTCTCCGGTTTGTAAGGGACCTGAATTCCAAGATACGTAAAACTGTTACGTATCTTACTTTAAAGGGGAAGCGACGCAGGGAAGAAACATTACAAGCTAAATTGAGAGGAAAAATCTCATTTTTGTTTAGATTAAGTTTATAACCTGACAGCTGGCCAAAGTCAGAGAGTTGACGTAAAGCAGCGGGGATTGACGTATTTATGTCTGATATGTATAAGAGTAAATCATCGGCATATAGGGACACCTTTGCCTCCAAACCTTATCTACGTATGCCTGTGATTTTGGGGTTGGAACGTAATGCAATTGCTAAAGGCTCAATAGCTAATGCAAATAGAAGAGGGCTGAGTGGGCATCCTTGTCTCGTTGAACGATAAAGGCGGAAGTAATCAGAATAAGTAATGTTAGTTCTAACCGAGGCTAGTGGGTTAGAGTAAAGTAGTCTGATCCAAGATAAAAAGGTGTGTCCCAAACCGAATTTTTTGACTTGAGTGCTTCATGTGAGTTACTTGATGAGGCATCATAGATTATATTGAATAGTCTCCAAAGATTAGAAAAATAATGTCTATTTTGAATAAAACCTGTTTGGTGCAGGCTAATGATAGTAGGTAAATGAGATTCAAGGCGTGTAGCCAGAACCTTGGATAACAGTTTAAAATATACATTTAAAAGTCTTACGGGGCGGTGAAATGAACAATTAAGGGGGTCCTTTCCCTTCTTCAAAAGAACTGAGATTGTGGCCTGATTAAGTGTTTGGGGTAAAACTCCGGAACTAAATGATTCATTATACATGTCCAAAAGCAAAGGGGCAATTTTATCTTTGAATGTTTTATAAAACTCTGACGGATAGCCATCGGGGCCCGGACATTTCCCACTCTGAAGAGACTGTATGGCAGAATTAAGTTCAGCGAGAGCAATTGCTTTGCCCAAATTAGTGGTGGTTTCCTGAGTGAGCGGGGGAATAGTTAAACCTGAGAAAAAGTTTCAAAATTGTCATCTGTAGGAGTGCATTCAGATGTGTATAGTAAGTTATCAAATGTTTTAAAGGTCGAATTAATTTTAGGATCAGTTGTTACACTCAAGTCCAGTAGTACGGTAAGTCATAATTGTGTCAAATTCTGATTGTAATTAAACACAATCCTTGATGGTGAGAGTGAATATATATTGTCTAGTTCAGTGGTTCCCAAACTTTTTGGAGCCGTGTACCCCCTGAAGCTTTAGGTGAAGAGTCGTGTACCCCCTACTTTGACGTGATTGAAAACACTGGGAATAGTACATGTAATATTTTGTTTATTTCCTCCATTATTACAGTGAACTCGAGCAGGTTTTCCACATTCAACATTTTTTTACTCGTCTGGGCTATTAAGAATATGTAAATATTCTGTTTTTGATTATTTTGGAAACGAGGCTGTTAGTGAGAATGGGTAAAGCTGAGTGTTTTGACTCTGCTGCTTTTGTCTCTCATTCTGAACATCAGACTCTGGCTCCGCCCCCTCTGCGTCACCACCTGCACAGACTCAAATGTGCTGCTTTAAGCTTTTGTTAAAGCGAAGATAATGTATACGCAGGACATAACCGTCTTTGTACGTGCCACCAAACATCAGCTCGTAAATGTAAACGTGTCGGATACAAAGCCACGGGTTTAGCGGCAGAGGAGGGGTCACAGACGCTCCTCCCCTCGCTCCTGAAATCAGAATGAGAGGAAAACTCCTGTTGCAAGTCGAAGTCTCCATCAGCCTGACGTCACGTGCACAGGCTCCTCTCTCTTTATGACAGATATTACAGGAATTGCTGCTCGATCAAACTCTGGCACAGTTCACGTTAAAGGCGCTGCTGTTGTAGCGAGGGCTGCCTCGCGCGCGCAGAGTTTTACGCACTCCGGTTCAAAGCGGCTCTTGAGGTTCGGTTTTGGAGTCACACATTTAGGTCCAGGACAAGCTCATCCACGTCTGAATTATAAGACTCTTTCGCCTGTAGAAGCACGTTTCCCGTGCGGCGGTTTTAACGGGTCAATATCGATCAGATTGTGATAAACATTTATTTTTCTCCAAAATGTCTTCGCGACCCCCGGGGGTACGCGTACCACAGTTTGGTCTAGTTGTAAGATTTGCTCTCTCAAACTACGCAGCTTTTCTTGTCTCACTTTGTTTTCATAATGCATATATGACATCATTTCTCCCCTCAGATATGCTTTAAACGACTCCCAAAGGAGAGACGCAGACACCCCTGGGGTTCTATTAGTGCTTAGAAAAAAATCAATTTGTCCCGAGACAAAGTTAACAAAATTATTGTCCGATGATAGGCGCACCACCGTGGACGTTCACCTGACATCATGCTCAGTTTGACGTCCATAGTGGCGCATGATCAGAACAATAGCATCATAACGACATGAAGTTATAGATGAAAGTAATCGATTATCAACTAGAAATAAATCAATGCGAGTAAATGTACGGTGCATGGGCAAAAAAGAAAAAAAAAGAATATTTAAACAGTTAAAGTTTCCACCCAATATCAGATCATGCGTAGACATATCCGGTATAGAGCGGAATAAACGCTTAGAGAAGGATACGTCGTGCAATAGACGGCCCAAAATAACGAACCTACCGTTAACATCAGAAATAACCTGGTCTGAAACAAAGGTATAAAAAATAAATAAATACTAAATAAATAAAGTATATAAATAAAAAACATAACCATCAAATTACAATCTAAAGAAATATTGGCAATACAAAAATAAATAAAATAAAAAAGGCAATAATCTAATATTGGTAAACATGAAATAGTTACATAATAATGCCAGTACAACAACGAGAACACTCAAATTATAATGTTATTATAATGTCAGAGCAAAATGTTTAAACACAGCTGGACGGGAGTCCTCGGACCCTTCCGGGACACCCACCACGCCAATATTATTCAATCTCGACCTTCCTTCCAAATCCTCACGTTTAAATACGTCTTACATGCTGCGCACTCCACCGCCCCCCCACTGGGCCCTTTCCCAGCCTAAAAAATGAATGAGCTCCTTATTTTGCCCCTGCACGACCTCTAGATGCAAACAAGCCTGTTCTTGATGATAACATGTTCTTTCTAAACACACAAATGAAGACATTCCATTTTCAAATTAACCCTGTGTGATCCTTCAATTCTGCACCCTTTAAAGACCCTAATGTCAAAAATGTACACTTCAAGAAAGAGCCTGAAAATCGTCACACATTCATATTTTTTTTCTGCTTCTTTTTACAAAAATCCTCCAGTGGCTTTTGGGTCAAAATGACCCTAGGACCACACGAGGGTTAAACATATTTAATATACACCACAGTCCCATAAATGGTGTTCGTGGGTTTTCTGTTTCCGCCCTGCTTAGTTCTTGTTCAGGATTTGTTCAAAACTGCACCCACGTTTCTCTCTCCATCCAGAGTGAATCCTCATGGCGATGCAGAATTAAGTCTAGGTTTCAGACTCTACATTGACACTGACTTTATTCTGTTTCAGGTTTTTAGTAAAGACTGTTTAACTTCTATAAATTGTTTATCTATTGTTTGATTGATTTGTTTTGTGTTTTTGCTACAATTGCTTTTTAACACCCTTAATGACCTTAGAATATTTTTGATGAAGACGGGTGGAGCTCAGAGAAACATTTAGTTGTATTGTCTGTTATCGTCTCTTGAAGGGGCAGCGCTTCGGTAAAGCTTTTTGTTCATAAAAGGTGCTCTATACCTGGATGTTCTCCCTGTCTCTCCCTCCGGGAGTTCTGGTTTCCCCTACCACTAAAAACATGTACATTAGAATTCCCTTTTGGTGCCAGGACACCCTTGAAAAACATTCTTAATCTCAGTGGGACTTCCCTGGTTTAAAAATGGTTTTATAAATAAAATCAATAGATGATGTAGATTTCTGTCTGTGGCACAAGGATTTAACACAACACTGCATTGTCCAGTGAAGAACACAGCATGCTCTCCACAACTGCCCCATCTGCCCACTCCTCCTCTGCATCTGCCCCGCTCTGTTCTCCTAATAATAATCATAACAATAATCATAATATAAAATTATTATTATTATTATTATTATTATTATTAATAATAATAATAATAATAATAATAATGGCTTACACTTGTATTTCACTGTGCAAGCTTGTGTTACACCAAGTTTCTCAAAGCACTACACTGTTGTCATTATTCATTCACTCTGTACTCTGTGGTAATAAGCTTCTATTCTAGCCACAGCCGCCCCTGGCAGACTGACGAAGTGAGGCTACCAATCTGCGCAATCGGCCCCTCTGACCACCACTACTCACTCACACTCTCATTCAAGTAAGAAACACACAGACTTCTTTCCTCCAATCATAAACAGTGCACGCGATGGCACAGGCTCAGACAGGACTCCAGCTCAGGTATTTCAGTCCCAGCACAAACAAAAGCCTGCAAAAACCCAATTGCACCTTTTCTGACAAGTCACGTTTAGGATTTCAAAGCCTAGTGTCCAGGAGCATTATTATGGAGGGGTGACACTGCTCTACTGTCTCTTATGACACATGAACATGGAAAAAGCCACGCACAAAGACAGCTGGACCCAGAAGGAAACACTGTCAATATGATTGTGCTGAGATGCCCACGTGGCTCCGCATATAAAGGGAAATAAAACATCATTGAGAATCGATGGACACAGATCCAATGAAGGAGTCCATGCCAACATAATGTCAGTTCTCTGAGATTTGTGGAACAGCCCCTGGTGGCGCACTTACGCTTTACTACTAAGAGAGAAGTAGAAGTTTACTTTGGGAACATTAGCCCCCAAACTTCAGTCATTTTTGCGCCCTTTATGTGCTCGTCACGTCACTTGTTTACTATAAATGGTGGAGTGTGTGTCAATCTCCATGTATTTGTATATGAAAGAAAATGTAAATAATCTTTCAGTATTGTAAAGTCATTTGGATGGTGGGCTGTTTGTCCTGTCATGTCTGTCCATGTAGAGACCATGTCCATTGGTCAGGTGACTCTTCTGCTCCAATCAGAACCCTGTCCATGGGTGAAGAGACGTCACATATCGTGCACAACAGGCTTTGGTTTTGAAGATGCTTTTCTCTGGTCTTCATCGTCTCTGTCTTTCTCCTTTCAGCCTCATCCCTCTCTTCGTCTTGGTCCCTGTGTTTCTGAGCGCAGATGTGACAGCACTGACAGTAGGGGGCGCCACATATCAAACTTGCACTGGCGGTTTAGGGAAGTGGTCAGAGCCAAAGAAGAGCCACAAACCAATTTAAATACTCGGCGTATTCATGAGATTCTTGAAAAGTTCTACATTCGTAGTTATATATTCATAAAGAGAGAGGTCTGAGCAACACAGTTTACATTTATATCTTTCCTTTCTAAACATTGTATATTGATTGTCAGACAAATGAAAAGCATGTCATTTTAATAATACTAATCCATTTAATTTCAACATCTCTGAAAATTCAATAAGGTTGGTTTACTTTTGTAAACAATTAAATTTCATTTAAACATACAAAGTTGTTTTACAGAAAACATGTGGCATGTGTTTAGTTGATGACATATAAATCATTCGTGTGAATTATTTAGACAGAAGAGCCCCTTTAACAATGAACAACTGTCTTTCCTTTCAAAATAATGATAAGCCCAAACCCGAGTTCACAAAACCACCACCAAAAATATCATTCGAAACTGCACAAACTCGGTTTTATCCGATAAAATAAAATATTTTATTTCCAAACAGTAAAGTCACTGATAGCTCAGTTCACTCTTCTCCTGTCCCTGAGTCTCCCTCATCTTCCTCTCCACCTCTACTCTTCCTGATTCTCTTCTTCTCCTCTTCTCCCCTCCTCTCCTCCTCCTGTTTCTCTTCTTCTCTCCTCCCCTCCTCCTCCTGTTTCTCTTCTTCTCTCCTCCTCTACTCCTCCTGTTTCTCTTCTCTTCTTCTCTCCTCCTCTACTCCTCGCGTTTCTCTTCTTCTCTCCTCCTCTACTCCTCCTGTGTTTCTCTTCTTCTCTCCTCTGCTCCTCCTGTTTCTCTTCTCTCCTTCTCTCCTCCTCTACTCCTCCTGTTTCTCTTCTTCTCTCCTCCTCTACTCCTCCTGTGTTTCTCTTCTTCTCTCCTCTGCTCCTCCTGTTTCTCTTCTCTTCTTCTCTCCTCCTCTACTCCTCCTGTTTCTCTTCTTCTCTCCTCCTCTCCTCCTCCTGTTTCTCTTCTTCTCTCCTCTGCTCCTCCTGTTTCTCTTCTTCTCTCCTCCTCTACTCCTCCTGTTTCTCTTCTTCTCTCCTCTGCTCCTCCTGTTTCTCTTCTCTTCTTCTCTCCTCCTCGACTCCTCCTGTTTCTCTTCTTCTCTCCTCTGCTCCTCCTGTTTCTCTTCTCTTCTTCTCTCCTCCTCTACTCCTCCTGTGTTTCTCTTCTTCTCTCCTCTGCTCCTCCTGTTTCTCTTCTCTTCTTCTCTCCTCCTCTACTCCTCCTGTTTCTCTTCTTCTCTCCTCCTCTCCTCCTCCTGTTTCTCTTCTTCTCTCCTCTGCTCCTCCTGTTTCTCTTCTTCCCTCCTCCTCTACTCCTCCTGTTTCTCAGAGAGACCCTGACGAGATCCCAAGGCCCACCTCCAAAAGTGGTAGAGAATGACCGAGGTAAATGGTAAATGGTCTCAACTTATATAGCGCTTTTCTACCTTCATTAGGCCCTAAGAGCTTTACAGCAAGGGCCGAGCCAAGATTTTGACTTCCAGATACAGACGGACAGAATGATATTGAACCACCACCATTGAGCAGAGGAAAGCCGTTTTGGTTGACATAGCAATATTAAGTGATTCCAATGTCAGAAAGAAAGAACACGAGAAACTAGAGAAATACCAGGGGCTCAGAGAAGAGCTGGAGAAGACCCAGAGGGTGAAGGCATCAGTGGAGCCACTCGGGGCAGTGACCCCCAAACTGGAGGAGTGGCTACAGCAGATCAAGGAAACACATCAGACATCTCAGTCCAGAAAAGCGCAGTTCTAGGAACTGCAAAGATACTGCGCAGAACCCTCAACAATTGTCAGGCTCTTTTTTAAAGTGTACATTTTTGACATTAGGGTCTTTAAATTGAAGGATCACACGAGGATTAACACTAGCCTGGAAAAATCCAGACTCACCGCTGTACCAGCCGGTGATTCTGGTCACCGTTGCGTCGAATCAATTTCCCACAGCGGTAGATACGCAAGCAAACAGGAAGCGGAGTAAACCAATCAGCGAAGGGCGGGCCCCTGCTGTTGATGTGGTGTTTTTAGCGGTTTTGCGTTAATATTTGCGCAGGATTATGAATAACGAAACTCACCTACTGTCGATGTGTTTTTTGGTCATTTACCGCCGACTGGAGACACGCTTTCTCTCTTTCGTGCATCGTTCGTAGATTGTTATTGAGGGACTTCCGCGTCCCGTGAGTGACGTTGCTCGCTAACAACACGTCACGGCAAATAAACCAATCTGATTGCACGTGAACGGATTGATTTTGCGGAAGGCGCGAGCGTTGACAGGGTGACCAGACTGATCCCCCGCTGGATAAAAAAATACAGAGGGGAATCATTCTGGTCCCACCAGGCTAGATTAATACACCTTGAACTTTTGCACATTTTGTCATGTTTACAACCATAAACATAAAGATTTTATTTTTTTTACTGAAAGTTCACACACAAGTAACAGACAACTGTGAAGTGAAAGCAAAATGATAAATGATTCTGTTATTTTACAAAAATAGAAAAGTAAAAAGTGGGGCGTGCATAAGTATTCATACAGCATTAAATTGCCTTTATAACATTCCTAATGACTGCAGAAAGTTCAAACCTTGCCCTAACCATTAAATAGAGGCCACCTGTGTGTAATCTACTCTCAGTATAATTCCAGCTGTTCTGTGAGGGCCTCAGAGCTATGGTCAGAGTGTATTGGTCACTAAACAACATCATGAAGGCCAAGGAGCTCACCAGAGAGGTCAGGGATAAAGCTGTGGAGAAGTTTAAAGCAGCGTTAAGTTATACAAAGATTTCACAAGATTTGAACATCTCACGGAGCACTGTTCAATCCATCATTCGGAAATGGAAAGAGCATAGCCCCACTGTGAACTTACCAAGACACGGCCGTCCACCTAAACTAACAGACCGAACAAGGAGAGCACTGGTCAGAAATGCAACCAAGTGACCCAGGATAACTCTGGAGGAGCTGGGACGTACTGCCGCTGAGCTGGGGGAATCTGTACATGGGACAACTATAAGTCGTACTCTACACAAAACTGGCCTTCATGGACGAGTGGCAGAAGAAAGCCATTATTTCACTAATATACACAGCTATGTATGTATATATATATCTGTTTGACCAAATGCTTTTTGGCCCAAATGCAAAACGTTCTGTATGGAGCAAACCTAACACTGCTCATCGTCCTGAGTGCACCATCCCCAGTGTCAAATATGGTGGGGGGAGCATCATGCTATGGGGCTGCTTTTCCTCAGCGGGGACTGGGAAGATTGTAAGAATAGTTGGGAAGATGGATGGAGCCAAATACAGAGACATTTTGGAGGAAAACCTGCTGGAGTCAGCAAGAGAACTGAGGCTGGGGCGGAGATTCACCTTCCAGCAGGACAATGACCCTAAACACAAAGCTACATCTACAATGGAATGGTTTAAAAACAAACATATTAATGTGTTAGAATGGCCGAATGGCAGAATCATGTATCATTTTGCTTTCACTTCACAGTTGTCTGTTACTTGTGTGTGAATTTTCAGTAAAAAAATCTAAATAAAATCTTTATGTTTAGGGTTGTAAACATGACAAAATGTGCAAAAGTTCAAGGTGTATTAGTACTTTCAAGAGGCACTGTATATATATATATATATATATATATATATATATATATATATATATATATATATATATATATATATATCCATAGAGACGAGCTGGTGATGTCCCACTCTCAGCAGAGTTAGGAGTCAGGTCCAAGGCGAGCCGCAGTAAAGGTTACTGTGCAGTTTGACTGATTGGATATTGGGCCGGTATCAACCATAAAAGGCTGAAAATAGGACAGAAGTTTTGTGTAGAATTCCAGGGGCTCAGACTAGACTTTAAAGCGGATTAGAGGATGTGCCGGACTGTACCAGGGCCCATGTGGTAACCCTCAGGCCTGGGAAAATGCTGTGGCCCAGACTGTTTGTTTATTAAGAGGTGAGGCTGGGCTCATAGTAAATGTCTTCTGCCCTCTTCCAGACCGTGCTGCACAGTCCTGCCTTTCTAAAGCAGTGTGCATCTATTTAACTGTGTGATCTTGAAATAAAGTATGAAAAAAATATTGCATTATGTATCAAAATGTGGCAAATAAGTGAATTGATGTGCATTTTAATTTTAATGTAATGATGTGCTTTTAAATGTGAAAGCAGTTAGACAAGTGTTTTTTTGTTTACAATATTCATAGTATTTGAGCTCCGACGCCACTACTGTCCCGGACAGGCATATTGAGGTCAGATTGTGCAACAGGAAGCGCAGGTAGGCTGGTGCTGGGGGCAGATACTGAGGGAGGGAGGGGTCGTACACAGCTATTGGCTCCGGAGCGGGACGCTCACCTGCAGCGGGACGTACCTGCGTTACCTGTGCGAAGGAGAGCAGCCCGTCATCGTCCGAGTCCAAACCCTCCGCCTCGCCGTGTCTCCGTCCCTCCGCGAGCCCTGAGAGGTAGAAATCCGCGAGGAAAGCTGGAAGGTGGGCCAGCGACTCCAGCAGGACTCCGAGCATGGAGGCGATCTCGTCCTGGAGCGAGGAGCGAGTCCGCCAGTGGCTCCGAGGTGAGCGGCGTGGTATTTACGGGGCGTTAAGTGGATCTGCTCACACACAAATAGAACGCGCCTCACGCACAAATCTTCTTGGAAGAGAAAGGTGCGGAATGAGGAAGAGACAGCAGCCATATCACTCATGTAGAGACAAACTGTCAGGAAAAGGTTACGCTACAGGGCTAACCCCACATGTCCCCAGTGTCTGTATGCTGTTACATAGTAATAGAGTAGTTTATTCACACAAGTGTGTCTGAGCTTTTATGGAAACTGATATTTACAAAACACAAACGGAACAGAAGCGCGTGAGTCAGAACTGTACATGTGACCCTGTTCTCCAGCGCAGAGGAGAGAATGGGACCTACAGATAGTGTTCAGCTCACTGTGGAGTGTTTGTGAACTTCAGTGATATAACTATAACAGGTTTAAAGCTGGAACAGGTCACAGAGTCTCCCCTGTGTGGAGCTGTTTGTTAAAGCCAGACCAAGCCTTCTCTTGTGTAGCATGTTCCAAAATACTTTACAGTAGTCTTTAGGGTGTTGCATTCAAAGGAAATAGAACATCAGTAAGACTGAAGATTAAGAGGTTCAAACAAAGACAATCTGGAGTGTGGAGTTGGAACAATCTGACTCCCAAAGGTTACGTTTGTATGGAGTAAAAACTGTGGAGACCTGAGGTGGGATATCCCGTGTGTCCCAGCGTCTAGGGGCCGTTGTCACCTTTGGGTTTAGCTGAAATGGAGAGACTGTTGTCAGACTTTGGGAGGATTTGAATTAGCAAGAGGTGGAATAATGTTCACAGGTCGCTGAGTAAAAACATTAATATGAATACTACATTTGATCAAGAGCCACAGGACATTTGTTAGAATTGGAGATATTTGTTCATAATCTTTTTGTTATAAAATAAATAAATACAAAAAAATGCTGTTGCATTTTAGGGAAACTAGACTTTATTGAGTGTTTGAGGGAGTAAAGTATGTTTTAGTGATGATGATGAGTCCATATATTTGTATTGACCCTCAGCTCCGATTAGAGCGGCTCCATATGGAAAAACGTGCCATATACAATACAATAATATGATACTTAACTGTTCATTCAACTTATTTGTTTGTGTCAGCTCTCATTCATCCAGGAAGCATTCATCGTAGTGAAGCTACAATGAATGACAGTTTTCAATTGTGACAAAACAAGACTTTAAAAAAACAAAACTTCAACTATATGTTCCACGAGGTTTTTATTTATTTTTTTAAGTGTAGATCTTAGTCAGATGGAAGTGATTTAGTGATATTGTGTGATGCCGATATTGCATCACCTAATATTGTGATTTGGATTTTTTTTTTTTTGCACATTTTCTGCAGCCCCAGATTCAATGTCAATATCAAGTTATTGTTATTTAACCCTTGAAAGTCACACTGAGATTTATTTTATTTTATTTATTGGTTTATTTGGTCAGGACAGTGCATGTTAATGAACATACATGGGTCTCATGCATGTAAACATGTAGCCTTGGGCTAATTTGCATCTGTCGTCCCCAATGCATACTCTCAAACACACTGTCATTCATCCTGGCCTATTGTACATGTTTTTAGTGGTAGGGGAAACCGGAGTACCCGGAGGAAACCGGAGTACCCGGAGGAAACCTACGCAGACACGGGGACATGCAAACTCCACACAGAAAGGCCCCGTCCAGGTGGGAATCGAACCCCGGAGCTTCTAGCTGTGAAGCACGAGCGCTAACCGCTGTGCTACCGCGCCGCTTTAGAATCTACTTTTCAGGCGAGTCCTGTGTTGTACATGTTTTTAGTTCTGAAAACAACTGCAAATGAAAAGTCCAAATCAGATGAGTCATGAGTTCAGATTCAGATGTGCCTATATATATATATATATATATATATATATATATATATATACAGTGCCTCTCGAAAGTACTAATACACCTTAAACCTTTGCGCATTTTGTCATGTTTATAACCCTAAACATAAAGATGGAATTTTTTACTGAAAGTTCACACACAAGTAACAGACAACTGTGAAGTGAAAGCAAAATGATACATGATTCTGTTGTTTTTCAAAAAATAGAAAAGTGAGTGCATTAAATTGTCTTTATAACATTCCTAATGACTGCAGAAAGTTCACACCTTGCCCTAACCATTAAATAGAGGCCACCTGTGTGTAATCTACTCTCAGTATAATTCCAGCTGTTCTGTGAGGGCCTCAGAGCTATGGTCAGAGTGTATTGGTTACTAAACAACATCATGAAGGCCAAGGAGCTCACCAGAGAGGTCAGGGATAAAGCTGTGGAGAAGTTTAAAGCAGCGTTAAGTTATACAAAGATTTCCCAAGATTTGAACATCTCACGGAGCACTGTTCACTCCATCATTCAGAAATGGAAAGAGTATAGCACCACTGCAAACTTACCAAGACACGGCCGTCCACCTAAACTAACAGACCGAACAAGGAGAGCACTGGTAAGAAATGCAACCAAGTGCCCCAAGATAACTCTGGAGGAGCTGGGACGTCCTGCCGCTGAGCTGGGGGAATCTGTACATGGGACAACTATAAGTCGTACTCTACACAAAACTGGCCTTCATGGACGAGTGGCAAGAAGAAAGCCATTATTGAAAGGAGGCCATAAGAAATCCCGTTTGAAGTTTGCTAGAAGTCATATGGAGGACACAGCTACCATGTGGAAGAAGGTGCTTTGGTCAGATGAGACAAAAACGTTATGTATGGAGCAAACCTAACACTGCTCATCGTCCTGAGTGCACCATCCCCAGTGTCAAATATGGTGGGGGAGCATCATGCTATGGGGCTGCTTTTCCTCAGCGGGGACTGGGAAGATTGTAAGAATAGTTGGGAAGATGGATGGAGCCAAATACAGAGACATTTTGGAGGAAAACCTGCTGGAGTCAGCAAGAGAATTGAGGCTGGGGCGGAGATTCACCTTCCAGCAGGACAATGACCCTAAACACAAAGCTACATCTACAATGGAATGGTTTAAAAACAAACATATTAATGTGTTAGAATGGCCCAGTCAAAGTCCTGACCTAAATCCTATTGAAAATCTGTGGAAAGACCTGAAAACTGCTGTTCACAAACGCTCTCCTTCTAATGTGACAGAGCTTGAGTTGTTTTGTAAAGAGGAATGGGCTAAAATGTCAGTCTCTACATGTGCAAACCTTGTAGAGTCAAACCCCAGAAGACTTGCTGCTGTTATTGCAGCAAAAGGGGGTTCCACAAAGTATTAAGTCATGCTGTATGAATACTTATGCACTTCACTGTTTTGCTTTCACTTCACAGTTGTCTGTTACTTGTGTGTGAACTTTCAGTAAAAAAATCAAAATACAATCTTTATGTTTAGGGTTGTAAACATGACAAAATGTGCAAAAGTTCAAGGTGTAAAATAAAAAGACACATAACAATGTATTTAATATATAATTGTAATATATCATCAATACATTTTTGGCATAATACAACAATTATGCATCAAACCTCAAGCTATAGTTAATATATCTTCAGTTCAGGTCCGTTTTATTTAATAAAAATGGTTTCAATACTGATTGAAATGTTGTTGTGTTTACTACCATAGATTGTGTGTTCCATGTACTTTGCATGGCTCTGTACATGAACATTCTCTTATTAGTCTGATTGTACTTTTGATAAATCAAACGTCCCTGCTGTGGCTTGTAGGATAGCTGTGTTTAGTCATTGCTAAATAAGAGGCTCTAGGCCGCTTTGATGCAAGTATAGTTTTGAAGAAAGACGATAATGAATCAATAATCTATCTTTTACTGATAACCACTTTAGTCGACTGAGCATGACTTTGGTGCTAGTTCCTTGGTATAAAGTGCTTTGGGCCTAATCTAGGTTAAAAAAAAAGTGCTGTATAGATGTTACCATTTACTGTATGTAAAATAACAAGTCAACAAAAGTGTGGCTTCAAGTTCTGTTGATCAGGTGGAATGAAAACCTTTTCAGAAAAAATGTTGATGTTGAAGTTACAATGAATGTATCCCATAATGTGTCCTCTGAACGGCTCTGGTCTCCAGAGGAAAGTGTGTGACAGTGCAGTGTAATGACATTGTCGGTTAGACGGTGGTTTGTTGTGTATGAGCGAGTGCAGCTGTAGCTCGCCGTCCGCACATGTCCGGACTTGTGACAGCTTGCTTTCATTAATACTTCTGCAGTTGAGCCAGAGTATCACTGGAGTTTGTGTTCGACACTTCACTGCTTTAGACGCGTCCAGGTAAGGAGCATTACCGTTGGAGATAAACTAATCTAAGACAGGAAGAACATGCATTAGATCGCATGTTTGTGGAGGTTTAATGCATGATAAGTTAAAGGAACAGGCCACTGTTTTTCCACACTGAGATCTGTTCTTACCTGAGCCCAGACGAGTTGATGTGTAGCTGTCAGGTCTTTGTGGTGCGCTCAGTCACGCAAATGTTGTTAGCATTTAGCCGCTCCCAGCAAAGGTATAGCTCCAAACTGGGGTGAAGTTAGAAGCGACCAAGCTGTTCCAAGTTTCCCTATTTAAATACAGTTACGTGAGCCTTTACACGATCCAAGTCTACACAAAATCAAACATTTTGATTTTCTAAGTGGATAAAAAGGGGAACTATATTGTGAGGCGTAATAACACCTGGAGTACTTCCACGTCCGCACAGTAATATCGTCAAACCTTTGACCATTTGACCAATTGATGCACATCTCCAGCTAGGTTTATGTGAGATATTTGTGTGTTAGCCATTGGGCCACTAGGTCAAATGCAGACAATGTCAACTTTTTGTCACATAAAAAGTTGCAAAATGCACCTTTATACAAGAATTTAACGGGTCAAAAGTATGAAAATAAAAATGTGTTGGTAACTATGTTGAGGGCACAGGCTAAAGACCACAAAACAACAACTTTAACTTTAAACTTTTAAAAGGAAACCGTTTTGCTAAGAAAAAGAGCCAAAACATGGCCTAAAGAGTTTTTTTAATTTTCAAAAAAAGGGGGGCTTTTTTTTTCCAAAAACCAAAAACCTTTCTATGGCGCTTGGCTGGGGCCTTTGTTACCTACATTTTTCAGAATGCACTTTTTTAGCACAAGCTGTCATTTGAAGGGTTAAAATTATCCATCCATTTTCTTCCATTATCTATCGCTTCCGTCAGTCTACCCCAGGGCAGCTGTGGCTACAATAGTAGCTTACCACCACCGAGTATGGAGTGAATGAAAAATGACGACATATGACGAATAAAGCGGCGCTTTGAGAAACTCGGTAACACAGGCTTATAAAGAGCAATACAAGTGTAAGCCATTATTATTTTTATTATTATTGTTATGGTTTGGGCAGAAGTGAATGATCTCAACAGAAAACGTTGTTCTTCATGCCTTGAATATAGAAACAGAAGGGGCTTAAGGGTTAGGACTGATGTCTGATTGCTCTGGGTTTGGTGTTGGCCTGGCTGTCAGACTCTGGCAGGCCTTCAATGTAGTGCTTATGTGTTGTCAGGCCTGGACGCCCCGCTGCAGCAGTACCCCGTGTCTGAGTGGAGACTGAGCGGAGTGGACCTCCTCCAGATCACCCCTCAGGACCTGGAGCGGTTGGGTGTGCACAAGCTGGGACACCAGGAGCTTCTGCTGGAGGCTGTGGAAAAGCTCTGCTCCCTGGTAAGGACCAACACATTTATCAGCTTAACACCATAACTTTCTCATTTAGTTTTTGGTTTTCCAATGCTTTATGTTGTTGTTGATTTGTTCTATGAAATGGTCCATAATGTAATAATGTAATGTCCTCCTCTATCTGTGTGCTGGCGTTTCCAATCCTGACTCTGGCAGGTACACACTGTTGTTGTGTCCTTGGGCAAGACACTTCACCCTCCTTTCCCTCAGTGGTGTAAGAATAAGAGTGTGAGTGGGTCGGGTGAGTGGCTGTATTCTGGTTTCTATAAACTGTTGACTTTTCCCCGTAAAAATAGCCTGGAGATGGTTGTTTATAATACTTCACATTCTAGTGGAGTATTGTTGTCAGGCGACGTGAAAACGGGAAGCGACCTCGCTTTCTCCTTGTGCAGCTGAATTTTTTGCCTTTTTCTGTGAACTGCATTTGTGGTTTCTGTGTTTCACATTGTTTTTCTGGATACTTTTGTACGTCTTTGCCGTGTTTTTGTGGAGGTTTGGTGGATTTGTTTACTTTGAGAGTCTAAAATGGTCCTGAAGAAAGCGGCTTTTTAAAGGTAAACAAAATGCTAGCTTTTCAGCTAAACCCATTTGAGACCTACACATTTCTTCTTCTGAGACACTGAAGAGGCACCAAGAGCCCCCACAGCTGCAGCACAGAGGAGGCGTCACAAGAGGAGCTACAGGAAACAAGGAAGGGACAAACGATAGATGGTGAAAGACTGTTGTGGAGCGGGGGAGCTGCAGGAGGAAGAGGAAGGAGGAGGTGGAGCTGACCAGTGCAGGACACCACGCTCTGAAACAGGGACAAACCCAAGAGGCGCGGCACCGTTTCAGAGGATCAGAGCAGACAGAGGGCAGCCAGCCAGGTTTCTTCCGAGTGCTACAGTTTCCCCGACCTCCAAGGTCATGCGGGTCAGGTTGACACACAGTGGCAGCTCAGGACTAACACCTGAACACTATTTCATTGTGCACTTGTACAATGACAATAAAGCACTTACTTACTTACTTACTTACTTACTTACTTACTTCTGACTCACCTTCCTCGTGACTTATTTGGCTTGCTGCTTCACGTGGTTACTGGAGGGAAAAATGAATAAAAGTGAAGTTGTGATGGTTTGGATCACGTGTTCCCTGTTGGCTGGTGATTATACTGTGCAGTGGGCCACACAAGGTTCATTTGGCATAATAGTCCTGTGGACACAGTGGATTGTTGTGACTTTCATTGATAGAACAAGTTTACAGGCTAGATTTCAAGTGCGCCGTCACATTCAAGTCAAATGTTTTATAACAAAATGCAGACAGCACACACCAATCTATATATTTTTTTCACCAATTGCAGCTTTTCTTTTGTAAGGCGTGAAAAAACTTCTACTAGGAAATATTACAGCAGCTTTAAGATTTGAATCCTTGCCCCATAGTGATTTGTTTAAGGGACTTTGATGAATATTCTCATGCAGATCAATCTTTATTTCCTGAAATGTTTTCAATACATGACCCTGGTTTTCAATATACACAACCTATTATGGCATGTCTTGTTTTTTCTATCTCAGTCTCTACAGCACTCTGTCCAGGTGCTGTGACTCTTTCTTTTCTCAGAATCCTTGCTTCTTTTACAGTCAGGTGCCCATGAACACAGGCCGTTTCATATTACCACCTTCCCCAAAGCGAATAATGATATTTGGCTGTTTACTTTATTTCTGAGGCACAGTACGGCAAGCAGCAATGTTCTTACTGTCTTCTACTGTAATGGCTTTACCGTCAAAGTACTTGAGTCGCTCTTGTTCCAGCGATGGTCAATCAAGATTTGAGGCAGGATTGAGCAGATTTTCATCTCCTCCACCTCCGGCTGTGGCCTGTCCATAGGTGTGGATTTCAACAGATCATCAACACTCCTCTACAGCTATTCAGTTTTCTTGTCCTTTTCTCAGTTTCTCTAGGCCCCTTTGTTCAGTTGTCACTCGAGTAACATGACTGGCCTTTACATCAGTGGAAATTGTCTTATATGTATGCAGTTTAAAGGTGCATTATGGAACTTTTAATGCGAAAATGGTTAGCACGGCCTTTACTTTGGATGACGGTGGCCTCCGGGACGTTCCAGGACCAATGGAATGTATGTGTGATCGGGCTTGAACTACAGATTTTTAGTACGGAAGTCGAGTCGACTAGTCATATGATGACGTCATCACATTAACAGCAGAGAAATGCATCGAGTTCAATAAGTCCACGTCCAAATCAGTCATGTAATAATGTAAGCAAGTTTTGACAACTTATGAAGTTGAGATTAACTTTATAAGTTATTTACAATTTTATAATTTGAACTTAATTTTTAGGCAACGCTCAGTGTTTACCTTGTGCCTCCAGAAACATGGCAGAGCCGTGTGCTCTCCCCTCTCCTCCGTTTGTGTCGTAACTGCACTCTCCTCCTGCCCTACTCTGTACTTCTCTTCTCTATTCTCCATGTTTCCAAGGTCTGAATCAGATGAGTGTTAGATCGTAGTTGATTCCGTGTGAATGAGTCCACGGCTTTAGCTAGCTCATATCGGCCGTACAATGGGAAGAAAAAGTGAGTACACCGTTTGGAATTTCTCACATTTCTGCCTAAATTGGTCATAAAATGTGGTCTGATCTTCATCAAAATCACAGGAATGAGTGAACAGTGTCTGCTTAAACTAATACCACCCAAACATTTGATCATATTTGTATTGGCCATAACATGTAAACATTCACAGCAGAGGGAGGAATAAGTAAGTACACCCCCTAAATCTCACTGAACTGCAGCAGTTTTGTAAAGAGGAATGTTCCCAGATTCATCCTGATCGTTGAGCGTCTGATCTGCATCTACAGAAAAGCAGTTACTGCTGCAAAAGAAGAATCAGCTGCTTTTTAATACAAGGTTCACTTACTTATTCACATGCTGTTGTGAATGTCTCAAAATATCTCGTTAAACTTGTGAATTAATGTTTCCATTGATGATAGCACGTTTTCCAGGCCCTGAGGCGACAAAACTGCCCCACACCATGATGCTCCTGCTCCGGACTTCAAACTGAGGATAGGGTTTTGATGTTGGTGCTGTTCCATTTCCCATACACACATAATGTTGTGTGTTCCTCCCAAACTATTCAACGGTGTACTTTTTCTTCCCACTGTATATATCCAGCAGAGGCTGGGGCAAGAGCGTACATATGTGGAGTTGTATTAAAGTTCATGTAAATTGCAGAATAAAAGACGTACAGACCAGAAGCATCACCACAACATAGACAGAGGGATTAACATACGACTAATCGACCTGTCTAAAATATGTCAACTAGTGCCACTGTAGTCGACTAGTCTGTTGAAACCCCAATACGTTACCATGGAGACGGTCTGTCACCATCAGCAGTGAAAACCTAGCAGCAACTCTAAAAGCAATTGCTCTTGAAGCATCATAGAGGCCACTGTGATGGAAAGGCACCATGACCCCTCATGCAGGGGTCAAACAACACTAATAAATAGTTATGGTTGTTTTTCACATACAAAGTTCCATAATTCACCTTTAAGCCCACAAGTGCGTTCTCACTTATCACATGGTAATCTGAGTGTGGAGTGCTGTCCTTCGTATGGATATGGAGTTCCACTTCCACCAAAGCCCTGCTCACTCCTCTTAGCGCTTCCTTCCTTATTACTTCCTTATTGTTTCACAGTAACCTGCTCCTCTGTGAACCAAAACAACAGGGAGAACTCAGGAACCATTGAGAAGTGTTACTGTTACTGCCTTATTTACAACGTTTGGCATGTACCGTAAACCAGCGCTACACTTGAAGCTGCAATGTTATTGTTACACGATGTGGCTACACTTGTACCACTAACCTGAAGTTGTGAGCGCCAGTACTTCCTGTCCTCATCCATCTCCTGGTAACATTAGTATTGTTTCAATAGTCATATTTTCTCCATATTCTGTAGTGGACAGTGAGTTCCTGGTAAATGATCACGTATTAACAACTTGATAGGATGTAAATACTTCAGCGGAGGAGACATCTGTGTATGTAGAGGCCAGCTAGTTTGTTTTAGTTAATAAAGTTAAGTTAAAGTTAATGAAACTATGAAATTAAGACAATTGTTTTATGTAGTTCATATTTGCGGCACTAATTTAATAACTTATCAAATCAACGTGAGCCTTTAGCTAAAAGTTAAGCTAGGAGCTACGTTAATCTCTATCGGAAATGAACTTGTGCAGGGCGTAGGCTACAGGAAGTATAGAAAGTACTGGAAGTTCAGGAAGTACTGGTGCTCACAAAAAGGTGACTGAGCAACTTTGACTTTGATTCCCAATCTGCAGTCCCAGACTGAAAGGACGGATGGACACCTTATCCCTATGGGACAATACTTTTAACATGTGTTGTCCCACAGACGTATGGGCTGACTGGGGAGAACCTCAGGGGCCTCACTGAGAAGCTGCAGGCCCTGACCTCCACACTGCAGAAGGGCATCCAGGGCCGATGGAGACTTAACAGCTATGACGGACGGAGCACCACCAAGCTGTCTGTGGGAGTACTGCAGCTGGTTGTGGAGCTGATTGTGTCTGCCAAAGGACTCTTCTCTCTGCTCAACAGGTCTGTTACCTAACACATCCTCCTCACGCCAAGGCTATTCCAGAGATGGCTATTTTAGAAGCACTGCTTCAGCGATCGAGATGTCTTTCAGAAACGGAACATGCTGCTCATTTTCACACTCGCAGCCTTAGTTTGGATTTCGATATCGTTTTACTCGGACAGCTGCATGAGTAAGTGCAATAAATGAAGAGTACTTTGAGTGTTGTTTGTAATCTAATAAAGTCACCTGAATTGTGTTGTATCTAAAACAAACTATTTCGCCGGAGTACCACCCAAAACCCCACACTATATTGTTATAGTATAGATCATAGTCATCTGCTTCGTAATAGTGGCGATTATTTTATTATTACTTTAGTGAAATTAGGACTGTGCATATCCTTTAAAACAAAGGTCATTGTTATAGTGACCAATCAAGTAATTGCAAAAAAATAACCAACTGGAATAAGGAAGATTATTGATCTGATATAGTCGCATTTGTTCTGTTTACTGTTTGTTATTCATATTCTACTACTGACATACACTTGTTTTGAATGACCAGAGCTATTTTAGTGCCTTAGAGTCACTGGTTCTTCATGGAATCCACACAGCTTTAGTTTCACAAGGGTCATCTGTAGAGCAGTGGTTCCCAAATGATATTGTTTAAAATGAGAATGAGATCAAATATTACAGAGAAAAGACTACAGGTGCATTAAACACTCCAACTTCAATTTTTTTTGTTTAAAATAAATACTTATTAGCATATATTTTCATGTTCCATCTTTTTCCGCTTTATCCGGGTCCTGGTAAATCAAGTTAATTTACGAGGGATCCTGACAGGCTATAGACTTAATGGATGTTATTTGATGTCTGTGATAGCTTTCAGACCAAGGTAATATTGTGAAAGGTTCTTCTAAATCACAAAAGACACATAATCTCATTGTAATCTTGTCATTTTTCTCTTCAGATATCACTTCTCCCAGCTCAGCGAATACTCCACTAAGGACATCTTTTCAAGCTGTAGACAACTGGGGGAGATCGTGCACAAAGTAAGTCTGTCAAATACAATCACTCTAAAACATCCCATGGATCTTCAACTCCCACCTCCGGAAGAGTTCACCCAGGCTCCGAGGGAGGTTGTGGACATTGAGTTTGAGTGGCCCATGTTCTCCTCCTCCATTGTCGATGCGGCTGCTCGTAGTTGTGGCCGTAAGGTCTCTGGTGCCTGTCGCGGCGGAAACCCCCAAACCCGGTGGTGGCGTCCGGAAGTAAGGGATGGCGCCAAGCTGAAGAAGGAGTCCTATCTGGTCTTGTTGGCTTGTGGGACTCTGGAGGCAGCAGAGAGGTACCAGCAGGACTATCGGTTGGCCTCGAAGAGATTCTGGCAAACCATCCGGGGCAAAGCTCACGATTTACCGATCAATCCACCTTCCCACCCTCACCTATGGTCATGAGATTTGGGTAATGACCGAAAGGACAAGATCGCGAATACAAGCGGCCGAAATGAGTTTCCTTCGCAGGGTGGCTGGGCGCACCCTTCGAGATCGGGTGAGGAGCTCAGTTACCCGGGAGGAGCTCGGAGTCGAGTCGCTGCTCCTTCACGTCGAAAGGAGCCAGCTGAGGTGGCTAGGGCATCTGTTCCGGATGCCTCCTGGTCGCCTCCCTCAGGAGGTGCTCCAGGCATGTCCTATTGGGAGGAGGCCTCGTGGAAGGCTCAGGACACGCTGGTGGGACTATGTCGCCGAGCTGGCCTGGTGTCGCCTCGGGGTCCCCCCCAGAACAGCTGGAGGAGGTGTGGATTGGGAAGCCTGGGCATCTCTGCTGAGACTGCTGCCCCCGCGACCCGGCCCCGGATAAACCGGAAGAAAATGGATGGATGGATGGATTCTAAAAAATGTGACAAGATAAGAGTTTTATCTAAGAGGAACAAGACGAACAACTCAATGAAGCTCTGTCTGTCTAAAAACAGACCTTTTTACTTTTCCAATGCTCTCAGAAGTAGCCGTCTGAGCTCACATTCTTTATCAGAGGCATTCCTCACATAGCTCAGGAGGAACCAGCTCCGGGTGGGAGTGGAATGAGAGGATTATTTATTTTGTATTTTTTTCTGTTATTACATGAAGCATTTTTTGGATGGATGTGTATAGTGAAAGGGAAAATGCTGAAAAGTGGCACAGAGGACAGGCCTAGGTCTGCTTTAGTGCCTCAGGGAGGGGGCGGGGCTGCTGTGGGAAAGGGGCGGAGACAATGAACAGGCAGATCACTGACTTTTGGCTCTTAGTGGCTCATGTTTGGAGAACTACTGTGCGATGATTAACTCTGCTGCCTGACACATAGAGGCACAACAGCTTCAGTAAGTTATTGACTAATAAGGGGAAAGCACAGTAGAAGCAGCTTTAAAGTGGAGCCTTCAGGCTGGATTAAAGACGGCTCACTCTGGACTTGTGCCGGACTCGGCAGGTAAGGCTTGCACCTCTTGATTGGATCAGTGCTAGCAAGGTGCTGCGTGGATCGGAATAGAACTGGGTTGTACTCTTCAAAGAATTTGAACATTTTTAGACAAATGATGGAAGTGGATTTGTGACATATTTCACATGAAGAAGACTGAAGTAATACAAGGATTACATTCTTTGAAAACATGTGACTGAGTTGACAGCTTTATTTAACAAGCCTCGTGGACCACAGGGACTTCTGTCTGTTTCATTGCTCTATTGAGCTTTCTTCAACAAGTTTCTTGTTGTTTTAATTATTTGGGATTATTTTGGGATTACATTTTGGATAATCCTTATCAATCGTCCATTCGTTTATACTAGTACTTTAAAAGCGTATGTATGTATCAGTTTTCCTTTACTTTCAACACTATTTCCATTGTGTGATTCTCATTGGAGACGTTGAACTATGAATGAACTCGTGGGATTATGGAGGAAATAAATCCAAATATGTTTGATATATGAAATTCCCTTTATTCTTATGAGTTTATGAGCTTCATAAGGTTGTCTCTGAAATGGTTTAACGTCTGTGAAGTCCAAACCATTGCTTATTCATTTATTTGACCGGGACATTGCAAATGAACATAGTACAAAACAAGTTTGTAGCTGATGCTTTGTATAGAGAGTGTAAAATAAAGCACCTTTACCTTTATAGCTGTATAGTGTCGAACTCCAGTCCCTGTTTGGGCCTGGCCTCATGACGTGACCACATCGTGAAGCAGTAATCAAAGCAAAAGGCGATTCTTCTGTTTAGAAGTGTTAAATATAATTCCAAATGTGTTCATTCATAGATTCATGTCTTCAATGAGAATCACACAATGGAAATAGTTTTGAAATAATATTAGAATTAAAGTGCTTTTGAAGACACTTTTCTTTCTTTTTTATTTAGCACATTATGTTATATAACTTTCAGTCCAGTAGTGCTGTACTAATATACATATATGCTGGTGTTTGTCTTCTGTCCCAGTCCTTAATGCAGTGGTCGGGTATGGTGGATTTCAGCTCAGCTCCTTCTCTCTTTCTGTTCTATGTTCCTTTTGTTCCATTGGTGACTTGAAAGGCTCATGTGTGCCGGTTGCACTAGATAGGATCACCATTTAAACACTAGTGTATTTGATTTCACCTGGGAACAATAGGCTGGTGCTGTTACTGTTTGTCCGAAGAACACGTTGTGGGGCAGATCTAGTGGAGACACTTGTCAGCCTTGTCACGGGTTTGCGCTCATTTGCATTGACTATTGTTTGCTCAATTCCTATTTTTTTAAGAGACAGTTGACTCGTGCAGGCGTGAGGCAGAAGTAGAGGGTTTTAGTAACTCACTGTGATCCTCATTTAAAAGGTACAAAGAGAAGCAGATATTACTGAAGTGAAAACCTGCTGACCAAGGTTTACTTTCACTTTGGTTTTCGGCTTGACTCCCACCTGACCACAAAAAACAACTCATTTTCAGATCCAAGTTTTAGGGAAATACATACAGTACATTGGATGTTGAACTGCAGCATAAGCTTTGGTTTCACAGATTTAATCTGGATAGGAGTTCATGTGTCATCAGATTGTGTTCAAACAATGCGTTAAAAAATGCACACAAAAAGACAGGAAGGAAAACAAAGCCAACATTGAACTAAATTGGAAAAATCTTGATTAAAAACATATTAAAGCTCACCAAAAATCGACCCGAGCCTGAGCAATTAACTTGAATTGTCGGCCCGAGCCCGAAACAAACCCGACATAGCAAATTATTTCTTTAAGGCTCGGAGAGCGCACTCTCCGCAGTGCATTCAGCAGCAGCAGCGAGAGGAGTGATAAAACCCTGTGCTCAGTTTGAAGTCTGCAGCAGGGCCTGGACAACGTTAGCCTGGCTAACGCCAGACTAAAATCACAAATGATATTGAGTCTGGGGAGCACCAGTTCATCTTCTCGTAGGAGAGGTGTGGTTTACGATTGTCCAGAGCCGTTTATTGGGCGTCTGCACGGAGCCATAGCCAATCATATCATCGTATCAGAAGACGTACCCGCTGTAAACTTTCGAGCTAAACTATTTAGAACACGGTCTAAAGCTTGATCGAAAGATGGTGTCGCGCCTGCTGCCGTCATGTTGGATCCGTAAATACACTTTTTTAAAATGTTCTTATCCGTAAACAAATTACAAGCTTCCGTGTGTTGAATAGTGCGCCATCTTCCTGCCGTCCCTCCTCATTCTGTGATTGGTCCCCAGACTGCTGTGCAGTTCGAAATAATTCGAGCGCACACAGCAGTCTGGTGTTAACCGGGCCTTGACAACGTGCTATCATCAATGGAAAAATTAAACAAGTTTTATCAAGATATTTTGTAGAAAAACCTGAGACATTCACAACAGCGTGTGAATAAGTAAGTGAACCCTTGTATTAAATATCAGCTGATCCTTCCCAGACGCTCAAACGATCAGGATGAATCTTGGAACATTCCTCTTTACAAAACTGCTGCAGTTCAGTGAGATTCAGGGGGTGTGCTTACTTATTCCTCCCCCTGCTGTGAATGATGACATATTATGGCCAATATGATAAAAATGTTTTGGTGGTATTAGTTCAACCAGGCACTGTTTACTCATTCTTGTGATTTTGATGAAGATCAGACCATGCTGCATGTTCTCCCCGTGTCTGCATAGATTTCCTCTGAGTACTCCGGTTTCCCCTACCACTAAAAACATGTACAATAAGTTCCCCTCTGGGGCCAGGACTCCCCTGAGAAAGAGATTCTTAATCTCAGTGGGACTTTCCTGGGTAAATAAATAATGACATTAAAAAAATGATTAAAAGCAAAATAAAATAAAAAATAAGCCGACTCAAACCCGACTGTCATGCGTGATATCTCGGCCCTCGCGATAAGAATGTCATTTTCTTTTGAGAACATTGTTGTGATCATTTTGTATTGATTTAAGTTGACTGATTCCCTGTTTATCAAGAGAGCACTAGTTGTATATGTTTGTATTATGGTACTGAGTCATTGGGACAAGTCCAGCCAAAGTCCACAGTGTCCTTCTGTGGAGCTCGGTCTGGACGATTAGCCTTTCAGACTGGTTTTTAAGGTGATTGGAGAGAGTGCCAGGAGAAACCCGACCCATTGGAACTGGACCAGAAACGCTCAAAGGGAATTTAGCCCCGTCACTGGCCTCTAGTCTACTTATTTACTTACTAACAGACAGGCAACTTCTAATATAGTGCATATGCAAAGTGGTGCCAACTTGAGAATCCCTTTGATCAGACTGGGCGAGGCTCTGCCTTGTTGAATGGACAGGTATATGAAGTGTGTTCTTTTGTTGAACTGATCTTTCTGTTGGGCATGGGCCTATGCTGCTTGTTTATAGCGTTGCATTAACTGCATTTCAAGGATGAATGACTTTGAATTGTGAAGATGTGCACGTGTGATTTGGATGTGATTGTGAGGAAGTGCATTTTGACAAAAAAGCTCAATGTGATTTTTCTGATTGCGACTCAGTTTGTAATTTTGATATTTTACTTATAGCATAATGCTATTTTTCTGTCTTGCACTTGAGCATTGAGCTGCTTATAAACGTTTAAATTGCTGTTAAACAACTCAGTTATTACATTTCAGATTCATATTCATGTCCTATTGGCATGATAGTTGATAACAATATAATGATCAGCCTATCTTTATCAGCATATTATTAATGGCCTATTAATTTCTAATGCTTATTAATACTTTATTAATACTTAACGAGTATACCTATATGTTACCAAACATCCTATTCATGTCAAAACCCTGCTGTAAAGATGGTACAATTAGGCAATTAGGCTTTTTGTGACCACCTCAACTCACTTGTTTACCAGTGGTGAGAATAGTTTGAGTCAGGAAACTTGATTCTCCTGCAGTGACCTTTGATTGGCCGACAGCCAAAGGAGGCGAGGCTCGATCGTTCTGATTGGCAAACATGTCTGTCACTCAAACAGCCCCTGGCAGTTACAGGGCACAATCACATCTATTCCCTGATTGCACTGCTTTGCAATGCCAGGTTGTCAATGTAAATGAGAATTGGTTCAATTGACTCACCTGGTAAATAAAGAATAAATCAAATCTGATTACACTGTCGGACCAAAGTTCTTTAAGTCTGAGAAGTGCATTAAGAGCCGAGCTGCAGTCAAGTTAAATCACCTGACCCCTTCCTGCTCCTCCCCTTTGGAGCTTACTTATTCCATTGTCACAAATCTTTCAAACAATATTCTCAGTAAGGATTAAACAATGATGAGCCATGCATTACATTGTGCATTAAACCTGTGTAAATGTGGCTGTAAATTTGTGCCAGCCCCTCCAACAATTCCCAACCACACACACATAGACAAGGAGGGGGAAGTGTCCTGCCCAAGGACACTATAACAGCATGCCCTGGTCAGAGCTGTTATCATTTTCATACAAATGGCTCTGAGCAGAGGGCACATGTTAGATAATAAATGCAAGAGCGAAACCTTTTCCTGTGGAACTACTCTGAAAATGCTCTTCTGAGATGGTATTCCTTGGAGCAGCCACATTTTTTGGAAACCCTTCCACATCGTCAGCAGGCATCTCAGGTTCACCTGTGTTTCACCCCTTAACCTGCACACCTCACCTGCATGGGGCAGGACAGACTGACTAGGCTTCACCTGCAGAAGGTTTCCAGCTGTGAGCTCTATTTAGCCACAGCCATCTGGAGCTGGACTCGGCTGTTGCGGCTATGCCCCTTGTGGCTTTCTTTAGCTGTTTCGGCTCCAGCCCATCCTCAGGACCAAGAAATGCATTGACTTTGCAGGAAACCTGTGGATGCCAACTTTGATGGGGAAGATATTTGAGAGATCACCTTTTAGAACAGATTCATCGATCAAGTCTTGGTACTTGGCTCGCTTCAATTGGTAAGACATGTCCAGCCTTTCTTCCCAGGGCATCGTAAGCTCTGCCACTGTGATGGAGGTCACTGCCACGTCCTGGGGAAAAACATGCTTTCTCTTCAAATCCGCACTCAGCTCCCCTTCCCTCACGAAGATTATGGCTTCAGGTGGTTGAGCCTGCTTGTTGTCTGATTTGACCCGCTGCTTTGGGCATCCTGTCAGGAGGTGGTTGCAAGATGGGTCTTCCTCTTTGCCCCAGATGTACAAGTTGCTTGGGGTGGGCAACAGGTCCCAGGCTCCTTCCAAGACAGCGGCCGCTCCTGTGCCTGACCGCTTTCACTCGCCGGTCCTCCTTTGCTGCCTCATGGACTCTCTTCAGTTCTAGCAATGGCTCTGCACCACCTGCTCTTGCTGTTGTGACTCAGGTGACCCTGACATAAAACACCCACAATTTCCTGCTGATTCAGTGGGATTCTCCATTGATCACAACTTGTTATGGCTTCTACTTCCAGCCACATTTAATGTATCAATATATTTGGATGGGTTGATCATGGAAAAGGAAATATGTAAAAAAAAACGTACACCCTCTTCAGCATGTCGCTGTGCTACTGAAAGAGGAGCAGCAAGTTACCCAATAGGGAACATTGCACATCCGGGTTTTCAAAATAAGATACAAAACAGTAAAATTCCCATTAAAACCAAATACAAATAAGGTGCATTTCTAACTCCGTTATAGTGTGCTGACTGGGCTTGTCTTTGGGGCTTTGAGCTGCTCCACTACAGATGTGTGATGGTCAAGGGAAGCCTGAAGGTCTTGCTGTACAGGTTGACTGTACTGAAGGATGGGGGACTCTGTTGCTGCACAGTCTTTCCATTCCTTCCACTTGGGACATGGGAAAATGGTAAAGTAGGAAGGGCCATTGCAGTCGCGCCATGATGACTGTGTTCGATGGCCTTGAGGCCAGGTGTTCAGCTGGGCTTTGGTGGTGTTGAGGTTGTGGCTGTGCTTTAGGGAGCTGTCATAATAATAATAATAATAATAATAATAACCAAGGCATCGGATTCCTTGGTGATATTGTTGATAAAAAATGGCCCTCATTTATCAATATTGCGTAAAAAAAACATGGTGTACGCGTAGGTGTATTTGCGATATACACCAGAGGGCGCGTGACATTTATGAACCTGTGCTTTACGCTCAGATCTTATCGTGCAGCTGATGGTAAATGCCACGGAGAAATCCTAGCGTCATTTGAATGAAACGCCCAAAAATATTCACGTAAGAGCAGGCCTCACCCATGGGTTTTACGGCACGCACAAAACACGGCAAAAAATAACCTTTCTCCAACCAGGAAATAATAAATAGTTGTTTTTAACATGAGGAAGATCTGTCAGTAACCCAAGATCACATTTACTAAATAAAAAAAGAGGGGAAAAAAGAAATAGGCTAATAATAAAAAGTGACCTTTATTAAATAAGCAGTAGGCCTAAGTAGCCTATATAAAAAAGGGTATAAAATTAGACCACATAAAAAAACCTGGATACAACGCTGCAGTCAGAGCAGACTCTGGACCATGAGCAGCTCAGCTCCGTGGACTCAGCGCTAGAGCCGGGGCAGAACTACGGGTCTTTCGGCCTGAGCAGAGCTTTCCTCCGGGAGGAAACAGGTGCGCGGAGCTGACAGCCGACCAGAACCTAACCAACCCATCCGGACCGAAGACAGCCCTACGAAACGTGTTTCGATCATTCCCCTGACGAGAGGAGAGCGCGCGCTCAGCAGACCCTGTGCTCCGCTCAAACCCGGACTTTACAAACCCGTCCGGACCGAAGACAGCCCTACGAGACAGCCCTTTATTCCCCTGACAGGTGAGTCCCGGTGTCCCGGGACACGGCAGCGGCCGCGGGTGTGAGGCGGAGAATCCACACAAAGTTTGTGCATGCAGCGGTATTTTGTTAAAAACAAAAAACGGAACATAAATATAAAAAAACACCGTAAGCGTCTCTGTGGCTGCAGTCCAGGTTCTAGAGTCTCTGGTCCAGGTTCTAGAGTCTCTGGTCCAGGTTCTAGAGTCTCTGGTCCAGGTTCTAATGTCTCTGGTCCAGGTTCTAGAGTCTCTGGTCCAGGTTCTAGAGTCTCTGGTCCAGGTTCTAGAGTCTCTGGTCCAGGTTCTAGTGGATCAGATTGATAAATGCCAAAACAGGCGGTGATTTTTCGTACACCCCACATACGCTCTGATTTCACCGTACGCGAGTTTGATAAATGAGGGCCCCTGTGAGGAGGTGAGAAATGTATACTTTTATTTATTGGTTTATTTGGTCTGGACAGTGCTTGGGACTCATGTCCCCCACTCACTCTCACTTAACCTGGCCTATTGTACATGTTTTTAGTGGTAGGGGAAACCAGAGTGCCTGGATGAAACCTACACAGACACAGAGAACATGTAAACTCCACAGAAAGGCCTCGTTTGGCCGGGGATCAAACCTAGGACCTTCTAGCTGTTAAGCACAAGCACTAACCGCTGTGCCACCGTGCTGCCCTGACTGTGACGCCTTTGATGTTTAAAAAGGATCTCCCCCTGTCTGAAGACAGTAAAGACTTCTCTAAATACATAGAGTCACTGAGGACAGACACACAGAGCGTGTGTTGTTGAGTCGGCCTGAGGCCAGTCAGCTGCCTCTGTGTGTGGCTTCACTCTCAGCTGTACAGCAACAACACAGAACACTGCAGCAGGATGTTCTACCGAGGTACAGTGGGGGAAAAGCTATTTAGTCAGCCAACAATTGTGCTAGTTCTCCCATTTAATAAGATGAGAGAGGCCTGTAATTTTCATCAACTATGAGAGACAAAATGAGAAAAAAATAATAATAAAAATCAAGAAAATCACATTTTTAATTAATTTATTTGCAAATTATGGTGGAATATAAGTATTTGGTCACCTACAAACAAGCAAGATTTCTGGCTCTCACAGACCTGTAACTTCTTCTTTAAGAGGCTCCTCTGTCCTCCACTCGTTACTCTATTAATGGCCCCTGTTTGAACTTGTTATCAGTATAAAAGACACCTGTCCACAACCTCAAACAGTCACACTCCAAACTCCACTATGGCCAAGACCAAAGAGCCATCGAAAGACGCCAGAAACAAAACTGTAGACCTGCACTAGGCTGGGAGGACTGAATCTGCAGCTTGGTGTGAAGAAATCAACTGTGGAAGCAATGATTAGAAAATGGAAGACATACAAGACCACTGATGATCTCCCTCGACCATACCTACTGTGAAGTATGGGGTGGAAACATCAGGCTTTGGGGCTGTTTTTCTGCAAAGGGTCTTGGACGACTGATCCGTGTAAAGGAAAGAATGAATGGGGCCAAGTATCGTGAGATTTTGAGTGAAAACCTCCTTCCATCAGCAAGGGCATTGAAAATGAAACGTGGCTGGGTCTTTCAGCAGGACAATGATCCCAAACACACCATCCAGTTACATTCCTGGATGGTGTATTTTACTGTACACTGAGAGATGTTCAAAGCTTTGGAAATGTTGTTATAATCTAACCCAGCTTAATACTTCTCAATAACTTTATCCCGGACCTGTCTGGTGTGTTCTTGGACTTCATGATGCTGTCTGCTCCCCAATAGTCTCTGTACAGACCTCTGAGACCATCACAGAGCAGCTGTATTTGAACTGACATTAGATTACACACAGGTAGACTATTTAATCATTAGGTCAACATGTCTGTGTAAGTTCTCAGTCGTACAGGAGTTGTCCATCTTCAATTAAGGTACTTGATTCATCTTCTGTACTCAGTAGTTGAAGTCTTCGAACGTTTCGCCTCTCATCCAAAAGGCTTCGTCAGCGACAAAGGTCACAATCTGCACACAGCTGATTATATAGACCAACGGGGAGGAGTTAGGGTAGGCCCGGCTCCTCCCCTCTAATCACAGCTACTCTCACCTGTGGGTAAACACCTTTGAAGTAGAGCGTCTCTAACGATCTGCTCACCTCAGTATCGGTCAGTCTTGTCCTATTCATAGATGATCACTACCCAGTATCTGTCCTATTCATGGCTGATCACTGCTAATTACCTGCCTATTGTTCTTTTGTTGGCTGAGGTGCCGTCTCCTTGGACTGGCCATGCCCTGTCGGTTTCTTCCGAAGGAGATTGGAGTAAAGAGACGGGAGATTAAATCTGAGACCGCCATTCCGGTTCATGGAGGGATTTTCTTTCCTGACAAAAATAGCTTCTTTTACTCCTCTTTCAAACCAACGTTCTTCTTTAGCTAAAATGTTGACCTCCCCGTCCTCAAAAGAGCGGTTGGAGGCTTTGAGGTGGAGGTGCACCGCCGACTGAGGGCCGCTGGTGCTGTCTCTTTGGTGTTGAGAAAGTCTCTTCTGTAAAATGTGTTTAGTTTCTCCAATATGATGTTGTTTGCATTCTTTTTCTTTGCATTGAATTGAATAAACCACATTGCTTTGTTTGTGGCTCGGAGTTTTGTCTTTGGGATGAACTCATGTTTGTCTCAGTGTGTTCACCGGTTTGTGGTTCACTGGAATCCTGTGCTGCCTAAAGATTCTCTGAAGTTTCTCTGAGACCTCGGCTACATACGGCACTACAACTCCCTTTCTTCTGGGCTCTGGAGTCTGTCTGTCTTGTTCTTTGGGTCTTCTTGCCCTTTGTGCTTTAGTGAAAGACCAGTTAGGATAGCCACAGTCTGAGAGGGCTCTCTGGACGTGGCTCCTCTTTGGTCTTTCCTTCTGCACTGGTAGGCACCTCTTTAGCTCTATGTCTGAGCGTCATGTAGGGCTGGGCGATATGGACCAAAAGTCATATCCCGATATATTTAGGTTGAATATCGATATACGATATATATCCCGATATTTTTTCCACAAAGTGAGAGCTGTGAAATGAAATGTTAAGTCAAAGTCACTGCCAAATAGTAGTGTTTTAATATTTAATATTGCTATTTTTATTTTATTTATTTATTTTCTTCTACCCCATTTGCTGTTAATAACTTTATGTTGCATATAACTAAACTAAAGCCTAAACTGAGACAATGAAATATGACTTATTTAAGTATTACTTACTTTTTAGTCCTTAATAATCATGAAATATAATAAATAAATAAATAAATAGCCCAAGTAATGTATTGATATTTGCTCTTGATTTAACTGTGTTTTAGTCAGTGGTTTTGAGATAAGTTCTTTATCCAAAGCATTCCCAAACATAAGCTCCTAAACTGAGCCACAAACGACTCTTTACTCTTTACAAGCAGCACAGGCTCACCATCTCTGTCATCATCAGAGCGGGTATCAGCGAGGGAATGGAGAGATTAGCGTAGCAATAGTCCTTCGCAGTGGCAGCATTACAAACGCTGATATTTTCACAGTACATCCACGATCTACCGCAAACCATAACTAGACTGAGAAGTAAACAAAAGCACGTGGCGCAGCGCACGTAAACAAAAGCACATGGCGCAGCGCACGGCGCCACCATATCTCGCAGCTACATTCACTTCTGTCCAAACCATCTCCAAATGATTGAGCCACTGGTTTTTGTTTTACCAACCAAGGGGCTCTCCTCCGCACGCTTCACAGACATTGTTGCTTTCTTCATGTTTGTTGAAGGGTGCCGGCTGCCCCCTCCCCCTTCCCCCCGAGTGCAGAGCTCCGCTCAGCGGGTTGCCTGAAGCAAGTATTACAGCGCAAATTTGGACTATATCGATATATACGATATGGTCTAATTCCATATCTCTTTTTAAAATATATCGATATATCTTAAATATCGATATATCGCCCAGCCCTAGCGTCATGATGACCCCTAGTTTGTGCTGGAGTGGATGGTTAGAGTCAAACATCAAATACTGGTCAGTATGAGTTGCCTTCCTGTAAACCTCTGTCTGAAGTTGTCCATGTTCCCCTTTGATAACTTTACAATCTAAAAAGGCAAGTTCTTTCTCTTTGGCATCCTCCCGAGTAAATTTAATGCTGGGTCCACAGCACTTTTTTTCATGTTTATGGTCCATAGAATGTCAAAGTTAAAGGGGGCCGATACTTATGCAACCCGCTGTACAGTGCCTCTTGAAAGTACTAATACACCTTGAACTTTTGCACATTTTGTCATGTTTACTAGGGATGGGACGATACACTTAAACTCACGATACGATGCACCTCGATATGTCAGAGTCACGATACGATACGTCACGATACGAAATAAAAAAGAAAAAAATATTACTGTATAATAACAACTTGTTTATTTTTGTTTCAGTTGAACACAGGGAAACACAAGGCCTAACAGGCCAAACACAACAAGAACACTCCCTTAGTTCTGCTCTAACCCTAGGTTAACGTATCTCAGGACTGGTTCTTCTTCAAACTTGACATGACGACGCACTGCACCATTCCCCGGATATATATATTTTTTAAATTTAATAATAATAATAATAATAATACATCGAACTTGTATAGCGCTTTTTGGACACTCAAAGACGCTTTACATCAGGGGTGGCCAACTAGTCGGAGACCAAGAGCCGAAATGTTCAACCTTGATCCTGTGAAGAGCCACAAAGGCACCGATCATTCGCGAGCTCAAGGGGCGGTAGTTTATTGTGATTAAATATAATATGACCGTTATATTTAATCACAATAAAGTATAACTTTATGCCTGGCCTTTTTCTTTTGTTTTAATAATTGTATTAGATGTAATAGTTTTACTCCTCACCAAGATTGAAATAAATGTATATTAAATAAACTGACATTTTGTGCTGTTCTGCTCTGACTGGGATAGAATTATATTTTTTTATTTTTAATGCTGGAGTGTGTTAGTGTGAGGGGCCCTGCCCACTGAGCCCCCTCCTCTGGTTCGCCCCTGGCCTGTGCGCTCAGTGCCCACAGCTTGGTCCTGACTGGACTGTGCAGAGAACGAACTTTAGGCTGCACAAAGTTCATAAGCTTTAATCAGGAGCCTCTGGAGGACGTCTGAGATTATGTTTTATGTTGCATTTGTTACAGTTACAACATGTGACAGAAAAGACAATGACTTTGCGTATTTCCGCGTTACGATGTTGCGCTTCGCATCATGTGCTTCATTCGAGCTCCGCTTTTTTCTATTTCCTAATTTTGATCTTTTTCTGTGAATATGAGGCCAACTTTCATCAAATAAAGAGTAGGCTAATCAGAAACTTGAAATGCACAGAAGCTGATCCCAGTGCCACAATCTGCCTGACTGTTGTTTACCTACATCCCGCTTTGAGTGAAGCTGCTGCACGAGCACCTTTTACACGCCGCCTCGAAAAGGAGAGAGATACGGACATTCATGCGTGTAGAGATGGGAACACATGAACTATGGTTGGATTTTTGGTCAAGATTCTTAAAGACTATTACAGTTTATGGGGGATATGTAGGCTACCATGCGGCTCAAGAGCCGCGTGTTGGCCACACTGCTTTACATTAAAAAAAAATGTATTTTTTATTTTTTTTAATTTCGAGATCCATTTTTTTTTTTAACTCGATGCATTTCGTCACGTTTTGTATCGCGATATTTCGCCAAACGATATTTCGTCCCATCCCTAATGTTTACAACCCTAAACATAAAGATTTTATTTTGAATTTTTTACTGAAAGTTCACACACAAGTAACAGACAACTGTGAAGTGAAAGCAAAATGATACATGATTCTGTTGTGTTTCAAAAAATAGAAAAGTGAAAAGTGGGGCGTGCATATTCATACAGCATGACTTAATACTTTGTGGAACCCCCTTTTTGCTGCAATAACAGCAGCAAGTCTTCTGGGGTTTGACTCTACAAGGTTTGCACATGTAGAGACTGACATTTTAGCCCATTCCTCTTTAGAAAACAACTCAAGCTCTGTCACATTAGAAGGAGAGCGTTTGTGAACAGCAGTTTTCAGGTCTTTCCACAGATTTTCAATAGGATTTAGGTCAGGACTTTGACTGGGCCATTCTAACACATTAATATGTTTGTTTTTAAACCATTCCATTGTAGATGTAGCTTTGTGTTTAGGGTCATTGTCCTGCTGGAAGGTGAATCTCCGCCCCAGCCTCAATTCTCTTGCTGACTCCAGCAGGTTTTCCTCCAAAATGTCTCTGTATTTGGCTCCATCCATCTTCCCAACTATTCTTACAATCTTCCCAGTCCCCACTGAGGAAAAGCAGCCCCATAGCATGATGCTCCCCCACCATATTTGACACTGGGGATGGTGCACTCAGGACGATGAGCAGTGTTAGGTTTGCTCCATACATAACGTTTTGCATTTGGGCCAAAAAGTTAAATTTTTGTCTCATCTGACCAAAGCACCTTCTTCCACATGGTAGCTGTGTCCTCCATATGACTTCTAGCAAACTTCAAACGGGATTTCTTATGGCCTCCTTTCAATAATGGCTTTCTTCTTGCCACTCGTCCATGAAGGCCAGATTTGTGTAGAGTACGATTTATAGTTGTCCCATGTACAGATTCCGAATGTTCAATCCGAATGATGGATTGAACAGTGCTCCGTGAGATGTTCAAATCTTGGGAAATCTTTGTATAACTTAACGCTGCTTTAAACTTCTCCACAGCTTTATCCCTGACCTCTCTGGTGAGCTCCTTGGCCTTCATGATGTTGTTTAGTGACCAATACACTCTGACCATAGCTCTGAGGCCCTCACAGAACAGCTGGAATTATACTGAGAGTAGATTACACACAGGTGGCCTCTATTTAATGGTTAGGGCAAGGTGTGAACTTTCTGCAGTCATTAGGAATGTTATAAAGGCAATTTAATGCACTCAGAAAATGCTGTATGAATACTTATGCACGCCCCACTTTTCGGTTTTCTATTTTTTGAAAAACAACAGAATCATGTATCATTTTGCTTTCACTTCACAGTTGTCTGTTACTTGTGTGTGAACTTTCAGTAAAAAATTCAAAATAAAATCTTTATGTTTATGGTTGTAAACATGACAAAATGTGCAAAAGTTCAAGGTGTATTAGTACTTTCGAGAGGCACTGTATATATTTTGTTCCTCCTGGGTATGTACCCAGTTACATTTACTCAAGAAAATGTACTTAAGTCACTTATGAAGCAACTGTACTTTTGCAAGTAGTTTTTCCCATACAGTACTTTTTACTTGTACTTGAGTATTATCAAAGTAACGTTACTCTTACTTGTGTAAATATTTTGGCTACTCTACTCCCCTCTGCCCATCCTCCCCTTTGCTCCACACTGTTCTGATGTCTGTCATGTGTCTCTGCAGGACAGCACAGTGTACGAGAAGGAGAAGGACATCATCTCTGTGGTGAGCCTGCACTCTTCTTTAACCTGATATTATAGTGTAGACTGGCCTCATCTGCTTGGAGTCAGACCAGAATCCATCCTTTATATAATGCAATTTAGAGGCATCTTTTTCAGAATATGAGCTTGGGGATGCTTACAATAAAAAGGTTCAAAGCCTGTTTATTTAAATGTTTTATTGCTAATGTTTGTATCCTCTTTAAAAGGCACTAAACTACAATTGAACTTCTCTAGGATTTTCTGTTTTCATCGGTAGGTAAACTCTCCCTCCCCTCTCACTCTCGCCCCTCACTCCCCTCCACACACTGGCCTGATGATACATTCAATTGGAAATGGAAACTCCTTCGTTTTTTCTTTGGAAAAGTTTCATACTGTATTCTTAGTTAGAACTATTAAAGACAGTCCTTTTAGTAAGACAGAAGGTTTGTTTACCTGCTTTTCTGAGGACGGGTCAAATGCAGAGAACCAATTTCCCTACGGGGATCAATAAAGTATACCTTAACCTTAACCTTTAATACATACAGTATTATGCCTTTAAGTTGCTGTAGACAAATCCATTTGCCGGCCAGGCAATTGCATGTCGAAACAGAAGGAGGCTCAAAGTGAGAGACGAGCTCCAAACCTCCATCGTTTTGCTAGCCTGGCCAGTCAGAATCCACACATAATCCTAATCTTCACAAAGATGTGTATCTGGGATCAGGGGTGATTTTTTCGAATTTCCGAGGGGTGTGATAGATAAGTATATTAACCAATTAGAGAAAAGCCGAACATGACGCCATATTTTGTAAACAAGGACGTTGTTGTGTTGGTTTTATGAAGCATCGGCCAAAGATCAGAGACAATGTGAATGATCTCTTGTGTTTTAGCCAAAAAACTTAAGGAGCAAGAAGCTATTAGCTCCTCTGGTCGGATTTTAAACGCAACACAAACAACACAAATGTGTAACAGACACGGGCAATTAACACGACTTGAGCCGTTTCAAGGGACCAACAGAAAGCGCGAACCTTATTTGACACGTTAGGTGTGCACGTAGCATTAGATGTAATGACAGTGTCTCACATGGAGAATGTGTGCTCTGTGTCCCCTCAGTGCAAGCAGCTGTTGTCAGTGTGTGATGACATCCTGAAGTCCAGTTCCGAGCACCTCCTGTCCCACGTGGCGGAGCTGGAGAGTGTTCACCTGGTGCCCGCCGCCCCAGGAGAACACCTGGTAAACTCCACTGCACCACACTCTGTCGTTTAGGTCTTAATCCCATGTTAGAGCTAGCCCGGCTAACCCTAGACTGCTGTGTGCGCTCCAATCCTTTCGTACTTCATAACAGTGCGAAATCTTGGCATGGATTTGGGGACCAATCACAGAACGAGGAGGGACGGTAAGACATACGGAAGCTTGTAGTTTGTTTATGGATTAAAAAACAAAACGTTTATTTACGGATCCAACATGACGGCAGCAGACGCAACACCATCTTTCGATCAAGCTTTAGACCGTGTTCTAAATAGTTTAGCTCGAAAGTTTACAGCGGGTACGTCATCCTACGAGAAAATGAACTGGTGCTCCCCAGACTAAATATCATTTATGATTTTAGTCTGGCGTTAGCCAGGCTATGTTAGAGCTAGGTTCCTTTCCGTTTTTTGTGCCAGTATTTTAAATGTACTTGTTTCCAGTTCCATTCTCAGTTGATTCGTCCAGAGCCACCTCAGGTGGGTCCGCTCGACGTGAAGGAGCAGTGGCTCTACTCTGAGCTCCCAACTCTTTCTCTAAGGGTGTGCCCTTCCTGTTTTGGGAAGATTTTAAGTAGTTTCTGTAGTTTATGTGAGAAGGAGATTTTATATAGATTTGACCACCATTTTAGGCGTGTTTTTGGTACATGAGTTGTGTAAAACTCTCTTTGTCCTTCACCATGACACCTCCCAGGCTCTAATCATCACAACCAACACCCCAGCCATCCACTTTTTATTTACAGCACTGGTTCTCAAACATTTCACACCAAGTACCCCCTCAGAAAAGATGGCCAGAGCCCACAACCCCGTTGCCAGTTCTGAATATAGCCTGAGAAATAAGTAAGTATATACTTACTATATACTACGTATTTATTTCTCTATTTTCTATAACACTAACAGAGACATTAATATTTAATATAACATGCACAATACGATGTTTGGTTTGTCCAATGTAATTTTTTTGTCCATATCAAAAATAGCTTAGAATCTAATAAAAACCCACTGTTCATGTTTCTATGCTCCTCCCACAGTGTCCAGAGCCAAGGCATCTCTCCTCCTCATCCTTCCTTCTCCTCGGCTCACACTGCTCTGGCCCTAGTATACGCCCAGCCCTGACTTAGTCTGAGTAATATAACTTATTTTAAGACCGTTTGATTACAAATAGAACCGCTAAAGTTACTGACTTCTTACCGCTGACATTGTCCCAACGGTCCGGACACGCTGCACTCACATCTTCCCCAGATCTGACTTTTCATTTTCATTCCTTATAATAATAAAGCCTTGTTGCGCTAGTTTGTAAATGAACAGTATCTAATTTACAGTTTACTTTACTCCCCCGTCTCACGGAGACGTTTCCTCTCAAACAGAGGAAACACAGGGACAGTTTGCCCTTTGATTAGGATGAACCAAGCGAAAATTTGAAGTTGAGCATTACAATTGTATTTTCCGCTCATTCTGACTTAGTAGGGCAAATATTAAAGACAATGAAAGAAATAATACTTTTTTCTTTAAAATGGAAAAAAAAAGATAACTGTGATTGTGAGAAGGGCTCTGAAAGGGAACAAGGCAATGGGTCAGGTGCTTGAGCACCACCTGAGCTCTCTCTGTGCACGTCCTTAATAAGTCACAGCAAAGGGAAAAACGTTTGCTTGAGGAGCTAAAGAAGAGGTAACCACAGAAGCCAAGAAGCCTTACAACAGAAGAGCTGATGATGAGCATGACATTGGTGAACTTGAAACTTGAAATGTTTTCCAAGCTGCAGCAGCAAAAACATGAGAAGAGGCTCTCTGTTACCCTCCAAGAAAGGTTTGAGAAAGAGAGAAAGACAATGGAGAAAGAGATTTGTCATCTAAAAGACGGTAACAGAAAGTGAAGGAAGAGAGAGGCATGACTTTGGTGGAGCTGAAGCTTGAAATAGCTTCCCAAGCCGCAGTGGCAAACAAACACAAGTGAAGACGCTCTGTTGAAAGACATGGAGGACCTCAAGAGTTCCAATACAAATTATACAATACACAACCAGCTTCTCCAGGAGCATGGCACGGCGAGAAGCGGTCTCCAGGGTAAAATTGCTACTTTAAAAGGAGAGCACACCACGCCTCCCTCGTTTCCACGAAATGAAGGAAACAAGGGAGGCGCTCAAAACCTCTGAAAAGCAGAAAGTGTCATCACAAAAGAGACTTTTAATGGACAAGGTTGCAGAAATAGAGGCCTTGAAAACTAAGGTTGTTCAAAGAACTGACAGCTTCAAAAAGGTGTCTGTAGCTGCGGGTCAAAAATCACAAGAGTGGGATGTGGAAAAACAGACACTCTTGAAGGAGACAAAGCAGCTGAGAAATAAGCTGCAAAAGAATGAGGCAGAGTGTAAGTTGGAGAAACAGACACTCTTGAAACAGATGATGAGCTCAAAAGTACACTGCAATAGAATGAGGAAGACAATCAAGTCTTGACCGAGAAATCTGCAAAACTAGTGGTGGAATTGGCCATGGTAAGAAACAAAACGATTGTGCTTGGCTATCACTTGAAAAAAGAGGCTGATCAAAAAGCCCAAACGGTCGAGCAGGTTGAAAAAACGGCTCAAAGTCACAAAAGAGGAGGCAGTCCAGGCATCCACAAACTGAGGTTTAGAAAACCTCTCTCTTGAAAGACTTTGTGAACACACTTAGTGCAAACCTTAATGAAGAAGACTTGTTTGTGGCCTTCCACAAACAAGTCATGTCTTCATGAAGAGAAGGCGTACATGCTGAAGGAGACACCTCATCTCAAAACGCTGAAGAGGAATGATGGACCAATCTGCTGCACGAGTCAGCGCTTTGGACCAAGTACTGGAGAAGAAGTGGTTTAAAAGGCTGTTTTACCGCTGATGCCCTTAAATATGGATTACTTTCTTATTTTTAACTTCTGAGAGTAAATGACCACACTTCTTCTGAATGTGTTTATTTTTAAGCAACAAGGTGCAGCATGCAAATAGCTAGTTATGATCCGTTTGGAGATGATTGATAGAGTCTTTGGTGAATGTTTCATAGTGAAATGACCGTCTTTTAACCCTTGTGTGCTCCTTTCTGAGGAGTTACACTCATGACCCCAATTTGTTTCTCTAATATTTCAGTCATAACATATATATTTTTGTAATACATGTGGGCTCTATCTTTAGTGTAACAAGTGTCCTTTCCTCAGGGCATTGAGATCACATCCACCAGCTCCACCAACCACTATGTGACCGGAACCGCTCTGGAGGTGAGCTCGTCTTATTTATACTCTACACATTTCAAATCATTACTGAAAACCTGCCTGTTCAAACAGGCTTCTGCTATTTTTGTATTTCATTGTTACGCTTTTTGAGAGTCCAAAAGAGCACTATACAAGTTTGAATTATTATTATTATTATTATTATTATTATTATGTAGTAGTAGTAGTAGTAGTAGTAGTAGTAGTAGTAGTAGTAGTAGTAGTAGTAGTGGTTTTAGTAGTACACAATGCCAGCAAGTAGACAGTTTAAAGGAATAGGCCACCGTTTTAAAATAGTGAGACGTGTTCTTACCTCAGCTCAGATGCGTTGATGTGTACCTGTCTGGGGTTTACATGTGCCCTCAGTCATGTAAACAGAGCACAGACGGCTTAGCAGCCTCTCCTCTCCTCTATGTTGCCAAACGGAGGTGAAGTTAGAAGCGACCAAGCTCTTCCACGTTTCCCTTATTTAAATACGGTTACATGAGCCTTTACACTATCCAAGTATAGTTACACAAAATTAAACATGTTGATTTTCTAATTTTCTTCAACTCGTTTAAGCTAAGGTAAGAACATATCTCAGTATTTTAAAACAATGGCCTATTCCTTTAAATAATGTAATAAAAACATGGAATGGTTTGAGCTCATTAGGAGTCAGGATTACTCAAACTTCTGTAGAAGACAAACATTCTTGGCACGCTGTAAAAAGACGTATTACATTGTTCCCGAAGATACATTTGTCCTCTGCATTGGCCCAATCCTTGGGAAACCCACTTGGGAAACCCGTAAGGGGCAGTGGGTGACTGCAGTGCAGTGCCCAGGGACCCATCTCCAGATGTGGATCCAGGCTGATGGTCTGAATGACCTGCAGATTAACCTCTTATACATGTTGAAATGGAATGGACCCATCTACGGTCAAAGAAATCAGAGAAGGCACATTGGGCAAGCAAACAGGAAGCGGAGTAAACCAATCAGCGAAGGGCGGGCCCCTGCTGTTGATGTGGTGTTATTAGCGGTTTTGCGTTAATATTCGCGCAGGATTATGAATAACGAAACTCACCTACTGTCCATGTGTTTTTTGGTCATTTACCGCCGACTGGAGACACGCTTTCTCTCTTTCATGCATCGTTCGTAGATTGTTATTGAGGGACTTCCGCGTCCCGTGAGTGACGTTGCTCGCTAACAACACGTCACGGCAAATAAACCAATCTGATTGCACGTGAACGGATTGATTTTGCGGAAGCCGCGAACGAGGACGGGGTGACCAGAGTGATCCCCCGCTGGATAAAAAAATACAGAGGGCAATCATTCTGGTCTCACCAGGCTACTTCTGAACCGCTCTTTGTCTGACCCGTTTGCCACGTTAAGGTGGCGGTTCTAGGAGCGGAATGTCAATATCCTCATCACAAATTACAGATGCCTTTATACAGAAATAAGTTGGTAATATCACTTGTAGTCGACTTTTATTAACCAATGTACTGCTGCTAATACATTGAATGCCGCCGTTCACAAATAATGCAGCATTAAATGCGCTGCATACATGTTATTTGATAAAGACGAACGTGGGCCTCGATCCTGTGACCTTGTGCTCCTGAGGCGCAGGCTCTGCTCGGGGAGCTAACCGGGCAGAGTGTTGAGCTGTTGCATCTATTTACGGGACTGACCTCCGGGCAAAAAGGAAAACCCTTTCGCGATTTACAGGTTATATATGTTTAAACATTTTGTAATGAGAGCTACTTTGCGTGCCCAAAGGTTTAGGTGAGTCCTTCAGCGCAGTTGCGAAGGATTTTCCCAACGTAAGAAGGTAAATGAGGCCCATTATTAACATGCCAACAGTCTCTAAACAACCATATACCTCTCAATATGTCCACAGCAGATAACATTAGGGCTGTAAGATGTCTGTGTAAGCTCTCAGTCGTACAGGAGTTGTCCATCTTCAATGAAGGTACTTGAGTTATCTTCTGTACTCAGTAGTTGAAGTCTTCGAACGTTTCACCTATCATCCAAAAGGCTTCGTCAGCGGACTAAAGTCCCGCTCAGCCCGCAGCTGAAGATATAGACCAACGGGGAGGAGTTAGGGTAGGCCCGGCTCCTCCCCTCTAATCACAGCTACTCTCACCTGTGGGTAAACACCTTTGAAGTAGAGCGTCTCTAACGATCTGCTCAACTCAGTATCGGTCAGTCCTGTCCTATTCATAGATGATCACTGCCCAGTATCTGTCCTATTCATAGATGATCACTGCCCAGTATCTGTCCTATTCATAGATGATCACTGCCCAGTATCTGTCCTATTCATAGATGATCACTGCCCAGTATCTGTCCGATTCATAGAGGATCACTGCCCAGTATCTGTCCTATTCATAGATGATCACTGCCCAGTATCTGTCCGATTCATAGATGATCACTGCCCAGTATCTGTCCTATTCATAGATGATCACTGCCCAGTATCTGTCCTATTCATAGATGATCACTGCCCAGTATCTGTCCTATTCATAGATGATCACTGCCCAGTATCTGTCCGATTCATAGAGGATCACTGCCCAGTATCTGTCCTATTCATGGCTGAGGTGCCGTCTCCTTGGACTGGACATGCATTCTTCTTTTTAGAATGCAAAGAAGAAGAAGAATGCTAACAATATTATATTGGAGAAACGAAACAAGTTTTACAGAAGAGACTTTATCAACACTGAAGAGAAAGCACAAGCAGCCCTCAGTCGGCGGTGCACCTCCACCTCAAAGCCTCCAACCACTCCTTTGAGGACGGGGAGGTCAACATTTTAGCTAAAGAAGAACGTTGGTTTGAAAGGAGAGTAAAATAAGCTATTTTTGTCAAGAAAGAAAATCCCTCCATGAACCGGAATGGTGGGCTCAGATTTAATCTCCCGTCACTTTACTCCAATCTCCTTTAGGGAAAGCCGACAGGGCGGGGCCAGTCCAAGGAGACGGCACCTCAGCTAACAAAAGAACATTAGGCAGGTAATTAGCAGTGATCAGCCATGAATAGGACAGGACTGACCGATACTGGGGTGAGCAGATCGTTAGAGAGATGTGATTAGAGAGGAGGAGCCGGGCCAACCCCAACTCCTCCCTGTGGTCTTTATCTAAGCTGCGGGCTGAGCGGGACTTTAGTCCGCTGACGAAGCCTTTTGGATGAGAGGCGAACCGTTAAAAGACTTCAACTACTGAGTACAGAAGATGAATCAAGTACCTTCATTGCAAAATTAGGGCTGTAACAATACAGTGCCATGGTGCACCGTGGTACAAAAATCTGACGATAAGCATCGTACGAAAGTGACGGTGCAAGTTTTAGTCTATATTTATTCATATTTAAAGGGACTATAGATTAAAAATGTGAATATTATGTATTTTCCACCCCTTACATGTTCCAGCAATGTCCTAATGTGTACAATGAGCCCAGACCTGTTCACCAAAACTGCCTAAAAAAAAACCTGCACGGTCACTCAAAAAGGTGTTCATTTGGGTCCAAAGTGCACAGGCTTAATATAGAGACTGCAGTTACGCTTAAGACCTGAGGTGGCAGTAGTGAGTTTAAAAATGTCAACTTGCATCTAGCCCCTTTAAGGCCCGTGGCGCGTGCCGTGATGATGTGTGCGGACAGCGGTTAGTGTGTCATCATCACTAACCACTAAACTGAAGACCGTAGACCCTCCACACCTGTACAGTTACATCCTTCAGAAACACATGCAATCCGTGTGCCTTTGTAGAGGTTTCTCCTACAGATGACCAGGAATTAGATCCAGACCACCGCGCTTTGACAGAGGCACAGACAAATGCGTAAGATCCTAACCTTGTCAAAATCCGCCTCAAAAGCTTTGTCTCTAAAAAAGTCCATGCAGAATGTTGTCCAAGAACAGCCCAAACATGAACCTAAAGTAAAACGCGTTTCTCGGAGTGTTTTAGCTCCGTGTACAGAAAGTGAAATTGAAGCTTACTACTTAAAGGAACAAGCCACCGTTTTTCCATACTGAGATATGTTCTTACCTGAGCTTAGATGAGTTGATGCGTACCGGTCTGGTCTTTGTGCCCGTGGAAGAGCTTGGTCGCTTCGAATTTCCCCCCCGTTCGGAGCTATAGGAATATACTGGGCCAAATGCTAACAACATCTTTGGTCGTTTTGCGTGAGTGAGCGCACGCACAAAGACACCAACTCGTCTAAGCTCAGGTACGAACATATCTCAGTATGGAAAAACTGTGGCCTGTTCCTTTAACGAACGCATGGCCCAGACTTCACTGTGTTTTGAGAGCACTACAATTTGTTTTTCTATTTTGTTCTGTATTGTGAGCCCAGAGGCACATTTAATTATACATTATCTTTGAAAGCTTTGCCAATTTTATTCTGAGATTATAAATACATGAACATTTAGGCTATTTTATTTCAAAACCAACTTTTTTTTTTTCATTGTAAAGGAGGTTGTAACATGGAGAGAGTTGTAACACCACCAATTCCAACATTCAGGGATAAGATAGGAGTCAAATATCAGTGTTTACCCACTTGCTCCCTGATCCCACATGGTGAGGTTGTAAACAGGTTCAGGCAGGTTCTATAGAGAAAATTAGATTTTGAGATAAGAAAGTAAATGTTTTGACCAAGACTATATTTTGTTTAGTGCTTATATTATTGCACATAAAAGCATATGACTTACATTAGATTAAATTGTAGTTTCTCAGGCGAAATGTGATACAATTTTCCCCTGCTAATTTCAAACCATTATGCTAATACAGCTCGCTAAACAAGGGGTGGGGATGGTTGTAACACAATCATCCCCTATATACAACTAATAACACTTACTTGAGTTGAAAACTTTTACAGAATGCCTAAACAGTGGAAAAGAAAGACTGACAGATTTGTGCCAGCTAATGTTTAAAGCATCTGATGTGGTCAGAAAGAAGGGCAGGTCAGATCAGTTGCAAAGGCACATGTGATCTGCCATTAACACTGAGCAGAAGCTGAGAGACCAGGGTCCAGTGATCTCCCCAGTGCAGGTCACACTGAAGCATCTACAGAGTCTCCTCTGAGGTGCAGGAGGAAGTGTTGGCTGATTATTTGACTCAGACCTGTATTATGGACTGACTCCACATGAGGTTAAGCATATGACAGGCTAGAGAGAGAGAAACATAGACATTGTTCTTTTATTTAAATAAACCTCTATTTGAAACATATCACACGACGTGGCCTCTGTTTTTATTTATTTTGTCTAACTGTTACAACTTACCCCATCATGTGTTACAACCTACCCCGGTAGTGGGGTAGATTGTAACAAAGGACCACCATGTATTTGACATCAACTCATGAGGTCCGTGATATTCTTGCAGAGGTTTGAATTGGGGCCAATTGTAGTTAACAAATGTGGTCACTTTGTATAAGTTTGAGAACTCTAGCTCAAACATTCAGTGAGTTACAGGTGCTGAAGCTGTGTATCTGCATACCCCCAAGAAAGTGGGTAGTTGTGCCCCAGCATAGTTATTTATAATATATATAACAATAGCAACAACAATTGATTTACAGTACTGCTTTGTTCCAACCAAATGAATTTAGCCTTGAGCTAAATCCAGCATATTTACAGCTCTAATTGTCTGTTCATTAATATGCACTGTCCCATTCAAATGAACAAATAGTATTTGCTATGACAGTGTTGATTTAAGTAAGATGGGTAAAGTAAGTTTGTGTGAGTCTGATCTCTCCTCTCCTTTAGCAGTCTGCCGATGTTAGTCTGAGGATCTTGGCCGGAGACGAAGTCATTCAAGTCAATGACCAGATTGTGGTGAGTCTTCCCACTGACTGAAGCACATCATTCTTTAGCTACACACACCAGGGCCACTGCCCTGCTAAAGGACATGGCTCTCTTTGCATAGTGTCATTGATTGCAAGATCTGCTTTCAATCTATTTCCCCTCCATCCATTAAGCGCATGTCTCTTACTTTTATTTATTTATTTATTTTAGTTAATGGACATACTAGACCTTTTGTTAAGTTTTAGTAACAGTACATTTGTGCACATTTTTTGTTTAGCAGCCAAGAGCAGCATTAATAAAACAAGTAGAAGTGAAAAGTCACCAAAGTACTCAAGAAAACAATATAAAAAGACGTTATAATCCTTATAGGCAAGGCAAAGCAAGGAGAGTTTATTTGTAGAGCACAATTCATGCACACGGCAATTCAAAGTGCTTTACAGTTGCATATAATGACAACTCAATCCATAAAACATCAACATAAAAATAAATTTACTACAGTAAAAGGCAAGAGTGCAGATAAAACAGGTCTCTCACCGTTGTGAGGGTCTGTTCGGGACATCTGGTGGATCCCCCTGTCGGTAGGGTCTTCAACTCCTACCTCCGGAAGAGCTTCACCCAGATTCCGAGGGAGGTTGTGACATGGAGTCCGAGTGGACCATGTTCTCCTCCTCCATTGTCGATGCGGCTGCTCGTAGTTGTGGCCGTAAGGTCTCTGGTGCCTGTCGCGGCGGCAACCCCCGAACCCGGTGGTGGCACCTGAAAGTAAGGGATGCCGTCAAGCTGAAGAATGAGTCCTACCTGGACTTGTTGGCTTGTGGGACTCCGGAGGCAACTGAGAGGTACCGGCAGGCGAATTGTGCTGCAGCTTGAGTGGTTGGAGAGGCAAAAACCTGTGTCTGGGAGGAGTTCGGAGAAGCCATGGAGGAGGACTATTGGTCTGCCTCGAAAAGATTGTGGCAAACCATTCGGTGCCTCAGGAGGGGGAAGCAGTGCTTCACCAACACTGTTTACAGTGCGGGTGGGGGTCTGCTGACCTCGACTGGGGATGTTGTCGGGCGGTGGAAGGAGTACTTCGAGGATCTCCTCAATCCGATGAGGAAGCAGAGGCTGGAGACTCGGAGGGGAACTCACCCATCACCGAAGCTGAGGTCACCGAGGGGGTTAGAAAGCTCCTCGGTGGCAAGACTCCAGGGTGGATGAGACTCGTACTTAAGCCTCTGGATGTTGTAGGACTGTCTTGTTTGACACGTCTCTGCAACACCGCGTGGCAATCGGGGACAGTGCCCCTAGATTGGCAGACCGGGGTGGTGGTCCCTCTCTTTAATAAGGGGAATTGGAGGGTGTGCTCCAACTACAGAGGGATCACACTCCTCAGCCTCCCTGGTAAGGTCTACTCCTGGGTGCTGGAGAGGAGGATCCGGCCGATAGTCGAACCCCGGATCCAGGGGGAACAGTGTGGTTTTCGTCCTGGTCGTGGCACACTGGATCAGCTCTATACCCTTCATCGAGTGCTCGGGGGTTCATGGGAGTTCGCCCAACCAGTCCACATGTGTTTTGTGGATCTGGAGAAAGCATTTGACCGTGTTCCTCATGGTGCCCTGTGGGGGTGTATGGGGTCCGGGGCCCTCTGCTGAGGCCTGTCCGTTCCCTGTATGACCGCAGCAGGAGCTTGGTTCGCATTTCCGGCACTTCAGGCCTGTTCTCAGTGCGTGTTGGTCTCTGCCAGGGCTGCCCGTCACCGGTTCTGTTCATTACCTTTATGGACAGAATTTCTAGGCGCAGCGAGGGGCTGGAGGGTGTCCGGTTTGGGAACCTCAAGATTTCATCTCTGCTGTTTGCAGACAATGTTGTTCTGTTGGCTTCATCTAATCAGGACCTTCAGCGCGCACTGGGGCGGTTTGCAGCCGAGTGTGAAGCGGCCGGGATGAGGATCAGCACCTCTAAATCCGAGGCTATGGTTCTCCACTGGAAAAAGGTGTGTTCCTCTCTTCAGGTCGGTGGGGAGTCCTTGCCTCAAGTGGAGGAGTTCTCGGAAGTATCTCGGGGTCGTGTTCACGAGTGAGGGACGGATGGAGCGTGAGATCCATAGACGGATCGGTGCGGCGTCAGCAGTGATGTGGTCGCTGTATCGGACTGTTGTGGTGAAGAGGGAGCTGAGTTGGGGGGGCAAAGCTCTCGATTTACCGATCGATCTACGTTCCCACCCTCACCTATGGTCATGAGATTTGGGTAATGACTGAAAGGACAAGATTGCGGATACAAGCGGCTGAAACAGAACAGCTAGATGAGGTGTGCGTGCATCGGGAGGTCGGACATCTCTGCTGAGACTGTTGCCTACGCGCCCCGGCCCGGATAAAGTGGAAGAAAATGGATAGATGGATGTGTCCTATGTGTCCTTGTTGTATCATTTATGTACCATATCATGTATCATGTATCATAACTGCAAGTCCAACTACTGGTTTGGATGTAACAGACAAGTCAAAGAAGACACAAACATTATCAGACAAAGCAACATCATTGATATATTGACATTTGATATATTAACTAATTGACTGCCAATGACGTCTATAGACGTCAATTCGGTTTTTCAGTGAGGACAGACGCAGTAAAGCGTGAAGCACCTTCCAAGTAAATATCTTGGTTGTAGACCTTTTATTTAGTCAGCAGGTGGCAGTAGTGCTCTTTGATGGAGGTGTGGTGTTTCTACCGCGCCTCCACCGGGCCCCTGTGGCGGTGCCCTGTGTCTGCAGCTGAGGTGCTGCTTCCGATGCAGACGGCTCCTTGGACGGTGTTTCCTTACCTGGTTTATCTGTACCCAGCCTTATCTCAGCCTTATGCCCATTGCGTCCATTGTTTTACCTTGAGTGTGTGTGGTGTGCTTGTGTGGTGTGTCTCTGGGGAGGTGGGTGGGAGAGTGTGAATACGACAATGTGTTTGTATGTGTGGGAGGAGGTGGGTGTGAGAGAATGTTTTTAAATCTGTAAAGCACTTTGTGTTACATGAAATGTATGAAAAGCGCCATATAAATAAAGATTGATTGATTGATTTGGATGCGATCACTGGCAAAAGTAGTAAGAGGCTACTTGTTTTGATACCGTGATCTCAGACGAGGCAATGACTATGGCAACGAGAGTAGGAGACGATCCAAAGAGAATGGCGAAACGTAAAGAAAAATACAGGCAACTTACACTTGAACAGGTTTCGGTTAGCAGTGGTTCTCGTAGTAAGGTATTGGATCATGGTGGATGAGTATATTGTCCCTGAGTATGGCACAAACACCCCCGACCGTCTAGTTTTGGTGTGTTTCAGACACAGAATTGAAGTGAGATGGACTACACTCAATCAAAACTGCATTACCAGTGTTTTTGTCGAGACATTTTTCAGTTAAAAACATAAAGTCTAGATTATAAGATGAAATAAAACTATTTATTCAAAAGGACTTGTTTTTTTAATGATCTGACATTGAGTACAACATGCTTGAGATTAATCTGTGTTTGAATGGATGGAATCTTTTGCAATGGATATAGATTAGATTTCTTTAATTGGACGGTCTGACTGTCCCCCTCTTATCTGATCTACGTGGTTTGACAGTACTTATTGTTTCAGAAGGACATGGACTTCTGGTTGGTTTTGAGTTTGCTATGCATGGTAGCAAAGGAGAGGCCCCTAATGTCCCAGTGAAGCTGCTGGAGATAACAGCTGAGGGCACCGGTGGTGGGGGCCGAGCTGGGGAGACCTTGGTTGGTGAAAAAGGCTGAGGTGAGCGAGGGGCACGATACTTCTTTGGAGATGAAAGCCTTGATTTTGACATGACTGGAGTGAGGGGAGTCATGTTAATCCCTTGTTTTATCAAGTTTTCAAAATGGTTGGAAAATCCCATGGGTGACTGTGGAGATGGGAACGATTCTGAAAAATCTCTGGTGTAGATGTAGCAGACGGGTTCCAGGCCTGTGGTGGAATAGATGAAAGTGCTCCTGAATCATTTACTGTAGATGCAAGTGGTGCAAAAGCTGCGTTTTTCCCTGGAGATGCAGTTGCAGGTGGTGCTGCTGCTGTGGTTGAAATGTTTTCTGGAGATGGTGCTGCTGTGACTGAATCCTTAACTGCGAGTCCATTACTGTAGGTGCAGATGACGAAGCTGCGACTGAATCTTGTTTGGGCATGCAGGCGAAACCATTGCTCAGGCCTCCTCTGATTTTGCAGAGAGTGGAGGAGATTATCCGTCAGTCACCTCACACCACCTCTGCTCAAATGTGGGCCATTTCCTTTAAACAGATCACCGCGTTGCAAGAACAGATTAAAGTTCTATATGAAATATAGTCCGCTTGACTCACAGACTTTGGACAGCCATGTATTCAACTGAAACAGCCAGAAGAATTTGTTTATCCTCCCGTCAATGTTTGGGATAGGTCCACTGATGAAAATTGTTATTGCCTCTTTAACCAGCTAATCAAGTCTCTCAAAAAGTTTATTAAAATGTTCTTTCAGGGCTTCAGAAAGAAGCAACAACTGCACCAACATGTAAGACAAGTTGTATTTATTTCTAGGGTTATTTCCTTGTTTAGACCATCTATGACGTCAGAAACTGTGGCGCTCGGATAGCTGCTTGTAACTATTCTGTCCATGTTTATAGTAGATATGGCCCTGACTCCAAGCACCAGGATATCTCTGGCCTTGACATTTTGCACAGTTTTTCTCTCCATCTTTGTTTTGGCTTCATGGTCTCTGTTTCTCTCTGATTTTCTCTATTCGTTATACTCATCCTCTGAGACAACATTTGTTTGTTAAATTTATTCCAAAAATCTTGTCCTGTAGTAAGCACATTTCTTGTTGATACATCTGACAGCTTTCACAAGGAGATGTTTGCGTTATTCCCTCAGCCATGTTGACAAGATTGTCATCACTGGTTAGTCAGATGTAAAAGTTGTAAAAAAAAAAAAAGGCATAATAATGATTAAAAAGTGTTGGTTCACTTAAAAGGAGAGAATACAATCATATCCAAGACATGTGCCCAAAAATAGAAAAATTTATTTTAAATAAAGACGCAAGCAGCAGGAGTAAGCCGAGATACGTCTGTACTCTTGAAAAGCAGGAAGCAGAGAGAACTGTATTTCCAGACAGCAATCTGTAAATCATTGCTCCTCTAAGAACTAAAGCTACTTCCAAAATGACTCCTGCACATGTACTTCACACTCGTAAAGATGACCAAGTGTATTCTGTTTTACAAAAGATATTTTATTTTTGTATTTATTTATTTAGAGAAACAGGGACAGTGTACAATAAACATTAACCCCAAGGGGAGAGATGCATCATACCAGGTTTTAGCTCAAGAGCTAATTTCCACCCGTAGTCCCTGGGCAGGCTGATGCCTAATAGTACAGTCGAGTAGATGAACGCTCTATTGGCTGTGCAGGTGGGCTGGAGCAGAGCCAATCTGGTAAAGAAGCTGAAGGAGAACCCTGATGGAGTCACACTGGTTCTGAAGAAGATCCCCGGGTCAAAGAAACAGCAGAACCACAGTCCTGAAGTCAACGTGTTCCCGCCTCAGGTCCGTCGGTGTAACAACTTATATGTCATATGTTAATGATGAGGCAAAGCAGTTAAACACTGATCCAAAGATAGTTCCAAAGCTTTCAAAACACAAACGCTTTAGAGCCACTACAGCACACCTCTATGCCGGTTGCATTTAATGTAGCTCCAGAGACCAGTGCTTAAGCCTTGTAACACCGCATTAACCGCAATAAAATTGTCCCTTCATTTTGTAATAAAGCCATATTTTGTAATAAACCTCCCCAACGCATTATGTAATACATTTTGCCGCATTATATAATAAGTTATTACATTTAGAGACAATTGTTACAAAATGTACTTGACACATTTTTATTTTCAGGAAAATGTAATAACATGGTCCATTATGCTTCAAAAGCTGTCCACCCTCTGGTCCCTGATAGGGCTGCAAGGTTAAATGATATCGAATCGCAGTCAATTGCGATCCGACTGACTACTGCAATAACCGACCTTTAAGAGGCTAAGGTTTGTTTTTTCTTCCTTCTCTGGCATCTGAGCGATAGATGTCACCAATCAGAATTGTGAGGCTTCTGATCTCAGATAAAAGTTTCCATAAAGCAGATTCTAAGGTGTTTAGATAGACGCTCTGTGATTTCATCCCAAATTTATTTCAGTCACATGGCTGTCCCCCAGAGGTAGTCTGAATATTGGGAAAACTCCCCCATAAGAGGGCGCTGTCCACATTAAACCAAATAATATAGAAAATAGATCAGAATCAGAATAGGTTTTATTGCCATTGTTTTGAACAGGTTCACAACTAGGAATTTTACCTGGCACGTTTGCGCAGGTGCGCCAAACGTGCCAAACGTGCTGGCCTCTCCCAGTATATTCCTATTGCTCCAAACAGGGTGAAGTTAGAAGCGACCAAGCTCTTCCACGGGCACAAAGACCAGACAGGTACGTATCAACTCGTCTAAGCTCAGGTAAGAACAGATCTCAGTATGGAAAAACAGTGTCTTGTTCCTTTAAATGGTGCCCCTTTTTTGCTGAAATTAAAATTAGAACAAACAAGTACATACAAGTACATACACAAATATACACAGTCGGACAATACACATTACGTGCGGAAAACATACACATTTTTTCTTTGGTACAAAAGGGAGGGTGGTGGGGGCTAGAGAGATGATGAGTGAGGCAGAGGCAGAGGGTAGGTTACTCGTGTTATGAGTATGAGGCTCCTTAAAGAGACCTTGGAGATAGTTTATGTTGTTGTTTGAGTCCCGGCTCCAGTCCTTATCAAGTCCTTTCACTTGTGGCATGGCCTTATGGGGGATGTTGACATTGGACAGGGGAGATAACGGCCCGTCCGCTCTCCTGTGTCCGACCGAGCCAAGGTGTAATCCATCTTCCATAATCCTTCCTCGTAACAAGAAGAAAGGTCTTTAAAAAGCTCCTCGCTTTTCGCTTCTTCCCGTTGTAATTCCCATTGTAATGTTGGCACTGACCATGCCAAAGTGTTCTTTGATTTCCACGGACAGCAGCGGGGTCTTTGCGATAGACCAGGGCAACTCCTAGTCCTGTCACAATTGGCTCACAGGCACTATGCGATCGTTTGCGGCCTCAAAATATGAAGGTCGTGCTAACACTCTTTTTCGGCGCACGGGCATCTGCACGAGGGACTGCTATTGACCATATGAAAAGGTGTGAATCGCAGCAGGCCGATAAGGTCGTGAGAATGGTGAGAGATAAATTGTCTCAGTCGTGCAGATGGTAAGATACTGCCGAGAGACTGGTGAGTGCCAGGATCAATCTCGTGCGATTCCTGCTGTAGGTATATAGAGGTTAGACGCTGTTTCGCGGTGTTGGTCTTCATGGATGGCATCTTGTCGACTTGTCCTTTCGAAGTTTAGCGTGGAACACAAGGAGGACATCTGCACGCTTTGAGGCATGACCGGCAACAGTGACGCACGGCTGTCCATACCACTGCCCGCAATTAATGTCTGTGGCCCGTGAAACACTCGCTCCCCAGCCTTGCACCACTCGCATTTGGACACTATCCAAATCAAACGCATCCAGACGCAGCCCGTACCCTATTGTGACTTCGACTGAGATTTCTTAAATCTACTTGGCAATTGGCTGATGGCAATTTCAATTATGGCATAGAACACATGGGGGACAAAATCGCTGCGGTCAATGCACCAATTGTGACAGGCCCTTAAGCAGGTGCCCTCATAAGCTTCGACATCTTCCACAGAGAGGGGGGCCAGACATATGACCTTCCACTTATACCAAGAGTCGACCATATAACCAGCTGGGAACATCATCTCTGGGCAAGATGGCCAATGCCACTGCCCCAATTCTTTGAGAAAAAATCTTGTCAATTGCACTGAGAGACCAGTTGATCAATTCCATGGTTAGCCGGTTTAGATTATTGTGTGTTGTTCCAATGTGGGGCAGTTTCGGCAAGCCCACAGTTTGAGAAACACAGATTCATAGACGGCTGAAACCTGAATGGTTGTCTTACCATTGTTTTTAAATCATACATGTTCAGAGAACTAATGGGCCGTTACTAAAAGTAACTAATCCTGCTGCAGGAATCAACTCCCCTTTGAGTCAGTTACATGACTTCACTCCAGAGCTGCAGGAATCAACTCCCCTTTGAGTCAGTTACTTCAAGTGGATGTGCAGGAGAGGTAGGCATACTGATGTCATGTGTGCTAAAGTTTAGGGGAGAGTGAGAATAGTTTTCAGACTCGGCCTGTCGTCGAACGAGTTGATTGGCAGTTATTTGACTGAGATACGGGGTCCTTGCGGCTGTGGGGGCCCTACGCTAAGTTTACCTGCACAGACTGAAGGAGGCTGCGTCTCAGTATGGGTTGGAGACCTTGAAGTTTCCCTCAGACACACAGAGGTCAGAACCCGCTGCATGCTCCTTCTTATTCCCCCTTCCCACCATGTCTTTGTATTTTAGGTGGCCAAGCCATTTACCTCACGGACTGCCCACATGTTCTTGCAGCTGCTACTGGAAACATTACTCAAGTCCTGTCAGTACTGTCAACCCAAAACTCTAAATGTACACTCCTATTGAGTTGTGAAGTGTGACATGAGACACAGTAACCAAGCAACTTCTGGGACCAAACTGTGCAAAGCTCCATAGTAAAACAACAACTTTTTCATAATAAAGCCCAACAACTGTTGTTCACCTAATTTTAACCCTTGTGTGGTACTTGGGTCATTTTGACCCGAAAGCCACTGGAGCCGCAGCCCATCCAAATGGCCTAAAAGCCACTGAAGGATGTTTGTAAAAAGAAGCAGAAAAAAATATGAATGTGTGGTCATTTTCAGGCTCTTTTTTGAAGTGTAAACAAACTTTTTGTCTTTAAAGGGTGCAAAATCGAAAGATCACACGAGGATTAATAATAAATGTAACTATTTATGCAGCGGAATTGAATATATTTTTAGGTTTAAAATAAGCCTTAATTTTGTATGGAAAAAAATTGTTTGATAATTAATCTAATAAAAGCTTTGCTAAAGGAAATCCTGAGTAAACGTCGTGTTTCTCTGTGATCAGTTCTTAACTCCGCGTCGGGCATTATAACCTAATGCACGGCTCCTCGTTGTTTAATTCTTATTTATAGTGAATTTGGCTAAAGTTCCGCTGGACCCGTAAGTAGAGCGATGACATCATCACTTAACCAGAGGATAGAACAATAATGTGCACAAGCAGCCTATAAACTTAAAATGCTGATTACATTAACTAATAGCTATTTAAGGCTGTTTTGTTCTGTGTTATTACATAATGGACCATTTTATTACATTTTCCTGAAAAGTCAATGTCAAGTACATTTTTGTCTCAAAATGTATTACATAATGCGTTGGGGAGGTTTATTACAAAATGCGGCTTTAGTACAAAATGAAGGGACCATTTTATTACATTTTGGACTTTTATTACATAATGCGGTGTTATTACATAATGTGGCTTAACAGCCTCGATAGTCGTGGTGTCCAATTCGTTGCATACTTTGAATACATATTCCTCCACTGCACATTGCAACTAATTTTGCCTCAATCTGGAGGATATCGAGCTCGTATTGAACCAAAAAGAGTCACTAACGCGCAAAAGGTAATTTAAGATTTATAAGAACTGTGTAATGAACTGTGTTATTTTCCTCTTACAAAGGAAGAGGAGAGGTCAGAACCCGGGTCAGTGTCTTCAGAAGAAGAGGAAGAAAACCAGAGACATTCCATATTCGAACGAGTGGCAGCCTCCGTCAGGTCTTTGTCTTTCAGGTGAGAATAACAGTACAACAATTCATACACTGAAGCCATAAGGGAAGAACACAAGTGGCTACAAATGATGTACAGTGGGAACCATATGTTTTTACATACACTTTATAAAAAGACACATTTGCATTTTTTCCCCATTGTCTGACATGAAACCAGAAATATCTTTTACTTTCTTAGGTCAATTAGAAGAACATTTTCTACATGTTTTGATATTACCTTTTACAAAATCAGGAGTTTACATACACAAACATTACTATACCTTTAAACAATTTGGGAAAGCCCTGGTAGAGAAATATCCTATCCTAAAAAAAAATGGCAATAATGACCATGGCCAAGTTTGGAGGAAAAAGCCTGAGAACACCATCCCAACTGTGAAATACGGGGGTGGCAGCATCATGCTGTGGGGTGGTTTTGCTGCGGGTGGGACTGGTGCACTTCACAAAATAGATGACATCATAAAGAAAGAACACTGTGGAAATATTGAAGCAACAAGACGTCTCAAGACATCAGCCAGGCAGTTAAAGCTTGGGCGCAGATGGGTCTTCCAAATGGCCAATGACCCAAAGCGTACTGTTAATACTGGTTACAAAGTGGCTGAAAGATAACTAAGTCAATGTTTTGAAGTGGTCGTCACTAAGTCCTGATCGCAACCCAGTTGAAAATGTATGGACAGACCCGAAAAGGCATAGGCACGCAAGGTGGCCCACCAATGTGTCTCAGTTACACAGTTTCTGTTTGGAGGAATGAACCAAAACTCCTCCCAACTATTGTGAGAAGCTTGGGGAAGGAAATCCAAAACGTTTGACCCAAAATATACAGTTTAAAGGCAATGCTTCCAAATATTCATGAAATGTATGTACACTTTTGGCTTTGTAAAAAGTAATAAAAAACCATATAGAAAATTCTATCTCTCCTTCTTCTGGCATTTAGCAAATAGAAATACATTTGAAAATTCTAATTGACCTAAAAAAGTTAATTCTGGTTTTATGTCAGACAGTGAGAAAAAAAAGTGTCTTTTTATATAGTGTATGTATGTTTTCTCGAGTTTAGATGTTCCAATGTTTCTCATGGGGGAACAGCATTATAACATGGTAAAAAGCTTTTGTATAATACCCCTCCTCTAACATACACTGTCCCACTCCTAAAATAAGACAGAGGCATCCGGTTTAAAAAGCATGATCTCTGTGGTGTGGTAACTGTGTGTATCCCACAGGCCATCCAGGGCCAGAGGGGGGCATCTGGTTTAAAATGCATGTTCACGGTGATGACTGTGGCTGTGTATGCCCCACAGAAGAGCCATCCAGGGGCCAGAGGGGGGGCAGCAGCCATCCATGGGGCAGGAGGAATCCGAGCTGCCTCCTGGCAGAGACGCCGAGAGTCTGAGTCTGACGTATCACAGCCAGCAAGGACAGCACCCCCCACAGGTCAAACACGGTAACTACCACTCACTGTGTCACATTCTGCAGTTCAGTCGAGTAGGGGAAAGCTGCAGACCCGGAGCCGAGACAGATCTACCGTGAAGCAAATCCACCGTGATAGTGCGCCCTCTGCTGGATAAGGCGGATCTAGACGGATCAGCTTTTAGGAAGGTTGATGTTGATTGATATGTTGATCTACTTCACGCTCGTGAGAGTTATTTACATTTTTCCATGAAAACAAAACAACATTCTTATAATTTTCTTATCTGTTGATTAATAAAGATAACATAACTTTGAACAGCATACAAATTGCTTATTTTTGTTCCTAAACGATCCTAATCTTAACCTAACCCTAATCCTAACAACCTTAACCTAACCTTAACCCTAATTTTAACCTAACTCTGACCACCCCAACCTAACCCTAATCCTAACAACCCTAACCTAACCTTAACCGCAATCTTAACCTAACCCTAACCACCCTAACCTAATCCTAAACCTAACAATCCTAACCTAAACTTAACCCTAATCAGTAAACTAACTCTAACAATAATTGTAAAACATAAAATATTGACAAATAATACCGTCGTGGATCTGCTCCTACCAGCAGAGGGCGCACTATCACGGCGGAGCCGTCTCATCGTGGTGGATCTGTCTCGGCTCCGGGTCTGCAGCTTTCTATTATTGGTTCAGTCTGAACCCTCAATTGTTTGTGATTTGTACCAATATTCGACAATATGCGGCATTTTTTCATAATGAAGCATGCCATGATGATAAACTGATTTCCTAATTGTTTGTGTGAAATTGTGAAAATAAAATAAACTAAGATTCAAATATACCTCTATGGAGACTATGTGACACACACTAGCTGGTCAAGCCTTTTGGTGGAATAATATGACAGCTTTTTGCCAACACAGTGAAAAATAATGAACCATTTAGTTAATGGGTGCTGATATAGAAGATTCTAACCTTCATGACAGTTTTTATTGTATGTGGATAGGCTGAATAATTACAGAGAAACTAATCATAAATCTGGCTAAAAGACAAGTTCTACCATAGAGTTCCCACTTACTCTTCAGCCCTCGCTGTAAGACATCTGTGAATGTTTCGTCTGAAACATTCACAAACATTTGAACGGTAGCACTGGTCAGTTTACCTCAGACTGTTGACACCTTGTTTCTCAGGAGACTTGGAGTTTGGGGAATTCCTCCAATCCCCCAGAAGAACGTCCCCCCACAGACTGAGCTCCAGCTCTGACATGGGAACCTCGGTAAGGCATTATCAGTACATCATCTACGGCTACATTTGTCACTTAGATAGCCTCGTCGTGTAGATGTTCGTTGTTGAGTGCGACTAACATGAATTCCATTTCCCTGACAGGGGTATAAGGACACAAAGGAGAGTTCGACTAAAGGTAACGCAGCACAAGCCACAATAAAGTCCAATACAAAACATGGGGGGCAGCAGAGAAAGGGGGAGCATGATAGACACAGTCCCAAAGATGGGGGCCACATCTGCATCTCTGAGAAGGTTAGCCTTATTTATTTGTCAAAAAGGAAGTGCAAACTAAGGGATCTGTGGCTTCAGGTAATTCACAGAAAGGATTTTTTTTAAACTGAGTGGAACTCACTGGATTCATTACTTGTGTAACTTTTTATAATGTCATTACAGCTTCAGTCCCTTTTATATAAGTTACTAAATTAAGTTTATGAAGGCAGGGCAAGTTTATTTGTAGAGCACAATTCATACACGAGGCGGTTCAAAGTGCTTCACATTTGCTTAAAATGACAAGAAAGCAGATAAAAGGCAGTAAAAGGCAAGAGTGCAGATCAAATACTTTCAGTTTTCATATGCATGAAGCCTACGGTGGAGTTGTATAATATACACAGTTCATTCAGCAGCTAATCTACTACCTGCTATTGCTAACTTAATGTGCGTTATAAGACTGGGTGAATCATTCATTAGCACATTTTCCCTAGTTTGGCATTATCCAGATCTAAAAGCATCTTGGAAAAAAATGTCAAAATATCGATGAAACTGAGGATGAAAACGCAACAAAAAAAGTGACAAAAAAGCGGCAAAAGAGCGACAAAAACATGCCAGAAAAGCAACAATAACACAATAAAAAGCAACAAAAACATGACTAAAGAGTGATGAAAAAGCAAACTTAAAGGAATGGGCCACTATATATCGACGATACGACTGTGCGGACGTCGAAGTACTCCAGGTGTTATTACGCCTCACAATATAGTACCCCTTTTTATCCGCTTAGAAAATCAATGTTTAATTTTGTGTAACTAGACTTGGATCGTGTAAAGGCTCATGTAGCTGTATTTAAATAGGGGAAATGTGGAACAGCATGGCTGTTTCTAACTTCACCCCCGTTTGGAGCTATACCTTTGCTGGGAGAGGCTAAATGCTAACAACATGTGCGTGACTGAGCGCACGCACAAAGACCAGACAGGTAGACGGGCGGCACGGTAACACAGCGGTTAGTGCTCGTGCTTCACAGCTAGAAGGTCAGTGGTTCGATTCCCACCTGGACGGGGCCTTTCTGTGTGGAGTTTGCATGTTCTCCCCGTGTCTGCGTAGGTTTCCTCCGGGTACTCCGGTTTCCCCTACCGCTAAAAACATGTACAATAGGCCAGGATGAATGAGCGTGTGTTTGAGAGTGTGCATGGGGGACGACGGATGCAAATTAGCCCAAGGCTACAATCCGGTGTGGCTTGTTTACATGCATGAGACCCATGTATGTTCATTAACATGCACTGTCCTGACCAAATAAATAAATAAATAAACTCATCTAAGCTAAAGTAAGAGTGTCCAGTCAGGAAGCTTTTAGATTTGGGTAACGCCGAACTGGATATAATGCGCTTGGTTAAAGTGGGGGGGGTTAGAGGTTAAAGACGTCACAAAGGGCATGATACACGGCCACCAGGGGGAGCAATTTCGAATAATGACCCCTGACATGACTTTTACAGATAGATATTTTTTCATATAGAATAATGTAGTTCCAGTGAACTGATCATTATCCTGTGGTTCCGACAAGGGCTGGGGCATTTTATCCCCAGATAATGATCCCTAAACCCCCATATATGCCCATGTTACCTGCCGTTGTTTTCACCCAGAGGGGCGGGGATGTTGCTCCTGTCTATATCATCAGTGACGTCACCACTCAGCGTCCACTTAGAAGTGAGGGAGTCTGCTTCTAATTAGCTACATAACAAAGTTGAACAATGACACTAGGAACATTCTAGAAAGAAGACTTTATTTTAAACCTCCAGGTCCTAAACATATCCCGTACTCCTGCCTACAGCCCAGTCAGGGTCATTTCACCCATTTCAGCCCCATTCAAAGCGATGAGTATGTAACCGTCACAGTCCAAACTATTTACCTCAGTATGATCCATTTCTTCAAAGACCTTCTTGAACTTGTAGTTGACATTGTAAACAGTAGACTCCTCCACAGAATTACAATGGCTTCGAGAGTTGGCTCAGACGCAAAGGGTCTATACACAAGCATGCACTATACAGTCAGGTCCATAAATATTGGGACATCGACTCCGCTGTTCCATGGCCAGGTGTCTGCTCTTCCCTCATTGTCCCATTTATAAGGAACAAACGAGATGTCCAGAGTTTATTTCAAGTGTGATATTTGCATTTTGGATATGGCTGCTATTATTTTCAGCCATATTTAGGCTGAAAAATCAAAACAAACCCATTAGAGAGATAGCAAACATGTTAGGCATGACTAAATCAACAGTTTGGAACATTATTTAAAAGAAAGAACAAACCGGTGAGCTCAACAACACCAAAAGACCCAGAAGACCACGGATGACAAATGTGGTGGATGACCAAAGAATTGTTTCCCTGGTGAAGAAAAGCCCTTCACAACAATAGGTCAGATCAGAAACACTCTCCAGGAGGTGAGTGTATGTGTGTCAAAGTCAAACATCAAGAGCAGACTTCACCAGAAAGTTCTTCTTCTTCTTCTTCTTCTTCATCAGTGAAACATGGTGGTGCAGCATCATGGCATGGGCTTGTATGGGCCAATGGAACTGGTTCCCTTGTATTTATTGATGATCTGACTGGTGACAAAAGCAGCTGGATGAATTCTGAAGTGTTTCAGGCAATATTATGAGCTCATATTCAGCCAAATGCTTGGACGCCGCTTCACAGTGCAGGTGGACAATGACCCAAAGCTACTGCCAAAGCCACCAAAGAGATTTTTAAGGCAAAGAAGTGAAATGTTATTCAGTGGACAAGTCAATCGCCTCACAGGAATCCAACTGAGCTGCATTTCACTTGCTGAAGACAAAACTAAAGGGAAACTGGCCCAAGAACAAGCAGGAACTGAAGACATTTACAGTAGAGGGCTGGCAGAGCATCACCAGTGTCTGGTGACGTCTATGTCTTCTGGACTTCAGGCTGGAATTGACTGCAAAGGATTTGCAACCAAATATTAAAAATAAAGAAGTTTGATTTGTCCCATGACTTTTGGTCCCTTGAAAAGTGGAAGGCTTATATACAAACGCAATTGTAATTCCTACACCGTTCATTTGATTTGGATGTAAATAGCCTCAAATTACAGCTGAAAGTCTGCAGTTTAACTACATATTTAGTTTTATTTCAAATCCATTGTGGTGGTTTATAGAGCCAAAAACATAAGAAATGAGTTGATTTATGGACCTGACTGTATGTACGACATATATCAAAGTATTGGAAGAGCATAACCAACAAATATTCAAACAACGTCTGTGTAACTGTTCTAGAACAAAAACAAAACTCAAAGCTGAGTCGCCGCAGAGTGTCCTGTCGGGAGCTGGGACATCCCGACTGTGCTGGGTGGCTGTGGAAGAAGAGGAGGGACAGTGGAGTCTTCCTCGCACACAAGTGGCAGAGGTTCTGGTTCATCCTCAAAGGCCCTGCTCTGTACTGGTACTCCAGCCAGGTGGTAAGTGCATCACCACACACTCCCATGGAACAAGCGTCTCTATACTGTCTCTGCAATGTGGCTACTGAGCTTACAAGAGGAATCTCACAATGTGAACAGTTACTTAAGCAAATTGCAAATATACCAAAATATAGTCTTAAAATGCATGCCACTCTTGCATTAGTTTAGAAAAGTATATTTCAGTCTTCACTCAAATATGAATGCTCCTGGATGTGTTTAAATGATGCACTATGAACATACAGAAGATGTGATTTCAGAAAAATCACAAATATTTAGATGTTTCAGCATTGGTGGGTAATGTCATGTGTCGTGTCCCACAGGATGAAAAGGCTGAAGGCTTCATCAACATCTCCAGCTACAACATAGAAAGTGCTGGGGAGCACAAGAGGAAATAGTAAGCACTATCATGATCATAATAGTCTGGACATATATATATATATATATATATATATATATATATATATATATACCTTTGTGCCAGATTCTGTTTGTTGTGTGTAAATACAATGTAGCTGCTTTGTAGTGAAGGCAGTTTTTAAGCTCCGACACTCTTCAGTGAAGCTGCTCACCCCACGCTGTCAGCCATTCAGAAGTGAGTTTGTGGAGTTGAGGGCGGAGCTAAAGCGAGCGTGTCAGCGTGGACTCGCTGCTGGATGATGGAGAGCAGTGACAGGCTGCTTATTTAAAAAATAAATATGGATTTACTGTTCAGTGTGAGTTTCCCTGCCGCTCTCTGAGCCATGCGGAGAAAGATACAGGGGACACCCTCCCGAGCGTATTGTTTGTTACAACAATCTTCAGGCGCACACTGTAATACGTTTGTTAAGTGATTATGTCATCACTCTACTATGGCAGTCCAATGGAACTTCAGCCTTATTCACTATAATGGGATTTAGCTGATTTGTTGTCTATGAAACTCTCTTGGTTATCATGTGTGATGTCACACTCAACAGCCCTATACGATCTATCTGTGTCTGTTTATGCACAGATAGATCTGTTGGACATAAACTGCCAATTCTTAAAGTGCAAATGTTAGATTTCAGTGCATTCAACGTTATAACCCTCCCTCATTGCAAAGAACTCCTGGTACTCCCCCACCAAGGATTATCTTTGTCATGTAGTTATTGCTCCCCCACACACAAACTCGGTTGTACTGGCATTCAGTGTCTCCTGACGTCTTTAGGATTATGTCATGAAAGGTGAATGTGACGTAGTGAATATTGGCCGTGGTTTCAGATGCATGTAAGTGCATTTCATATTTACAAATCCAAACTGCAAATGTTTTGTCCTTTTCTCAGTGTCTTCAAAGTGTGCCACTCAAGGTTTCAGAACTTCTTCTTTGCTGCAGATCACGTCCGTGATATGAGCAAGTAAGCCCTACAGTCTCTGTGTGCATGTCATTCTATTCCCTGTGTTATTTCAGAGTAAAGGTCTTGTATTATTCAACGTGTCCTTCATGATAGCATATGATCTATGTAAGGTTCCAAAGTGAAAACTATTCATGCAATGTCTCTCCTCGCTCTTCAACTCCTTTCACCATGAGATAATAATAATAATTATCAACCATCACTCAAGTTTGTTTATTGTACATGTTTTTAGTGGTCGGGGAAACCTTGGCAGACACGGGGAGAACATGCAAACCGTGCTGCCTCGTGTAATAAAGCCTACGGGTCAAAAATCTTGACTGATAATAATAATAAAGTGGCCCTTTATGATTATTCACATACTTTTATGAGATCACTCCCGTTTGTGCTTGTGCAGGTGGATCAACTGTCTGATCACAGCTATACAGAAGCACAAGAAGCTGGAGACAGGACCCCGCAGTGAGGAAGGTAAGTACAAGGACGTGGTTAAACTCTGACGTATACAATGACCATGCAAACAGTTTTGTCAATATAATGAATCCCATAGGCTTTAGAGGTTACGCTTGTGATGTCACTGGGGCTTCTTGATGTCTTCCCACTCAGTTCGCATGGCAGCGAACTGAGTGGGAAGTCTACAATGTTATTCATTGTTTTGCTGTTGAAGGTTCTATTGTATTAGATTTGAAATGTTTACGCTCTATAGGACAGCGCAGGGTGAACCTCACACTTCCATGACTTCATTGATTTTACGGTCATTGTTTATACTTTATATTTGTGAAGCGTTGGCCAGTATTTAATGTGGTGCATGAATACATGTTGTACATTTCAAATGAACAATGATACTTTTAGCTGTGCCTCCTCCCACGCATTTACGACAACAACAGACCGTTACATTCATAATTATCTGTCTGAATCCTATAATGCTTCTCCTGGAACCACCACCTTAACGTGGTGCAGGGGTTTGAGCCTGAATGATCCTGGAGCTCTGTTGTCGGGGGCTTGGTGCCCCTGGTAGGGTCTCCCAGGGCAAACAGGTCCTAGGTGACGGGTCAGACAAAGAGCGGTTCAGAAGCCCCTTATGAGAGACCAACAGGCCCGGTTAGAACCATGAGGCCGTCCTTCTGTGGACCCACCACCTGCAGGAGGAGCCATAGGGGCTGGTGCAATGTGATTTGGGCAGCTCCAACATGGATGGATGGATGAATCCTATAATGCATTTACCATTACGCATGACTTTTACAAAAGGTCATAGAGGACCTTTTTAGTGGTGGCTGTTGCTATGGTTACATGGAGTGACTTGACTGAATAAGTAGTCAGGCTGGTCATTATGATAAGACGGTTACAATAGGCCTGTTATAATAATCAATGTTTGTTTTGTTGTTTAGAGTGTTACAGTGAGACTGAATCAGAGAGTGAGAGATCGCCCTCTCCTCGTCGTAGAAACAAGGTATCACATCATACACACCAGTTTGCCTTTGTCACTGTGCCTGCACCATATGATTACAGTATTAATATGCATTTATGGTTATGATGTTATTTTGATTTATTACAGAAACTCAATTACAACACTTATCCTCGTAAAAAGGACACGGCTGGAAAGATGCCAGCAGAGGGCAGCAAAATCACAGGTTTGAAACCCTCATTTCTTCTCCATGGCTTTGGCATACTTCTCCGTTCATAATAATAATGAATGTTTACATTATTTTACTCGACTTGACTTTATTTGTCTTCCTTGGGAGAAATTCAAAAATAACACTTCACGTTTCAAAGAAATAAAACCACAGATGCACATTTCCAAACATGATGTATCTACAAATAACATTTTAATCTGAGAAAAAACAGAAAGTGCATTGTCTGTTTCCCCAAAGCTTCACAGATGGAAATCATGGTTTACTTACGACTGTTTATGACTTTCCTCCATCACATGAGAGCAACATTCATGACAAATACTCAGATATGCTTGAATGAAGCAAATACCACTTTGGGGATGTTTTTGTAATGACTATTCTAACATGGGTCAAAATAAAAATAAAAAGTGCATTTTGCATAATATAGGTGGTTTGGACCTGGGCTTATAAAATGAGGCTTTTGACCTGGCATCCCAGTTCCCTCCAGATACTATATTGAAGAATCAAAATCATGCTGGTGTTTCCTCCTTTCTTGTAGTGATGGTAGTAGTAAGTAGTGTAGTGAGTTTTGTTGTAATATATGTAATGTTGAAAGATCAAAAGGGAAAGATACTGTGTGCTCTAATTTACCAGATATGCCAATGTTTCTGGAGAACACTTCAGATTAGTACAAGTCTAATTCAGTTCTAGACAAAGCTTTTCCAAATCCTTTGTCCCGATGGTCAGTGAGCACGTTGGGCCGTGGGTACATAAGGCTGTGACATGGTGCTGTGGTGTGAGCAGGTCCAGTGGATGAGATGGGCCAGATGATGAATAACATTAAAGAGGGAGGTGTGTCCCTGACGGGGCAGGAGCAGCCCTTCACCCATGACCACTTCAGGAGGTCCTTCATCAAACGCTGCAAGAACCCCGTCATCAACGAGAAGGTCCACACGCTGAGGACTCTGCACAGCACGCTCAAGGTCACGCCTCTTTATTAGTAACACCGGGGCTTCTTTTATGGCCAACGAACGGTGACTTCAAAATGCACATATGCATAGTTTTAATCTTGTTTTGGTCCTGATAGTATTTCTTTGAAGTCTCGCTTTGACACAATTTGATGATGATTTTTTTGTCGAAAGTAATTGAATTGCTTTGATTATGATGTTGCTAATTGGAGATCATTTTATGAATGCGTCAGTAAATGCCTTTTAAGATTGATTAAATAGAAATGCTTAAACATCCAGCTGGACAATAAGTCTGATCAATCATGTCTTGACTCTGATGGCCTTTTCAGGATTCATCCATATCCCTTTAAAAGTTAGTGACTGCATTGGAAAGTCTGATGTTTGGTGTTTTTCTGGCTTAAACACTGAGGCTGCACAATATATCACAAAAAATATATAATTATTGCAATATTAGGTGATGCAATATCGGTAACGCAAGAAGCCACAAAAACACAAAATTCTTCTGCCTGAAGTCTGCCTGGAACGTGCACACCAGGATGGCTAGATTCTTCTGTAACGAGTAATCTCACGCGTTTCTAAGACAGTAATCAGAATAAAGTTACTTATCCAATACCACTGTGCCTTACCATTTGGTCATTTCCCTTAGTACGATATAGTCGAATTAGTACCACAGGCCTTTTTTGATGTTTATGTATTAATCAGAGTAAAAGAGGTAGTTTGTTGTATCCACAGAGATTAGGGCTGACTTGTGTTTTCAAAGCCTGTATAAAGTCAAATGTTGTTTCATGAATGTCACAGACTTGAGCCTGGGACACACTCACGCAGCGGTGGCCGACACGGGGCTTGTGTTTGCCTGATTGGGTACATTTGAATCAGGGCTGACCATAGAACTAGGAAACAAGATTACAATAAGGAAATGAAAATAGTTCTTGACAGCTTAAGCATATAGTGAGAAGTGTGAAGTCGCAGTCAAGAGCTTTATTTCACAGACACAGACACAAAGCGCTTTACATGAGATGCTTAGGTTGTGAGCTTTGTTCATCCTACAGACTTTGCACAATCCCGTCAGGCTGCAGGCACTGGGCGAGTGCTGCAGGACGGGGTGGATCAGAGAGGGGGACCCAAAAGGCTTTAGAATTAGATACACAGCACTCAAATGGGTTAGGGTTAGGGTCAGGTATCAAACCTTAAAGAGACCTGTAAGAAGTGCAAGTGCTGTCCAATGTACCGGTTATTAAGGGCGACCTTTTTATTTCAGGCTAAAGAAGCCGAGCTGCTACAGATCAACAAGCTCCTGGACAACTCGGACTTGGGCGCTGACAAGTACCGCCAGTGGAAGCAGCAAAACGAGGAGCTTCTCGTGGAGATCGAGAAGCTGGCGGCTCAAAGAGACGGGACTGTTAAAGAAAACACAGCCACTTCCTTTCCGTCGGACGCCGTGGAGGCATTAACCACGGCGGCAGCAGCGGCGGAGGGGGAGGGGGAGGAGGGAGCCTTCAGAATGAAGCTGAGTGACGGAGAGCAGCTAGTGGACGCAGAGGCAGAGGAGCAAGGGGAGCGTTCACAGGGATCTTCTCCTGTCGCCACGGTGACAAGCCCCGACCTAGAACTGGACCTGGGCTCACTCCAGGACTCCATCAACCAGGAGCTGAACAAGATGGCCGACACAGGGGAGGCTGAGCATTACTTTTACATTTGAGGAGTTCAGTACCATCACGAACTGCTCGACCAGGGCTCACAATCAAAAAGGGCACACATGCATTTTGGACAAGCTTTTCTATCCCTGTACATCTATATTTTCATATGGGATATACAGTTGTATCATGTACGTTTGTCACATTATATTTTAGTGTTATTTCAATATCAACATTGATACTTTTGATGACATCATGCATCTAAATGACTCGTTATCTCAATCAATAGTGGGTTACAGCTATGCTCCTATTCTCTTCTGTGTGAGTGTAGAACTACTGACGGTGATGTTTATTGAGAATCAGCCCCTCGTGAAAAGGCATTCATTTACTCCCTCTGGTTTGCATTGTGAGGACTGACAAAAGCAGAGCAAATGAAACGGTCGGTTTTTCTATTTGATTTATTCTGGCAACGGACCCCCACGCAGAACAGCTCTTGTTTAAAAAAACATTGTGTGACTCGTAGAAACACTTCAATTCCCATTTTGAAGTTTTATTAATCGGCCTGCCAGCCAGTGTTCGCTCTGAGGAACAGTTTCAGTCTCGTGATAAAAGTGTCGTCTGTTTTGTTTGTGATTATTTTGCACCAGAACATTCTCAGGTGTTGTCTTCATAAACCATTTTTTATTTAGTTTGAGTAAAAGTATTACTTTGAATGCTCTCATGTAAAGCGCTTTGTGACCATGTCTGTGAAAGGTGCTTTATAAATAAAGATCTTCTTCTTCTTTACACCAGCATGATAATATATAATATATTAATAATATATACAGTATAATGAATAAATCAAAAGTACTGTTCCCCTCTCAATGTAGACCCACCCCCTCCCAGGATGAAACATAACTTTTTTCATTTTGTGTCACCTCCATTCCCTCTGAAGGGAAATGTAATGAGAGGCACTTCTTCAAACGAACGAACACACTTTGCTGCTCAAAGTGAAGGATCATGTGCTTTCATAATGTCGAGGGGTCATTCCTGTTCAAAGGGAACATTTCAGGGTCAAAACTGACAAAAGTGGATTATTCTTGTTTTTATATAGGCCTATATCCAAAAACGAAATCTTTCATCTTAGCTGTAAATATTGTGGTTAAGCTCTAGATAATACTTTCATTTTATCTCTGTATAACAGTAACGGGGGTGGAGTATTTAAAAAAAACAATAATTCCATGCCTTATTGATGGTAACAGGAGGGGCTTTGCCCAATGAATGGCTCTTTAGTTAAAGAGTCATTCATTGTTTAAATCCTTATTAATTAGGATCAATAGAATTAATCCTAATTAATAATAAGGTTCATCACGTTTCTTACTGCCTTTAACCGTTTTGTCATTTCTTTGCTCTGCACCAAAACGAACAAACTGAGTTCCCTCAGAACAACATTCATCTCCAGGAGAATGCAAATGAATGTATTTATTTTAATGATGAAAGATTTTTGGGAAAAAATGTAGTATTATACAGTTTCCTTTCCACTTCTGATGAGACATATTCAATTTATTTGATTGCAATGGAAGTGTATGTGACTGAAGAAGAGCCGTATTATATGAAAATACATTGTTGGTACAGTTCTTTATGTTATCTAATGGCCGAGACAATAAAACAAAGGAGAAGAAGAAAGGAGTTATTTGTACATGAAATACGCAGATGTTCCCATTTAACAGGACCCAGAGGAAAGGTTTGTGTTTCTTCTACAAAATACAGAAAATAAAAAGGAGCGCCTCTGCCGTAGGATAAGTTACAAACAAAGAGAGCAGGGTCACTTGGACCTGTGATAAGTGTAGATTGAAGGTTGCAGGGCTGAAGCTGTTCGTGGCTGAAGGCCTCACAGTAAAACAGAACCTTATCCCGAACCATCTCCACCAGCCCACATCCTGACGTTACACACCAAAGATTACCTGAGATAACGTTCACGGGTTTGCCTCAGACGAGCCAGTCATCCAGGATGCAGCTGAGGATGTGGTTTCTGAGAAGGTGCACTGCGATGAAGATGAAGAAATATGATGACGATACAACTTGAGGACTGACTGTGAGCTGACACAAACTCATTTATGTTTCCGTCTTGTTATCAGGCAAACAAAGAATGATGTGATGTTTATGGAATTTTGCTTGGTATTAGTTCATTTTATTTTTCATTTATTATTTTTCATTTTCTTATGTTATTATTTTCGTTTGCTTTGTGCTTCCTTTCTGTTTATAGTTTGTGTTCCTGTCAAAACACTATGAATGTGTGGATGATTGTGGTATGAATGCAAGGGGTGTGGCTGCATGGGGTCGGGTGGGGGGTTTGAAGTTTGTCTTGTTATTTTATTCTGTAAATAAATTAAAAAACAAAGAATGATGTGTAAAATCCACTAAACGGACCTTTCCTTCCACCTGAATGGCATGCCTAAAGCTTTTCTCACTTAAAGCCATGGAGCCATTGCTTCAGTGCAAGGAAACACATGCCATAATCCACATATGTTTCTTCCTTTGTTAAAGGAAGTGGGAGAGCGTATTGCCCAAGAGTACAACAGCAGAGCCACTGGTGCATAATTACTGTCATCAAATGCATCTTTAATCTTGGTTACCGTGTGTGCAAAGGAAGGGCATTTAAACCCAATGGAATTGTTTTAGTGACACTAACGTGCGCCACACCTTTGCAATAAAATGATGCTTAACCGGTTTGACTTACAATCAAAGTTCATTTACTGCAGAGTGCTCCTGTGCCTGGCACTGTCCCCAACAGGACTGGCTTTAGTTTGTTTCAATTTCTTTCATTCACACATTTCAATATTGGAAAAGCACTGACAAATCCTTTTAAAGAGCAGTTACTGCAGTGGCCTCTCGGTCTGTTCTTCCAGAAGGATGTTGACTGTGATCAGGCACATAGACGTTAGAAAGAAGGAGGCGTTTCCGACTGCTCTGTAATTTGACTTTAAGCTCCTCCATGCACATGCTGAGACTGTGGCCGTCAAAAGTGAAAGTCAGAAGTCGAGTTTCTCAATATCAACACATTTTTATTGAAATGTTTCTCTTCGTAATCAAAGCCTCTGATGTCTTTTCTGAAGCAGTGAGACTTCTCATGTCGTCTAAAAGTCTTGAGAGTGAAGTTTACAGGATCATTATTATGTATGTGTGCATGTTAGTCAGCCTGGTTGTGATACAATGTTGGTCATGAACCTTTTACCTTATATGTAAATATTATCGATCTTGCATTTTTTTATTTTTTTATAGAAATTACCTTGAACAAGGCAAACAGAAATGTTTTTTGTTTTTGATTACAGAAATGACTTTTACAACTCATGTTATTGTTGTCAGCCATTTATAAGTGACCAGACTACAGCACATACAGTATGTTATGCTGCCATCCAAGCGCTCCTTCGACTGTAATGTGTTTTTAATAAAGATAGAGCTGACATGATTCCTGTTTGCTTGTTGCATGTCAGTGGGGAATGAGTCAAGTCAGTCAGTAGCTTAGAAATTCAAATACAAATAACTTTCTGCCCAACATTTGACCTTGAGAACCCAGTGGCTGTATGAGCGGTCAGCACGGTGGTTGGTCTCTACAACGCTCCAGGATCACTTGTTCTGTAGGCTTTCTGGTGAGCACAATTGATCCTGGAGCGTCCTGGAGACCACTGTGATGTAAAGTAAAGGCGCCATGCTGACCACCCATACCCCCGCTGGGTCAAGGTCAAACACACACAAATATCAACTTATTTTTCACACAAAAAGTTGCATTATGCATCTTTAAATAAATGGTTTAATTTGCAGGTTAAGCATTTACTTCCGCGCACTACAGGAAGTCCATCATCTGTCTGGGGGGAAAACAATTGGAATGAGCCAGCTCCAAACAACAGTCTTTTCACTGGATGTCTGAGCAGGACGACCCCATTGACTCATGGGACTCTCTTCTTCCTATTCACCCAGAGCCTCGCACCCTGCACAGCTCCACTCTTCCTCCAGATAAGCTCATTTACCCAGGATGCACCTGAATATTACCCATAATGCACTGCAACTTTTTTTTTGTATCTTCAAATAATTTCATTTGACATAAAAAGTGCTCAAGTAAAGTGCCATAAAAACATGGTTTCCATCCATCTTCTTCCACTTGTCCGTTGCCGGGTCGTGGGGGCAGCTGTTGGAGCTGCACCAGCCCCTATGGCCCCTCCTGCAGGTGGTGGGTCCACAGAAGGACGGCCTCACAATTCTAACCGGGCCTCTCTTCTGGTTTCATAAAGGTTTTTCCTAATGTGCCCAAAGTTATTCCGAGTTTAGGCTCGTGTGGTTGTTTATAAGGGTCTGCGTTGAATGAATCCTGTGTGTTCAAAACAAATTTCCTTCGGGACGAATAAAATGAATCTTGAATCTTGAATGAATGTGAAGAATTGCAAGAGACAGACGTGCCTCGGTCTCCAAGGTCAATGTTGACCTGATGAATGAATAAAGGGACAATGAGTGTTTATTGAAGAAGCTTATTCATCATCACAGCAGCCCATTCAAGTTTCCCTTTTATTGAACAGAGCGCACACATTCAGAACAATGACATATGTACAGAAAGAATTCCAAGCTCAGATAAACAGTTGCATAATCTGTTTTCTGTGTTCATAATTTAGACAAAATGAGCAGTGTGCTTTATGGAACAGATCTTTAGTGTCACTGACGAAGCTTCGAGGATGAAAGGCGGATCATCAACACACTTCAACCACAAAGTATAGATGACGGCTCAGAAACCTGCATCTTCCATAGACAACTGCACGACTGAGAGCTTACACACACGTCTTTTATAAAACACTATATCAGTACTTCACAAACAGACAAGCTGGACCAACTACGAGGCAGCACAGCAGTACCAACACATCAGACTGAGGGACATGAGGGACATGAGGGTCGTCTACAGCAGTTTTGGTTTGGACGGGATTATTTAACATTCAACATTGATTGGAATTGTAAAAAAAAATGTCTGCTGGGTATCATTTATCCACAACACCATACTCAACCAAAGCCTTCTGATTTTCCCAAATGGAAGTGAGCAATTGATAGTTCCATCTCTGGACCAGGTTAATAAGAGTTTTTGGGGCTGTCAAAGAAATTCGACTCATAGACAGTAATAACCTAAAAGGAAACCTGTGTAAGGAGCGAGGAAACCCAACTCCAGATGTCGGGCCAGGCTAATCAGTCAGGATGAAGGGGGAACCGGAGGGCCCCGTCCAGGTGGGGATCGAACCCAGGTTCTTCAAGCTGTGAAGCACGAGTGCCCCTGGTTGAGTAATCATTTTACAAAGTAACAAATAAAATACTCTATCTCTCATTCTTCTGGCATTATAAATATAATATAATATAAATAATTTTGAAGATTCTAATTGACCTAGAAAAGCTAAAGTTAATTCTGGTTTCATATCAGGCGCTGAGGGAAAAAATGCATGTGTCCCTTTTTATATAGCGTATGTAAAGATCTGGTTCCCACTGTACGTGTTTTTGTTCTTTTCAATGTTTGTATTTTCTATTTTGTGTGGGTTTGCTTTTATGTTTGTCCATTTTACGGCCACCTCAACAGGTTAGAAATTGCATCCATAAATAAAATGGATAAGAATATGAGAATGATAGATCTTGTTGACCCTCTTTGGCCCACTCTTTGGTTAAAGCTCTTTTGGACACATGTATTTTTCACGCTCAGCCGCTGATTGGAATCTCTTACCATCTGAAATACTATGAACACACACCACTCATTTAAAATTCATTTCAATGTATGACTCACTAACAGAGCTGTGAGCGCCCCCTGCTGGCCTCTTGCTCTGTGTGTGTGAGTGTCTAAGGTCTGAACAAGGTGATGGGCGACTGTAGGACTGTTCTTGTACATAGAGTAAAGTTGTTTACTAGTTTGTATAGTGCATATACTATAACCATGTGATTTTGCAAAGATTGTAAAAGTTGTTTGTTCTTGACTGACTGTAACTTCTGTCCTGGGTGGGGCTGGGCAACGTTAAACCATAACAGTATGGTATTGTAATAAAATGTCTAGCAGTTGACTTCATAGACATCGATGTTGGCCTTGTTGCTGATGTCAGGGCAGGAGCAGGTGGGGCACACGGGCAGCTCTGCGGGACACGTGGCACATTTGGGTCTCTTTAAGCTGAACATAAGAGCCACTCCGCCCACCATCTGCAGACAGGAGCCCAGCCAGCCAAAGTACAGCGACCTGGCCTGGCGCAAGCTGAGCTGTGTGGACTGGGAGCCATGCCCTTTGTAGCTCTGCTCCTGCAGTCCCAGCTGGTTGAGGTTATGAGTGTACACAGACAAAGTAGTCAGGCTGAGCAGACTGGCCAACACCATCAGCAGACCTCCTGTGGCTGCCACCCCTCTCAGTGGTAAGTCCTTCCAACACCGCACCCCTATGCATGCCAGAATGATCCCCGTCCCGCACAGGAAGAGTGACGTGAGTGTGAGCCCTTGTGCCAGGCGAACTCGCGGGTCCCTCTGGTACGCTCCTGACACTGGCCAACAGTGCTTGAGCTCTGGAGGGGACATTTGCAGACAGCTTTCCCACAGGCCGTCAGAGCGGACCAGCAGCACCGCCTCCACGCCCAGCCTTTGAGCTCTGAACCCCTGCAGCGTGGCACCCGGCCCAGACACCACCACACGCGCCTGCCCCTCTCTCCACTGAGGGGTGATGGCCGCCGTGAAGACCAGCACCAGGCCCAGAGGAGCGAAGACAATCCCCGTCACCATGGAGGCCGGGGTCTGCATCATGAGGAGCGAGTGATGGAGGTTCTTCTTATCAATCTGAAAAGAGAAACATTTTAGAATCAATTTATAAAGATTGATACATTTTAGGGCCACAGTGGCTCAGAGAGTAAATAGTGTCATTGTGTTCTTGGCCACCTCGCCTCCCGGCTCTGACGCTGGTGTATGAATGAGAGTGTTTCCTTTAAGCCTATAGGTACCATTTACATTAGTTTCATGCAACAGGTGCGTAAAAACAAACGAGGCCAGTATCAAATGTAACTGTTTAAATGCATGATCTAAAGTTGAGTCTTGGCCTAGAGGACACTGTCATGGTAACGACAGGTGAGAGACGGCTGTTGGTATACACTATTACAAGCTGAACTTTTCTCGTGTATATGTCTACTGCCAAGAGCAGGTTTATTAGTGTCACTGATGAAGCTTAATGGATGACGAGTGAAAACATGGAACACTTAAACTACAGAGTACAGATGACCTCCTATAATCAGTGCAGGTAGATTTCAGCATGTGCTGTGCTTATCTTAATGCTAGTCATGTATGCTAATACTGTCTCCCCGGTCACTTCATCTGATTACACAGTATGGAATGCAGAGATCCCGATCAATATGCACACGAACAATGTTTTATTTTCCTGTGTAAAAGAGGGAATGGATTACAATCCCTTATGTTAAAGTACATACATGAACACAGAGTTACATGGAGCAACACCAACCACACTGTAGCACTGGAAGAGCTTACCTCTCATTTCCTCCATTGCAGCGTAATGTCCATCCTCAAGTTTGTCTCCGTTGTCCAAATGCAACGTCTAAAGCAGGGACACAGGCAGGAGAGAGCTGCATTCACAAACAGCCAACACTGCTGTGGACTGGGCAGGGAAAACTATGGTCCCGGAGCTGTTGCTAGGATACAGAGATCTCACATCACAGCACAGGGATCTTTTGGTTGGAAGAGACGCCCATACAGGACCTTGGATTCGGTGAGAGCAAACAAGGTTTTGTACCCAATCCTTGTGTGTTCGATTTTTGACCCTCTAGAGCTTTGTGACAGTACTGGTTGCATGCAAATTATAACAAGTCTGGGGCAGCGGGAGGGGAAGGAGACAGAGAGAGAGAAAGGACACAGACAGAGGGAGGGAAAGAGAGAGGGGGAGGGAGAAGGGAAGGAGACAGACAGAGCGGGAGAAAGAGAGAGAGAGAGAGGGGGAGGACAGAGAGGGGGAGAAAGTGGGGAAGGAGAGAGAGATGGGGAAGGTAGAGAGGGGGGAGGAGAGAAAGGGCGAGGACAGAGAGAGAGAGAGGGTTGTGTGTATGCTGTCAGTGAGTCATAGAGTCAGAGTCATAGACTGTTGGCTAACAATGTAAAGACATGCTTTTGATCGGAGCTGTAGTTTCGAGGATCATGAAAACCACTTTCTTTAAATGGGTGGTTTACTTAATGTTTTTTTTTTTATAAGGTAAAATTATTTTTGCCCCATAGAAATATGTTGTAAAAGTCATTTGTGGGAAAACTCATCCTGATGCATGACATTTGCACCATATTATGATTTGTTGTTGTGTATGGTCAACACAAATAGTCAATATGTGATGAAAATTGATTTACCTTTTCGTCACACAGTGACGCCGAAGCATGGCCGTGACTAAAAAGGTTAAACTTTAGGTATAGTCCCGTTAACTCATCATGAAAACAATTAAGTTTCATCCTTTTTATTGATTTAATCTCCAAATTAACTCACAGAGTTGAAAAACTGCTTACAGTATTATGCTTTATTCAAACTCCACACAGGCCAGGGGTCGAATCCTCCTCGAGCGGCTGTGCCACTATGCCGCATCATTCATTCATGCAAGGCTAAGTATCTCGATAAACTTTCAATCATCAGAGTATTTTCCATCATAGAGGTTGAACTTTACTCAACCAAGGGTCCGGGGACACAGGTGGTGGGTGAGCAATTAGCAGGAAAGATTTTACTGGGGCGACGGTGGCGCAGATGGTAGAGCGGGTCGTCTCATGATCGGAAGGTCTGGGGTTCAAATCCCGCCTCCTGAAGGTGCACATTGTTGTTGTGTCCTTGGGCAAGACACTCCTCCTTGCCTCCAGTGTCTGCGTACACTGGTGTATGAATGAGAGAGTGAATGGGCCCCCTATGAGAGACTAACAGGCCCGTTTGGAACCATGAGGCCGTCCTTCCGTGGACCCACCACCTGCAGGGGGCGCCATAGGGGCTGGTGCTATGTGACTTGGGCAGCTCCAACAGCTGCCCCCACGACCCGGCAACGGACAAGTGGGAGAAAATGGATGGATGGATGGATTTTATTGAAAATAAAATGAAACTGAATAGTATTTCAATATGATTTGTCTGCTCATACACAGTACCATATTTCACACAGTAAACAGCAGCTATTACATATTCAAAACTTTGTTTCCATGAAAGATCCTCAGACCTGATGTAACTTTAACTCCAAGGAGATGTTGTCTAAAGGCAGCCAAATATAAGATTTAAATGGGTTTGGTCCTCATCCAAATCCATTCTTTCATTATCTTCTGCAGAAATAGCATTTTCTGTGTCGAGCTGGTCATTAGGAGAATCTTTTGGAAAGACGAAAGCTAGCAGGTTACCAGTATACTCACAAACTAACACATACTAACAAAATGTAAACTTTAAACAAGCAAGAGTGAGACACGTGCTTCTTCTTCTTCTTGTTCGTTTTTAATGGTGGGTGGCCCTAAACTTAAAGGTGCATTTCCGCCACCTATTGTATCGGAGTGTTAAAAGTACTATTAATATTAGTGCTGATCAAATGATCGCGTTATCGCGTTAATGCAAATCAATTTTACGCGCGATGAATTCGTCAGAATTTGCCAACACACAAAGCCGCCGCTAAGCGTTGAGAGCGCTAAGCAGAAGGATGCTCTTAGGGGTGGGCGATATTGACAAAAATGAATATCTCGATATTTTTTTTCAATATCTCGATATCGATATTCAGAGGATATTTTTGCAAGCCTTCAAAGAAATGTGTGCAAACTGGCAAAGAAGGTCCGGTTGGTCTTTTGCATCTGACCTATTATTGTATACAGTGGCAGCTGGTGATGTAAACTGTAGGTGGGGCTGTTGCACAAAGTGTTCGTGCTTTTTTTATTTTTACTATCAGATCTACTAAACGCATTTGCCACCACTTGTCAGACTAAAAAGAAGCATGTAACCACGTATCAGCAAATACTCACGGGACAAGCATCGCAAACAACGCTTATTCCCAGAGCATCAGACCAACATTAAGGCAAAAGTCAAACAGCTCGAAAGGAGGAGTCGTCCAAAAAACGAAGAATATCCGAGTAATCCACAGTTGTTGCGCTTGAAGCTAGATAACGAGTGATTGACAGTAACATACTAACGGCACGCTCTAATGACGTAAGACGTCAGGGCCACCCTGACCCCCACAGAGGCATCATGGGCAGTTCCCCGTAATAATAAATACAAATGTTTAGAAGTTAAAAGAAGCCCTGTTCGGAGGCTATTCCGGTGGATCTCTTGGGGAAATGTATTCCATCTTTTGGACTCATCATTATATTATACAACCCAATTTTCTAACGATACAATCACGAAGCTCGCCACTTGAGGACGCCACAGACGGTTAAGTCAAATTTTAACTTTAGACTTCAGTTTTTCGCAAACAACGCAGATTTGGCCTTTTTTAGCAGCTATTTTATTACTCGTACATCAGCTTTACTCTTTATGTTTTTGGATTGTGGCTTCAACCTAAGAAACGCCGTAACACACCGGTAAGAACTCCGTCGTTGTTTTGCAAATTAGTAGCAGCTTACGCGCGTGCAATTGAGGAACAATTGTGATTTTGTACAAAAAACATAAAATACAGTCAACTTGACCCGATCCCATCTCCTCTCCTCAAAAGCTGCATACCCACTCTCATCATCACCTTACCTCTGGATCTGTCCCATCCCCGATCAAACTCGCCTCCATCACACCCCTCCTGAAAAAACCCGGCCTCAACCCCGACAACCTGGGAGACTTTAGACCAATCTCCAATCTAAAATTCTGGAACGCGATCTCCTCCTCGCCGCCGACTCTGGTTCCATATCCATCCTCCTCCACCGTCTACCATCAATCGGCATCTCCGGTACAGCACTCCTCTGGTTTGCCTCTCCGACCGTCACCACTTTGTCTCTGTCAACAACTGCAACCCCCCCCCCCCCCCACCCACGATGTCCCCCAAGGTTCCATGCTCGGCCCCCTTCTCTTTACCATCTAAAGCATGTAGGTCAGAGAATTCGCAACCATGGATTCCACTTTCACTGCTACGCCAACTCTACATCTCCACCAAATTCGTCTCCACCATCACTGCCTGCATCTCCGACATCAAAACCTGGATGGACAATAACTTTCTCAAACTCAACAGCAATAAAACAGAAATCCTCATCACCGGCCCCAAATCTCTCCTCCCTTCTGTCCAGAACTTTACCCTCCTCATCGACGGTCACAATGTCACCCCCTCCCCCTCTGTACGCAACTTCGGCATCATAATGGACCCCACCCTCTCATACCAAACACACATTAACCACATCACTAAAACGTCCTTCTTCCACAACATTGCCCCTCCCTGACCCAGTCAACAGCTGAAATCATCACTTCCAGACTTGACTACTGCAATAGCCTCCTCTACGGACTTCCACTCATCTCCAAAAACTGCAATACATCCAGAACTCTGGTCCATGTTTAAATAAAGGACTTTTTTTGCTTTTTCACCGCTTTCTCCACTCGACACTAGTGGTCCTGCTAGCCAGTTCTTAGCTTACTTTTTCTTGAACATCCAGAACCCTGTTGCCCGCCTGCTCACCCACACCCGGTCCAGAGAACACATCACCCCCGTCCTCCGACAGCTCCACTGACTCCCCGTTCAATATCGCATTCAATACAAGCTCCTCCTCCTCACCTACAAGTCCCTCCATAACCTGGCCCCGCCCTACCTCACCAAGCTCCTGCAACACCAACCCTCTCGCCACCTCCGCTCAGCCGGCACCAACCGCCTCACCCCCATCACCCGCACTAACCGCCAGACCTTGGGGCACCATGCCTTTGCCGTCACCGCCCCCATCAGTTCTAAAAACCCACCTCTTCAAACAGGCTTTCCCATAAATCCCTTTTTTGTTTTATTCCCCATGTAAAGCGTCTTTTAGTGTCTAAAAAAGCACTATACAAGTGTGATGTATTATTATGATTATTATTATAATATTATTATTATTATTATATGTCTTGGTCTTGAATATTTGCAACATATTTACATAGCTCCTAGTCACCGGTGAGGTTTGAGGAACCACCAGAGGTCCCTGCTAAAGGAGGTAATATAGGAAGCATTGAAGCTCCTTTCCTGACCTTCTTCCTCACTGACAGCCCTATTCGCTTCTTGTCACGGCGGACGCTGGTTTGGGCTTAGACCTCTTACCAATCTGCTCGTTTCCGATGTACCCATAATGCTGTTTAGTGCCGACGTACGTTTCTCTTCCTCTTGACTCACTTTTGTAAACCACTTGTTACACTGCAAAGTCTAGCTTCAGCTACTGGCGACTGAGTGCTACATGAGGAATGAGATGTAGGTGTTTTTGTAGGGATAGTCATGGCAATCAAAAGAAAAAAAAACACATTCTTGGAGTTACAGACTCCAAACTCCCTCACTTGGTGGCTTTGAGTTCCACTTGTAATGGGACGATGGCGCTAGTGTCCCGTTACAGATCCAACACCGACACCATGGGTTACACTTTATTTTACACTACCCCTGAGACGTTGTTCCTACCAAATTAAGTACTATGTAATGAACTATGTAACAATGTGTAACCACTTGTACCTATGGGTTAGATGCACAATGGAATAATGTGTTTTAGTATGGAGGTACATCACGTAAAAACACATAAAAGCCTAATAATTTAACAGTTCAGTTACATATTACAGTTCAGTTACATATTACCTACACATTATTACTCATTGTAATTATTAATTTATCATTTGTAACAATAAATTGAACTAAATTAGTTTTTTACAATACATCAAGGGTGTAAAATAAAGTGTTACCATACAAGGAATTTTCTTTATTGTATTTGCTTATAGCCTATATACAGTATTTATATCTCCAAACTTATAGCACGTGTTAGTAAATAGTAACTTGAATAATATAAAGTATATTTTTAAGAGAAGTTATAAGTCTTTTACTTTTTTATTCAATATCTTTTATTTAATATCTCTTTATTTTTATTTTTTTAACATGAAATGTCACTATCATTTTTTTCCAAGGCTTAATGTTGTGATTTCTTTGGTCTCACTTTGTTGATTTATGGCAATGACAGGAAATGGTTAAGTCCACGCTGTGACTGTCCATCACAGACATAACATGCCCAATACTTAAGGCCTACTCAGTTACTCAGTATTGTGTGAAAGGTCACTTGGCCCCTGCATGAGCCTTTCTAAAGCTCCACTTGAATTTTCTCTGTTTGCATATAGGCTATAGCAACTTAGCAAGTATAGCATTTTGGTAATTTTTTTGCTACAACCAAATGCGGCTCCATATGGACATGCCCTTTTATTTGCTCTTTGTAAATACTGTTTAGTTGCTGTGGTTGTTTTACAGATGTATTAAGTCCTTGAGCATGTGTAGCAGTATGACCTGACCTCTGTAAAAGGAAGGCCCCAACGTGGCCCGACCCCTCACCTCTGACGCCGAACATGCCGCGCGCAGTAGAGCTACCGGCTATGGGGAGTTTTGGCAGCTCCAGATGCATTTTAAATTCCGTGTTGTGTCTTATTTTGCACTATTTTTATGTATTTATTTATTTGGTCGGGACAGTGCATGTTAATGAACATACCATCCGGTCTCTCATGCAAGCCACACCAGAATAGCCTTGGGCTTAGTTCGGTTACACATCAAGCAGCAAACAATTGGGAGACCAGTTAACAGCTAGTTAGCAATATTTGCCTGCTAGCGCTCGTCTTGTAAATGCAGCACAGACTGATTTAGTAAATACAATTTAGAGAATTCTCCAGCTTGTGCCCTGTTGGTGGTATTGGTTTCTGGTATAGGGACCTCATTAATGAGTACCGGTCCAAGCACATGGCATCGAGCTGATACCATACACATAAATGGGACAGGAACTAACCCAAAAGAGGACAAAACATAACTTAAACTGTATTTATTTTGGACACTTTGTTTCATTTGCAATATCCATCAGCTAACAATAACCCACCTGATTCATTCAGTTGTTTAAGTTAAGGATGACTCTTTAGATTGTCCGTTTAAAACTTTGTTTATTTGTTAGTTTTGTCAGTATACAAACTTACCTGTACATGGTTGGAACAAAGGGAAGGTGTGGTTCTTGTCGGCCATTTTAAAAGCGCAGGCTGAACCATGTGGCGGGGGGAAAACTGGTTTAAACTTTGCTTTGAGTTTCCTTTGTATATGATTTTGTTTCTATTTTGTCTTTATTTATTGGTTCATTTGTGGACTAAACACCAATTTGTTTTATGTAAAATGTTAACTTGCCAGCTAAACTTATTGTTTGAACTTACCCATCGAGCTAATGGTACTTACCTGTGGGAGGGCCTTTCCCCATTAGGAGAGGTATAAAAGGAGGAAGCCATTTTGTTCATGCAGGTGACATGGGTCATGGAGAAGTTTCTTGTGTGAAGAATAAATAGTGCCTGGTAAGAGCGACATGTTTGTCAAGTCTGCCTGCTCATTTTGACCTCTTGTGACCAGCTTCCCCACATATAGTGGCAGTGGTGCGATCCAGGCCAGTGGAAGGAAGTGAAGACGGAAACCAGGCATAAGGAAGTTTGTGCTGATTCAGGAGAACATCCATATTCCAAGAACCCACGGGATGCAAGTGAGGTAGAGAAGTGTGTAAGGAGTCCATGTCTCAGGCTGAACCATGTGGCAGGGGGGGAAACTGGTTTAAACTTTGCTTTTGAGTTTCCTTTTGTGTATGACTTTTGTATTCATTTGATTTAAACACTTATCCTTTGTGGACTAAACACCAACTTTTATGTAAAATGAATGTAAAATGTATGTATTAAAACTTGCCAGCAAATCTTATTGTTTGCCTATCGAGCAAATGGTACTACCCTTTCCCATGAGCGGTATAAAAGGGGGAAGCCATTTTTGTACATGCGAGTGACATGGGTCAAGAGAAGTTTCTTTTGTGTGAAGAATAAATGCCTGGTAAGAGTTATGTTTTGTCAAGTCTGCCTGCTCATTTTGACCACTGTGGCCAGCTTCCCCCACATATGGTGGCAGTGGTGGGGTTCATGGCCAGCTTCCCCACATAGGGTGGCAGTGGTGGGGTTCATGGCCAGCTTCCCCACATAGGGTGGCAGTGGTGGGGTTCATGGCCAGCTTCCCCACATATGGTGGCAGTGGTGGGGTTCATGGCCAGCTTCCCCACATAGGGTGGCAGTGGTGGGGTTCATGGCCAGCTTCCCCACATAGGGTGGCAGTGGTGGGGTTCATGGCCAGCTTCCCCACATAGGGTGGCAGTGGTGGGGTTCATGGCCAGCTTCCCCACATGCCTTAAATGAGACTAATAGAGTACCTGTACTACAGTTTAGCTGATAGCTGTGTGTGTCCAGCATTTTACATGTTTTCCTTTTGGGGGAAACAAGTGGAAATAAAGTTGAGTGATTTATGGAGAACAAAACTGTTCCAGTACAGAATGTTTGGCCTGGACTGGCGTCAATAGTAGACGGTAATTAGTTGAGCGGAACATGAGTCACTGTCACAACATCGCATGACAACCTGTGCCAATCCTACTATTCCACACATAATAGGCCTTTAATCACCAGCTACATGCACCAGAGAACCTACCGTTAAGTGTGGCAAAGGCCCTATATACTACACATGGAGTTGCTTTACATATTTATGTAGTCTTCGTGACGGCCAGACTGGAATTAATTATTTCAGACTTTTGGCATGTTTGTCTGTGCACAGCCCAGGTCACACCTTTGTCTTTTAGCAGTTTCACAGTTATTTACATAGCAAAGGTTATTTTCACACATACAAATTAAGTCAACTAAAATAGAATAAATACTACCTGGACGAAAAAATGCAAATTACACAGGCTAATATAATATTCCATAACACCGCGGGTACAAAAAAAAGTGAAACAAAACAAAAAAGCTCTATGTCTATAGGTTTCTTAGCTGTGTGTGTGGTGTAGCTAACTGCGGGCTAGCGCCACTTATTGACAGTTAGTCTTTTCTGTCAGCGTAGTATTTACTCTCAGGGACAATTAATGAGTAAAAAAAACGCAATATGCTACAACACCTGCAGTGGCGTTTATGGCCTCTAGGGGCATGAGTTACTTAATACTGCTTTAAAGGGGCATAAATATAAGAAAATAAAAAATTTAACTACGGAGAAGGCCTTAACTGTAAAAACACTGTCCAGGTGAAGGCTTCAAAATACTTTACTGTGTCAGAAAACTGGATGACTATGACCAAACAACTTGAAAAACAGGGTGCCCGATGCAAAAAGATGGGGTGTCAAACAAGTGTGCTGTTGGTGAAGACTCACGCAGGGACATGAAATGGGAAACGACAGGAAGTAACGGTAGTGAAAACACAGCCTGTCCCGCAGCTGTAAATGGACAGAACACACTATGCTGTGTTCTAGAATAACTTGTATTTTGCAGATCAGTTCATAAGTTGTTTCCATAACATTTCCAACAATAGAGGCAGTTGTACAATTGTTTCCCTTTATTTTCTAACAAAAACGGGCTGATCTGCCTTACACAGCAGTAAACATCTTAGTGAAATAACAGGGATACATATTTGCTTTGAAATGATGCAAAGAACAAAAAACAACAAAAAAGCTTGGACATACAAGAATGCATGTTTATGAAAGTGTGCTGATGACCTATAGTTCCAATGTGGTTACACCTTACGGTAAAGAAATGTCCTCTCATTTGGGGGTTGATGAAGAGAAATGTGTGACAATTGACAAATAGTTGTGAAACTAACGAACCAAAAAAATAAAAAGATTTTTATGTTGGACCTGTTGCTCTTTGGTGTTAGAAAGGCACCAAAGGATGGTAAATGCAGAAATGATTACATTGAAAAGCTGCAAGAATAGTCTGAAAATGCACAATATAAAAAATACATTACACAATGTAAGTAGTTGTGTTAATTGATTCTCATGAAAACACTGATATTAAAGTATGTACATTTATACAAAAGGCAGGTATTTGCTTAAAATATTAACTACCAAATATGGAAACATTCACATCTCAAAAAGTGAAATTGTTCTCTCTGGTCATGCCGTTGAGTCCAGCAGGTGTATGTATATGGGCGATTGTGGCGTCACGTCAGGAGTTTTGTTAGGCAACATGAATGTATTAAATAAATAAGAATAGTTCCATAGTGCGCTGTAAGAGATCTGTGCTTTAAATAAAATAACGCTACACGCCTGGATAAAATCAGCTGCTTGCCAAAACCTCTGCTAAAAAACAAAACACCTCATTAAACAACAGCAATCGCGCCTGTACAGTAGTTGACTTCCAGAGGCTCGGATTGGACAGTTCTTTGACACGTTGCAGCTATGATCGGTTCTTCTTGGCAACCAATGGGAGAGAAGCAAATCGGTTCATACTTCCACCAGAGTGAGCTGGACGAGCCCGGCTGCCTCGGACATCTCCACGAGAAAGGCCGACTGGTTGGTGTAGTGTTCCACAATGGTGTCATCCATGTTGATAAAAATCCTGAAAAGGCACAGGACGAGAAGTTAGCTACCAGGCCATAATTAGACGTGATTGAAATACATCTTTTTGTTTAAATTTTAAAAACAGGTCTCTATTACAATATCTCTTTTGAATATTCTTCTTGCACATCTCACACATTCACTGGCTTTGTTTCAAGAAGCTTCTGCCATGTCACAGAATTTATTTCTATCAAGTGTTGCTTTCATTTTTCTCAACGATCTTGCACTGATGAGTCGGACCAAAACCTTTTCCAGCACGTCCAACAGATTGTCAGTGGGGTTGATGGCAGAGCCATGTGCGAAAATTACATCTCATGCTCAGGAAGGAATAGATGAATGATACATTTAATGAAAATATTTGTAAAATGAAATAAAGCCTGGATAGTCAACACTTACAGGTAAGTGCATGTGACTAAGGGAGTAAGTATTTGACAGTTAAAACGCAGAGAGGCCAGCTATTGAGTGTCAGTTATAAATCAGGTCACTTGTTCCGCCTCCTCACCCCGGCCTGGAAGCTTTGACTCTTGATGACAGAAGTAAGCCACATGCCCGGAGGGACATGGTTGATTGAAGAGCCAAGAGGAGCAGGGAGGAAACCAAGCAAAGCGGAGAGAATGCAGTCCGACCTGTTCGGTGTGCTGGGCCTTTCTTTCCGCGAGCGAGAAGGAAAAGCACCTGCAGCCGTTTTTAGCCCCGTCAAGGCACTCGGATTAACAATGAAGGTGCACGCCGTATAGACTCCTATGGAAAACTAGCTGGGCGAACTTATCCCTTATGACTCCTTTTTCAAAACTTATATATGGCCTTTCAGTGAAACAGTGCTGTGTGGGTAAGCATCCAACACTTGACGCTCCAGGACCATGGGCGCCATAAGGGGGTGGAAGGTTTTAACAATTCAAAAGGGCCCAGAAGAGCAGACCCTTTTCTTTTAATTGTATTTATTTTACATAAGTTAAAAGGTGCTGGGTCCTCTCATGCACTGAATGTGTGTATTGCGTCCATTTGGACGAAGAAACGGGCTATGTTTATTGAGTTAAATATTATCTGTAAAAAATGTAGGGGGCCAAGAAATGTTTGTTTCCATAGGGCCCAGAATTCCTGGTGGCACCCCTGTCCAGGACCAATGGATTTGTGGGGTTTTCTGGATGGAACGTATGCGTAATCATGGAGATGGTTCCCTCAGTAGAGAAAAACTACCACAGACCCTAAAAAAAGTATTGCTCTTGCATGCGTCAGAGCAGGCAAAAAGTATTTTTTGTTTCATTTTATTTCACTGATTCAGTGTTTCTCCTCAAATTTGGAAATCATTTAAAAAGACAATTTTCTCCAAAGATTTTCCAGTCATACTTGACAATATTTGAGGAGCTTTTTTCCCAGGGATATCCAATTCCTTTCAGATTTATTGAAATTTCGATTTAAAAAACAAACAAAACAAAAAACAGTTTGTATACGTTTTTCCACTAACAAGCAGCTTATTTAAAAAAACAGATCCAAAATCCTCTTTGAAAAAATCTTCACAACTAAATGTCACAGAATAGACCAAGAAAACATTGGAATTCCCCCTCCCCCCCCCCCTCCCCTCCCCTTTAGCATTATTAGGCACAAGATGCTTAATTTGTATACAAAAACAAGATTTGAAAAACAGCTCATATTTATGTCAATAATCTGCAGGTAAAGCTTTAAATTGACAAAAGAGTCCCTATTTGCCTACAACATCTCTCTACAAACTGTAGATTCACTTTTGCATTTGTTGAATGAATGAGACGGAGTAATATTTGACTTGGAGGAAATGTACTTGGGCTAAAATTTCCCGATGTGTTTCGAAAAACATCAGCTCTGAATCATCCTGAGCAGCTTTTAATTTTTAATTTTTTTATCTCTCCTAGTCTGCAGTTAAACAAACTGCGATTCACACATTCCTGCAGGTATAGGGAGAGAAGCGATCGATCTGGTTTGTCAAGCTCCTTTTCCTCAAGGCAAGATTAAAAGAAACAAAAACCCTCCCAGCCGACAATCGCCTCCATCTAAAAAGAACACGTACTCCCCAGCTCCAACAGACACTCACCCACGCTTGCACTTCTTGAAAATTTTCCCAATGGTGTCTGCTTGCATGCCGTACTTTTGTGACAGCTGAAACAAAGAAAGATTTTAGAGACTGATAATGCGCTCTTCAAACGCACGAAGAATCCCATTTGACTCACGGCTTCACGAAGGCCTCCGAGCGTTGGAGTACTGAGCAGAAGTGCGTCAAAGACCTCGTCAGCACGTGTCCTTATGTAGAGCAGAACTGTTGGTGAAAGAAAAGACGACACTTTTTATTCATGTTTTACGACTACAATTAGGAGGCCCTTCAAATATGGAATCAGTGACACTTTTGACGAACAATTGGAAGTTTTCCCGGTTTTAACAATAATGGTTCGTCTCATTTTAGGCAATGGAATGTCATCCAAATGTAGTCGACTTCTCCAACAATAGCTACCCAATGGAATTAAGCACATAGTATGACGACGTGATACTTTCAAAAATGTAGACAGGAGCAGACTTGTTCCTGGCATGAATAGTGTTTAAGCTATTTGACGGGAAGGAAACATTTGAATGAACATTGTGTCATTGGGATCTTGTCTAAGTAAGCTCTCAGTCGTACAGGAGTTGACTCAAGTACCTTCTTTGAAAGATGGACATCTTCTGTACTCTATAGTTAAAATCTCTCAAACGTTTCGCCTTTTGGTTGAGGCGAAACCTTTGAGACTTTAATTATAGATGAGTCAAATACCTTCATTGGGAGCTTGTTTTCACTGTATCAATTCTATTCAGCATTAGTCAGTCTGGATAGTACGTTACAATGTTCCGTTTCCCAGGCTTCTCTCTCTCCCAAAACTAAGGCGTATTTTTTTATTGTAAAGTGTTTTTGTTTGTGCATCTGAATATTTAAGATGTCTTCATGGAGTTTTGTCACATCTTTGTGGACTGGGGAGCACAGCTCTTTTTAGAGTTAGCCAAAAGACATGCATTAAATGTAAACAAAGTGCTTGATGGAAATGTATCTGCTCTAAATCTCTACAAATATAAGCGGGGTGACGGAAAAAGTCAATCCGAGCCAGTCTGCCCTTCCTCGAGCTCTTTCGATAACGCTGAACTACACTCTTCTCCGCAGACTGTTGTGTTCTTGGCTCAACAATGATCTGGACATGGCCCATTTGACCGGCTTACTGAGCGGACAGGGTTATCGCAGAGGAAGATGTAGCCTCTTTAGGCTCAAGGATAGCTTCACCCACTAGGGCCAGGCTGTCAGGAACCCACACTAAACTTGTATTGTGCATTGCAGGCCTTTCACAAAGTGCTACACCATGTAATCTCCACTTGGTGCCGTCGCCACAGTTGCCCTGGGGTAGACTGACGGAAGCAAGTCTGCCAATCTGCACCATAGGCCCCTATGACCATGACCAACCACATGCATACATAGGCAAGTAGTGAGAAGTGCCCTGCCCAACTGCAGGAGCTGGGATTTGAACCACACGGCTGTAGGACGACCTGCTCTACGATCTGAGCCATCCTCCTTCTGCTGTCCCCTATTGTCTATGCTTTTGATATTGTATTAGAAATGTATATTTGCATCAATGGATTGAGAGCAACACATTTTTGGTTCCTTGCAAGTAGTAGATTTGACTTTTACTGTAATTAATTTTTATGTTGATGTTTAATTGATTTTATCTGCCTTCTTGTAATTGTATGCAACTGTGAAGCACTTTGTAGAGCATAATTCATACACAAGGCAATTCAAATAAACTTGCCTTGCCTATATTTGACGATAAAGCCTGGGGATCAGAGTACTAATCACTGTGCCACCGTGGTGCCCAACCCCACACCAAAAGAGTAAATGCCCAACCATGGCTCATAGCAACCGTTGCTACCAGACAGACATTCTCTGGATACCCTCTCGCCGTTCAAAGCCGATAAATGAGCTGAATCAAAACCACCCACTAACCAGAGCCTAATACATGTGGCTGAGCCACAGCCGCGGGGGAGACAAAGCCACTGCAGCCCCTCTCTCCACCACAGCAGGAGCAAACCCCAGACTAGACAGATTTGAATCAATACTCGACTAACCTAAGAATAGATCAGCTTAGAGCAGGACTAGTCCAGGCAGTACCAGTTGCATTTGCGGCAGCCCTGGTGATTCGATTGCGCCACAGTGAAGTGTCCCCTTTATTGCATATTTAAAATGTATTCCTTTTTGCCTCAATCTGGAGAAAATTGCGCTGGTACTGCATCAAAGACTCTCTTATGATACGTGATGAACACCACGGGCCTTCCCAAAACCGTCCCCTTCCCCTCAGTGAGGGCACCTTCAGAGGTTCACTCAAAGAAGTTTAAGCTGTGACGCAGACGCACTCATCCTCGCCCCCACGGACTGCACAGCCCATAATGTTTGACTGATCATACTTTTAAATGAAAAAAAAGTTCCCTTATGAGTTTTCAAAGTGTGTCATTGTTACACAAACAATTGTAAAGTTGTTCAAATGAACACTAAATAAACACAGAACTGATGTGTGTTGCTCGTGGGACTATTCTCTTGTGTAACACACACCTGTTAAGTCTGCGTCGATGCTGACTTGCAGTGAAGGAGCTCCGATAAAGGTTCATTAGGTCTTCTAAAAGTTATTTTACTTTTTTTTCTTATAGCCAGACCTTAGTGAACCGGGTCATCGGGGCGTACCAACTTTCCCACACCTGGAACACAGTTCTGAAGCAGGAAGACGGTGCCAAAAACTGTATAAATCAGCTGATCAGACACGTCGCAGCAACGCCACGTGACAACCTCTGAGGAAGGCCACAGTTGTAGCCGAAACCGTCAGGTATGAAACTAACACCAAGGTCTGGCTATAAGAAAAAAGGAACAGTGAAGGAGCTGATCCGGCACTTCCCCTCACCGAGTGCTCCGTATCGGACAGAACTACACTCCTACAGGGAGCGATTTCGGAAACGCCCGACATTGGCTAACGGGGTGGGTCAGGTCAAGTCCAGGTTTAAACATCGTCAACCACTATTAATCACTTTCATTTTGGTTTAGTTTTAGAACTACACATCACTTGTGTCCATACCTCGCTGGGAGTCATCCTGTTTGGGCAGCTTGCTTTGGGGTGAACAGCTCCGCTCTCGGTCTTGGTACAGCCTCTTGAGTGTTCCCCTAAAATCCAACATAAAGTTCAGTCAGGCCACAGACGCTTAGCTCTTCTTGTGTATACAGAAATGTCAATGCTTACCTTTCACTTTCGTCCAAAGGAGCAGCCTATAAAAGAAAGGCAGAAGATGAAACGTGGTTAGAGCTGGAAACGGAATGTTGGGCAACAGCTTTATCAGAAGAGCGCTGTAGTCAATGTTATCTAGATTGAAACTGCATTTCCCACAACCACAGACAGAGCCTAGTGAAGTGAAGATAGTAGCCCGATGATTTGACAAACCCACTCTATCACACAGTATTGTTTGTCTTATGTATGGCATACCAACATTGTGCTCTTTAGATAATGTTTGTGAAAAGTCCTTTAACATTTCTGTTATGGTGACACTACCATTAACATTATTCAATGACTCCAAATGTCAGTCAGTACAGTTAAAGTATCCAGAGAAATTTGATCCATGTGTTAGCCATGATGAAACTTACAATTGTGGGAACCCTGACCTGCCTGAACACAACTGTTTGCACAAGCATTAAGTGGCAAAGTATTATGGAGTGAGGAAAGTGTTTATAAACCCCCATAGCCGACTGCAGCTGCAGCGACTTGCACTCCATGTGCCCAGTTTCGACTCCAAGTCTCCCTGTATTAGCCTCCCCCTCGCCGTTTCTCACCACACACACACACACACACACACACACACACACACTTTCCCACCTGCAATCCCACAGCCCGCGGCCATCAGGGAGAAGACACTTACCGACACACGCATGCTGGATAGGTGGGTCTCTGGGATGAACAGCACTGGGACCGTCACGTGGTCTTCAATGCTTTGGAAGAATGTGCATTCGTTGATGGAACTGCTCACTAAGGCCTTGTTGGCTGTGAATTAGTTCAAAAGACAAAAAAAATTTATTATTATTTCCATCTCAATCTTCTGACCTAAATATCATTGAACCACAGGAATTTACAGAAGAATGGGCCGCTTTACCATGAGAAAAGATAAAGAACCTCAACGACGAATACTCCGGTCATTGATGTTAAAGGGGCAGTCCATATTAGGAACTGGGGTAGTTTCTTTTTTTCATTATGGATTCAAAAAAAGTAAATGCTGTCGTTTCACCATAAATGGCTTAACACAACCACTGAAAAAACAAAGCTGTTTGTGTTATCGTTCATATTCTTTGAAAAATAGTTTAAAACAAATTCTGTCACGGTATGTAAACTTTTGAGCTCAACTGTATATACACACAAAACACTACTGCTCAAAAGTTTGGGGTCAACCAGGCCAGCAACAGCTTTCAGCGTTGCCAGCATAATTGCACAAAGGTTTTCTATCCATCAATTACTCGAACACCAGCTTGAATAGGCATTCACAATGTCCCAACTGTATTTCTGATTACATTTATGTCAATTATATACACGTATCAAACATGACTCACCATTAGCTTCAAAACCTTTCCCCCTCCTCTTGGTCCTCTTCCTCTCCTCATCTCTCATCTTCCTTTCTGCCCCCTACAAAAGGCCACACATTAAAAAAAAACAAAAAACACCACATTAACACAACTAATGAGACATACTCCCACAGTTTAACAATGATATCTTACATGTTTATTGTTGACAGAAAAGTTTCCAATCAGAAATGATTGGAAAGAGAGAATCATATTGTTGTGTTTGTTTTCAGTTCATAAGGGGTCATTATTACACGTCACTGACCTTATCACAGAAGATCTTGACCTGGCAGGCCGCGCGGTGGATCAGACAGTTGGTCCCGGAGCTGAAGTCGTAAGTGTCGATCTGCAGATTGAGTGGTTGGCCTTTAACACCCTTCTGGGAGGAGAAGTCTGTGCTGAGGGAGTTGATGCCGATGTACACCTGTGGGAGTAAAGAAGGAGTTGTCCATTATTTGTAAATAAAGAAGTTCAGACAATACGTTTCTTTATGGCTAATACAGAAGAGAAACATCGATTACTAGAGGCAGGTGTGTAGGAGATGAGGGAAAATCCCAGCGTACATACGCAGGTAAAAAAATAAAAAATACTTCTCACACACTGCCAACCTTGCAAAAACAGTTTATTAGGATTTATTAGGATTAGGCAACAGTTTCGTGTTTGACGTTACTTGGCCAGGGCTAGATTCTGTATCATATTTGTTTACCAGTTTTCTCAATATCCACCTACAGCAGGTTTGGCTGCTCCACCTTGCATTGCTGTTGGCAGCCTTTACCACAGACCTGTTATTGTAGCACCTTGGGGACAGAACCCCAAGGCCAAACACATATCTGACATTCCTCTGCTCCTTTTGTCTGCTTGCCACTCCTCTGACTCCCTCCCAAGGTGCCATTTAGTTCCCCAAAAGGCCACACAACTACACCTCAACTAGAAGAGACAGGTTTTCAAGTTGGAAAACTCCTGTACGACTACAGCATTTCACAAACAAACCTACCACCCATCTACTTTCAGGTTCAGCTTTTTGGAGACAACTTTTTCTGAAAAATACTTTTACACACCATTTAGTCAACAAAAATGTTGCGCAGTCTCTTATTCAATCTAGGCAGGAGAACAAACTTGTTCATGGACATATTGGACTTTTTTTATGTTTGGTGGATTTGGATTGAAAAGAAAGAAATATTAAATGATATCATGAGGAACTTGGACCTTGTTGATCTGGACATTCAGTTATGGTTTAAGTCAGAATACAAAAGGTTGACAGAGTACCAGCACTACATCACTCTGTACTGTCTTTACCTTGGCTTCTTCATTGGGGTTCCATACAAAGGAGAAGGCATTGAAGGCCACTTCTTCAATGTTGCTGATGTTGCTGTAAACCTCTTTGTAATCAGCTGGTGATCGATGAGAACAGAAGACTGACGCCATTACTTATTCATATCCTGTTGCAATCAAGTCGATTTTTGAGTTTACTTACCTATATCTACAACCCTCTGCCTGATGGTTGGCTGCCGCGCGTGCCAGTGATTCCAGAACCTGAGCTGCATCTCAGGGGTTTTGTCATTCTCAAACACAGCCATCACCACAGTCTGGGACAGGAAGTGAATGGCATTAGGGAGACAAACTTCCCATTATATACACACACACACACACACACACACACACGTCACTCCAAATCCAGCTATTCACCCCACATTGTTTGCAACCAACGACTCTATTCGTGTTTATTCTTATCTCCTACAAAGGAAACTCTTTGTGTTATACCACACCTCGACTTATACTTGGACATTTTAAAATCCATCATGGCTTTAATCCTCGTCGCTCTGCTGTGAGGGGTAATTGTCAATGTGACGTGTGTTTTTAAAGCACCAGCCCAAATGTGCTGCGGTTAGTCATCACCTTCCTATGGGAGGGTTTGGGAAGGGTTGGTTGCGTGACACATAAATAATTTATGTATTCATCAGGATGAAACTTCAAAACAATAGGCAGGGCTTTTTATGCGGAAGGGCAAAATGTGCAATAAAAAAAATCTCTCAATCCTAAAACATGAATAATACAAATGTAACACGTTTTAACATGAATGAATACATTAAACGGTCTGTGGTATCTTCAATGATACATGAAAGTAGTGAAGTACCTTGACTTTAGTGGCTATGTGGTCCACTCCATGCAAGGTGATGGGATAGAACTGGCCCTTGTTCAGGTAAACCATGGGGAGTTCACTGGCCTTGTATGGCGTGGCTGGGGGCGCACCAAGAGAAAACTGGAACTGGCTCCTGAAACGTTCTTTCTCAAGAGATCCCGAGTAGGAGTCGGGGCTGGACTGCTCATCTGGGAAGGGCTCGCTGTAGGTGAGCATCTGCTTTGGACACAAATGTTTTGGTTTGATGGATTCAGGCCAAATGAAGCGCGAGAACCAGGAGTGACATTTTAGATTACATTCAGTTATGCGTATCAAATGACAGATACTGAGGAAGACCAAGAAACAAAACAAACAGAAGCACAATCGTATTTCCATTTTCAAGTCTTAACTGATTACAAAACAGACTGCTGTGAGAACACTCGCATAGACTCAAGGGGCAGACCAGAACACAATCTTATTACCTCAGTGGTGGGGTCAGGGAAGGCTCCACCATCGGGCCACCTCTGGAGAAGGGAGTCAAAAATGTTGTTGAGTTCGTGTTTGTCGTGAGTGTCGACCATGACGCTGGTTAGAGTGGTGTAGCTGTCGGACACGGCGGGCGCAGATGCAGCCTGTTTGGAGCACAGGACCTCCTGTGGGTATCCAGAGGGAACGGAGTCCGACAGGAGCTTCAACACATTGGAAGACGTGTCCAGCTCATTCCTGTTCGCCAGAGCTCTAGAGGGAATATGAGGGGTTAGGGTGGGGGAATGTAGCCTTTGTCTAATGTGACCACAAAAAAAAAAAAAAAAAACATGAGATGCAGAACTGCCACTGTTCATGATTCAGATTTTGTCTCTGGGTCTTAGCCTATGAAAACATTTAAGCCATACACTGGAATAGAAAAACCTTTTTCAATTTCTAAAGCTCAATTTGAAACTTCTGAATTACTGAAATCAAGATGAGAAAACAATGCCTGTGTCATTTGTGCGTTAAAACTGCTTATTTTTTCGGTGACAAAATCAGAATAATGGTTTAAATGTATGGGTTTATTTTGTGACAAAGACAAAATATTGATTGAATATTGATTAAGGTTTTAATTTTTTTGAAATTCAAAACTCAACAAATTAGGGTAGGATTAAGCCAAGAATCAAGCTAAATATTTAAAACCTCCCTCTGTAGGAAAACCTTCAAAATGTCCAAGAGCGGAAAGTTTATCGTCTGTATATTGACACACCAATGTGAGAAAAATACATTTTGAGAGAATGGCCCTTAAATGACAGATTCCCAAATAAATCTATGGAAAAACATTGAATTAGTGCAATAATGAAGCATGTTTCTGTGAATATTTGGTATGGTTTTGTTACCAAATGAAAGTGTATATGTTAGGAGACCAAAATGGCTAAAAACTGGAAAATTAAAAACTTGCGGCGTCTCCCCTTAACTTGGGAAGTGCATTTCATGTAAACAGCATTCGAAATAAAATGTGGAACTACAAACAGAGGCCACTGAAAGCTCCTGTATGAATGCCGGTGTGACGTGGTGCTCCTGAAACTTGGGATCTCTGGCGTGTTTGAGTTTCTGTTTGTTTATGGGGACCACACCGAGCCCCACAGGCCGCAGTAGTTGAGGCTTCATGTTTGCCTAATGGGTATGAACTCTTGTTGCACAAATGAAGGGATGACAATTAAGAGGATGGATGAGTGGAAAGGGGTGAACACAATTGGAAGGGATTACATGTGTGCCTTGCTGTGGGCTTTAAGACACGCTTTCAGGAATAATTAAGCCACGACTGATGTTAATTTACATATGGACTCTTTGTCAATTAATACAAGTGCATAAAAAATACTTTTGATCCCACTTATCTCACTGTGATTCACACGGCAATGTCACTGACCTCTCACTGGATTTGAAGACACTGCTGCGGTTTGAAGGGACCATCTTCTGTTCCTTCTGGTTCTGCAGAGATACATCCATTACGATATGCAACTATGCACACTTAAACTATTATATATTTATATGATCCATTTCCAGCCCTCGGCTAAAGGGTATTTTCTATAGAACGTTTGGGGGAGACTGGGGTTTTTCATTAAATATCTGGTACAAAGCAGCGGTGCTCATAAACCAGCGTGTGTTGGTGACATTTTATGATGATATGATACGCATGTTCATGTCTTAGAAATGCCACAAAAATCGGACAGAAAACAAGTATAAAGTGCCCTTTGGCTGGGGCCATCTCTCCAGGACCTGTTCACCTCCAGGACCCGGAGGCGTGACCCCTCTCACCTTGGACATAGACTATTCACCCCTCTCCCCTCAGGCAGGAGGCTACGGTCTATCCAGACCCATACCTCCCGCCACTTGAACAGTCCTCCGCCATCAAAGAACAATAACAAGACCCAATAACTCAGTCAGACTCATGGATGTTTCTGCTCGTTTGCTCTGTGTGGTGTTTCCACACTTAGATCTGCTGCCATCACTTATCACTTTCTTTATACACTTATACATCAGTAAATATAATCCCACTGTTGTTCTATGTCAATTGTCGTCATCTTACCATATTTTACTTTTTATTTTGTATCTTACTTATTCATATAAATATTCTTTATGCATGCCCCCTAAAGCCTTATAGTTTAAAAGTTGTATAGCTTATTTTTATATTTATTTTTTATGTTGCACGTCCGCATTAATAACAATTTCTAGTTTGTGAACCTGTTCTCAAACAATGGCAATAAAACCTATTCTGATTCTGATTCTAAACAGAATGACAACATATAAAGTGTGTGCTTCATGGAATACAGAGATTGGAAAAGCCACTGAGCACAAAACACACACCAAACCTGATACAGAAAAATGTATGTCATTTTCAGATTCTGCAATGCAAAAATGCCCTAAATTAACATATTGTTGTTTTTGGAAGCCAGTGTCAGTTATTGTACCCATGTACCTTGCACTGTTCGTAGAGCATTGTGATGGCCGTCATGTCGTCTCCTGGTTGGAGTCTGGGTTTGGAGTGGTTCTGTTCCAGCATAGAGCTGTCCATGTAGGGCCAAGAGTCCATGGCACAGCTGGTCAATCGGTTATAGCTGAAGTTCTCACTCTGAAAGATCAGACCCAGTGTCCTGGAGGAGAGCACAACAGGAAAACAAACATTTAACCCAAAAACCACACAGCAAGTACATGTCCCTGCAGCAAGCCAGGTTTCGATTGCAAAACCGCAAACTCAACATTCCACACTGTCAAACGGACTTTAAAAGCTGCTTTAACAAATCCCCCGGTCCCAGACCACTGAAGGATTATCTGCCTGTGTAAACGGACACCCACAACCAACCGCGGAATCACTTTCACAGACAGAAGGGATGCGTTTAAGGGCCTGTGTTGACACTGCTTTGTAAATAAATACCCAACCTACTGGGATAATCCCACTTTAAAATGAGCCCCTGAAGTGGCTGCTAATAAGTCTGGGGTAGTGGCAGTGGAAAGCCCAAATGACTGGATCCAAGTTATATTGACAATTCAAGTTAAAATGCACCTGCTATTGACACTTGCTGCGTTCTCGGGCATATGCACCTCTACACAGAAGAGTGGAAGGAAGAGGGGCTCCTGGTTTAGTGTTTGCACAATTCTGTCATTCAACGCTTACACACAGTCACAAGGCTCAACGCTCCAAGAGCAAATTCTCCTGTCCCTTTGTCTTTTGTGAGAGGTAGACGACCCCCTGGGTTAATGTCAACACAAATCCACATTAAGTTAAAACTCTATTTCCCCTTTTTGCCAAGCAGCCTTAAATTGAGTAGCAAACTTCTAAAGTAAGTGATCGGACTTTGACTCGAGGTAATAACTCTTATATTTGTGATCACTATTTGACATGAGAGCAGAAGTGCCTTTGCTTCATATTCATAATATCATATCTTAGTAGCGAGTGTGAAGGGCTGAAGTGAACTTACTCAGTCTCTTTGGTCATGTCTCCCCAGCAGTGCTCCTCTTGGTGCTGGTGAAGCTGTCAGTGAAAGTCTGCTGAAGGAGACAGTGGAGCGCTGTGATTTCCCCAAAGTGCGGCCCAGTTTTATTTCACACCGAGCACATGGCTCTCCCCCTGCGCTCCGATTGGCCCAGGGCCCTTCGAAACAGGTGCGTGATGAGACAGGTGTAGGAGTATTAACCCTTCCCATTCCAGAGAGAAACTGCGCTTTGCACGAGAATGGCCCCCCGGGCCCCGGCTATGTGCATGTCATTGGGATAAGAGAGTAAGAGAGAGGCGGTAGGGAGTCAACCATTTCAAATGTTAATGCTTTTTACTATCCTTGAGTACATCGGAGCTATGCAGGTATTGGTTCTTTCATCTCTCAACCCCCACCTGAACCAAGCACACTTTCTCCAGGTTGGCTTTACCCAAATCTGAAAGCAAAAACATGACAAAAAAAGCAATGAAAGAGCAACAAAAAGTGACAAAAACTGGTGCAAAAACGTGCCAAAAAAGAGACTAAAACAAGACAAAAACACAACGACAACGCAACGACAAAGTCAGGAAAACAGCGATGAAAAAACAACTGAAGTCACAAAAGAGCAACTAAACGTGGCGAAAACTCAACAAAAAACATGCACACAAAAAAAACTACGAAAATATGACAAAAATGTGTGAGAAATGGCAACGTGACAACAAAGTTACAGTCAGTTTTGTAGGCCTTAGCTTTCAAATGAGGCATTACACTGTAGCTGTCTAAACATTTTTTTCATGGATTTGTAAAGTATTTAGAATAGTTTAATTTTGAACACTCTGTACAAGTGAAGCAGGTGCATCTACAATGGTCAGAAACATGTCACTAAAATAAAAATATCAGCAGCGAATTCAATCTCCAGATTTTCCATAAAGGATCATGAATACTATTTGTCATATGGACACATTTATATAGCACTTTTCTACCTATATTAGACACTCAAAGTGCTTTACATCATTCACCCATTCACAGTCTCATTCATACACCAGTGTCAGTGGCCATAATGCATTAGTCTTTTCCAGACACTCAAAGTCACATGACAATGTCTCAGAGCCAATAACAGTTCAAATCCTGAGGATCTTGGCCAAAGGGTCGAGTGTAGAATGGATGAGCAATGATCACTGAGGGCAGAGACACCATCCATTTTGGACCACTAGAAGGACAACAAACAAACAACATGCCAGCAAACATGACGGGTCAAGTATTACAGATGATCTATTATTTTTGGCGTCACATAATTAGGTTGTAATCATAAAACCGTGTATAATTACAATTATATTGCATTTATATTTATATTTTTCGGGGGTTTTTCAACACAGGTTGAAGCTGCCAAACTCTGTTTTTATTGATGATATACAAACTGTAAGGCAAGAAATATGTGCTGCATAAAACAACAGAACAGCACACAGTAAAAAACAGAAAAAAGTAGTAATCATGATAATCATGATAAGAGAATATACAGCAGGAACCATATGTTTACATACACTTCATAAAAAGACACATTTGCATTTTTTCTCACTGTCAGACATGAAACCAGAGTTAACTTTTTTATAATATTAATATATATATATATATATATATATATATATATATATATATATATATATATACATACATATATATATTTCTATTTGTCAAATGCCAGAAGAATGAGAGATAGATTTTTCTTCACATTATTTCAATTACTTTTTACAAAACCAAAAGTCTGAAATGTAAAAGATCAACCCAAGAACAAATGCAAAAGACCTGGAGGAAGTGTGTCTTTATCCACAGTGAAACATGTACTGTACCGACATGGGCTGAGAGGGAACTCTGCCAGGAAAAGCCCAAAATAAACATGAAAAAGACAGATTGGAGTTTGCATCCTGTGGTCTAAAAAAAATAAAATAAAAAAAGTATATTTTGGCCATAATGACCATTGTCACGTTTGGAGGAAAAAGCCTGAGAACGCTTAATGTCCTGTTCAACCTGTACACCTCTGACTTTAGGTACAACTCTGAGCTGTGTCACTTACAGAAATATTCTGATTACTCAGCTATTGTCCGGTGTATCAGGAGCGGGGAGGAGGAGTACAGGCGCCTCATACAGGACTTTGTGGTGTGGTGCAGGGCGGTGGTGCATGGTGGTGGACTTTAGGAGGAGTCGGCCACAGTTGCAACCGGTCTGCATCGAGGGAGACAGTGTAAAACAATGGACCTCATGGCCATAATGCTGGGTATACACGTAGATGGGAAACACCATCCAAAAAGCCTTCTGCATCGGGAGCAGCACTTCAGCTGCAGCCACACAGGAGGCCAAGAGGAGGCGCTGTAGAGACACCATGCCTCCAATGCCACCCACAGGACAGCACCCAAGCAGCCACAGCCAATCACTGCTCCCGAGGCAGAGGGCCCCTCCAGAGGACACTGGGAGAGCCTAAGAATTGTTAAAAGAAGTAAAAATTAAAATCATATAATATAATATAATAGGTTCACTAAAATAAGACTAAGACTAAAATACATAAATATACCAAATAAATATTAATAACAAATAGCAATTAATAATAGTTATACAGTGCTGATATAAATAACTAGGCCTGGCAAGAATAAATATCAATTAAAAAGGTGGGTCTTGAGCCTGCTCTTAAAAAATGAACGTTCTCTGTGTATATTTCATAGATTTTCACCACACAGGGCCTGATTTTCTCAGCCAGGTGCTAAATTGCAAGTATTACTTAAAATTAGCAGGTGTTATTTTGTGGGCGTGTTGCACCTGATTTACCATTAGAAGCAACCTAGTCTCTCAGGGTTGTTAGAGGCTGTGTGTGTTTTTAGTGTCGCAAACCTGAAAAGTGTAAGTGTGTTTACTGTGTGCTGCTACTGCTCTTATTCCTGCCTGAGCGCCTTTGAGGGAACATTTACTAAGCTACGCTGCATAAATGACAGATGTCCACAAACAATATTGATCACTTTAATTAAAAAAAACGTATTACAGTTAGTCTCCATTGGTTTGGCTCATTTCTTGAAACGGAAATTACATTCTCAAAACTCTAAGATCATTTGGCAAAACAGTCACAACACTATAGCTCACTCAGCAAACGATCATATCTCTCCCGAAACAGTTCACTCATGCTTCAAAACTACATTTCCTTCTCATTTAAACAGTCAATGCTTTGTTTTTGTTTAGTCTAAAACCCTCCATATCTGTCTCTACCCGGCGCTGACTGTACTGTTCCCTGCTGCAAACTACGCAAGTTGCGTAGGGCCCCCGCAGCCGCAAGGGCCCCGCATCTTAAACTACGGTGTTGTTCCACTGATTAATCAACGCGTTGTTACAGGGTCACGCGCCCCACTCACTCTCCGCCCACTTTGCCACACGTGACACCAAAGCGCAGCAGTCTGGAGTGGATGAGCGGGAGAGACCTGCTCATCCACTTCTCCCCGTCACTCCCGAGGCGCGAGTGCTTCTCCCCTTCACGTCCCCGCTTGGCCGTCTGTCTCCCGGTGCTCACTCCGCCTCCTGCATGTCTCTCGTGTCCCGGTGCTCACTCCGCCTCCTGCATGTCTCTCGTGTCCCGGTGCTCACTCCGCCTCCTGCATGTCTCTCGTGTCCCGGTGCTCACTCCGCCTCCTGCATGTCTCTCGTGTCCCGGTGCTCATTCCGCCTCCTGCATGTCTCTCGTGTCCCGGTGCTCATTCCGCCTCCTGCATGTCTCTCGTGTCCCGGTGCTCACTTCCCCTCTGTAATGTACTTATTTGTTGAGAGTACAGGGAGACATGGATAAGACGGCTGTAGCTTTTAACTGTGTTTATTCAACTCCGCAAGCCGGAAGTACGGGTAGTAGCAAAGCACATAATGTGTGAGTTTCACAATAAAACATACATTACATCCCCCTTACTCAGTAATAAAAATAATCTGAGAAGGATAGTGCAATAGCTAACCCGAATTATTCTTTAACTCTTGAATCGTGCAATATTGAAATACTTCTCTGTATTATAGTATTTTTATTTTTTTTTATTTTTAAGCTTTAGCTTTACTTATGAACATGTACTTCTTTATATAGCTTATAATAATGTTAACATTTCAAGTTTATGAACAATAAACATTTCACTTTCTTTATTTTTTTTTTACATTTTCCCTTTTTTCTGTTTTTTTTTAAATTTATTTATTTATTTTTACCTTAAATTGAACTAGTCTAGGAAGGAGAGGTTACTAGCACATCACTGCCATCTGGCGTATGGTCCACGCCTACCCCTGACTACAAACTGCATGCAGATGAAAATGTTCAGTTTGTCTGGGGGTTTCACTGCTCTGCCACGCCTGGTTCGGTAGAGGTCACCTGTTGAAGCTTGTGAGCGCTGGGGCCTCACCGGGGGTGAAGAAGGTGGTTCAGGAGGTGCAGTGGGCTGTTGTACCTCGGCGGCTGGTGTTTGCGATACTTCATGCCAGGGCTCATCATCACTTGGAACGTGACGTGACTGATTGGCAGTTGCAGTGCTGGTGCGTAGATGTTGACTGTTGAGGCGGTACAGCTTACCTCCACTGTCCACAACATAGGACCGAGGAGAGTTGTGAGGCTGTACGACGACTGCGGGGGTCCATTTCCCGTTGCCAGGAAACGGCGCCATCCTGACTTCATCTCCGGACCGTAGATCTGGGCGGGGACATGCTGCTCTCCTGTCGTAGTAGAGTTTTTGTGTGCACTTGGTCTTGTCCAGAAGGTGTTTAACTTGAAGAGGGTCATAGCTCATAGGTTTCAGTAGTGCACGAGCAGTAGGCAGTTTATTGCGTGGCCTTCTACCCATAAGCAGCTGTGCGGGTGACAGTCCAACTGATTCAAGTGGTGTTGTTCTGTAGTCTAACAGTGCAAGATGTTTGTCTGGAGCTTTGCTCCACAGCCTCTTCACTGTTTGCACTGCCCGCTCTGCTTCACCATTAGAGTGCGGTGTGTGAGGTGAAGATGTTTTGTGCCGGATGCCGTAGCTCTCACAGAACTCCTTGAACTCCACCGATGCATACTGTGGACCGTTGTCCGTCCGCAGAATGGCAGGGATACCATGCCTGCTGAACTGGGCTTTCAGAGTCTCGATTGTTGTGCGGCTGCGTTGATCTTTGAGCCTATCAACCTTAGAGTAATAGTCCACTAGTAGCATGTACTGCTTATCTTCGAACTCAAACAGATCAGAAGCTACCATTTCAAATGGGAGCTCAAGCGTTTCAGTTGGCATTAGTGGCAGTTTGGGGAGCCTGTTTTGGAGATCCGCACACTTGGCACAGTTTCTGATCATGTTGTCGATCTCTGCACTCATACCTGGCCAATATAACACTTCACGTGCACGCTGCTTGCTTTTCACCATTCCCAGGTGAGACTGATGTATGAGATTTAGCATGTGTTTTCTCATAGTGGGCGGAACTACAATCCGCATCCCTTTGTAGGCTATGCCATCAGTTACTGCAAGTTGGCTCCGTGAGTCCCAGTATGGCTGAACAGGTGTGGGCTCTTCCCTCCTGTGGTCTGGCCAGCCTTGGTGGATAACCTGTAGGAGAATGCTTAGTTCATCTTTAGTGCGTTCCTGTAGCTCATCATATTTCTCATCACTTACAGACAGGAAGCTTAGCATAGAGACACACTCTAATGTACCTGCCTCAGGCGTTTTGTAGGACAATTGTGCTCTGGACAGTGTGTCTGGAAGCTCCATGTCTTTTCCTCTTCTGTATTTGACAGAGATGTCATACCACTGAAGTCTCAAACGCATTCATGTTTCCCAAATATGAAATGGTGAAACTTGGTGCAGGCATGGACGATGGACAGCATTTCCTTCTCAATCTGCGCGTAGCGCGTCTCCGCATCCGTCATGGATCTAGATGAGAAGGCCACAGGCTGGTCATCTTGTACCAGCACGGCTCCCAGTCCATTGCAGCTGGCATCACAATAGATCTCCGCTGGTTTGGACACATCATAAAATTTTAGTACTGGGTGATGAGTGCACAGGTGCTTGAGTTTGTCGAATGCCTGCTGCTGTGCTGGCTGCCATGCAAACTCCACGTCACTTTTGGGAAGCTGTCTGAGCGGGGCATCAATCTCACTTAGGTTGGGAATAAACTTTGATAAATAAGTCACAAATCCCAAGAAGCGACGCACACCCTCTTTGTCTGTAGGTGGCGGCATGCACCTTACAGCCTCAGTTTTAGCAGGGTCTGGCTTTAGTCCCTCCGCTGTGATCAAATGTCCCACATAAGGCACTAATGTTTGGCGGATGTGGCATTTGTTGAAGTTTAATCGTAGGTTGTAGCTCGTGGCTCTCTCCACAACCTTTTTGAGGATTTCATCGTGCTCTTTCATTGTCGGTGCTGCGATGAGGATATCATCCATGATACCGGTAGCTCCGTTGATGCCTTCAAGCATTTGGTCCATGATGCGTTGAAAAATCTCAGGTGCACATTTTACACCAAAGGGTAGTCTCAGCCATCTGTATCTCCCTATCGGGGTGTTGAATGTTGTCAGGAAAGATGATGCCTCATCTAATTCAATCTGAAGAAAACCTGACTTTGCATCAAGCACAGAGAATACTTTGGCATTGGGCATTGTAGAGACAACTTCTTCTATTGTGCGCATTGGATAGTGCTCTCGTTTGATGGCTTTGTTCAGGTCACTTGGATCAATGCAGATTCTGAGTTTGTCCTTGTTTGTGACCGCTACCATGGAACTGACCCACTCTGTTGGTTGGTCAACTTTTTCGATGTGGCCGTCCTTTACCATCTCATTCAGCTTGTCAATGATTTTGGCTCTGAGTGCAACTGGTTGCCGGCGCACAGGATGAACGACAGGTTTTGCTTCTGGGTCAATTTTGATTGTCCTGGCAGTGTTCCTGTAGTGCGTATCAGCTCCGGGAATTTTTCTAGACCAGCAGGTGGGCTTGGACTTGTGGCAGTATTATTGACTTTGCTCACTTTGTTCATTACGCTGCTGTCTTGTAAAGAGTCCAGCCTTAAAATCAGTCCTAAGGCCTCTGCTGTTGTGCCGCTAAGTACATTCTCTTGTGCTATGTCCACTATTTCAAACTCAGCTTTGGCCTTACAGTCTTTGTACTGCAGTGGGAGGTCAACTGCTGCAACGGGCTTTATTTTGTGATTTGAGTAGGTTCTGAGCACTCGCTTGGAGGTTTTGAGCTCACCTGTGTGGTCAAGTAACTGGTAGCAGTTCAGAGTCAGTGTGTTGCACTTTGCACCTGTATCTATCCGAAACCGCACTTTTTGAGATGAAATGTCAGTGTCCACTAACCACTTATCATCTGCCACTATTGCAACTTGTACTGCATCTGTTGTTAGGTTTATGTCCAATATTTCTTGATCACTTGTGTTATGTGACTCCACATTGACTGCACTCACAGAGCGGCTGCGACAAACTGATGCCCAGTGGTTTAGTTTGTGGCAACAGGAGCATGTTGAGCCTTTTGCTGGACACATTCCCTGATTCCATTTGTGTTTTGGGTCTTTTCCACATTTTGAGCAGTTTTTAGTTTGGTTTGTCTTTGTTGTGTGGGCTTTTGCTGGGTGTGACTGTATGCCTTTTTATTTCGTACAAAGAACTTTGGCTTGCTTGACACTGTTGACATCTGTGCATCCTCCTCCCGAACAATTTTCATTTGTGTTTGCGACATTTCGAACTGCTGGGGGATTTCTATTGCTTTTGCCAATGTCAAGTCTTCACCTCTGTCCAGTCCTTTCCTGGACACGCTTTTCTTTCACGCCTGCAATTATTGCGTCAATCAACATGTCGTCGGCATCAGCATACTCACAGTCCAGTAGTAGTAGCCTCAAATCTTTCAAAAAATGATCAAAACTTTCCGCCACGCCCTGTTTTCTTTGTTTAAAACGATGTCTGGCGATCCGCTTATTTTTCCGCGGTCTCACGTAGCCAGCATACTTATCCAAAACTTTGACCGGGTCGTCTTTCTCATCGTCAGTCCAGTCAAGCGTTTTGTAGATTTCTCTCCCTTGTTCGCCGATCCACTCACTTCCCCTCCTGCATGTCTCTCGTGTCCCGGTGCTCACTCCGCCTCCTGCATGTCTCTCGTGTCCCGGGCGCTGCTCGTGTTTTCTCTGCGCGGACTCATTTAAAGTCTCTTCTTATCGTCTCTAGCGGAGGATCGGGACGGTAGTTTGGCGAATAGACGAGAGTAAAAAGCCGTTGTCCGTGGCCTTTTTGTCTCAAAGTGGAGCAGGGTTGCCAGGTCCAAGACAAATTTCTAGTCCAATGACCTCTCAAAACTCGCCCAAAAAGTACGAAAACTAGCCCTGTTTTGTCAAACGCGTTCCACGGAACGAGAAAGAACTGTCGGGTCTCCCCCACAGCTGTTCGCTGCGTAATGCCACACCCCCTCAGGGGAAAAAAGCCTTTATAAAAAAGTAAACCTTTGAATGTGTTATATTTCATGGTAAAACCAGCTTAAAGTAGTATCTTACTGGGTTGCATGTGAATTCGAAGTTCGAATTAAACTAACGTAACGTAAACTAAAGTAATTTCGAACAATGAAGTTGATTGTTTTTTGATAAGTCAGCCCTATTTGGATTCGTCTCATAAATCATCGAGGAAGATAAAGTTGAGGCCGCGGCAGGTTTAAAATCAGCCCAAGAAAACACAAGATGGCACAAGATTTACTGCACATTTAAAGTAGTCCAACTGTGCGGGAAAACCGTGGACCTGGCAACTCTGAAGAGGAGTGGTTCTCAAGGGCACAGTTACTTACAGTAACTAGTTCTCTGAAAGTGCACAGTCTAAAACGAATTGGGCTACTCACGGGCTAATTCAGTGGTGAGACAGAAATAACCGTCAGGTGCATGTTTCAGTTTTAACTCAGCGGTTCTCAAACTGTTGGTCAGGGACCAGAGATGAGAGAATGTGACAATTTGCCATTTACCATTTTAAAAAGTGGGGGAAATAGACTAGTAGTCCTGAATGCCAGTCTGACAGTGGCTTAATGGTTAGTGGTTCTCACACAGAGGGGCAGGGCCTAAAATGAGGTCATTATGTTCCACTTCTGCCCTGCTGCACAGTGGAACTGTTTTTGACCGTAAATGGGTTCACTCTTCGTCGAATAGCCATGGGATGCGTAGGTACTGTAGGGCCCCCGGGTGGATTTTTGCCCAGGGCCCCAGAAGGGCCAGCACCGGCTCATGGATGGGAGCAACGTCTACGTCACATCAGTGGCGCCAAAAGGTTAACGCCCCCTTTCGGTGGAAAACAGAAGCTCCGTACTTTTAATTTACACATTTATTTAATTATCGAACGTACCAAGGAAGCCATGGAAGTGACCTGTTGCTTCAGATCATTCACAGAGAAGACAGTTAACGTTTGAAAACTGAGCTGCTAAACCCACTGTGATCAGGACTTGTCAGTGACTTTTGCCTGTGTAACGTTTTCGCTGGATGCTTTATAATGTCTGTTTTTATATTATCATTAAATCAAAATCATACAGCCTACGATGTAGTTTTATAACTTATGAGAGCAAATGGTATGGTTCGTTCAGCAGCTAATGCTAACGTTAATGTGCGTTTTAAAACCGAGAGAATCATTAATTAGGCCTAAAGCTGAACAGGTTTGATGAGTTTGAATAATTACCGATTAAAGACGTTACACAAAGTGCATAATACACGGCCACCAGGGGGAGCTGTTTCCTCAGTAATGAGCTCTGACATGGCCATAACAGATGCTAGTGATCGATAAACTCGCTCATACAAGTGTCCACAAAAAATAAAAAATCTTCCAATCGTCTTCTGACAGTGACTTGATGTGTCTGTAATCAGGAACGGACACTGTCCTGTAGTTCTGATCTCTGGTTTGTAATATTTTATCCTCCGAACGAGAAATAGTCCCTTTTTCACATACACACTAATGCAATGTTTAACTCTCGATTCCTCCAAAAGGGGGCGTTGCCCAGTAAAAGTTCACCGATGTTCCTCCCATCTATGCTGCCTGGCGAGCGGAAAGAAGCCTCCGGAAATCCACAGGAGAGCGGCACGATACGGTTGATCGCAGCGGCTCTGTATTTACATGGCGTTCAATTTTTTTAAACGCCATGTAAATACAGAGCCATTTCAGAATCAGAATCAGAATAGGTTTATTGCCAAGGTTTGAGAACAGTTTCACAAACTAGGAATTTGTCTCAGTGCAAACGTGCGACATAAAACATATAACACAGAATTAAGATAAAAAATAAGCTAAGAACGTTAAACTATAAGGCTATGGGGGCATGCATAAAAAATATTAAATAAATAAGATAAAATAAAGTGACGTGTGGTAAGACAACAACAATTTGACAATGAACAACAGCGGGATTGTATATACAGATGTGTAGCATATAAAGTGATATTAAGTGTTATAAAGTGACAGCAGCGGGTCTAAGTGTGGACACACCGCACACTGCAAGTGCAGATACATCCATGAGTCTGTGACTGAGCTACAGAGACTTGTTATTGTTCATGAGTCTGATGGCGGAGGGAAAAAACTGTTCAAGTGGCGGGAGGTATGGGTCTGGATAGACCGTAGCCTCCTGCCTGAGGGGAGAGGGGTGATTAGTCCGTGTCCAGGGTGAGAAGGGTCAGCTGTGATCTGACCCACACGCCTCCGGGTCCTGGAGGTGAACAGGTCCTGGAGAGATGGGAGCTCACAGCCAATCACCTTCTCTGCAGCACTCGGTGCTTGTCAGTCGGTGCTTGTCCCGTTCTGTAGCGCCGGGGAACCACACGGTGATGGAGGAGGTGAAGATGGACTTGATGATGGCCGTGTAGAACTGCACCAGCATCTTGGTTGGCAGCTTAAGTTTCCTCAGCTGCCGGAGGAAGAACATCCTCTGCTGGGCCTTCTTGATGAGGGAGCTGATGGTCGGTTCCCATTTGAGGTCCTGGGTGATGGTGGTGCCCAGGAAACGGAAGGAGTGCACAATGGAAATGGGGGTGGGGGAGTCTGTCAGGGCGAGGGGGGACGGTGGGGCTGTGTCTTTCCTGAAGTCCACGATCATCTCCACTGTCTTCTGGGCGTTCAGCTCCAGGTTGTTGTGGCTGCACCAGGACGCCAGCCGTTCCACCTCTCTCCTGTAGGCGGACTCATCACCGTCCGAGATGAGCCCGATGAGGGTGGTGTCGTCCGCAAACTTGATCAGTTTAACGGACTGGTGACTGGAGGTGCAGCAGTTTGTGTACAGGGAGAAGAGCCAGGGGGAAAGTACACAGCCCTGAGGAGTTCCAGTGTTTGTAGTCCGAGTGTCCGAGACGATCTTTCCCAGCCGCACGTGCTGTCTCCGGTCCGTCAGGAAGTCAGTGATCCACCTGCAGAGGGAGTCGGGCACGCTGAGCTGGTAGAGCTTGTCTCGTAGCAGTCCAGGGAGGATGGTGTTGAAGGCAGAGCTGAAGTCCACAAACAGGACCCTGGCATAGGTTCCTGGTGAGTCCAGATGCTCCAGGGTGAAGTGGAGGGCCAGATTGACTGCGTCATCCACAGACCTGTTGGCTCTGTAGGCGAACTGCAGCGGGTCCAGGAGGGGGGCGGTGATGTCCTTGAGGTGGGGCAGGACCAAGTGCTCAAAAGTCTTCATGACCACAGACGTCAGCGCCACCGGCCTGTAGTCATTAAGTCCTGTGGTCCGTGGTTTCTTAGGGACAGGGACGATTGTGGATGTTTTGAAGCAGGACGGCACGTGGCATGACTCCAGGGAGGTGTTGAAAATGTCTGTGGTCCGGCAGCGACCACCAACCACAGAACATTATCTGACAGATGCCTGTGCGTAATTGGCTCATGCACTGTGCTCCTGCACAAGGGGTGCTGGCCAAGGAAGTAGAGCAAGCTGAGCTACGGCAAGCGTTTTTTTCCCGCTTGGTGTGAGCCCAGCCTGAGGTGGCAGGGGCGGCGCTAACACAGGCAGCAGAGGGCGGGGCTCCACAGGGAACCCCAAAGGCACAGAATTTAGCTACAAGCTATTAATAGGATAAAACACAAAAAATGCCTTCTTTAACTAAAAACATTAACTCCACTGCACAATAAGCTCGATATAGACTATTAATATTTTATTCCGAATATGCTCATACATAACCCAATTAAAATGCAAGGCAAAATTACATTTTTATTTAAAGATACAAGTTCATTAAGTAGGTACTGAATACTAAAATTAACATGAATAAATAGTCATCGTAATAATGGCTTATACTTACTAACATTTTCTCAAATAAGTAATGACTAAAGTTAATGCTTTTGTGTCCCATTATTGCAGTTATAATGGTTCAGCACTTTTCCCAATACTTTTTGGTCGGTCAATATTACTGTGGACAGCAGTGGATTCTTTTAATCATCTTTTTGAAGTGCCACCCCAGTAATATAATTGGACCCCCTTGGCCCCCTGTGTAAAAAATTCATGGCTACGCCCCTGCACATGATCAAAGGCAGACATGTGCACACCAGTATGTACTTTTACCTCCAGGTCATTTCACACAATTTGTATTTGTATTCATATACATTATTATTATACTGTATAAAAGACTTCTAGTTTGTTTCTTTTTTCTTGAGAGCTAATGTAACAAGTGGATTTCTCCATTGTGAGATCAATAAAGTCCGAGTTTCTTTTATTACATTCATTATGTCTTCTCGTTTAAAATAATAGTTTCAAAGGTTCTTTTAGGGCATACATGAACTCCTTTTGCATCTGCTGTGGACGAGGTTTGTATAGAGGAGATTCTTGAGTCAACTGTTGCATAAAGTTGAAGGACATTCAGTCGAATTGTGATATAAAAATAACTTTCAGGACGTGACATTAACACAATCGAATTGGCATAAGCTAAACACAAGTATTCTGGATCTCTATTTGGACTTTATCCTCTCTGTGACACGTGTTATGCTTGTGGTGTCACAACATAGCAACAGTATCCCACGATGGCAACAGTAGAAAATGGATATATAGGTAGACAGATATTATCAGTCTGCTGTTGTGTTTCAAGAACCTTGAAAGTTACACTATCGCAACACACCACCAACGAGCAGCAAGAGCGCCCCCTTGTGGCCATCAGACTGGTGCACCGAGACTTCACAAAAGACTGAGGCCCAATCCGAAACAAGCAGATTGGTAAGAGGTTTTACGCCAAACCGGATGTGCGTCAGCGATCGCCATGATAAGAAGCGTCCGAATTGGGCTGTCACTTAGAAAGGAGTTAGGGAAAGCAGCCTCAATGCTAACTATCATAGCCACTTTAGCAGTGCCATCACATAAGCCACTGCCCCAAAACCCCCACCCCCTCGGCCACCCCTCCTCGAGTGATTCATGCGCAACCACTGTGTTGCTTAACAGGCGCACATTAAATAACATATATATATAAAATAATACTGTTATTAGTGCAAATGTACAAAAACACTGCAATAACTACAATACGAATAGGAAAAACCTATTCAGCACAACAAGGGCAAAACCATGGCGTGTCAGCAGAGGGTTTATTAACAAGCCCCACACAACTGAAGTGATACCACTGGACTGGGCAGTTCTGGTTGTCACGGGCCACCATTTCACCCTCCTCTGGTCCAGCACAGAGACATCACACTTCCCTGGTTCACTTGGTTGTTTTTTTGGCAGGCTGCTTTCTCTGCCTCTTCCCACCTACTTGTTGTGGCTGTGGCTGCTGTAGTTCACGTAGCACGCTGTGACCAGCTGATGGTTGAGAGGTAGGTGGGATAGCGAAGTGGTGCACCACAAGTTCAGGGAGAGCCACCTTCCCAAAGAAATCCTGTGCCAAATACAAGGTAGTTTACTATGCCTATGTATGTGCATGGAGGTAAATGATCTCTGTGCCATTCCGCTGCAGGGAGCTCGTATGGGTCGATGTTTTTGATGTCCACAAGCTTCACAGCTAGAAGGTCCCAGGTTCGATCTCCGGACGGGCCTTTCTGCATGTTCTACCAGTGTCTGTGTAGGTTTCCTCTACCACTAAAAACATGTACAATAGACCAGGGTGAATGACGTGTGTGCGTGGATGCAATGTGGTGTCAGAGGGACCGTTGCCGCAGAAGAGCCTTCTATTCAGACGTGGATGAGCAGTTTGGGACCTAAATGCCGTCCCCTCCAGAACCGAACCGTAAGAGGCCGGCTTTGGACCCGAGTGCGTAAAACTCAGCAGATACCAGGAGCGCGGAATGTGGCTGTGTGTTAGCCCTTGCTACGACAGCAGCGCCTTTAACATGAACCGCGCCAAAGTTTGATCGCGTTGCAATGTCTTTACTATCTGTCAAAAAGAGAGAGATGAGCCTGTGGCCACCATCAGACTCATTGGAGACTTTGATTTGCAACAAGAGTTTCCGCTCATTCTGATAAGGAGCGAGAGGCTTTGTATATGTCACATATACTGTTGCTTCATTTACGAGTTAAGATAAGCTGACCCACCCACAGCAGAGCGGACTCTACCAATGCCACGCCTCCGGCCGTGATGGGAAACTCACTGAGAGCGAAGAACACTGTGTTTCCATCGTGTCCACACATAGATCAGGTGGGTCTGTCCTACTGTCAGGACATGTCTTAAAAGGGAAATCTTCTTTACTTTAATCACGTGAATTCATGTAGATGCTGTATGCATGTAGAAAAAGATAGTGAGAAGGACACAGAACAATGAATATAATAGTTCACTTTTAGCTACAAATCAAAAGCTGGGTAATGAAGAAACTGCTCAGGGGTCTCATTTACAAAGCTCCCAACGCACAAAATGGTATTTATAGAAAACAAACTGAGGGACCAAACACACTGGCGATTATGCTGCGTCCGCACTGAACGCTTTGCGGGCGTCAAAAACGCGCCTAAAGCCCGTAGTTGGACTCTTGTGCTTACTGAAGTCAGTAAGTCTCCTGGAGCTAATTGTAGATGATGTGGGAAATAAACTACAAAATCAGCCAGCCCAGCTCAGTGTGTGATCATTGTTAAACGGTTCTTTACTTAGATGGTGCTTTTATTGACTTTATTTGTGCATGTTTCTCGTTTTCACGTGATGACCGGAGGTTGTTTGTAGCATTAGCTTTCTCCGGTGGTAATGCTATGAGAGCATCAAAACGCATTCCCAGCGCAGATTCTATTGCACCTTAATTCAATTGTCTATTCATTTGTCAAATGGCTATGCATTATGTTATTTTTGTATTTATTTTGGAGTTGTTTATGGCAAAGTTGCATGTTATATCCAATTTTGACATTTAATGTTCTATTCCAAAAGTTCTAATGGCAATTCAATGTGTAAAGTGTCGATGCAATGTCTTTACATATATAAAATTACAAGATTTTGAAATGAATAGCATATTGACATGGAAATGTTGCCTCTTTATTCATTGTTCTATTCATTCTTAAAATGGCATTTAGTTTGGAGTTGTTTTTGGCAAAGTTGAATGTCATATCTTATTTTGACTTGTAATGTGCTATTCCACATTTGAGTATGTTAAGTTTCATTTAATGTGTTGTGAAACAGCACCTCCCTCTGGATTGTATTGCCAATTGCCACACGCTGTAAGTGCAACTTTATTCAATATGCTATGCAGTTCTTGACCCCTGGGAAGGCGGGCCCTGGTCCGCTCTCGACCAATCAGAGACGAGTCTATATCCTCCTAGCTAGATGCGCTGTGTTGTTGATTTTTGCTGGAAGAAAATGCTGTCATGGCGGATTGGAATTGGAAGTAACAGATCACCCTTCATGAAGATTCCAAGTTACTCTAAGGAGGTTCTATGTAAGTATAGAAGTGTGTTGTTTGTTAAAATACCAGTACTGTTTAGGTATTTTTTATTTTTTTTAGAAAACACATGCTGGCTAGCCAGTTAAACGTCCAGAGCTAGTAGGCTAATGTTACTTTAAAAACAGGCTGCTCTTTGTCGGTCACCAGTCACCGTTAATGTGAAGCCGATTCAGACAGTGACATGACATATCTTCTAACTGCAGCACCAGTGGGCACACTTGGATCTTCAGACGCACTCGAGTCCGCACCGTGCGGAGAAAAACACAGGTTGTGAACTGTTATGCTAAGGTGGCCCTCAGTTGTAGCCACTTTATGGTTTTAGTGCGATATATTCCTAATTTCCTATATGCCCGTTCCTTGTTTAAAATAGCAATTACTGCCCTTCAACTTGTTAGCAACACTCTAGTGTAAGTTTGATTTGGTTAAAGGCTCAGCTACAGGGAAGACATCATTCCAGTTTGTTGCCATGTTCCCCTTGTGGGAATAGTTATTTGTATTTTGTGTTTCTTGTGTTTTGTCTACTTAGTGCTACCTAGTTCAGTCATGCTCAGCAGTCCCACATAAAGTCAAACTCCACAGTGTTTCAACAATATCTGTAAGTATTCAAATGATAGTGATCTTAGCTTCCATTAGATACCAAATTTAGTAATTTTAGCAAGTTTCCTATTCGTAATTAGGAAGAAAATATATGGCGCTAATACTGTTAGCACCCCTTTGGCTTTTCCCATGTAATTTAGCATCGTGCTAATCGCTCGCTAATGTAATCGTTTTTTGAAGGTTTTAGTTAACTCTAAGCTACTTATTTTCTAGTTGCATTGTACATTTACCTAATTGAGAGCTGCCACTGTGTGTCAACATGAGACTAAATACTATTCTGTATTTTAGATCAGAGCTGTGTAACATGAATGTAATACTTTCAAATCTGTTACTACCGATGTTGATTGATTGGATTTATTTGAGTAATTATTTACATTAACATTGTTGCAGTGCAGAAAATAAATAAAGTAACAAAAACTCAAAAGGAGTAGGCCCGAAGCAAGAAAGCTTAGAAGTGCCTACCCCCATATTCAAAATTAGTTTACATTCCGGATACAGGGGTGATTATAATAGTGGTACTAACAGCATCTAGAAAGCATCATGAGATTTCACAGTACATCAGTAATACCCGAGTTATTCAGGCACAAACTCTGTCTCACCCAGGCACCTGGACTGCCGGAGCATGTTTGTGCTGATAAGCGCACACATCATATCACATTGTTTTATTTATTTAATCATTTATAACCATCTACATTCCAGATGCCGCTAAGACCGTACAACATCTGAATATGAAGAGACAGTAGAACATCTTTAGAATGGCCAATAAGATTCTTCTTGTATGGTGGAATCATTCTTCTCTGCAACCCCAAGAAGCAGCTGTGTGGTACAGGAGCGGTCCAGAGGAGCGAAGGCCAGGAGAATGTCGCTGAGGAGCTGGGTTGAACCTGTTTGTGTTGTATGGAGCTTCTTGTAAATAAATATTAAATTAAGAGATGCAAAGATGGTCTGCATTTAATTAATAACTAATTTGTTAGAATTTGTGGAAAAATAATGTGATCATGTCAACAGCGCTGAGGTGACTGGATGAAGATGGCAGCAGGTCTGTTGTCTGCACAGGTGGTCTGTCTTCTGCACAGGTTTCTGGGCTCTAATGAACAAAGGAAGAACATTAGAGTGATTGAACAAAAAAGGATATTGATTACTGTTGGATACTAAGGATAGAACAAAATTAGATCTGCATTATCTTATCACTATGCGAAAGGTTGACAAATCTTCACACTTTGTTCACATTCATGTACATACAGTCCCCTGACCTCTCGCTGCATAGTCATCGCTTTGTTCTAGTTTCATTTAATTTGGTACCTTATATAGTGAAGTACACAGTTTGTTTGAATAGTTTTTGTTCTTTAGTTAATATTTAGCACAAGGTCTTTTTGACATTTGCTTCCTTATTCAGTTGCTCTTTTGTACTTGGCTTTTTCAAACATACCATTTCCCTTGTGTGGGATAAATACAGCCTTTCTTATCTTACAACAAACTGAAATAGCAGATCAAACATCATAATTTAATACTTTCACTGTCAGTTACATATCTATAAGATAATTCAAAAACAAACTTAAACATTTGCTAGTTTTATATATATTTTTAGAAAAAAAAATTGCAGGTTTTTGCACATAGGCATTGCGATGATATTTACATCGCAATGCATTCTGGGTAGTGATGTCAAATGGTTGCACCACCCAGATAAAATCTTGTAATTTTATATATGTAAAGACATTGCATCGACACTTTACACATTGAATTGCCATTAGAACTTTTGGAATAGAACATTAAATGTCAAAATTGGATATAACATGCAACTTTGCCATAAACAACTCCAAAATAAATACAAAAATAACATAATGCATAGCCATTTGACAAATGAATAGACAATTGAATTAAGGTGCCAATAGTCTTCTATAAGATTCAGCCACTGAAACACGTTTTCTTGTCGCCGCTTTTAATCCTGGGTGTTTAGGTAAATGAAACACTGATGTGTGTCTTTGTAAAAGTCCCAGAGCTGCTGTAGCTCCGGTTCACAACACAATAATCCTCCATGACTTGTTTACATCAGTGGGCTGGCATAGGACCTGCCCCAGACGGTGGCTCAGCTACAATGTACGTCCCTGTTGGAGAAAGCTCCTGATTGTTCGACACCCGCAAATTTCTCGCACTGCGGGACCTCTCGACGCTCCCCGAGGCACGTCCTCCATGTATTTTACATGTAAACCTGACGTGTGGACGCACCATTAACGCATGTGTGGAAAAATAGGACGTGTTCTATTTTGAGGACTGTGTCTTGTGGCCACTCCCGTCCACCGTCAAACAATTCTTTGTCGAATCTAAACGCGTCAAAAAGGCAACGGGTTTACACAGAGCAGGGTCATAAACACGCAGACAACGTGAGCTGCTGTAGGTGGAAAGCACTTTTCAGGAACACTGCTTAAGCCCAAAGCTCGGGTCACATGCCCAGTCATTGGAACACATCGGATTGACAAGAGATGACACCCTGGTGCCAACACATTTGTTGTATCTCTGTATACGTCCTGTAGGCCTAGCCCGTATCTGTGACATGACCTGAGATGAATATTCACTTCAGCTGTTAAACAATGACTGGTACATGTTAGAAATATGTTTCTGACATTACAGACCTCTCCTCACTCACACCACCCGGACACTGACCTCTCCTCACTCACACCATCCAGACACTGACCTCTCCTCACTTACATCACCCAGACACTGACCTCTCCTCACTCACACCACCCGGACACTGACCTCTCCTCACTCACACCATCCAGACACTGACCTCTCCTCACTCACACCATCCAGACACTGACCTCTCCTCACTCACACCATCCGGACACTGACCTCTCCTCACTCACACCACCCGGACACTGACCTCTCCTCACTCACACCATCCAGACACTGACCTCTCCTCACTCACACCACCCAGACACTGACCTCTCCTCACTCACACCATCCAGACACTGACCTCTCCTCACTCACATCATCCAGACACTGACCTCTCCCTACTCACACCATCCAGACACTGACCTCTCCTCACAAACCTCGCTATTGGCAAATCCAGCCAACACTTAATAAGGCTCTTTACGTTCTGTGTTTGATTGGTTTGCTCTCTTTCAAACTGCGATCGTTAGCCCCGCCTCGAGTCTCGATTTGGAGACTATTACAGACAGTCTTTATATGAATGTATGCGTAAATACATAAATAAAGTCAATCTGGCCAGGCTAGCGTACAATCACATATGCAGGATTTTATAAATCTGAAAGAAACTTTGCGTACAGAATTTTGCGTTACTTTCCTACACACTTTCAAAGTCACAGTCTCACACACAGTGTTTAAATGAGACCAACAGGTGAAGGGCTTTCATACATGACGCCTTTCATACATGACGCCATCAAATCCAGGACATGAAAATTGGAGCATTTTAACTACAGAGGAAGAAAAGTAACTGGGCTAAAGTGATGAAGTTAAATGTAACTCCAGGTAGAATTTAGATGGAGAGAACAAAGTCAAAACATGATCAAAAAGTCTCATAATGCAGTATTGATATTTCACATTTATTCATTTGGATGATTGTATGTGAGTAACCAAAATGGCCATACCGTTTTACAAAAACACTAATATAACTATAATATAACCCTGTCTTTTTTGTCAGATTATTCACAGCAATTTATTGCATTTTTTTCAATAAAAAAAGTGTAATTTCTGTGACTGAGAAATTAATCCGGTTGTTTTGTTTGTTTGTTTTTTATGCTAATTTACTCATTTACTTAGAGAAGACCGCCTAGAGAGGGCTGCAGCATCGAAGAGCTGCGCAGTAGCCCAGCATATTCATTCTAAATGCAGATAAATCTTTATTTTCCTAATTTCAGACATAAGTTTCAGCAGTTTCATAATTTGGTAAGAATCTATTTCCACCATGTTTGATGCACTTGTGAAGACAACGCCACAGGAGAGAAGACCTTTAAAAGTCACATAGGTTCGTTCATTCAAAGAGGACATAAGATGTTCTAAAAGTATATGACATTCATTATATCATTATTTGCTTCATTTAAAATCTTTTGTTCACATTCCTTTATTTGAAGTTCACAGAAGTCGTTCAGGCCATAGTTTTTTTCTTCCAGTTGGTTCCAATAAAACAAAAGTACATACTCCAGCTCAAATGGAGCATTACGAAACATGGCAGCATGACAAACATAAGCAGGGACGTGGCCAAACCCCTCGTCCTATAGATTACAGAAAAGTTAGCCTAAAACCTATTAAAATAGAAAGTGGCCATAATATGAGCAAGCTCATCCCGTCGCACGCCCACACCAGCTCCTGCGCCGGCTTGGCACCACCTGCTGATGTTTTAATGTTATATATTAATAACATCTACCTGCCTATATTTTACAATAAAATTGATAATGCCATAAAAACAGAACCTTTTTCTGAATAACAAAAACTCTGTTCTGCAAGAGGGTCTGGATTCAGCCGAGGGAGAGTCCACAGGAAATTATGTCACATCCACAGGAAATTAAGTCACCTCCACTTTCATGTATTTTTAGCAATCTCAAAAAGGCTCCTTTTGTAAACTCCACTATCCTTGGGGTTAGGGTTAGTTTTAGGTATAGTTTGGATTAGTTTAAGACCGCAGTGTCCTGTGGAGGTGAAGTCATTTCCTGTGGCCTCTCCATCATCTGCATTCAGACCCTTCTCCTGTTCTGCACTTTCTATTTGATTGCTCTCTTTCTGGGCTGTTCTGCTTTCAAGTGAGTTCATCCTGATCAGCCCTGGCTCCTGTCTTATTTTATGTCCTTTTCCCTTGTGTTATTTCAAAATGTCAAAACATAACATTTTGTTTTATTAAAATGTTTTTCATTTGGCTTTGAAAGGGAAAAAGCATGCAGCACCACTACCTTCTATGACCGTTTTGGAGCGGAGTCTTGTTTCCCTGTGAGCTGAAAACACTGAACTATCTAAATCTAAATCCAGTCAGATCCTTTAATACACTAGACATATATTGAACATCTGTCGTATTGTCGTTCAGTGTGTACCATGTGCAGTGATGTCTCCATTCTCCCAAAGATGTGGATAACCTGGGGATCACAGGGTTCGCCTTCGCAGGGGTGGCCTTCATCTTGATCCTGGCACTCGTCTTTTTTGTTGGTCTGCCAAAAGTTCAGCACTAGACCAACGTCAACCCCCAGATCCACAGGTAATCTAAAAGTAACCTATCCAGCGCTGAGAATGTTTCGGCACTTGATTTTCAAAAAACTAAACATATCAAGCTTTTATCCATCAGCAAAAAAATGAAAAACTCATGGTTTTTGTATGTTATTTTTATTGTCCAATGGACGTCTCAGCCGAATCTGAAAACCTTTTTAATCCCATGAAGGATAATTCTCTGCAGCCCCCAGCCAAACATACACAACAAAGCAAGTACAGTATGTGCTACAGCAGTGCACAGGCTCACAATGATCCAACGAGACCGAATAAAAACACAGTTGTACAAAGCTTATGGCAGAAGGGATAAACTCATCTTTGGTCACTTTTGAAATGGTTCATTTGAACTTTATTTTCTTCAGAAATGACAAAGATTAGAATGAAATGAGCATGAGCAACTTATCACGATATTTGTGAAAAACAGATGCGACTTGTTTGTGTACCTATGTTGGTGTCTTCATTGGTGCACATCCAGTATACGTGCACGCTCTTGAATGCTCATACCTATGCACGTATGCGCATGGCGCTGAAGCCTTTTAAACAGGCAGCAGAAACTGTAGACAACTAACTCTGTGACTCATCTCTGGACATAAGTCTGATCAACTGGGTTTAGGTCCAAAGATCGGGTCACATGCCCTTCAGACACGAGGCCGTCTTTATGCAGTGCACACCAGCACTGCTGTGTTGTCTTAAATCAAGAGTCATTGTTTAGTGAACAAATGAGCTTGAGCTCCGTCTTTTAATAAAACGATGGCACGTTATTATTTCAGTTACAGGAAGTGTTTTTTCTTCTGTGTTCCCTGGCTAACATATGATCTCTGTCTCAATAAGTCGGGATCTAGTGTCCTCTGCTGGTAACACAATATACAACATATCACAGCATCCTTTCTTTAAAGTAATTAACGTCAACAGTAGGATTTAGGAAGTGTAGTTTTTTTGTTTTTGTTTCAATTAACATCAATGTATTTTTCTTTTCTTTTCTTTTTTTGCCATGACACTACTTTTTTTTTTAAACATTCAAAGTGCTTGTAAATAAAATTAAAAAACAAGCTTTTTTAGAACAAGTGCATTAAAAAAAATGCATTGCCATAAACCCGTGACAGATAAACATATCTATAGAATACAGATTTACAAATCTAGTCTGACAGGTTTCTTAATATGACGTTCAGATCTTAATTCAGGTGTTAATTCAGGAGTTTTTAGTTGATAAAGTGTCCTTACTTTGTGCATCATCACGACTAGTCTCTTGGAAGTGTTCTTTGGTTTTCAGAAGGTTTCGGTGGTTTCTCCTGAGAACGTTTCCATCCTCAGTTCTCACTTCATTGGTCCAACTTCTCTTCCATGCATTTTGATCTTGGATTCTCACAACATCATCTTTTGCTAATGGTGAGAGTGTTTTGGTCCTTTCTCATAATAGCTTTTGTTTTCTTTTCTGATAGTCCCGTTTTGTTTGTATGTCCTTGTTCTGTTTGGTTTCTGTGTAGCAGGGTAAGGTTGTCGGAGATAGAACACATTCAAGAGGAGCAGTCCTGTAACTTAAAGGAGCAAGATAAGGATCTGATTTCTGTGGCTTGACGATATGCACACCTTTTTCCATTTCCCATCGGCTTGTGCATGCTGAGAGCTGGAGGTTACATGATGAAAACCCTACTGCATGGAGAACTGCTGCCATTCTTTGCAGTTGTAACAAGGAGTATCTCATGTCTGGCGAAGATGGAGTTGACGTGTGTTAGGACATTGCCTGCAGTTGTGCTTGTGAGCAAGGCGATTTCAGGGTAGCTGGAGTAGTTAAATATCTTTGCGTGCTGCTGGGCTAACTCAGTTGCATGGCACATTCTCTCTGCCTCTCTCAGCAGTCTTTCCCTTGTCTGTTTATCGTGAATGCCATATACGACCTTGTCACGAGTCTTTTAAATGTCCAAACTCGCATGACTGTGCTTTCAGCTTCAAATCCGTGATGAAGCTATCAAAAGTCTCTTCCGGTTGCTGCACATGCAACCAAAACACATATCTTTCCAACAGTGTTTTTCTGCGGTGAACAATGTGCATCAAACCAGTACTTTATCGTATTCTTGATTGTCATCCGCTTGTTCAAATTCAAATGTGTTGAAAACTTCTATGGCTTGGGGACCAGCAACAGTGAGTAATAAAGCAATTTTACCCTTTCAATTCACGAGTTGGATTTCACTCCTGGCAATAAAATCTATTCTGATTCTGATTCTGTGTAAGCTCTACGTCGTACAGGAGTTGTACATCTTCAATGAAGGTACTAGAGTCATCCTCTATACTCAGTAGTTAAACGTTCCGCCTCCCATCCTTAGCTTAGATAAAGACCACGAGGAGGAGTTAGGCTTGGTGCGGCTCCTCCCCTATTGTCACTCCCAACAGCAGAGAGGTGAGAATGGCCCAAAACTTCAGAGGACGTTTAATCCCCTTTGAGCTTTTTTGAGTTGTTAACTTCAAATCACCGCTACGCCTCCAAATATGATCAGATTTCCATGTGTTACACATTGTTGGAAAGCTTGGAGACTACACTTTAACAATCTGTGAAAATCTCAAAATGCACCAGAACCGACTTGTGTCCCTGGTTCTAGTGACTGGTCACATATTAACCAAACTTGTTCTGATTTTGTCTGTGCATGGTTTTCCATCTCCATAATAACAATATATTTTATTTATATTGCACTTTACATTTCAAGGAAACCTCAAAGGGCCATCATCCGCATTTCTACATTTGACTTCAGCACAAGTGGGTTGTGTGCTCTCTGCTGCCGAATGTTTAATTACATTTTAACATTTTAAAGCAGTACTAAGTAACTTATTGACCTTAATAAATCCTTTCCGTAGTCCCTCTGGGGGTAATACAAGTGATGTTTGGAGGGGTCTTTCATCTCCCCCTGATGTCTCTGGCCAGAATACCACATTTGCAACTTGACTGCCACCGGGTAGGTGGCAGTCAAGTTGTGGTTCCACACTAATGGAACCACGAAGAAGAAGCTAACAGGCTAATGGGCAGAGCCAACTGCGGGCTAGCACCACTTTAAACAGTATTTACAGCAAATTTTGAGTGAAAAAATCATTTTTATTGTGTAAATGGATGTACAATATCGCTCTCTCACTTCGCCTTTTCTGTCAGCGTAGTATTTACAGTAGTGTTCAAAATAATAGCAGTTCAACATTACTAACTAGATTATTCAGTTTTTGGTATAAATCATAGAACTACATGGACAACAATTTACCAGTAGTTGCAGTAGATTCTTAGTAACACAGACAGACCCAGCATTCATGGTATGCATGCTCCTACTTCTGTGTAGTTGAATATTCAATTGAAAGGGGTGTGTTCAAAATAATAGCAGATGGGAGTTCAATTGGTGAGGTCAATCATTCTGTGGAAAAACAGGTTTGAATCAGGTGGCCCTTATTTTAGGATGTCAGCACATGTTGTACATGCATTTCACCTTGAAATCCTGAAAAAAAATGTGTTCATGTTCGGAAAGAACAATGTTCAGAAGTACTGTGTTCTTTTGTCAAAAGGTTGATTGGAGGAGTCAAAACTGCTAAAATGATCTCCAACGTGTTAAAATGGAAAGCAAAAACACAGACGCAGAAGAAAAATGGAAGACTACCATTGGAATGGATCGACCAATAGCCAGAACTCCAAAGGCTCAGCCAATGATCAGCTCCAGGATGATCTAAGACAGTCTGAAGTTACCTGTGAGGACTGTGACAGTTAGAAGACCCCTGTGTGAAGCTAGTCTACTTGCAAGAAGCCCCCGCAAAGTCCCACTGTTACAAAAAATACATGTGCTAAAGAGGATAACATTTTCAAAAGAACACATCATCTGGCCGAAAGAGAACTGGAGAAACATTTGTGGACTGATGAAAGTAAGATTGCTCTTTTTGGGTCCAAGGGCTGCAGACCGTTTGTCAGACAACCCACAAACTCTGAATTCAAGCCATAGTCCACTCTGAAGACAGTGAAGCATAGTGGGGCAAGCATCATGATATGGGCATGTTTCTCTATCTATGGTGTGGGGCCTATTTATCGAATACCAGGGATCATGGGTTAGTTTGCATATATCAAAATACTTGAAGAGGTCATGTTGCCATGCTGAAGAGGAAATGCCCTTGAAATGGGTGTTTCAACAAGACAATGACCCCAAACACACCAGTAAGCTAAATCTTTGTTCCAGACCAAGAAAAATAATTTTATGGAGTGGCCTGCCCAATTCCCGGACCTTAATCCCAAAGAAAACTTGTGGGGTGAGATCAAAAATGCAGTTTCTGATACAAAACCAAGGAATTGTGGAATATTGTCAAAGTATCTTGGGCTGGAATACCTGTTGACAGGTGCCAGAAGTTGGTTGACTCTATGCAACACTGATGTGAAGCAGTTCTAATGAACTGTGGTCATACAACTAAATATTAGTTTATTGATTTACAGGAAAGCTAAATCCTATGGGGAATTTATCTTTTATGTAGTACATATTGAGCTTGTAAACACAAATACTTAGTATTGCTTTAACATACTTACACAATATTTTAGGTTATTCAAGACTTAGGGGTCCCGAATTGTGAATGAATGTTCCTGTTTTATTATTATTATCATTATTTGACTTTATTCCGGACACTAGATTGATGGTCCGTATTAAAAGAAAAGAGACACATAACAACAATACATTTATCTCCTGTATAGGCTCAGACGCCAGTGAGTCCACATACGAGCTTAGTCCAGTGATGTTTGTGAACATTGTCTTTGCCGATCATTGAATTATTATTATTTATTCAAAACATGAAATTGCTGCCACTGCCCCGAATGTGACGACATCGAAAACACTTGCATGAAACACTTGCATGAAACACTTGCATGAAACACTTGCATGAAACACTTGCATGAAGCAAGCTGTTTTGCTTCATTCATGTCGTTTGGGGATTGTTTCACTGTTGAAATGTTCAATAACAATTCTCCTTCTCGTTTTGTTTTTAGGTCATCCAGATTCATCTAAAGTCACGTAAGTCTATTGTGTCGGTCACTTTTCTGTACCAGTATGTAAATGTAGCTTTAAATTTTGCGAAAGTTAGTCTCACATTCAAAGACAACCACACCCTAAACAGAAATGAAAATAAACAGTACACAAAAGTTAAATCAATAAAATGATAGATAGATACATGATACATCATTATTGGTTTTGGACACATAAAAAACGCACCAAAGTTAATCTTCCTACTGATTCCCCACAGTCACACACATGTACCCTCACTGCACTCCCTGAGTAGGTAACAACAACATGTACAATATAAAGTGTATTTAACCATTCAAATACAAACAATCCTCTTAAGACTATTCACTCGTTACAGTCCTGAGTCATGTTATTCTCATTGAGTCATTCAGTCCTCACAGAGTCATGTTAAAATGACTACAATAAAACATCACTCAAGGTCATAGGTCACAGGTATCAATGGCTGTAAAGCATCGGAAAACCACATTCGTATTAAACAATCCCAAAGGTGGCATTAAGGTAAGATGGGTTAAGATGTTGTGTGAACAAACCTACTCAACACTGCCTGACTAACATTGCTAACGTTGTCATGGATGTACTTGTTTGTTTTGAGCAGTGAAAGCCGACCCCCGGCTGACGGTGAGGGGGACGTGTACATGAACTACACCTGCTCTGACGAAGACTACACCGACCTGGACCCCGGCAACATGCCTGAGGATAGTGTCTACTCCAGCTTTTCCTAAAGCTCCTACCAGACCTCACACACATACGTATTTACCTGCAGTACGGATAAGTCAGGTAAAAGATCAATGTAAATCCATTTTAACTATCTTCTATTATAAATTAGCTGTGTCCTATTTTTAGATTACTAAGCCTTACGTTTATGTTGATACAATAGTGTCTCAACTGTCCTATCACCACAGTATGCAATGCACACAGGTACTGCTGACTAGAGGGATATAAGTCACACCTAATGTTACTCAAATGTTTGATATTGGTGTGAATGTGCTTCCTGTTATTGCAGAATGGGGAAGTACCGCTGAAATGTTCCTCTTTTCTGTCTAAACATGTTAATAAAGGCTGTATGTGCCTAGAAGGCTGTCATCTCACTTCAGGGTGACTAAATGGAGCTAAAGCTTTATTTAAACTTCTCTCTCACCTTCAGTCGTGAATGAGACACACACACACACAGGTTGGTAGAGACAACAAACCTCCACCCGGACACCCACACCCAGTTCAGGCGAATTAAATATCCAGGCAAACATAAAGTCCAAATGAGCATCAGCAGTGGGTGGTGACGAGCAGCGCGGGTGTCCCCTGTCCTTAGACTCTCCAGCACGGCAAGGAAAATCTCAAAAACCCGGTGGGAGAAAAGAGAAACCTTGAAGGACGGACAGGCTATAGAGACCCAGGGCCGATGGAGTCTCAGAGCAGACGGGCCAAGATCACAGACCGTCCAGTCCTTAATGTCAACCCAGTAGGCAGGGTTCCTCCGTTCAGCCGGGTTCCTCCGTTCGATCTAGACAGGCACTCTCGAGGGGGAGTGGGACAGGAGACATCATGTGAATAGTATAATGAACAGACTACAGATAAAATAAATATTGTATCATAATAAGACAAAGTCTGCAGGAAGAAGAAGAAGAGGATAGAGCTCAGTGTACCGTACTTCCCACAGCAGTGTTTCTTCTAAGGCAGCTTTACTTCAGGCTGAGGGTTAGAGCTTTAACTGACCTGATCTGGTCCGTCAGCAGAGAAAACCTATACCATCCATCCATCCATCCATTTTCTTCCGCTTTATCCGGGGCCGGGTCGCGGGGGCAGCAGTCTCAGCAGAGATGCCCAGACTTCCCGATCCACGCACACCTCTTCCAGCTGTTCTGGGGGGACCCCGAGGCGACACCAGGCCAGCACGGAGACATAGTCCCACCAGCGTGTCCTGGGCCTTCCACGAGGCCTCCTCCCAATAGGACATGCCTGGAACACCTCCCGAGGGAGGCGACCAGGAGGCATCCGATACAGATGCCCTAGCCACCTCAGCTGGCTCCTTTCGACGTGGAGGAGTAGCGGCTCGAGTCCGAGCTCCTCCCGGGTAACTGAGCTCCTCACCCGATCTCGGAGGGTGCGCCCAGCCACCCTGCGAAGGAAACTCATTTCGGCCGCTTGTATTCGCGATCTTGTCCTTTCGGTCATTACCCAAATCTCATGACCATAGGTGAGGGTGGGAACGTAGATCGATCGGTAAATCGAGAGTTTTGCCGCTTGGCTCAGCTCCCTCTTCACCACAACGGTCCGATACAGCGACCGCATCACTGCTGACGCCGCACCGATCCGTCTATCGATCTCACGCTCCATCCGTCCCTCACTCGTGAACACGACCCCGAGATACTTGAACTCCTCCACTTGAGGCAAGGACACCCCACCGACCTGAAGCGGGGAAGCCACCTTTTTCCGGTGGAGAACCATGGCCTCAGATTTGGAGGTGCTGATCCTCATCCCGGCCGCTTCACACTCGGCTGCAAACCGCCCCAGTGCGCGCTGGAGGTCCTGATTTGAGGAAGCCAACAGAACAACATCATCTGCAAACAGCAGAGATGAGATTCTGAGGTTCCCAAACCGGACACCCTCCGGCCCCTGGCTGCGCCTAGAAATTCTGTCCATAAAAGTAATGAACAGAACCGGTGACAAAGGGCAGCCCTGGCGGAGCCCAACACGCACCGGGAACAGGTCTGACTTACTGCCGGCAATGCGAACCAAGCTCCTGCTATGGTCATACAGGGAACGGACAGCCCTTAGTAGAGGGCCCCGTACCCCATACTCCCGGAGCACCCCCCACAGGGCACCACGAGGGACACGGTCGAACGCTTTCTCCAGGTCCACAAAGCACATGTGGACTGGTTGGGCGAACTCCCACAAACCCTCGAGCACCCGATGAAGGGTATAGAGCTGGTCCAGTGTTCCACGACCAGGACGAAAACCGCATTGTTCCTCCTGAATCCGAGGTTCGACTATTGGCCGGATCCTCCTCTCCAGCACCCTGGAATAGACCTTACCAGGGAGGCTGAGAAGTGTGATTCTTCTGTAATTGGAGCACACTCTCCGATCCCCCTTCTTGAAGAGGGGGACCACCACCCCGGTCTGCCAATCCAGAGGCACTGTCCCCAACCGCCACGCGATGTTGCAGAGACGTGTCAGCCAAGACAGCCCTACAACATCCAGAGACTTAAGGTACCCGGGACGAATCTCATCCACCCCCGGGGCCTTGCCACCGAGGAGCTTTCTAACCACCTCGGTGACTTCAGCCTGGGTGATGGACGAGCCCCCCTCCGGGTCCCCAGCCTCTGCCTCCTCATCGGGAGACTTGACGGTGGGATTGAGGAGATCCTCGAAGTACTCCTTCCACCGCCCGACCACCTCCCCAGTCGAGGTCAGCAGCCCCCCACCCGCACTGTAAACAGTGTTGGTGAAGCACTGCTTCCCCCTCCTGAGGCGCCGGATGGTTTGCCAGAATCTCTTCGAGGCCGACCGATAGTCCTCCTCCATGGCTTCTCCAAACTCCTCCCAGACCCGAGTTTTTGCCTCTGCGACTGCACGAGCTGCAGCACGCTTGGCCTGCCGGTACCTCTCAGCTGCCTCCGGAGTCCCACAAGCCAACAAGGCCAGATAGGACTCCTTCTTCAGCTTGACGGCATCCCTTACTTCCGGGCGCCACCACCGGGTTCGGGGGTTGCCGCCGCGACAGGCACCAGAGACCTTACGGCCACAACTACGAGCAGCCGCATCGACAATGGAGGAGGAGAACATGGTCCACTCGGACTCCATGTCCCCTACCTCCCTCGGAATCTGGGTGAAGCTCTTCCGGAGGTGGGAGTTAAAGACCCTACTGACAGAGGGATCCACCAGACGTTCCCAACAGACCCTCACAACACGTTTGGGCCTGCCAGGTCTGACCGGCTTCTTCCCCTGCCAGCGGATCCAGCTCACCACCAGGTGGTGATCGGTTGACAGCTCAGCCCCTCTCTTCACCCGAGTGTCCGAGACATGCGGCCGGAGATCAGATGACACAACTACAAAGTCGATCATCGACCTCCTGCCTAGGGTGTCCTGGTGCCACGTGCACTTATGGACATCCTTGTGCTCGAACATGGTGTTCGTTATGGACAAACCGTAACTAGCACAGAAGTCCAATAACAGAACACCACTCGGGTTCCGATCGGGGAGGCCGTTCTTCCCCATCACCCCCACCCAGGTCTCACTGTCGTTACCCACGTGGGCGTTGAAGTCCCCCAGTAGAACAATGGAGTCCCCAGCCGGAGCACTATCTAGTACCCCCCCCAGGGACTCCAAGAAGGCCGGGTACTCTGCACCGATGTTGGGCCCGTAGGCCGAGACAACGGTGAGAGACCTGTCCCCGACCCGAAGGCGTAGGGACGCGACCCTCTCGTTCACCGGGGTGAACTCCAACACGTGACGGCTGAGCTGGGGGGCTATGAGCAAACCCACCCCAGCCCGCCGCCTCTCCCCGCGGGCAACTCCAGAAAAATGGAGCGTCCAGCCCCTCTCCAGGAGTTGGGATCCGGAACCCAGGCTGTGCGTGGAGGTGAGCCCGACTATATCTAGCCGGTATCTCTCTACCTCCCGCACAAGCTCAGGCTCCTTCCCCCCCAGCGAAGTGACGTTCCATGTCCCGAACGCCAGAAGCTGTGCACGCGGACCAGGTCGTCGAGGCACCTGCCTTCGACTGCCACCCAGTCCTCTCTGCACCCGACCCCTACGGATCCCTCTGCGGGTGGTGGGTCCACAGGAAGGCGGGCCCACGTCGTCCGTTCGGGCTGTGCCCGGCCGAGCCCCGTGGGCAGAGGCCCGACCACCAGACGCTCGCATTCGAGCCCCAACCCCAGGCCTGGCTCCAGGGTGGGGCCCCGGCTGCGCCATACCGGGCGACGTCACGGTCCTTGTTAGTATACTGTCCATAGAAGTCTTTGAACTGCTCTTCGTCTGACCCGTCACCTAAGACCTGTTTGCCATGGGAGACCCTACCAGGGGCATAAAGCCCCAGACAACATAGCTCCTCTAACTCTAAAAACAATTCATCCTGGAGCATCATAGCAACCACTGTGGTGGAAAGTAAAAGCGGCGTGCTGACCACTCATACAGCTCATACGTTGTATTTTTATTTTACTTAAAAAGTTCCATAATGCACAATCACATTAAGCTTGTGATTGTACCAGACTGTAGCTTTTCATGCTAATTCCCTAATAGTTATACATATGCTATATAACATGTGCACTTTAACCACTACACGTCAAACTATTCACACCCAAACAGCGTTGGGAGTTCACCCCTGAACTCAGGGGAAGTATGTGTAATCGTGTCCTTAAATAATGATGCTGAGTTTGTGTAACTGATGTTGCTACACTTCTGCTTTCGCTGGTATTTGTCGCACAAGACATTCAGTGATACTTACTTATGTGAGACACATACTACATTGAGACAGGCATTAAAGAAAGAACACCCAGCCACAACCATTCATGTATTTCACAATATTTTGAAGGTTTGTTATTTTTGATATTCAATTCCCAAACCAAGTTTATGCAAAAACAAATAAAACATTTGGAATCCCTGCTGAACAAATCTTTGTAACTTTATAACTAATATATCTAACAATTAGCACAAAATATTGGCCTTTTTGAAGAACATTTGCATACAATTATTATAGAGTTATTCCAATATTTAAGTCAGGAACACCAGACCAGGCATGCAGTTATCGGCCTGTAAATATCTTGCCTTTAGTCTCAAAGGTGTTAGAGAAAATTGTGTACGGTCAGCTTATGGCTTTTCTACAATCAAATAACATTTTACACCCATTACAATTTGGCTTCCGTCCCCAATACTCAACCGAAACGGCAAACTGCTTCTTTGTGGAACAACTCAAACTTGCAATCGATAGGGGAGAAATTGTTGGCACTGTTTTTTTGAACCTCAAAAAGACATTTGATACGCTAAATCATGACATCCTCATCCACAAACTGTCCAATATCAACTTTACAACATTAACTTTACAGTGGTTCAAATCCTGCCTTGAACAGAGTATGTGTGTGTGGTGGTCAATAATCAAATGTCCACACTCTTAAAAATAAACACAGGAGTACCGCAAGGGTCCATTCTTGGGCTCTTTACATTGTACATTAATGATCTGCCAGACTCTTGTCCTACAGCAGGATTCCAGATGGTTTATGTACCTGGGAAAAGTGTGCATGCAGTTTCTGAGGAACTGGCAAAACACCTGCAAACTGTGGCGGTGTGGTTTCAAAATGCAAGTCTGTCATTGAATGTTAAAAAGACCATGTCTGTTTGCTTTGCCTCAAGATTCAAGTCCATATCCGAAGAACTCAATTTACAGATAAATGGGCACAAGATCCAGCAGGTGTCAGAGGTCAAATACCTGGGCCTTGTACTTGACTTGAGTGGCCAAAACAAATCTTTACACATTCAGCCTGATCAGGGACTACCTACCGTTTCATACCACTCACACTTTCATGCACGCCATGATCTTTTCACATATAAGTTACTGCCTCTGCTCATGGTCACAGGCCACTGCCATTACAGTCAAGCCACTACAAATAATCTATAACAGAGCGGTAAAATCCTAGACAGGAAGCCCATTAGGTCACATCAAACTGGGTCCTATTTCAAACTTAGACTCTTTAATCAGAGTTCAGAAATGTGACCACTGACCGTCGGCTGTGCTTATATTATTATACGATTGTTTTTTACTATGTATTATTAAATTTTTATGTAAAGGCCCTTCCATGGACATTGAGAATTAGCTTCAGCTAAAGTGTTGTAGTATGTAACATTGACAACATAACATGGCTGTGTTGTCATGGCGACATGAAAACAGGAGGCGACCTTCCCTCTCCTGGATACTTTTGTACGTCTTTGCCGTGTTTTTGTGGAGGTTTGGTGGATTTGGTTACTTTGAGAGTCTAAAATGGTCCTGAAGAAAGCAGCTTTTTAAAGGTAAACAAAATGCTAGCTTATCAGCTAAACCCATTTGAGACCTACACATTTCTTCTTCTGAGACACTGAAGAGGCACCAAGAGCCCCCACAGCTGCAGCACAGTGGAGGCGTCACAAGAGGAGCTACAGGAAACAAAAAAGGACAAACAAGAGATGGTGAAAGACTGTTGTGAAGCTGCAGGAGGAAGAGGAAGGAGGAGGAGCTGACCAGTGCAGGACACCACGCTCTGAAACAGGGACAAACCCAAGAGACGCAGCACCATTTCAGAGGATCAGAGGAGACAGAGGGCAGCCAGCCAGGTTTCTTCCGAGTGCAACAGTTTCCCCGACCTCCAAGGTCATGTGGGTCAGGTTGACACACAGTGGCAGCGCGGCTCAGCCGCAGCAGCTCAGGACTAACACCTGAACACTATTTCATTGTGCACTCGTACAATGACAATAAAGCACTTACTTACTTACTTACTTAGTTACTTAACATTAGCATGTAGCATACTTGTCCCCATTCATCCATCCATCTTCTTCCACTCGTGGTCGTGGGGGCAACTGTTGGAGCTGCACCAGCCCCTATGGCTCCCCCTGCAGATGGTGGGTCCACAGAAGGACGGCCTCATGGTTCTAACCGGGCCTGTTGGTCTCTCATAAGGGGCTTCTGAACCGCTCTTTGTCTGACCCGTCACCGAGGACCTGTTTGCCCTGGGAGACCCTACCAGGGGCACGAAGCCCCCGACAATAGAGCTCCCAGGATCATTCGGGCTCAAACCCCAGTTTAAATTGGTTGTTCCAACCTTGAATCCAACATTCAAAGATAAGATAGACACATGTAACTCTATTGAAGAAGTTAAAATTGCAATAGGTTCAATGGGGAAGTCACGTGATTTTCATAAAATCAATGAGAACATTATTTTAAACAAAGAAATGTGGGTCTTCTGAAAACTATTATATATATATATTAGGGTGCATCAAACTTTTGTGCGCTATATGAGCGGATCACTTGTTACAGTGTTACAGATAAACTGGTTCAGTAGAAACATGCTATAGAGACAGGTAGGGGCAATATGTGTGTATATATATATATATGTATATGTACATATATATGTATATATATATATATATTAGGGCCGGGACTTTAACGCGTTAATTTAGACTAATTAATTACACAAAAATAACGCGTTAAAATTTCAACTGGGGCAACTGGCAACTGGCACTTTATGTTGAACTCTTTTTTTTTTGGCCAAGGTTATGACTTTTTTTTTTTTTTAAACCAGCTGTTGCTAAATCAACAAAGTCTGTTATGGCCTCTGAAGCAACAATAAACAATATTTTGTTGCTTAAGCTTATGTATTCAGTCATTATTCAATGGTATACTAAAAATCCTTATGAAAATACGTACTTCTCACTGTTCTCAGGTCAGGTCAAATATTTATATGCGATTAATTTCGATTAATTAATTACAAAAGCCTCTAATTAATTAGATTTTTTTTTTAATCGAGTCCCGGCTGTAACAGGTCATGCTGTATCGTACCATACTGTCACTTTAAGTTGGGTGTGTTTTTCTTTGTGGGCGTTTCTTTGTAGTGGGCGTTTCTTTGTAGTGGGCCAATGGCCATGTCTGAACTTAAGTGGCAAGTATTGGGGGCGGGGCTTCCATTATAAAACACCTGTGCACCTTCTGTTCCCTCTCTCTCACGCTCTGTTTGCCTTGGTGTTCAGGTCAGTCTCTCATAGCAGCACTCATTCACATTCAAAGAAACGGGATTGATAAACTTTGTGGCTCTCTCACGCTCTGTTTGCCTTGGTGTTCAGGTCCAGGCTGGTGGAAAACAAGTCGGCTGCAGAAAGACTGGGGCACGCTGGGGATCTAATACCGGACCAGTCGTGCCAGCCGTTAACTGCAGATCTTTCCCTTGCCGACCAAGAGCCCAAACCCACTGGACCCCCAAACCCACTGGACTCCATTTGACTTGCCCACTCCTCCCCAATAGATTTTTAACCCTTTTAAAGTTTTTGTACCAAATAAATTAACTTCAAGCCCTCCCGTTGTCCTGGTCTCCTTGGACCCTGGTGATTTGAACAATAGAGGGCGTTACACGGCCCGAATAAATATATATATATATATATATATACACATACAAATAAGATTCCATTCCAAACTCACATAAAATGCAGTCAAATGTAGGGCTGTCCCATTTCTTAGGGCGGTCTTTTCAACCCTCAGCCTTAGCCCTCGGTTTCAAGGTGTAGGGAAAGGGCTAGGGAAAGGGCGAGATTGGGCCTTAGAGTAGGGCCCCAAGGCAATGTTGTATGGTAAGGGGTACTTTTTATGAAATGTTAAGTTTATTGTGTGTCGTAGGCATATACTTTTTGGCAAGAATTTGTCTTAAAAAAAGGATTTAAATGTTCATAATCCATAGTCCATATAATAAAAACCTTAACCTAAGACAAATGGCCCTATCAAATACTGTGCAGGTTGTTTAGTTCTAAATTGCTCTTAAATTGTATTGTTACGGAGCAACAATACAACTATTACTTAATGGACCATGTTAATGGACCATTTTCCTGAAAATAAAAATGTGTCAAGTACATTTTGTGATGTAATAACTTATTACATAATGCAGCAAAATGTATTACATAATGTATTGGGGAGGTGTATTACAAAATAGGGGTTTATTACAAAATTGAAGGACAATCTTCATTCACAATCTTACATTTTTGACTTTTATTACATAATGCGGTGTTATTACATAATGTGGCTTAACAAGGTCCTACTCTGTATATTTCTAAGAAGTTAGCCAAGTTTTATCCAAATAGTGATCGCAGGCAAGGTAAGGTAAGGCAAGTTTATTTGTAGAGCACAACATACACAAGGCAATTCAAAGTGCTTCACAGTTGCATAAAATTACAACAAAGCAGATAAAATCAATTAAACAGCAACATAAAAATGCATTCATTCAATGACAGTAAAAGGCAAGAGTGCAAATAATAATGCAAAACATAATACAACTTTCATTTGTCATATGCACGGGTAAAAATAATAATTTTCAGCCTGGATTTGAACATTGTCAGAGTTGAGGCCTGTATCACATCCTCACAAAGACAGTTCCAGATTTTAGCTTTAGCCTCATTGTGTTTATTATTGACTCTGGGAACCACCAGGAGACCCCTCCCTGAGATGATTCATACAGCTCTAACATGTCAGAGATGGACTTTGGTGCTAAACCATGAAGAGACGAGTAGAGCTGTTTTAATGGTTTTTTTGTCTGAAAAACAGTACAGCCAAGTAACATACCTTATATTTGCTATGTTGTTATACGTGTCATAACAAACAAACAAAAACAAACAAAAAACTCATGGAGTTAATATTTAATACTAGGTACAGAAGCAAGACCACGCCTCAACCAATCACACTTTGCATACCAACAACACTTGCATTCACCTAACCATGCCTCTAATTACCCATGAGCCGTATATACCAGGCCAAGCCTCATCATGTTTGTTTGAAACGGTCGACCCCTCCGTTGGGGAGGGAGGGAGGGAGGGGTTTTATGATGTATTAAAATGACCAATCCAAAGATAAGGCACAGCAGTCTTTTCACTCATACATTGTCCGTCTCACTGGCATGGCTCCATCTCCTGAAGCTGTCCCTGGTGCTTACTGTCCAGAGACATCTGAGACGTGGCCGTGTTGGAGCAGCCTTCTCCTTTGGCGAACCTCTTCAAATGTCCCATGATGAAGCGACGGAACTTCCTCGTCGCAAAATAGTACACTATCGGATCTAGTATACAGTTCAAGGCCATGAGCACCAAAGTCACCTGATGTCCATCATTGAGATATTGCAGCGTCTTTCGCGACCAATCTATGTGCCCCCAACCCTCTCCAATTTGCAACACTGCCAACACCCACGGCCCTTGGATGACATGATGCGGCAAAAAGCAGAGAACAAACACGCCGACAACTGCTAGCAACATTTGCGTTGCCCTGCGCTTGACACCTTTCGGACGTCTTGCGCTGGACATGGTATTGGTGGATTTCCTGGAGAGCATTGTCGCTGACCTCATTTGGGATTGGGGCGGGGTTTGCGTGAGGAGATTTTGCACAATTAGCAGATTGCAAACCACAACGAGGGAAAAAATGACGAGGAACAGCCCGATAATGGCGAAGTGCGTAGCAGCCACAGTTTTCTTTTCAGTATCCGTTTGGTCTTGGTATCCCTCAAAACAGCGAATCTTATTATCAGCATCTGCATTGGTTCCCTTAACAATTAAGTATGGAATGGTCAAACTGACAATAGTCAACCAAATGACAATGCAAATTATAATCCCGCGGAGTCTGTGGTCGGAAGACGCAGCGTCTAGTGGCCGGGTGACAGCCCAATATCGGTTGATGCTAATGGCACACAAGAAGAGAATGGATGAATAGGTGTTGACAAAAAATAGAGATCCAGTAATTCGACACATAAAGTCGGAATTGATCCAATCACCACGACGGCTGTAGTAGTCAATCCAAAAAGGCAAGGCGCACACAAAAAGGAGATCCGCGATGGTTAGGTTGGTCATATAGATGCGTATTTCGCCCATGGCTCGTGCCTCGCGCAGGCAGCGGATGACAAACAGGACGTAGATGTTGGCAATAAGGCCCAGGATGAAGATCAGGCCATAGATGGGAGGGAAGAGTGCGTAACGGAACTCTGAATCCAGGAAGGACGACTGGTTGATAGGGGGATGGCTTACTGCGGTCGTCTCCGTGGGTGTGACGATGGAGGCAAGCATATTGACACGCACTGTAAGAGAAGAGAAGAAAAGATTTGATATCAATAAGGGAATCGCGAGGTCGTCTTTAGTGATGTGACTTTCATGACCAAGCGGCTCTTTTGAACGGCTCTTTAAGGTGAACGGTTCGAACCAGATCTCGATTGTGAAAAGAGATGGATTTTTTTCCCCAGAACTCCCCCGAATGAACACAAGAATTAGCCTAACAACGGAGCAGGCCACACAGTGAAAGCTTTCTGCTCTAAAGTCAAAGCTAAATGCACTAAAAATGATTTGTCAGACAGTAACAGCCTCTTTTGATTAGATTTGAGTCACAAACATCTTTTTCAAAGCGTAAATATCACTCCCTTTGTCATTCTAGATTATTAAAATTTTTAAAAGTTCTTTTTATCGATGGTATCTTAGATATTGCAAGTTTTCTGGCTGGAGTTATTAATATTTTATATTAAAAAGAGCCAGTCTTTTGAACTGCTCTTTGAAATGAACGGAGCCTAAAGACTTGGCTCCCAGAAAAGAGCCGTAACTCCCATCTAGTCGTCTTGCTTTTTTAAACATACAATGAACAATATAAATTAACACTTACGTATTTTGGCAGTGTGGCATTCGAGTGTGGAAAAAACTGCACTGTAAAATTAGTTCTAAGTGATAGTATTATGTTCAAACTGCAAAAAAATAAATAAAAAAAGTTTGGTAAAATAAATATAATCTCAAAATGTTTGCTTTGCTACACATCTTATTTATGCTGAAAACATGTAAATTTACAAGCACTCAAAATGATTATAGTTCATTTTCATGTCTTGTAATTTTTTGTAATGTAAAGTTCTCTTACTGAGACAGTTGCAATGGTATGATGGAGTCATTCTTTCCCCCCCCAAAAAAAGGGTTAAAAAAATCAGGAAAAATCGAAATCGGGAACTTCAAATCGGAAATCGAATCGGGGCTTGAGTGATTCGTTACATCCCTAATATATATATATATATATATATATATATATATATATATATATATATATATATATGTGTGTGTGTATATGTGTGTGTGTGTGTGTGTGTAATATATATATATATAATATACATACAAATGTGCAATAACTTCTATGCAAAACCACGTGCAATAACCCTTGTGTCAGCGTCACTTTAACGATTTAATGATAGAGTGACTTTGTAGAGTGAAAGTTCAAGAAAAGCAGGTACCAAGGAACCACTGGTGCAGAAGACATTATCGTTTAAAAACTAGAAGTAAAAATTAATGTGGAAATTAGTGTGGCTGTGTGGAAAAACACAAGTTGAGTAATATTAGCTGTGGTGATTTAGAAAAAACAAAAAAAATTTAATAAGAATTTGTTTGTAATATGTTGCATGGTGAACTGAATTACAGATTGAAAAATGTAACGTTAAGAAGTCACAAACACAGCCCCACAGTTAAAGGGGAGTTTGAGATTTGGATTCACAAATCCTGATTCGAGGTTTAGGTGGATTTGTCAATTGAACATTTTTAAGCTGTGTTTTGCTATTGTACCGTATATTTCTATTTCAAGCAAAGTATCTGCCAGAGGAGTGTATATAAATTTAAATATAAATTTTGTTCTTTATCGGTACATTATCAAGAGTTGAAATATTCTGGGTCTAGATTGATCTAAATAAGTGTAACAGAAGCATTAGAGTGGACCAAAGCACCCAGGCAAAATAAATATTCAGAATCTTTTGCTAATTGACCTAATGTGAATAATCTGTCACGTTCACATTACTGATTACTGAAAAAACTTGTAGAGAAAAGCTCCTTACCTATGACGTTGTGTTGTCTGTGTTGAAACTGATAAGACTGTGTGAACTTACACACTCCTCCATGTGTCAAGGAGTGGGCGGGGCTGGCAGAAAACCCCACATTGTGCAACAGTTACTTCTCCAAAAGGAGTCACAGCAAACTTGGGAGTTTCCACCATATGTCTGGAAAGTATGAAACATGATTATAAACTCATCCCTGTGAAGAATCCGTTTGGACTAACAATTTCACATTTTCAATGTCCCTGTTTCATTGTTTGTAAACCAAAAACATGTGGCCACTTCCACAGGTCACAATAATGAGTGTTCTATTCATCACGTGTATACAGCATTTCTTTTTCTTTTTTATGACTTATTTATTTATTGCCCTTTATGTAAGCAAGATGGTCCCACTGAGATTAAGACACGAAGAGAACATGCAAGCTCAACAGAAAGGCCCCGTCCAGGTGGGAATCCAACTTGGTACGTTCTAGCTGTGAAGCACAAGTGTTACCATGTCGCCTTGCTTTTCCTGATTATTTGAATAAGTATGTTAAAAAAAACTTATGTTACATGGTAAATGGACTCAACGTATAGCGCTTTTTAACCTTCATCGGGCCCAAAGCGCTTTACGGCAGGGAACCAGTCACCCATTCACACTTCAATGTACGCAGACACTGGAGGCAAGTGAAATGTCTTGCCAAAGGACACAGCAACAGTGTGCATTTGCAGGAAGTTGGATTCTAACCCACGACCTTTTGATCACGAGACGTCGTCATCACAGCACAGTCACACGTCAGTGTTTTAAAGAGCGGCCTCAGTAAATGATTTAAATAAAGGCAGTTTGTGCTTTTGGTTCATTTAGTAGAAACTTAAGCCACATGGATCATTTGCCTACGGTAGCTTTATGAAACCGCTGTTGAAACAAAATAAGGCTAAAGGAAAATGTGATGGCTCATTTGGATTTTTCGTTCTTTTTTTTCTCCTTAAATGTCTTCATGGTGTTCAATATGCAATACAGTAGGTGGCGACATGTGCTTTTGTTTGCCTGCTAATAACCTTAAAAGACAGCAGCTGTTGGTGATGTCACTTCCCCTTCCCCTGGGTAAGGACGGTCGGATTGGGCAAATGCAGCTGAAGCTCTAGTTCACTAACTGCATAGAGATCTAACAGTTGACCCCATGAAAGGTTGAGGATTAATTGCCAGTGTTAGTACTTATGCCCCATCCGAAACCAGTAAATTGGTAAGAGGTCTTACGCCAAACCGGATGTGCGTCAGCGTCCGCCATGATAAGAAGCGTCCGAATTGGGTTGTCGGTTAGGACGGAGTTAGGGAAAGTGGCCTGTATGCTAACTATCATAGCTACTTTAGCATAGTGACCTCTGGGGGTCCCTTACTGCCGATTAGGAGCTATGTGCCATCCCATAAGCCACTGCGCCAATCTCCCCACCGCCCTCGAGTGATTCATGCGCAATCACTGTTGATTGACAGGTGCACATTTAATAATAAAAAATTAAAAAAAGATTCTGCACAAGTCAAACTTTATAAAAATGACAAACTACATGTTAGAGTCACCACAGCAGTCACGTGGTTTTAAAGCCTCCTCAGTAAACGGCCTAAATGAAGGCAGTTTGTGCTTTTGTGCTTTTGCTTTCATTTAGTAGAAACTTAAGCCACATGGCTCATTTGCATACTGTAGCTTTAGGAAACCACTGTTGAGATAAAATAAAGGGAAATGTGAAGGATCATTTGGATGTTTCTGTTTTTTTCCCGCCTTAAATGTCTTTATTTGGACACTATGTTGTTGTTGGACAATATACAGTAGGTGGCGCTATGCACTTTTGTTTGGCCTGCACTGAACTTTAAAGAAGAAGAAAAACAGCTGTTGGTGATGTCACTTCCCCTTCCCCTGGGTAAGGACGGTCGAATTGAGCAAACTGCATGGAGATCTAACAGTTGACCCCATGAAAGGTTAAAGGATTAGTTGCTAGTGTTAGTACTTAGAGGCTACAATTTAATGATTTCGGATGCAGCTCTAGACAGGGGTGTCAAACGTACGGCCCGCGGGCCAGAACCGGCCCGCCAGTGGGTTCAGTCCGGCCCACGGGATAAATATGCATTATAAATTTTATTTTTTTTAAATCTTTTTTTTTGTTTTTTTTGTTTTTTAAGGGGCGCCTTGTAACGGCTGCCCTGTTGCGTTTAGTGCATGTGCGCAAACGCACCGAGTAAAATTCCTAGTTGTGAACCTGTTCATAACAATGGCAATAAAACCTATTCTGATTCTGATTCTATTAAAGCAGAAAAAACTTCATTTTCTTTCAAACTTGCAGTTCTTATATTGTCCGCTAGGGGCGCTGTGTTTGAGTCAGTTCTATCGCTTTACCTGCTTTTTCTGTTGACTCTGGCACCCTCTTCAGTGAAATGTCTTTGTCAAAAAAGAGAAAAGTGGACACAGAGTGTCGGATTTTTCAAGAAAAATGGACCTCTTCCTATATGTGAACAGTGATCCTTGTTGAATGTTTTTACATTATTTTATCGATTGATATAATTGATAAATGTTGACATCTCTTTTGCAAGAAAAAAATAAGACTTGAAAAGAGGACCATTCACTCTAATGAATACTATGTAGCACTTTGAGAAACTTGTAAAGTGTAAGCTGTTGTTATTATTATTCATTTATTGGAAAAAATATATATTTTCCTGTTTACATTATATGTGGCCCGCGACCCGCCGTGGCAGCTGAATTTCGGCCCACGACCCAAAATGAGTTTGACACCCCTGGTTTAAACTAAAGTTGTCCTGCATAGATGACGTCATTTCCTGGAGCTCCACTTCCACATGCCCCTCCACTTGCCGCATCCAGACCCTTCTCCAGCCTTGAGAAGAACTATGCTCTCACTAAAGACCTGTGGTCATGAATGACTGGAAACTGGATTTAATTCCAGGATCTGTCAAACCAAAGTGTGATAACAGACTCGAGTCAGAAACTAAACAGCTGTACGCATAAAGATCCTGTCAAATGTTTTTGTAATTGTGTAATTACAATTGTTCTCTGGGTACACTGTTAGGCCATGATTACGACACACACCTTTCAGCCACTAACTGCTAGTTTGTGTTGTGCTGCATGAACGCATTGGAAACACTGGATGGCAGCAGAGAGTCAGGATCATGATTCACCTTCAGCAGAACGACTAGCTGAGATCAGATGATTTATTTCAACTGTAATATAAACATTTCACTGTTTTATTACATATACATATCAAGATACTGTAACAAATCCCTCCCTGCAGTAAGGCTGACTATCAAAAAGTAATACAATAAATATCTGCATACAAACAAAATAAATAAAACATTCCTGTTCCTATGGAGGAAGGAGGAGGAGGTAACAACATGTATGAAAAAAAAATCTAAACATTTGGATTCAAGTGCATAAAGAGCATGTGTTTTCAACTTCTTTTTGAGAGGCATCTCCTGCATAATTGTGGCTTTTAAACGTACCTCAGCGTTGATATTTTAGGTTTTACAACCTTTGCACACTGCCGAACTGTAACTTCACATGGACATCAAGAATTTATGTGACACAATACCTTCTATTTTTGTGCCATTGGCTGTGTATCTTCTGCACTCAATCCATTTACAACTTTGGACATTTTGGGGCAAATTCATGAAGAGCTCTTTTCTTCTAAGGTTTTGTTACTTACAATAATGTCAGTGGAATGGGTGAGTGGATCCTTGCTGGAAAGCACTTTGAGTGCCTAATGTTGGTGGAAAAGCCCTAGACTATAAAGTAGGGCTAGGCGATATGGCCTAAAATCTATATCATGATATGAAAAAATAAATATCACGATAACGATATATTTGACGATATAATTGACAATGGACGAATTACTTCAAAATCCCAGCCTTACGCCTACGAGAAGATTCATTCAGTGATATTTTATTCTTTTTTTTTTTTTACGGCATAATTGTCTTCCAAATATGATCTACTCAAGCAGTTTACATCCTTCATTTCATTTTACTTTTTCAGCTCGTGTCCCCGTGTTCTACAGTCAGTGTTTATGCTGCTCTGATGGAGCGGAACATAAATTATATTGTGTCCACAACGATATAAAAAATTACAACGATATCAAAACATTATATCACGATAACGATATGCGATACGATATGGCCCAACCCTACTATAAAGCAGAGTTCATGTTGGTAATGTCTATGCTGGAGGCGAGATTCAAACCCCTGACCTTCCGATCATGAGACTACCAGCTCTACCAACTCTACACTCAAAGTGCTTTCCAGCAAGGATCCACTCACATTCACACACTCATTCATACACTAGTGTACCCAGATACTGGGGGCAAGACAGGTGAAGTGTCTTGCCCAAGGACACAACAACAGTGTGCCCCTGCAGGATTCAAACTGCCGATCCTCCAGTCACCAGATGACCCGCTCTGTGCCACTGTCAACAGACTGAAGCAGAGCTCGTGTTTGTGTCTGTGCTGGACAAGGCATGTGTGCGTGGAGAAAGATGAACCAATCACCTTACAGCAGCGGCATCCCATAAATACATAAATAAATATATAAATAAATAAATACACATATTACAATAAATGCAGGCATTTCTTAGCAAATGTTATCTTTATTTTATTTATGTATTTATATATTTATTTATTGTTTTGGCAGCCACGGTCCTCCATACGGCACGATGCTATCGGAGAGAATAAGCCACGCCTCAGTCGACCTCTTCTTCTTTTAAATAAGCGACGCAACAGCAAGATGGCGCCTGTCTGACGTCACGTTTGGAGCAGCACTGTCCTTGTGCCAGGCGGAAGATGTGGCATAATATACACTCAACAAAAATATAAACGCAACACCTTTGTTTCTGCTCCATTTTTAATGAGATGGACCCAAAGATCCCAAATTCATTCCAGATACACAATATTACCATTTCTCTCAAACATTGTTCACAAATCAGTCCAAATGTGTGATAGTGAGCACTTCTGCTTTGCTGAGATAATCCATCCCACCTCACAGGTGTGCCACATCAAGATGCTGATCTGACATCATGATTAGTGCACAGGTGTACACTGCCCACAATAAAAGGCCACCCTGAAATGTGCAGTTTTTTGCTTTATTGGGGGTCTGGGGACTCAGAACCCGTCAGTATCTGGTGTGACCACCATTTGCCTCATGCAGTGCAACACATCTTCTTCTTCCATAGAGTTTATCAGATTGTCAATTGTGGCCTGTGGAATGTTGGTCCACTCCTCTTCAATGGCTGTGCGAAGTTGCTGGATATTAGTGGGAACTGGTACACGCTGTCGTATTCTGCTGCTGCTTGACCGGCGAATATGACAGCGTGTACCAGATACTGACTGGTTCTGAGTGCCCAGACCCCCAATAAAGCAAAAAACTGCACATTTCAGGGTGGCCTTTTGTTGTGGGCAGTATAAGGTACACCTGTGCACTAATCATGATGTCAGATCAGCATCTTGATGTGGCACACCTGTGAGGTGGGATGGATTATCTCAGCAAAGCAGAAGTGCTCACTATCACACATTTAGACTGATTTGTGAACAATGTTTGAGAGAAATGGTAATATTGTGCATCTGGAATGAATTTGGGATCTTTGGGTCCATTTCATGAAAAATGGAGCAGAAACAAAAGTGTTGCGTTTATATTTTTGTTGAGTATACATATGAGTGATAATTGTGTAACTGTAGGACGTGCCTAAATATACTTTATACAAATCTGTAAACATTAAATCAGGGCCGAGGAAGCATGGAGTTCAGAGCATCCCACAGCCTGTGCTTTAGAGAAACATTATTGGACAGGGCAAAAATCATAACAGATGACGAGGAATAACGGAGAACATATCACAAAGCAGTAAGACTCCATGGATACTCAAAAGTAAGTAAGGAAGTCCTGTATTTGTCACTGTACAACCGTACAACAAAATAGTGTTCAGGTGTTAGTCCTGAGCCGCTGTGACTGAGCGCACTGCTACTGTGGGTCAACAGCATGTTTTTGGAGGTAGAGGAGGGAGGTTGCTTCTTGTTAACTAGTCGCCATGACATAAAACTGGGCAATAAAAAAAGAGAAATGGCAAATTATGGAGGTGAGGCAATGAAAAACATATTATTAATACACCAGTCCAACCATGCAGACAAATAAACACTGGTCCACCCAAATTTGGACTAAATCGTCCAAAGGTTTGCCCCCCTCTGCTCTCGAACATACTCCTTGGTTGTAAAACACAGGGCTTAACGTTTTTTTGTGAGCTACTTTTATGTATCAAAATGACAAAGAACTACTTATGCTTCAAAAACACAAGTATAACTATGCTGAAGAGTCAGTTGTCAAGTTGATTTTTTGACAAAGTTAAAAGAGGAAATGGTTGAGTTTTCTATTTATATTTTACTGTAGCTATTAATCCAAGACAAATTTCCGCAATAGACCATAAAGTTAAATCTAATCTAATCTATTTTTCCTAAACGTTTGCAGATTGTTTTCACAATGACAATAATAAAAAATATCAATAAAAATGCATGTAAAAGGTGACTCATCAAGTGTATGTACACATGTAGACGTCCTTACATGATATGGCAGGTCTTGGCGTGGATTAAAGTTAATATCAGTGACATGTATTAACCAGCTGTGCTAAGCACTCTGGGTTCATGCCCCACATTCTAATCCTCACATCTGCTGAGCCCGGTTATATCCCTCCCTCTGAGCACCGCGATTTATCCATAATCCCCATCCACGCTGCAGCAAATCAGACAGAAAACAAAGCTGTATAGGACCATCAGCTACACAAATACCTTCAGCTGTCACTGCAAAAACATTTTCTTGTCAAAATGAATAAAACAAATATCTTTAAAGGAATTATATATATAATATAATATATATATATAATATAATATATATATATATACAGTGCCTTGCGAAAGTATTCGGCCCATTTGAACTTTTCGACCTTTTGCCACATTTCAGGCTTCAAACATAAAGATATAAAACTGTAATTTTTTGTGAAGAACCAACAACAAGTGGGACACAATCATGAAGTGAAACGAAATTTATTGGATATTTCAAACATTTTTAACAAAACTGAAAAATTGGGTGTGCAAAATTATTCAGCCCCCTTAAGTTAATACTTTGTAGAGCCACCTTTTGCTGCGATTACTGCTGTAAGTCCTTGGGGTTTGTCTCTATCAGTTTTGCACATTGAGAGACTGAAATATTTGCCCATTCCTCCTTGCAAAACAGCTGGAGCTCAGTGAAGTTGGATGGACAGCGTTTGTGAACAGCAGTTTTCAGTTCTTTCCACAGATTCTCGATTGGATTCAGGTCTGGACTTTGACTTGACCATTCTAACACCTGGATATGTTTATTTGTGAACCACTCTATTGTAGATTTTGCTTTATGTTTTGGATCATTGTCTTGTTGGAAGACAAATCTCCGTCCCAGTCTCAGGTCTTTTGCAGACTCCATCAGGTTTTCTTCCAGAATGGTCCTGTATTTGGCTCCATCCATCTTCCCATCAATTTGAACCATCTTCCCTGTCCCTGCTGAAGAAAAGCAGGCCCAAACCATGATGCTGCCACCACCATGTTTGACAGTGGGGATGGTGTGTTCAGGGTGATGAGCTGTGTTGCTTTTACGCCAAACATAACGTTTTGCATTGTTGCCAAAAAGTTGGATTTTGGTTTCATCTGACCAGAGCACCTTCTTCCACATGTTTGGTGTGTCTCCCAGGTGGCTTGTGGCAAACTTTAAATGACACTTTTTATGGATATCTTTAAGAAATGGCTTTCTTCTTGCCACTCTTCCATAAAGGCCAGAGTTGTGCAGTATACGACTGATTGTTGTCCTATGGACAGAGTCTCCCACCTCAGCTGTACATTTCTGCAGTTCATCCAGAGTGATCATGGGCCTCTTGGCAGCATCTCTGATCAGTTTTCTCCTTGTATGAGCTGAAAGTTTAGAGGGACGGCCGGGTCTTTGTAGATTTGCAGTGGTCTGATACTCCTTCCATTTCAATATTATCGCTTGCACAGTGCTCCTTGGGATGTTTAAAGATTGGGAAATCTTTTTGTATCCAAATCCGGCTTTAAACTTCTCCACAACAGTATCTCGGACCTGCCTGGTGTGTTCCTTGTTCTTCATGATGCTCTCTGCGCTTTAAACTGACCTCTGAGACGATCACAGAGCAGGTGCATTTATGCGGAGACTTGTTTACACACAGGTGGATTCTATTTATCATCATTAGTCATTTAGGTCAACATTGGATCATTCAGAGATCCTCACTGAACTTCTGGAGAGAGTTTGCTGCACTGAAAGTAAAGGGGCTGAATAATTTTGCACGCCCAATTTTTCAGTTGTTTATTTGTTAAAAATGTTTGAAATATCCAATAAATTTCGTTTCACTTCATGATTGTGTCCCACTTGTTGTTGGTTCTTCACAAAAAATTACAGTTTTATATCTTTATGTTTGAAGCCTGAAATGTGGCCAAAGGTCGCAATGTTCAAGGGGGCCGATTACCTTCGCAAGGCACTGTACATATATATATATAGTGCGTTATTCACGTGTTAGTGCACATTTTAATGGCGTATTTTTTCTTTTTCTCGTACGATTAACGCTGATTGTGACCTAGTGAACTTTAGAAGCTGTGGCCACTGCTAGGCTGAGCACAGACCACATCATTTTTTCAGTCTTAAAAGATTTTGGGGTCCACACAACACGACTGGATTTTTTAAGGAGAAAAACTGACCCAAGATCAGCAAAGGTAGACTTCTGTTTGTGAGCGTGGGAAACACGTCTGTGTCCTGATTGATCAACAGTGCCATGATCACTGTCGGCACAACACAGTTCAGTTATGCAAGTACTTCAACTTGTTTAAAGTTCTGTCAAATTGAAATAAAAGTCGACGACATGAACAAGCGGGACATATTTCCAGTGGATTCAATAAGAATAGAAGATATCAGCCCTGAGACGGACAAGCCTGACTCCAAACCCAGGGGTTCAAAGATTAACAAACGTTTTTATTGTCAATTCAGATGAATCGAAATTGTTGTTTCTCTAAAGTCCTTGGTGTGGTGGTGGGGAGTGAAAAGTGAAAGCACACGGAGGGCAGGGAAGGGAGGGGGTTCAGCTTCCTGATAGAGTGTTCTTCAGTCGACTGGACCTGGTCTCCTCCCTGAAGGCATTACCTTGGAGAGAGTGTGATGGTACGTAAGGTCACCGTTGCGGGTGAGACTGGTGGAGTACATTTCCTTAATGGAGAGGTGAGTTGCACATAACGGAGGCTGGGACTCTAGCTCTTCTCAACTTGCAGAGAAAGTAGAGACGCTGATTACTTTTCTTGACCAGTGATGTAGTGTGCATGGTCCTGGAGAGGTTCTCTGTGATGTGAACACCCAGGAACCCTCTCCACAGAAACACTGCTGATTGTCAGAGGAGCATGCAGGACCCACCCGCGCTCTGCGAAAGTGCCGCTAAACTCTGTGTGTGGTTAAAATGTAGCTGGAAAAGGTGGTTCATGTGAACGTCTAGTGATATAATGGTTATAATGGTGCTGTTTGCCTTGGTCTGCGCGCGGCTCACTGTGGGCATTAGATAGTTGTATGTGCCGCTGCTATGACAGAGAAATGAAAAGGGAGGTCGCTCTGGTATTTTTCTGTATTTCACTCGGTCAAACAAACATTATTCGAACGTGGGTCCAACTATGACATTCATGAGATTAATGGTGATTAAACATTTTAATCGATTGAAAGCACTAACCACAACAGCTTTCCTCTGCTCTTTGTCTGGTTGGTTCATTACCATACTGTGCGTCTGTACAGTCCCACAGGATCATTCTCTACCCCCTTTGGAGGTTCTTCCACCTTGACCTTGGGGTTTCCAGCCCATCCTCTGCATAGATGTTTCTGTACACTATGCAACCACTTGGTTATGGCGCTCCATGTCCCCTGCAGCATCTTACACCCTGCAGTTATGTGCAGGCTGTAACTGCACCTTACTGCCTATACGCCGGCTGGGAGTGCTTGGGGCTAGACGTATGACAAAGTTATTGTGTAAACTTAAATCTATTTTGCTGTGTTTGAAATGTGCTTTGTAAAAGATTTGCCAAAAAATGGGCCATAAAAAGGGTGATGTCCTTCCAGATCCTCACAGAGTCTGACGTGGACAGTCAGAGGCGCCATGAGGAGTTATTGACCCAGCAGGGGTTTGAGTTTCATATTTCTGTTTGTTGTGTTGTTGTCTAATTTGTTTATTTAAATATAATCTATATTGCATGTATTTAATGTTTATTGCGGCCTTCTCAGTTCTCTTGAATATATGTATTGTACGTATTTTTTTTATTTTGGCTAAAACATAAAACAAGACATTTCTTTATATCTCTTATTTTGATGTCTATGTAAATATGTCATATACTAAATAACTACTTTGAAAAATAATTATTTGGATCCAACACAGCTGGCTGAAGGACTCACCTATTGTACATGTTTTTAGGGGAGGGGAAATTGGAGTACCCGGAGGAAACACAGGAAACATGATGCAAACTCAACAGAAAGGCCCCGTCCATATTTGGGAAGATATGCCAAACAATAACCAATAACTTTATTTTCTATCTTCATTTACTTGGTTTGCAGGAGCACTGCAAATGTGTCCAGATTGCAGATGCTTGCACTCACACAAAGCAAGGGCAAGGATAGTTTTGGTAGAAGCAGCTATCTTTTCTCCGACTTTGTAACAGGGAACTGGGATGTGACGTCATTTCCAGCTCCGACTTCAGAGGTAAATGGAACACACCAATAAATACAGACGCCAACGGGTCAGGAAGCTTTTTATGGGAATCACAATTTCTCACTATTTTCTGGTGATCTATAAACATATCCATCACACACAAACAAAGTTAAGTTGAAATCTGGTCCATGTGGATGTTTCTTCACAGCAGATTGTCCAGTAGAAAGGAAAAAATCAATAAAGGGCACTCACAGCTAGCGTTAACATATGCAGTATGTGTTGTGTGTGTGTTTTGTCTGTCCTGTCTGTTGCTGCTGTGGGGGCGTGGCATTGGGATCCGCCTCCTGTTCCCTGGTGGGCGTGGCTGCTCCTCCTCCCTGGCTGGCTAATGGGCACACCTGAATCCATTCAACTCATCACCTGCAGTATTTAAGCACGGGCTCTCCTTCACATCCCTGCCAGATCGTCAGTCTACTTTCGTGAGAAGACTTTTCAGGCCTATTTAGTAGTAGCTGTTTTTTGTGATTCTATGTTGAGACTAATTGTGTTTTTTCCTGCTCCTCGTCAGATCTCCGTGCCTGTTAGCCACCATCCTGCCAATACTCACCTGCTTACACCGGATACCAGCATCGTCCAGCACCAGCCCCAGCTCTTACCTACCTGCTCCACTCCGACCATACGGCCTGCTCCGAACCACTACCACCCCAGCCTCGCCCAACCTATCTTCAGCCATTTCCCAATTATTTGTAAATAAATCTTGTACCTACTTTCTCTCCGTCCACTTTTTGGGCCCGCCACCATTAGGCCATAACAGTATGGAACATTAGCATTATGGTTACTTACTAGCATTTTCCATTAGTTACGTATTTATGGGCTAGAAAAATACATTCATAATTCAGCATTTGTTGAAGTAGTGTTGGAGCAACGGGTGAAAGAGTTGTTTTTCCCCATCGTCAGCTTGGAACAGATGCCATCTGTATAATGACAACTCAGCGGACACTTTGGGGAAAAAAAATTATCGTCTTTTTCATATACAGTAAGCATACAGTGGGAAGAAAAAGGGTCATTCCGTGCCATCACCCAAATTCACAGAATCTTCCCAGGTGACCCTCTCAGATTTTGATGAAACTCTTATTTTAAGTTCCTCCACTTTTTTTTTAGACAATTTACAAAACGGAGTTGCAACCACCTTTTCTGCTCCCGGGTGTTTTTTGCGTTTGTGAGCACCTTTAAAAAGCTGTAGCTCAGCAATGGAGCATAGCAATTCAGTATGTGCCATGTCTACTAAACATAGTTCCAGGAAGAATCATCAAAAATGTTCTAGATTGTACAGTTTAGGATTTATAGGCTGTAAAAAATGGCAATTTTTGAATTTCGGATTTATTTACCCAAAATGTCAGGGGCTCTAGAAAAGAAGTGTTCTGTGTACTTCAAATTCTAGGTTTTAGTTTATGAGGATATAATCTTGCTGTAGTAGAAGCAGGATGTCGTTCGGATAAAGGGTCTTTGAGTTATAGCTTCACAAAGATGGGTCCTACTCAGAAAGGCTCAAAAATGGCCCTCTAGTCTATGCAGGATTTGACCACGTAGTCACTGAGGCATTCTTTTCCACAGATAGTAGGCCTATAAGTCAGTCTGTAGCCTCAAAATGTTATCTATCTCAAATGGCTTCATGGTTAAAACATATTTTTTGAAAGCTACTCGTTTTTTGCAAACAAGTAGCGACCACAACTACGAGCAGCTGCATAGACAATGGAGGAGGAGAACATGGTCCACTCGGACTCCATGTCCCCAACCTCCCTCGGAATCTGGGTGAAGCTCTTCCGGAGGTGGGAGTTAAAGACCCTACTGACAGAGGGATCCACCAGACGTTCCCAACAGACCCTCACAACACGTTTGGGCCTGCCAGGTCTGACCGGCTTCTTCCCCTGCCAGCGGATCCAGCTCACCACCAGGTGGTGATCGGTTGACAGCTCAGCCCCTCTCTTCACCCGAGTGTCAGAGACACGCGGCTGGAGATCAGATGACACAACTACAAAGTCGATCATCGACCTCCTGCCTAGGGTGTCCTGGTGCCACGTGCACTTATGGACATCCTTGTGCTCGAACATGGTGTTCGTTATGGACAAACTGTGACTAGCACAGAAGTCCAATAACAGAACACCACTCAGGTTTTGATCGGGGAGGCCGTCCTTCCCAATCACCCCGGTCCAGGTCTCACTGTCGTTACCCACGTGGGCGTTGAAGTCCCCCAGTAGAACAATGGAGTCCCCAGCCGGAGCACCATCTAGTACCCCTCCCAGGGACTCCAGGAAGGCCGGGTACTCTGCACCGATGTTGGGCCCATAGGCCGAGACAACGGTGATAGACCTGTCCCCGACCCCTACGGATCCCTCTGCGGGTGGTGGGTCCACAGGAGGGCAGGCCCACGTCGTCCTTTCGGGCTGTGCCCGGCCGGGCCCCGTGGGCAGAGGCCCGACCACCAGGCGCTCGCATTCAAGCCCCAACCCCAGGCCTGGCTCCAGGGCGACGTCACGGTCCTTGTAATAAACCAAAAGAAAGAAGTCTGAATCTGACTTTTATTCTGTTGACGTTGGCTAGAATTTGTACTATTATGTCTGACCATGGATACAAGCGTAAGTAAGACGGGAGGCACTTGTAGCTTTTAGACTCATACTTTATTCTGTACCTCAGGGAGTGTCCCCTCTTATTATGTGTCCCACCAGGTATATACCATCACACATTGGTTCCTATGTACACACCCACAGTACATCTCCCCCTTTTAGCTTAGTGTCCATCTTTTCCTTTGTCTTCACATAGCATCTTACTTTTAAACAGTTTCAGCTTCTGAATTACTTATTAATAAACATATTGAACAGTCGTACTGTAATCAACTTTTTAAGTGCATTTACAACAGCATTCTTCTTCCTTCTCTTTTTTTTTTTTTTTTTTTTTTTTTTTTTTTTGAACATTCTTTTGTTAACAATACAGCGTTCAACCGTCTGTACTCAACCTTTTAACAACCATGACACCGAAACCGTCTAGGGGTCAGGAAAGACAACCTGGGTCCCCAAAACTGTGCAGGGATTATTCTGCCCTGTAGGTCACAGCTTCCTACCCTAATGGTGATCATATGTTGAGTCTCTGCGGGGTGTGAACAACCCGTCCCGACCTAGTGACTGTGGTGCCCTCAGGAATCACTGTGATGTGAGATCTGTTTCTCCTGAGACGTCCCGTCGGCAGGTCGATGTTGTAGGACCGTGGGGTGTTGGCTGGGCTGCTGATAATCCCAGAGTTTTTGGTGTTTTTCACCCAGACCCTCTGTCCTGGTCTGAGCTCTAGTTTCATCTGAGTTTTGTGTCTCTTGTTGAACCAGGAAGCTTGTTTTTGTTTCAGGTCCTGGTCTTTTCTTCGGAACAATACAAGGTTTGGCCATCTTGGTTGAAGTTTCTCCTCACTGACGGGTAAGGGCGTCCTGATGTTACGACCCATCAGCAACTGTGCAGGTGAGGAGCCGTGTGCCAAGGGTGTGGCTCTGTATGCCATGAGAGCTTTGTGTGGATCCTCCCCCTTATTCAGGAGAGTCTTCACCGTTCTCACAGCCCTCTCTGCCTCCCCGTTACTTTGAGGATAGTGAGGGCTCGAAGTTACATGGTTGAAATCATAGTCCCTTGCGAAGGCTGAAAACTCAGCTGCTGAAAACTGGGGGCCATTATCTGTGACGAGGATTTCTGGTACCCCATACCTGGCAAAAATGGCCTTCAACTTGTTGATCACTGGGACGGCAGTGGTAGAGGTAAGGTTTGCAACTTCAATATACCGGGAAAAGTAATCCACCACCACCAGGTAAATGGCCCGATTCCACTGGAAGAGATCTGCTGCAACACGCTGCCATGGCCTAGTAGGGAGTTGTGTCGTCATAAGAGGCTCAGGTCTATTGTGAACCGCCTTTGCGCACGTTGTGCAGTTCTCAACTTTGAGTTTGATTTGTTTGGTCAAACCAGGCCACCATATGGACTGTTGGGCTCTGGCAATGCATTTTGTCATGCCCTGGTGACCTTCATGTACCATGTTGAGCATTTCCTCCTGCATGTGGGCTGGGATGACAAGCCTTTCACTTTTCATTAATAGTCCGTCGACCACCAGCAGGTCTTGGTGGTACTGCCAATATACTTGAAGTTCTGGTGGGAGAGCTTTCCTACTTGTGGGCCACCCTGTTTGTACCAAATCTTTCAGTTTTACACACGTACAGTCCATTTCCTGTGCCCGTCTAATTTGTCCAAGTTTGCTTTCAGATGCTGGTAGCTGTTGCAAAATCTGGTTAATGGACACAGACACATCATCTTCCAGCTGCTTGTCCTGCATTGTGAGAGCTGCTTGGATTGGCGCTCTGGACAGTGCATCCGCAGTGATTAAGTTCTTTCCTGGGACATGTTCTATTTTGTACGTGAAGCGAAGCAGTCGTAATCTAAACCTTAGAATACGAGGTGGCAAATCATCAAGAGCTCTGCTGCCTAGTAGGGAAATGAGAGGTTTATGATCAGTTTGGATCAAAAAGTCCATTCCTACCAGGTACGTCTGAAACCGTTCACATGCCCAGGTCAGAGCGAGTGCCTCTTTTTCGATTTGGGCATATCTGCGCTCTGCGTTTGTCATGCTGCGTGAAATGAAAGCCACCGGACGCCATTCGCCTATTGGTTGCTTTTGAGACAGGACCCCACCCAATCCAAAGGAGGAAGCGTCTGCTGCAACTTTTGTCTCTCTGTTCAGACAGTACTGGGCGAGGACTGTGGGCGAGCTCAGTTCCTTTCGTAGCTCATCAAAGGCACACTGCTGTGCCGTCCCCCATTCCCAGGTGGTGTCCGCTTTGAGGAGCTCTCGTAGTGGCTGTGTGAGTTCAGCTATACGTGGGGAAAACTTTCCAACATAGTTTACCATGCCCACAAACCTTTTCACGTCCGCAGCATCTTTAGGTGTTGGCATCTCCGTGATCGCTTTGATTTTGCCTGGGTCTGCTTCAATGCCCTCTGACGTGACAATGTGACCTAGAAACATGACCTTTTCCACAGCAAACTGACACTTGTCGTTGAGAGTCAGCCCTTCTTGCTGGAGCCGCTCCAACACTCTGTGCAGTCTTTGGTCGTGCTGTTCTCGAGTGGACCCAAAAACCAGAATGTCGTCTGCGTGACACACAGTTCCCTCAAGTCCTGACAGCATTTGGGTTAGTCTCTTTTGGAAGTGTTCAGGTGCGGACGAGATTCCGAATGGCAACCTTTTGTAGCAGTATCTTCCAAACGGGGTGATAAATGTGGTCAGAGGGACTGACTCTGGGTGTAGAGGTACCTGCCAAAATCCAGCTGTAGCATCCAGTTTAGTGAAGACTGTTGCACCTGCAAACTTAGCCAAAGTTTCATCCACAGCAGGCAGTATGTGGCGCTCTCTACAAACATACTCATTTAGGTGAGTCATGTCAGAGCAGATTCTGACCTTTTCATTGGGCTTAGGGGCCACCACCATTCCAGCACACCACTCTGTTGGTTCCTCAATAGCCTCAATTACCCCCATCTTCTCCATCCTTTCAAGCTCTACCCTCACTTTGTCATACAAAGGCAGTGGGACTCGTCTTGGCAGCGACAATGCATAGGGTTTGGCATCTTCTTTCAGTTTCACTTTGTACGCCCCTTTTAAAAGGCCCAGCCCTGTGAAGAATTTGGGGTACAGCTGTTTTATGTCAGCCTCAAACTCTGTAACACTGTCTACGGGGTGCAGCAGGCCTAAAGCTGAAATGGCTGGGAAGCCTAGCAAAGGAGTAGACAGTCTCTGTATGACATACACTGGCTGCGTTGTCATTTTGTCCTTGTATTTCATGACAGCATTAAACTGACCTCTTACTTTCAGGGCTTCTCCACTGGGACCACACAGGCGTTTCTCTGCTCTGGTGAGTGGGCCGTGCAGGTCTTTTGAGTAGGTGGCAGCCGGTATCACGGTCACGTCAGCTCCTGTATCCAGTTTAAAAGTCATATTTTTGCCATTTACATCCAGTGTTTTTTTCCAGTTGTGGGGCTGTGCCCCTGCCGACACTGCTCCTAAAAACAGTGTGTTGTCCTCATCCTCCAGGACCACTCCAACTCTGCCTGATCTGCACACAGCTGCAAAATGTCCCTTTTTCCGACATTTTCTGCACTCTGCATCTCGTGCAGCACAGATGTTTTTGGAGTGTGCAGGTGATTTACCACAGCGCCCACAGTACTTGTATCCTTTTTGATTTTCATTTTGACTCTTTGTTTCAAATGGTTTTCGTGCTTGGTTTTCTTTGAACGTTTTTTTCTTAAACTTTAATAAATCCACGTTTGCTTCTTTCATGTCCTTGACATTTGTCTCTCTCACGACTGGTTGTTGTTTCTTTATCTCTTCATGCTGTCTTATTTGTTGCACTGCCTTTTCCAGTGTTAATCCACTATCCATCTGCAGCTTCTCTGACAGGCCCTGGTGCTGTATGCCCACCACTAGCCTATCTCTTATCATTTCGTCCTGCAGTGGTCCATACTGGCAGTTTTCTGCTAACTTATAGACTGCCGTGATGAAGGATTCCGCCGATTCCCCCGCTTCTTGGCATCGCTTGTTAAAACGTGCTCTCTCGTATATTACACTGTGTTTGCCAATAAAGTGCTTGTCGAAGGCTCCTTTTACGCTGTCGTACTTCTTAAGCTCATCCTGACTCAACCCCAGCGTACTCAAAATATCATCTGCTTTATCGCCCATGGTGTACACAAGAGAGTTTACTTGATAGCTTTCATCCTTGCCATCCAGTCCCGCTGCCACACGAAACCTTTCGAAACGGCGGATCCAGTTGGGCCATGCAGAGTAGTCGCTGAAATCATAGTTTTCAGGTGGGTTGATTGAAAATAGGGAATCCATCATACTCGCGCTGTCCTCTGGACGTCGTCTTTTTTTTTTTTTCGCGCCGTTAGCTTATTTCCCGAAGGTAGCTTCACTCGCGCAAAACTGCTACTTCACACCGACGTAGTCTTCTGATCTCTGCCTGAGACGGGATTCTTGGCTTCTGACACCATGTACTATTATGTCTGACCATGGATACAAGCGTAAGTAAGACGGGAGGCACTTGTAGCTTTTAGACTCATACTTTATTCTGTACCTCAGGGAGTGTCCCCTCTTATTATGTGTCCCACCAGGTATATACCATCACACATTGGTTCCTATGTACACACCCACAGTACAGAATTCACCTTTGTGAAAAGAGTGAAGGACAGCATAAAACATTTCTGGCCCCCAAAAAATCACCAAGACCAGTATTGGGCCATTTCACCACATTCTTTGTGATGTGGACGTACCTACGATGCACCATACTGACAGACTGTACAGGCTGCAAAAGGAGGAGTTGAAAAAATAACATATGTTCAAACATGTGTAATCTCAAGAGAAATGTTTGCATTGAATATTCCTTTTAGATAGTATAATTAAGCTAGTGACAATTCAAACTGAAAGACGAATCCGCAGCGTTTTTGAGGTAAACATATGTATCTACATATTATGTCAAACTAAAATGTTCTGTTCATATTGGACTGTGTACATAAATATGCATTTCTGTCGTTATAAACGACGGAAACAACGTCTTTTTTATCTTAACAATGAATAAATGGTTATAAATGCACTTGTTTTTTGTAATAAATAAAAACCGAGTAGCATTCTAAATGAGCCGTGTAACCTCCTCAGTCTGACCGGTTGCCGTTTGTATTTTCTGGTTGATATTGGCGTTTAGCTTATCCATTTGGATCATGTCGTCTTTGATTCTCTCCCAAAAGTCAGAGAGATCCATTTTCATCTGTGATTTTAGTTCATCCAACCCCCTGTAGTGGGTTAGCTTCTTCCTCGAGGGTGATGCAATCTGAGCTAGCGCCGCTAGCATAGTTGGTACTTGACTCATTTGTCTTGTCCTTCGCCCCGGACCTCAATATTCTATCCCCGGTCATCTTGGAAGTATTTTTCCATGTGAATTATTGGTCGGGCTGAAGGCTGAAATCAGAGCTACGATGTATGCTTCCATCTTGTCCGTGCTACCGGAAGCCACCAAATAAGTTAAATTGAAAAATAGTTTTTCAATTAAACTCATGGATGGTATTTGTGTCTCAGGGCTCTTTGAATCACTGACATCAGTCTCAGACACCTGAGATGATTAGTTGTCAGGTAAGCCCAGTCTCCGGTCTCCCGAACAAGGTGTAGGACCCTCCAGAGGCTTGCAGTTGTGCATAAACCTTCTTTTCGACCACGCCTAAACTGTTGAATTGAATGCTCACTTTCCTCCATGGTACAAAAAGAAGAGCCGTGCTTTCCCTAACAAAATCATCTTCATGCATGACAACGCTCCATGTCATGGCTGCTAAAAGGAGAGAAACTCATGATGTGGACCCCATCCTACCCTGACCTCAACCCTATTGAGAACCTTTGGAGCCTCAAGCAAAACATCTATGAGGGTGTGAGGTAGTTCACATCCAAACAGCAGCTCTGGGAGGCTATTCTGACATCCTGCAAAGAAATCCAAGCAGAAACTCTCCAAAAACTCACAAGTTTAATGGATTTAAGAATGTTGAAGCTGCTATTAAAGAAGAGCTCCTATGTTCAAATATAATTTGACCTGTTAAGATGTTTTTGATTGAAATAGCGTTTCAAATATCTGATTTCAGCAAATATGACCTCCTAATGCTACAAATTCAACACATTCTTTACAACCTATAAAATGTTTTGAAACGCTGCTGTGCATAATCATTTTGAACAGTACATTTTAAGTTGTATATTATAGTCAAAAATATATATATACTGTTATCACTAGGAGTTTTTTTCAATAATATTCAAATGATCCTCTACCAGTTAAAGCCTTGAAAGTTATGCTGACTGTCATTTGAGTTGATAATTTAGAACATCTGAGAAAAATACAATGTGCATAATAATTTGGAATGTACTGTGGAATAGACAGCCTAATTCGACAGTTAAATGTATTAAATAGTTATTGGCCAAAAAAGCTGAACTTGATGGCTGATTATAAAATGACCCGATAGTCCTTCACATGAGCAGCCATGAGAAGGTAGTGTGTTTTGATGGTCCACCTGCTTTTCTCGCTGCCCACACACAATTTAGATCCTGACACAGCAACTGCCTAAAGGTTCTGGAACTCATCCCGGTGAAGAAGTGGGTTATTAGAGATGTGTTAGGAGTTAGTGATGTGTAGGTCATGGATTGCCCCACGGACTCCGTAGGATGCCCGCACATCGGGTTGGGTCACATACTTATAATTTGATTGTGGGGCGAGTCTCCACCGCTGTTCGCTGTACGCACATCATTGTATTTAGCCATGTCTTATGGTCACATCTTTACAACACGTTTTTGACGTAAATATGAGGCAGACTTTCATTAAAAAAGCAGCGTATAATGCTTTCATGGAGCCCAATCTGTCCTGCTTTAACAATATGTCTCTCTGTGTGAGTTTAGGTTACCTTTCTGTCTGCCTGCTCCCGATGCAGCTCTGAGGGAGAAGGGTAAAAGAGGAGGAGACACGCCATCATTCCTTTAAGAATGATTCAAACTAAAGCTATTCAGAACTCCTTATTTAGTCTGATTACTGCCTCTTGCAGATGTGCATCTTTAAAGCACTTGGATGGAATTAAAGTTGTGGTCCATTCAGACTTACTGAACGTGTAGGCTACTTTTCAATAGTTGTGGTGTGAGGAACGTTGTAAAAGTAGAGTCAAAGTTGCACATCACCATTAAACATGTTGGGATGGGTTTGGACCACCACTAACAGTTTAAACTCTTCAATTGTTGTAAACAAAACAAACACAACTTATCAGGAGGGCTATAGGCTAGAGCCTGTAATTATGATTTGAATATAATGGTGTTGGCCTCGCATAGGCTACTTCTTTCCTTTTGTGTAGACCCAGACTGTTGGCTTCTCTGTGAGAAACGGACTCTGGGCACCGCTGCTACAGCCCCTCCAAACTAAACGTGTGGCACTGTCTGCAGCTGAAATGTTCCGGTCCAAGAACAGCCCGTGGGTCAGTCGTTTGGATAGTTTATTACAGGCCGTTTTCCTTTGCACTATTCATGGCCCGCTATATTTGGACCAGTCTCATTGAAATTCAGCTCGAAAAACCCTTTGCCCTCTTCGTCCAGCCTCCACTTGTATTTACGCACACGTACCAGACGAGCGAGCGAGCAACAGGGGCAGAGAGGCGGGCCCTCACAGCCGGGAAGGGCGTTCTCTCTGCGGTCAGACCGGCCACAGTCATCCCGAGGGGTGGGTCCTCCTCCTTCGGCAGCCCAGAAGGAAAAAACCAGCCCACCTTTTTTCATTGTTAAGACCGCGCTGGAATGCAAGCGTCTCGGACCGGGGAAGTGGAAATAGCGGCGGAGAAAGCGCCTTTTGGAGCCGGGCTCTCACCTCGCTGCGCTCCGGTCCGTTTGGGAAAGACTATGCGGCAAACGCGAGTGTCGTCAACTGCGTGAGAAGTCGTGGATTTACCGTGTGTTTCTCGGACCAGGTCAAGGTAAGCTGGGACATCTGTCTGTCGCTGAATAACGGATGTGTGAGTTAGCGCGAAGGTACAGGCAGTGTTTTTCGGCCACAATATGATCCACATCTGCAGAACGGAGCCGCTGCAGATTCACAACAGCAACTTTTACGACATTCGTGTCTTTCCGACACAGCGCCATCTGCTGTTTAGATGGCAAAAGAGTGCTATTTAAAAATGTAAAAGGCTCCTTATAAAACACCTTTGTTTTGGACGCTTATTATAGGCTATTGCCAAATGATCATGTTTGCAATATTTGCAATAAGCCACAGTATCCCTGTGACGTATTCCATCTGTTTCACAATTATTATTTTTTGCAAACAGTCTTAATGTTAACTTAAACATTTGATGATTTTTCTCATTTTGTTAAATTTTAGTCTTGGTTTGGTCCTAATGTACTTTTTACTCATAAAACGTACATTACTCTGTTTTGTATTTGTTTTAACCCAGTTTTACGAAAGAATACAACAACAAAAAACAAATTGCAATAACGTCGTTATGGCAAAGTTCATAAAGTGCTGCCCCAGTCATTTATATCCAGGTTGTAAAATGTTACTGATTTATTATTAAGGGTAATAATTTTACACTACCCTTGATACATTGTACCTGACACATTTAGTACAATATAATGGGCTTTGTAACAATGTGTAATAACTTGTGAGGGTTAGATACACGATGGAATAATATGTATTTGTAGTTTAGATGTACATAATGAAATAAGACATAAGACCCTAACCTTAAGCCCTAACCCTAAAGGTAATTGATTACATTACATTACCTCCAAAGTACTAATACACATTATTCCAGTGTGTATGTAATACATAGATACAAGTTATTACACATTGTTACAAAGCAGATTACACTGTACTAAATGTAGTTGGGTACAATGTATCAAGGTAGTGTAAAATCATTTATAGAATGAAGTGGAACCTAATATTGGTCTTGTGTATTTTGTAAAGGCAGACATTTGTGGAAACCGTTGTATCAAATTCTTAAACCTTTTTATTTCCTGTGCACTGGCGGCACATATGAAAGTTCTGAAACATACTTTTACTCATTCCTGCGAAGAATTGGAAGTGGAAAGTTTGGAATGATTTCAAAAGTAAGTACATTCCCTCTTGGATTGTTTGTAAACCAAACACATCAGGCATAGAGCCTTTAAATAGAACTGTTTACATGTTATAGATATGTCAGAAACCATCTTGAGGAAAAACATATCGCAACCATATGTAGGCTACTTTTACAAAAGTAAAAACATAAATGTGCGGTTGTGGATCTGCAGTGGTGAACCTGCAGCGGCTCCAGTCTGCAGAGGTTTCCGAGTGAGCCGACCGATAGAGGAGACTGCAGAAAGTCAAGCTGCGACAAGTTTAGCCCAGGTTCCTCCTCCGCCTCTCGGGCTCCTGCTCGGCCGCTGACCGTGTCCGAGAGCTAAGGGGAATACCCACAACCCAGGAGCCGCGTTCCCACGAAAAGCGTCCCATTTGAAGACTATTCGGGGCATAATGGCTGCATGTGTTGCGCACAGCCTGCACACTCTGGTTCCGGGCTTTTCTTTAGTTGTTGTTTTTTTCCAAGAGGAATTAAAGGGGCACCTAAGTGTGCAGTTAGACTGCATGACTGTAAAGTTGGCAGGTGGAGAAGCAGTTCCTGTGGGCCAGCTAACGACAATTGAGGATGTTTGCTGCTGGCTATGCATGTTCTCACGAGGCTACAGCCTCGTACAGTTCTAGCCTCAATTAAAGGGGGCAAATATTACAATAGCCTACATGAAAAGGTAGGCCTGCTCTGTTATAAAGTCAGATTATAAAGTTGCAAAATGAATTAAGCCCTTAAGTTTGATTAATGGAAGAAAGAAAGCAAGGGAAGGTTTGGGGAAAACAAAAGTCCAGTTGTGAAGTTGATGTGGTGTAGCGATCTAAGACTCTTGTAAATGTATGGTACAGTATGATCTATTGAGATGTCGTCATGTCCAGGGCCTTGAAGGCAACATGAATGTACTATAACAATAATAGTTCCGGTAAAATCAGTGTTCACAAACAGATAACTGCTCCTGGGGAGTCATCACCTTGGTCAACACGATTTGTTGTGTCCTCCTTTGTAAACTCAGACATTTGTGCATCTAATTGTAAAGCATATGCATCAATTTCATGAAGTCAATGACTTGTTTTCTAGCATTTCTGGGAAAGTGACCCTGAAAAGTGTTTGGACACAACTAACATTTTAATTTAGTGGCTTCGTCTTTCATTGTTTGTAATAACAAAAATCAGAGCACTTTGGGATGCACTTGAAAAGCACTTTACAAATAAAGTGCGATTGATGCACCGATACCGATACCGATACCACATGCTTGTACTCGTACTCGTACTCGTTCTCATTAATGATCCCAATACCACTTGACGTGCAGCACAGCACACCTACGGCGCTCCTCTCCACTGAGCAGAGCAAAGAGCAACAAACTGGAGAATTCTTCAGTGGAAATACAATATTCCACATAGAGCTGACTTCATCACTATGTCAATAATGCAATAATGCCTCTATTCACTGTGAAAACTGTGGAGCACGGCTACCTCATTAATATGCATGACGTCATCAAAAGTATAAATATCAGAATAAAAATTTAATAGTTGTATCGTCCCGCAAAATATCACGAAAAATCTATATTTTGTCACACTCATAGTTGTGATACGTTCTGAATAAAGACTGTTGAGACAAACATATTTGCGTATCACAATACAGGTGCATATTGTCACGTACTCCGTAATGAAATATTGAGCACAGACTTATTGTAAAATACTAAGTCAAGACCAAAAAAAGGCTAAGAAATCATGACTGAGACTAAACTGTCACATTGTATATTTCCTGTCTTGTTGTTTTAGACTGCGTCAGTAAAACCTCTGTTATTTTTTTGCAGCATCTTGCGATATGGATATTTCAAATATATATTGAAATTCAAAATATTGAGCAGCCCTATCACAAAGTCTGGTATTATTTAACCACTGGGCTACATTACAATATTTTACACATTTCTTTTTATCCTTGGTTTTATTATGTATTAGCATAATTAACATATTCTGAAATGCACAAGATTCTTCTATTAGTTTGTGTACCCCACGCGGGTGCATGTGGTTCAAAACGGCATAAAATAAGCATCGTACGGGGGAAGTTTAGTCTTTTTTTATACTCTGACATGAAAACTAAGATGTTGATGGAGGAAACTAGCTAAAAATCTCGATTTCGACCACTGCATGAAAAATCAATACTTTCACCTGCAGTGCTTTGAATAATACTATTAGTGACTTTCTGTTCTCATGAAAGCTGAATTCCAACCACTGAATGAGCCTTGTGACTAAGTGCAGTGTGTTGGCCACAGGCCTGTTTGTTTGTTTGTTTTACCTGCCTACACATGCATCCTTTAGCCTTGCACTTGCTCAGAGCGGTGCATGTGCATGCGTGGAGATCTGGCAGTGCCAGAGAGTGCCAGGTGGGGCTCGTAAAGAGGAGCAAACCCAGCAGACCTGCCTTGACCTGTTCAGAACGTGACGCACAAGAAACCAAGCCGACAGAAAAGCTCGCCCTGGTCTGCAGACTGTACCAGCGATGGGCCACGTTTTGTCACCGTTTTTTATAGTGAATGTCTTTAATTTAGTTTTGAGTTAGCGTCTTGTAGCCATCCTGTCTAGGCATTCTTTTGTTGTTGTTTTACAAGCTGAGAAGCACAGGGTTTCCGCGGGGCATTTAAAAGCATTAAAAGTCATTAAATGAATTTTGCAAAAATCAAGGCTTTAAATGTAATTAACAAGCATTACATTGAATTCAAACTGGCATTAAATGTAAATTTGTTGGAAAATGTTGATATCACTCAACAATATACTGTATAAGTTCACTAAAATTACCAAAATCTAAAACATGTTCAACTGCAGTTTTGGCTTACATTTACAATTTGTTTTGCTCAAAAGTTTCCCATTTTGTCCAATTCTCTTTCCTCTGTTTGATGAAACGTTTGCAAATCCTAAGAAATTAAACATACAGCGATTTTGTTTTATTTATTTATACTTTCTGCATTTGTGGCAGTAAAATATGTTTAAGCCGGTGGTGGAACTGAAGTTTCTGCAGAATTAGGAGACCACAGGGCGGTGGCTGTCAGCAGATTGTAGCATGTGTGAGGAGTCCGGACAAGGAAAATGCCCAAGTACATGAGAGTGGAACAGTGAGGAGAGATTAGATTCCTACTGTTACCAACTGAGACTTCACTTCATATCAGTTTAAAGGAGGGATATGTAAAATGTTTTGCTGCTTGTGTTGAACCAGAAGATAGGTCAAGGGAAATTTGAATAAGACATTTGAGATAAATATAGTGTGACAAAGGACTCGATGCATGCGCATCTTTAGTGTTTGATTGACAGTTCAATTAGCCAATCACAAGTTAGGCTGTAACAAGTTTGATGTAAGCGCTACGTCGTCTTTCGTTATCGAGTGTGGAGCAGACCTCGTGGTTGTGTCCCTGTGCGTAAATAACAAAACAGTAAGTACTGGTGAGAAAACAAGAGCGCACCTGCCTCAAGTGAGCTATATACTGCTTCAATATATTCTGTATAATTTGTACATGCTGTAGAATGGTTAAAGACAACATTATGGGCCAATTTAGCCCTCTGCTAACTATGCTAGGGCGAGTGCTAACTGCCTTGCTATTAGCTATTGGCACATGATAAAGCTATCCTTGCTTGTTCGTTTGTTTTGATTTGTGAACAAATAGCTGTACAATAGCTGTTAAAAGCATAACGTGTTATTTACGTTCTGTCCATGGGCTGTTTCGATCATAAGACTTACTTTATATAAATGTTTTTATACTTTATGCAGGCTTAGTCAACACTACAATTTTTATTGGTCGACTAAATGCACACATTTCTTTTAAAATCTTTAGATATTTAAAGTCTCAATTTGCATAACACCAGAGGCTTGTGGCAGTTCTATCTAGAGATGCACCGATTCAGCTTTTTTGCTACAGAGATTGATACTTGGGGTTTGAGTATGTATCGGTATCCGATACTAACCAATGCAAAGAGAGATTACTGCGTCCGTGGTGTAGGTAAATTGAGCCTCACCGGCCGCCGTCTCATCTGCTGAAGTTGCCGCGCAGGCGCACTCCGTAGTTTACAACCAAAACAAAACTTTCTCGAAGCTGGAATCATGTCCGAGACGACGGCGCTCAGGACGTCTATCAGCTTCAAACAGGACCAAGTCTGAAGTCGGGGTATATTCTGGGTATTTTAAGAAAGCTGAAGGACAGAAGACAGTTATCCTGTTTTGTGGAACGTGCAGGAAAAAAAGTGTCTCTAAAGGCAGCGATACTTCAAACCTCATGACTCGCCTGTGTGACCGTCACCACAACTCTATCCACCTTATTCAGACGCCCCATGAGCCTTTGCGCAAAAGATGTGGGCGATTTCCGGTCAGATCGGGGCCACTGTTTGTTTGCATGGAGACCGTTCGCTTGAATCCACTTTTTATGAGCTTTAGAGGCGCAGACTATGTGGAAACACGAGCCGTCACAGCTGAGACGAAGCTACGAGCCGTCATTAACTGCTCACAATAAACTTATGACTGAAAATCGCTCCGTCCAAGAGTTTTCTGACCCGTGGACGTGTTGGCCAAGTCGCGGGGGCAGCAGTCTCAGCAGAGATGCCCAGACTTCCCGATCCACGCACACCTCTTCCAGCTGTTCTGGGGGGACCCCGAGACGACACCAGGCCAGCTCGGAGACATAGTCCCACCAGCGTGTCCTGGGCCTTCCACGAGGCCTCCTCCCAATAGGACATGCCTGGAGCACCTCCCGAGGGAGGCGACCAGGAGGCATCCGATACAGATGCCCTAGCCACCTCAGCTGACTCCTTTCCACGTGAAGCGTGGAAAGGATATAAAAATGAAATATCACGATAACGATATATTTGACGATTTAATTGAAAATGGACAAATTACTTCAACATTCCAGCCTAATGCCTTTTGGGAAGATTGTTATGTGTTATGTTGTTCTTTTTTTCTTTTTTTTTTTGTGAATGACTAATGCTAATTTCCTTGATGTAAACTCAAGCAGTTTACATCCTTCATTGCATTTGAATTTTTAAGCACCTGTCCCCGTGTTCTACAGTCAGTGTTTATGCTGCTCTGATGGAACAGAAATTATATCGTGTCCACAATAGAGCTGCACGTTTTCAAGTTTTTCATTAACTGTTAACCAAGGCCCTTAGTGCGCACACTAATGGTTAACCGAGTATTAACTGCTAACTAACCCCCTGTAAAGTCACTTAAATAGTCTCTGCTCGGGGCGAACAAGCAAACAACGTAATGCGTAATGACGTCATGCACGTTCACGCTCAGCTGTAGTGTTAGCTGTAGCGTTAGCTGTATCTCCTCTATACTGATGCTGCCGAGCCAGTGGTAACTTTGGAAAGATGGATTTAGCGGAGAATAAAAGGAGACCGGCTTCAAGCACCATCGAAACTCCAGCCCAGACCCCGACTAACGAAAAGAAACAAAGAGTTTATTCAAGTGTGACAAAAAAGGCGAAAGTGGAGTCTGATCGGCGTAGGCAAAGAACCAGAGTAAACATCGGAAAATGTTGAGAGAATCTCTCAAAAGACCCGCAGCTTATTTTTGCTTGAAAGGTAAGAAATTATAACTAAATACGTGAAATAAATTATGACTAAATACGTGAAATAAATTAAATTAAATACGTCGAGGAAAAGTGTTGTTGATGCTTCAAAACAACGGTGTCAGACTGTCCGTGCATGTTGTACAAACTTCACTGAAACAAGCCATAAAATAATCATATTTGGAAGTTACCAAAATAGTTGATCTAATAGTTTTATACCTACAGAGAAGTTGTGTAGTATTAGTAGCAGACTAGTAGTGTCAGTAATAACAGTAATTGTGCTGTACCTACAAAACATTTGAGTAGTAACGGTGGTAATGGTGCTGTATTTACAATGGCAAAAATAATGCTGCTAAGGTTAGCTTTTCTTGGCCGCAAAATAAGCATGACTGTTCACGGATTTATAAGTATTGAAACGACTACAAAAAGTGGACATGTGCCGTTTACGAGTTAGCTACGCTAACTTTCTGCCCAGGGAATTGAAGAGACGATTTAGTCTTTTCCTAGTTGCATTTCTACCAGTGGAATTATTGTATTACAATTAGGCCTGCGTTTATGCATACAAAGTATACAAGTTTTTTTTCTTTTCTTTTTTCTTCAAATGTCAATTATTCGTTTATCTGTATTACGTGGCTTCTTCACTCGATTCACTTTGCTGCATTTGCTCAATTATCGCATCTTTGGTCTAAATATCTTACAAAACAGTAACGTTTCTTACCTCAGTTGAAGTCACGCCTGCACGTCTGTAAATTGACCAGGACGGGACTGTTATTTCTGGTGCTCGTAAAGCCTGAGCGCCTCATGCACGAGCTTATCATCCAGGCTGCAGTTACGCGTTTGGCCTGAGGGGGCAATTGCAAGCACAAAACTGTCAAACTCCACATAGCCCCTTTAATTGTCCGTGAGAGTAAATACTATGCTGACAGAAAAGACAAAGGGAGAGAGGGATATTGATCTACAATGGAGATCATTTTTTACATTCAGACTTGGCTGTTTAAGTAGCCCTAGCCCGCTGTTAGCTTCTTCGTGATTCTATTAGTGTGTATTGGTGGCTCCGACCCGGAGGCAGGGAAAAAATTCCAAACTTCATGTTTCTACAAAGGTATAAACCTGTAAGAACATGGTGTCTCGCTTATGTAATATGTAATAGATCTACAGATTATTACCATTACTACCACAAAAGATTAGAATAATACATGATGTTGGCCAGCGTGGAGTGGTAAGAGATTGTATCGGGGACGTTCCTAATGCGTTATTAGCGGCTATCTCCTAGCCCCGGTTGTAGACCCCTGTCTCAGACTGTCTTCCCAGGCCTGTTCCATGCGTGATCGCTTTTCCACTTTCCAGAAAATGGTCGGGTCTGCTTTGGGTGAAACCAAAACCTGGTCATTAGGAGTGTTTAATAAGTAATTATCAGCCTACGTCGGAATTGGGGGGCTGGCTATGACCACGGATGAAACGCAGATCCCAGGGAGAACCAGGCCAAACCCAGCTGTCAGTGCTGGTCATGCTGCCATTTGGCATATCACCGAGCCCTGATGCTCAGGCAAGGAGATTGCCCCAGATTGGAATTACATCTGGATTGACGTCACATGTTGCCAGGCAACTGTATATTTACGGCCATATATTATACACAGTCATTGTTATACTGTTTCAGTAATCCTCTCCCTCTTCCGCACTCAAAATTAACGATATTGGCGCTGATTGAAAAAACGATAGTACCGAAAGCAGGTACCAAAAAATATATCTTAACAGACCAAGTATTGATGCTGTTGGTCCAGGAACCACACTAAAGAAAGTGACTTGTTTGTTTCATCATACATACATACATTATACTTTAAACTTTGAAAGAAATGGTATGCAATATTTGATTGTCTGGTTTTAGATGACAAATATTTTAGTGTAGGTATTGAAAAAAGTATTGTTCAGGTATCGGTAGGGGTGGGTTTATTTCAACACTGATACCGATACCTAAACAAAACTTTTTTCAATACCTATACGAAAATATTTGTCATCTAAACCAGACAACCAAACAATAATGTGAATTTATTGCATAAAATACAATTTCTTTTAAATTGTTATCATTTATTTGAGCTGAAACAACCAAGTAATTTTTCGAATTTCTTAATGTGATTTTGTTATTGTTAGCGTGTACAATTTTGTCGTTGGGGTTTGAAATCCTGTGTCCATCTGGGCAATGCTACTCCCCTGTTCTTTATCAAGCACTATAATGTGTCATTTATTTCAAGGCCTCATTAACTCTGACACCAATGAGATATGTTGCTGAGCCATGCAGTCAGACTCCTCAGTGAGCATGCCTGTCTAGCTGTCTGGGTCAGCGCACCTTCACATCCTCCTGTGTAATGGATGAGTCAGAGATGGAGTTAGCCCTTCGCCGTCCGCTGCTATTTACACTAGTGCTCCGGCTCTTTAAGCTTGGGCGACCCGCACAGGGCAGCACTCAGTAACCCCCTGGACCGAAATAGACCAGCAGGGGAGATGCAGATGACGTTACAGGTGTTACACATGTCAGCCCTCATGAGGCTTGTCTTAGACTAGTGCCAACTAGTGCCTGCTGTCAGTCATTCATTGTGCAAGACACTTCACCTTGGGCAGCAAGATATTTAGGAAAAAAAAATTAAATGAATTGTGATTGTTCCGACATTTCAGATGACTTCACATCCTAGTTTAATCTATAAAGTCTATACAAAAGGTTTAAAAAGAAAAAGATTGACCCTTTATGATGTTGGGTGATATCCATGAACTACAACATGGTGCAGGAACAGCCGGCTTCCCACACGTATTCATTTCCAAACATTTACATATTTTACTGGTTTATATGGTTCATTTGGTAGGGCCAGTGCATGTTCTGCGGAAGGTGCCTGAGATTATGCTGTTTAATCCAAATATGGTAATTTCCTTTGTCGGAGGCAGCAGCAGCTCAAGACAGGAGAAAAACACTATTGCAAGTTTCAAAATTTTAGGGCCGTTTTCTCAAAATTTAGTTTGGGTACCACAAGACTTGCAAAGCGTTTTCAGATCATGTTTGCAGAGGTCTAAACTACAGTGTTAGCAGCTGAGTATTTGGTGGTTTTCAAAAGAGTCATTTCGAGCATTAAATGGTAAATGGTCTCAACTTACCTTCATCAGGCTCAGAGCGCTTTACAGCAAGGAACCACTCACCCATTCACACTCTCATTCCAATGTACGCTGTCACTGGTGGGTGAAGTGTCTTGCCCAAGGACACAACAACAGTGTGCATCTTGAGGAGGCGGGATTCGAACCCCTGACCTTCCAATCATGAGACGACCCGCTCTACCAACAGTTGCCCCAAATTTCTGTTCAATTGCAAACAAGATCAAGGTAAACTTGCAGCTTATAAATGCTTTTAGTTAAGTTTATTTGAGCAACATTGAAAGGTGCATACAATTTACAGAAATATTCAAAACACTAGGTTTATTAATGCAGTGCTGCTCAAAGAGAATTTATTTAATAATACCTTTTTAAGTAAGCCATGTTGTCATGGCGATGTGAAAACGGGAAGAAACCTCCCTCTCTCCTGGTACAACTTAATTTTTCACCTTTTCTGCGACCTGCATTTGTGGTTACTGTGTTCCACATTCCACATCTTTGCCGAGTTTTTGTGGAGGTTTGGTGGATTTGTTTACTTTAAGAGTCCAAAATGGTCCTGAAGAAAGCAGCTTTTTAAAGGTAAACAAAATGCTAGCTTTTCAGCTAAACCCATTTGAGACCTACACATTTCTGAGACACTGAAGAGGCACCAAGAGCCCCCCCAGCTGCAGCACAGAGGAGGCGTCACGAGAGGAGCTACAGGAAACAAAAAAGGGATAATAAAGCACTTACTTTAAGGTCCGCACACACTACACAATTTTTCTAGTCTTAAACGATTTTATATAGAATGGGGGGTCCACACTACACGACTGGATTCAGTGCGATTTATAGAACCCCTGGGGGTTCACACTTAACGACTGAGAATCGTCAGAGCGAACACACTACACGATTCGGACAAACGGCTGATGTTTGATAACACAGCACGTCTGTCTCTACCGCTTCATTTCTCCTCCAGCTTCAAAAACTGACCCCAAATCCGCAAAGATAGGCCTGTGTTTGTGAGCGTGCGAAAGCATGTGCGTGTCCCAGTTTGGTCAGCGGTGTCAACAGTGTCACAACATCGCAGTGCAAGGCTCCTACTGCTACTAAGCTTCAACTTGGCTATAGTTCTGTCAAATGGAGATAAAAGTCGGCGACACGAAGAAGCGGGACGTATTTCAGTGGATTTAAGGAGACGGGCCTCCGCTCCAAGATGGAGGAGGCGGAGGAGACAGCGGAGAAAGTGGAGAGAGGCGAGCCGCCACGATTCGAACGCGAGTCCAGTAGTTGTGAATCCCCCCCACACTACGCGACACGACTCTCTGCGACTGCTTTGACTAGACACGACTCGGGAAGACTCGTGCGACTGAGAATTGTATCAAAATCGGGCATACAAATCGTGTAGTGTGTGCGGACCTTTACTTACTTAGTTACTTACTTAAGGCCCTGCCCCTCGCTGAGGAGGTTCTGCGCCTGCTGAAGCGTCATTTTTGTGAGGAAAGAATTACCTTTTAAAGTTGCAAACATGTCGTCTTTAGAGTACATGCAGAACTTAGGCCTTCAAAGTAATCCAATCGAATTTGGAGGGCCTTTAGATGCCAATAGGACTTAAGTAACGTGTGTGTGTCACAATAAGAGTTCTGCTGCCGCTGGTGTGGTGTTTAAAATGCTGTAAATGCTTCATGTTTGTGTCTCAACTTAACTCATTAACCACGTATTTCAGAAGTGAGGAATTGATGTTAACTCCTGCTTGAAATATGGATATGGGTCTTTGCTGATACTGTGATATGATAACTTTGTATCATTTTGTGTTGCCAGGCCATAAAGTAATAAAGCCCAGTGTCCGGGTTGACTGTTGACATTGCGCAGATAGCTGGATGTGTGGAACTGTCAGTAATGGAGCAGAAAGACTGACTCAGTAGTCATTAGGAACCAGTGTGACTATTCAGTTTTATTTTTTTATTTATTTTTTTAGATCGTGGAATTAGGAAATATGAAGACCTTAGAACTTTCTGAAACAGTGTACCCCCTGGGGCTTTGTGTAGTAGGGGGTTTACGACTGGTTGCCCAATCAGTGAATACAGAACAGATAAAATATCTCATTTATTCATAATCCGTTAAAATGAACTCAAGCAAGTTTTCCACCTTTTAACAATTTTCCCTTGAAATTGCTTGGAAGAGATGCAAATTTACAATATTGAGTCTGTCAATATGAAATGTGGGAAAAATTTGGAAATGTAAAAAATTTCTTTTAATGGGGGGTCAGCTTATATGTAAGTAAACTGACTCCCAATCTGTTCGGTTCTTTAATTGTCAGAATTGATGGTTTATGGCTTAAGTGTACGGACCATTGACCTAACACCTGACTGACATGAACAACTGTGAGATCACAAAGGTGCACCACATTCCACAGCAGAAGCTCATTGAAGCTGACAGAGAAGTATTTTCACAGTCAGTAGGCTGCTCCTTTCACTTAAGTATGTGCGTCATGAACTGTCTTCAAGTCTTTTCAGCTGGGCACTTTCTGCGTGTGATGTCCATTATGTAGTCAGAGTTTTATGTTTCATGTTATGTTGTGACAATGGCAAGAAATCTATTGTGATTGTGGTCCTGACAGCTGTACTGCACTGCTGTCAGGTCTGTCAGTATGTGGAAACTGACAAATCAATATTGTAAAGGATTGGTCATTGTGTGGTGCCAATTGCTGAGCCATTGATAATCGCTGGGATGTGCTGGAAAAGGCTTTGCACAGTGTTCACACTCTACCATCATCAATGTAAGATCTTGGTGAAAAATGAATGCAACCCTAATCAAAGCTAAAGACGGAACAACCAGAGATTAGAGCGTTGTGAATTTTTTTTCCTGCTACAACTTTTTGTTGTTGTCAGGCAGTGTAAATTGACCATATATTCTTACCATACATTTGATATACCAATAAGAGTTTAGGCATCCCTGGTCAAAATTTATGTTTATGGCAAGGCAAGGCATAGAACCAAATTCATACACAAGGCAATTCCAAGTGCTTCCCAGTTGCATATAATTACAAAAAAAGCAGATAAAATCAATCCATAAAACATCAACATACAAATGAATTACAGTAAAAGCAAAGAGTGCAAATAAAATACTGTCAGTGTCATATGCATGGGCAAAAGAACAGTTTGGCAGCCTGGATTTGAACATTGTCAGAGTTGAGGCCTGTCTCACATCCTCATGAAGACTGTTCCAGATTTTAGCCTCACTGTATTTATTACTGACGCTGGGAACCAGGGAACCTTCCTTGTTCTCAGGGCCTGAGATGGTTCATACGGCTCTAACATGTCAGAGATGGACTTTGGTGCTAAACCATGAAAAGACTTGTAACAAACAGAGCTGTTTTAAATTTTATTCTCTGAGTGACAGGAAGCCAGTGCAGGGACCGGAGCACTGGACTAATATGGTCGTATTTCCTGGTTCTTGTCAGGACTCGAGCAGCAGCGTTCTGGATGTTCTGCAGCTCTAACAGCTCGTTTAGAAAGGCCAGTGAGCAGCCGTTACAGTCGTCTAACCTGCTGGAGACAAATGCATGGATGAGTGTCTCTAAGTCTGGCTTTGACACTATTCCTCTGATCTTAATGTTTTTCAGATGGTAAAAAGCTGATGATGTTATTGCTTTGATATGAAGCTATGGAAAGATGAAATTATCTTAAAAGGCACATGGTTTACGCTTTACACAGATGAGAGATTCCCATAAAATGCTCCCCAAAATATCTGGGGAATATTTTCAATATTTTTATATTTAAATGGTAAAATGGACTCAACTTATAAAGTGCTTTTATTAGGTCCAAAGTGCTTTACAGCAAGGAACCAGTCACCCATTCACTCTCTCTCATTAACATACCAATGTACGCAGACACTGGTGGCAAGGTGGGTGAAGTGTCTTGCCCAAGGACACAACAACAGTGGGCACCTTTCAGAAGCTAGGATTTGAACCCCCGACCTTCCAATCATGAGACAACCAGCTCTACCAACTGCGGCACTGTCACCCGTTTAACATTTTCTTAATTGAATCCATTCTTGGTTTTAGCGGTTCCATCCCCAGTGGACGACGGCTTGGTCTTCCCAATGTAGTTGACATTATGGGTCTGAGGTTTAGGTCCAACTCCCTCACATCCCATCTCACACCACCACATGACAAACAGGAAGCAATTTTCTCTGCTCCACTTTTCCTTCTCCCGTCTGCTCCCAAACTACCTTGAACCAGACTGGAATGGCTCCGGAACTATGCCAAGTATGCCCTGTTACCCCACCTCTCTCTGCACCCCCTGAACCTACAGCATTCCTGCTCTGGACGCCCTGAAAGGCTGAAAAAAGAAGTAAAAGACCGTTAAGGGGGCGTTTAATAAGTCGAGTTTCCACCCAGCTGACCCAGACATGCCTTTTTAAGGGTATGCGCATTCGGATTTTGCCTTTTTCATCGAGTTCCAAAAATACTCTGTGTGAGAGAGAGTGTGCGGGAAGGGAAGACAAGATAACAATCGGCACGCAGGGCGGGAAGGTTTGGCCCTGCCGCTCATACAGGAACACCTAAGAAAATAAAGCCGAGCAGAGGAATTCACACGAGAAGAAAGAACTCCTCCCCGGACTCCAGCAGGCATTTGGAGGGCGCTGCCTCTGCTGTCGTTCCCCCACCGCCAACAGGAGGGAGCAGACATTTTCCCATCGCACCAATCATACCTTTGTCAGGTCTTGTTAGCGGCCGGTCACAAGGCGAGACGCTGCAGGTGAATAGAGAGAGAACAACAGTGAATGTAGCGATCAATTTGAAACTTTTATTGTCGATTATATGATTACTTAATAAATATTCAGTAATCATTTAAAAATAAGAAAATAAATTGCCTGTATTTTCTGTTACGAAATCTAAATAGTCGTATGGTTTTATTTTTTTGGCATATCCGTTACAAAGATGTTGATACCTTAAAGGGACTATACAGAGTTTAAAAATGTTAAAATTAAGTATTTTCCTCCCCCTACATGTTCCAGCCATGTCCTAATGTGTAGAATGAGCCCAGACCTGTTCACCACGACTGCCTCTAAAATCCTGCACTGTCATTTGGTTTATAACTGGTTTAGTTTAGCTCTGGGTTTTACAACCGGTGTTAGTCCTGGTTTAGTCCTGGCTCAGTCCTGCAGACCGCGGCTGAGCCATCTCTATTACAAAAGTTTAGTACGTTATAGCTTTGCTTCATTTGCGCTGAAGCGGCTCATTATCTGCGCACACGTTCATGTTGCTTTTTTTTAGACTCGCTGCGGGTCATATATTGACGTCGAGAGAAAAAGAACCGAAAGTTGGCACCGAAATAATTTTCGTTTTTTAATGCCACCCCCGACCCGGTCCGATGTGCCGTAGTGCACGAGCTTAATATAGAAGCTGCAGTTACGTGTTAGACCTGAGGTGGCAGTAGTGAGTATAAAAATTACCAGCTTGCATCTCGTCCCTTTAAAGTCTTGTTAAAAATATTGTTAAGTAGAACAGTGTATTACTAAAAGTGTACTGAAGTGGAGCTGTGGGATGAAAAACACATTTTCTGTGCCACTTTGAAGGCAAGGCAAGGCAACTTTATTTATACCGCGCATTTCGTACACAAGGCAACTCAATGCGCCTGAAAACCCGTTGCGACGCATTCGCTGCGCACTCGTGTCCTTTCGAGTAGCAGTGTCGCCGTGACCAGCACTGGGAGAGCGGGCGTAACATGGCTCAGCCTCTGAGTACGAGGCTAAACTAAAAACAGGAGGCGTATCGTCTCTTCATTGTTTAAATGGGGCTAAGCAGCAACTTCAAGTTAGGGACAGCCGTGTTTGCAAAGCATTTCCCACAAACTGAAGGGAAGTGCAGAGGTGTTTTCTGTGCGATGATGGAAGTGAACGAGGATAAGAAGTTAAATAGCCTGAATAACGATGCACACACGAGTGCCCTTCCCTGCGGAGTTTCCCTGTCATTTACCGATGAGGGTTTATTTTTTCTTTGCTTTTTTTCTTCATAAAGTCTGAACTTGGAGGACAGTACTGTAGTTCACCTGTGTTAAGTTAGCCCCCTATAGTGTCCGATTGACTCCAAAGCGGTGTCCACACATCTGAGGGAGAAGCGTATTGTTTGAAAATGACTGGGGTCTTGATCCCCTGTAGCTTTTGTCTTGTTTAGTGTAGACAGGTTTTTGGCCTGGTTACATGTGGTTTAGTCCTTGGCTTGATATAACAGTGATAGTCCTACTAAATAACAGCATCAGCTATTCAAAATACACAATTTAGTGCAATTTACAATAGGATAAAGTTGAGAAGAATAACTTTGATGATGCGGCTCTCTGACTCAATTCAGGTTTCTGATGTGGCCCCTTATGAAAATGAATTACCCACCCCTGGTATAGTTTAACACAGTGTGGGAAGAATGGGCTGACTTCTGTTTTACCTTTTTATAAAATATGACATTAATGCTTGCTGGTACAAAAAGGCTTGAGGTTATAAGTGTCCCCTTCCAGGAACTAGATCAAAGTCTGGAATCAGACAGTGTCATAGGAAGCACAGCAGGTAAACACAGTGACGCTGTGTATGGGCAGTGTCACTGTGTTTACAGTCATGTAAATGGAACAGTTCATGTACTGTCGCCCACATTAACACCAAACACCAAAGGAAAAATAAACCTGTGTGGTAAACCTCGACATGAAGAGAACCTACTCCACACTGACAGTAAATATACAAAGACATGAGCGTTCAGTGAGACCTTTACCCAGGTCAGGACAATAAAGCCACTCCACGACCACATGTTTCATATTTGCCCACAGTAAATACCAGAGCTCTGTTCATTGGTGACTGATTAAATTAGCAAGCGAGCGTTTGCCAACTTCCTTGTGTATGTGACACTTAATAACCCAACATGCACAAAGAATAACACTAAAAAAGAAAAGCAGTTACACAAAGTCAAAATTATAGATTGGACATTTGACCATTCTGATGGTCAGGAGAGTGAGGAGGAGAGTGCTCACTCTGTTTTAGAGCTAATAAAAGAGACCAGGGCTGCATCCGAAATCATTAAATTATAGCCTCTAAGTACTAACACTAGACACTAATCCTTAACCTTTCATGGGGTCAACTGTTAGATCTCTATGCAGTTAGTGAACTAGAGCTTCAGCAGCATTTCAGCAAATGATCCATGTGGCTTAAATTTCTACTAAATAAAAGCAAAAGCACAAACTGCCTTCATTTGGGCCATTCACTGAGGAGCCTCGTCAAACCCATGTGACTGTGCCGTGGTGAGAATCCTATTTTTTTTTGAATTATTTTTATTATTAAATGTGCACCTGCCAATCAACAGTATGAATCACTCGAGGGTGGGGGCGAGGGGGGTGGGGAGATTGGCGCAGTGGCTTATGGGATGGCACATAGCTCCTAATCGCCAGTGAGTTAGCATCAGAGGTCCCTATGCTAAAGTGGCTATGATAGTTAGCATACAGGCCACCTTCCCTAACTCCTTAACTGACGACCCAATTCGGACGCTTCTTATCATGGCGGACGCTGACGCACATCCGGTTTAGCGTAAGACCTCTTACCAATTTACTGGTTTCGGATGGAGCACTAACATTCATTAACTGAACTGGAAGTTCAGTGTTAGCTGCCTGAAAGGTGAGTAAACCAGAGCAAAACAAACTAAATAAAATATACTAGGGACGTCACGGTTACCTGTGTAGTGGTAAAAATGTTGACAGTATAATTACCGTCTTGTTTTTGAAAAACGATATCTCGGTGGATTACCGCACCCGCGGTGTCGGTAAAGTGAGCCTCACCGGCCATCATCTGCTGAAGTTGCCGCGCAGGCGCACTCCGTAGTTTACAACCAAAACAAAACTTTCTCGAAGCTGGAATCATGTCCGAGACGACGGCGCTCAGGACGTCCATCAGCTTCAAACAGGACCAAGTCTGAAGTCGGGGTATATTTGGGGTATTTTAAGAAAGCTGAAGGACAGTTGATAGAAGACAGTTATCCTGTTTGTGGAAAGTGCAGGAAAAAAGTGTCTCTGAAGGCAGCGATACTTCAAACCTCATGACTCACCTGTGTGACCGTCACCACAACTATAGCCAATGCAAGTAAGCTAACGTTAGCGTTTTAGCAGAAATGCTGATGTGGGGACTTTGGGTTGAGGGAGAAGGTAACGAGTTGTCCCATAGTCCAGCCACAGTGCCACCGCCAGCGTATAAGCCGTGTCCGGATACCTCTGGCACAAATGCGTTACAGGGCTCTATACCCTTCATCGGGTGCTCGAGGGTTTGTGGGAGTTTGCCCAACCAGTCCACATGTGCTTTGTGGACCTGGAGAAAGCGTTCGACCGTGTCCCTCGTGGTGCCCTGTGGGGGGTGCTCCGGGAGTATGGGGTCCGGGGCCCTCTACTAAGGGCTGTCCGTTCCCGGTATGACCGCAGCAGGAGCTTGGTTCGCATTGCCGGCAGTAAGTCAGACCTTTTCCTGGTGCGTGTTGGTCTCCGCCAGGGCTGCCCTTTGTCACCGGTTCTGTTCATTACCTTTATGGACAGAATTTCTAGGCGCAGCCAGGGGCCGGAGGGTGTCCGGTTTGGGAACCTCAGAATCTCATCTCTGCTGTTTGCAGATGATGTTGTTCTGTTGGCTTCATCAAATCAGGACCTTCAGCTGCACTGGGGCGGTTTGCAGCCGAGTGTGAAGCGGCCGGGATGAGGATCAGCACCTCCAAATCCGAGGCCATGGTTCTCCACCGGAAAACGGTGTGTTCGCCGCTTCAGGTTGGTGGGGAGTCCCTGCCCCAAGTGGAGTAGTTCAAGTGGGGTCTTGGGGTCGTGTAGACGGATCGGTGCGGCGTCAGCAGTGATGCGGTCGCTGTATCGGACTGTTGTGGTGAAGAGGGAGCTGAGTCTGAAGCAAAGCTCTTGATTTACCGATCGATCTACGTTCCCACCCTCACCTATGGTCATGAGATTTGGGTAATGACCGAAAGGACAAGATCGCGAATACAACCAGCCGAAATGAGTTTCATTTCAGTCGCTGCTCCTTCACGTCGAAAGGAGCCAGCTGAGTTCCAGGCATGTCCTATTGGGAGGAGGCCTTGCGGATAAGCGACTCGGCCCTGGATAAAGCGGAAGAAAATGGATGGATGGATAAAGACATTACATGACAGAACTATAATAATAACTTTATCCTGCAATGCAATTACATTATCAATCATACAATTAGCAGCATTATATTTTGATTTGCATCAATGTCAAAGGAGAACCAGTTACACTTCAAAGCGGCTTTTTTAACACAGACCGAATTACAAAGCATTGTTTGAAATGTTCATATTGATAACAGAATCAAAGCACAACCACAATCTCGTTTCATGTACGATGTTTAGTACAAAGCAAGTAACAAAAGTGTAGGTTTCCTCCGGATACTCTGGTGAGAGTGTGTTTGAGAGTGCGCATGGGGGATGACGGATGGGAATTAGCCCAAGGCTACAATCCGGTTTGGCTTGTTCATTAACTTGCACTGTCCCTACCAAATAAACCAATAAACCAAACTTTGTATTGCATTGGTTTTATTGTTTGATCTCAGCACTTTGTTTTGTTTTTTAAATGTGCTGTATCAATAAAGTGGATTGGAGAACTGCATTTACAGCTATATATTTGGCTTATTTTTTACCACAATAAAAAAAGGTGCCAGTTTTGTCCCACAGCCCTCCATGTAGCCACAGGCAGCCCTAGGCCTATGTTTAAGGAACACCGCTATGCCCCATTATCCACATGGTGGGTCAAATGTACGTCTTCTATTGAACATGAAAATCATTTTAATAAGAAATGTTCCATTGGATTTTCTTCATTGATGACTGCGGTTGTGCCCACTCCGTCATGTTTTCTTCCTCCCTTCTGACCTGTTTGAAATCGTCAGGGCGGCTCTCACATCAAATTCCTCCCACTGATTATTTTTCTTCTGATCACCAAATATACATGTTCCCATGGAGGAATGTGTGGAAGCCATGGAAACGGACCCTCCCTCTGCCCTGTCCTGCACCTTTCACAGTACATGTTATTTCTTCTGTAGCCTGACCTTTTATTTGTCATGCCTGGCCCGCTCTCGCTTACAGCTCCACTGCTGACATGTTTTAAGTTTCCACAGGCCTCCCACCTTGACACTCTGAAAGCCGTTTTCAGCCTGAGAACTTTCTTTATGAATTTCATCAGCACTAGGTTGGTCTTTGTTTGGGGGACATTTGTTGTTTATTGATTGATCTAAAAAGACTCATTTGGAATTGGCTACGATACAAGAAACATTTCTATAGTTTTTAGTTTAGTTTGTTTATATCAGGACAATGTGCAGTTACATTAAATTTCCATCTGTAGTCCTATATATATATATATAGGATCGATGTAAAAAATAAAAGAATCGATTTTAAAGCCACCCTCAGCTACACCATTATGCGCCACCGAAATAGACCGGAACATGGTTTCTAACAACGTTAATGAGTCTATCATATATTAGTTTCACAGTTTAAGTTGAATAACAGAAGTGAATGCACTTTTTCATGATATTCTAATTATATGACGAGCACCTGTATATCATAAAACACCAGCAGTATGTTTATAGTACAGGACTATCATTTTAAAGCATTTTAAAAGTTGTATACATAAATCAGTAATCCAGACTGCAGCTTTAATGACATCACACTTTGTGACCACGACCTCTCAGTTTAGCCCGGTCTCTCTTATTAGCTCTAAAACACCTAAAACTAGACCCAATTCAGTCCAAGTTTGAGTGAGTGAGGAATAGCATTGATCATTAGTCATGATTTAATCAGATGGGAAGTTCCCAGACGGTATTGGAATCTTAAGGCTGTTTCACTTGTGATCTTTGTACTGAAAGCAAACACACTGATGAGTATTGTAGATTCTTCCGGCTCCATTTGTGCATCATACTGCGATATTTGATAAGTGTCTTGAATGTTGCAAAAAATCTATTATTGTGATATTACACACAAAAAAACATAACACAATAAGTAAGTAAGTGCTTTATTGTCATTGTACAAGCGTACAATGAAATAGTGTTCAGGTGTTAGTCCTGAGCTGCTGCGGCTGAGCCGCGCTGCCACTGTGTCAACCTGACCCACATGACCTTGGAGGTCGGGGAAACTGTAGCACTCGGAAGAAACCTGGCTGGCTGCCCTCTGTCTCCTCTGATCCTCTGAAACGGTGCTGCGCCTCCTGGGTTTGTTCCTGTTTCAGAGCGTGGTGTCCTGCACTGGTCAGCTCCACCTCCTCCTTCCTCTTCCTCCCTCCGCTTCATAACAGTCTTTCACCATCTCTTGTTTGTCCTTTTTTGTTTCCTGTAGCTCCTCTTGTGATGCCTCGACTGTGCTACAGCTGTGGGGGCTCTTGGTGCCTCTTCAGTGTCTCAGAATTTGTAGGTCTCAAATGGGTTTAGCTGATAAGCTAGCATTGCGTTTACCTTTAAAAAGCTGCTTTCTTCAGGACCATTTTAGACTCTCAAAGTAAACAAATCCACCAAACCTCCACAAAAACTCGGCAAAGACGTACAAAAGTATCCACGAAACAATGTGGAACACAGAAACCACAAATGCAGGTCGCAGAAAAAGGCAAAAAACTCAGCTGCACAAGGAGAGGGAGGTCGCTTCCTGTTTTCACGTCGCCAATGCATCTTTTTTCAGCAAATTGTGTCAATGCAACACTTTGAAAGATACAAATCAGGGCGAAAACAAGGTCTGGACTTAAGTTTATTTTGAAAACCATGACTAAAATTGAACCATGGCACAATTTTTAGAATGTTGTTGTCTCGTTAATAAAAACTACCCAGAGTTGTTTGGTCTTGTTTTTCCTTCATTGTGCATATTTGGCGTCCTTTCCTAGAGCTTAAGGCACTCGTCCCCAATGCTGATGTCATGACTGTGTGTCCCAGTCCAGGCAGCTTCACTTCGCGGAAATGAAAGATTCTGGTTTTTGAACATGGCATATAAAATTCTGAATTAGGGTCACCAGATTTCCGCATTATTTCTCTAATTTTACCTATGGAAAACTCAGAGAAAAGTATTTAGCAGCGGGTAACATTTAAAAAAAGGCTGGCACAGTAATGTTAATGTCAAGCCCTGAAAACACATTTAAGTACAAATGACCCGTTTGACAAAGGCAAAAGGATCTCGGGGGCAGTACGTCTGCAGTCCGAGAGAGAGCACACACAGCTGCTCGTCTCAGGGGAGTCACGGTTGGGTCCAGAGTTGGATCCAAGGTTCAGGTCCAGAAGGGTTGGCACGTGGGTCCGGACAGAGGTCCGCCATTTAGTGACCTCTGGTTTAGACCAACCATACACTGATCTAACGCTACGGGGAAGTAATGATCAAATCACCAGTTGTTTTCTAACGACACTAGCTTCTTTCCCACTAGTTTTCATAAAAAGTATATGAGCTTCAAACGGTTACTGCGGTACTGCATATAGGCTACACAACTTAAAGGTGTCCCAATAAACAGCTTTTAGAGAAGTCCTTATCCTCACCTTGAGTTAGGAATGTTCCGGGCTCACATCCCTGTTATTGAGCTGGGGCTCTTTTCCCACTGTCCAACATGGTCAAATACCAGGCATTTTTGCTGCTAGCCTTTGACGTTCTACATCAGGCCTATTATCCAGGCTCTTGTTTTTCACTACACACTTTACATGCTGTCCTCCGCAGTATGTTGGACATGATGTGATATTTAATAACTGCTGTAGTATCCTATGACAATGTCCATGGTTTGTGTTCAACAAAACTCTTCCAGATGAAACATAGAGCGCACACAGCAAAGACAAAAATCAGTAGTAAATATTGCTACTTTAGACTCTAAAAAACAAAATTCCAGTGGTCAAAGACGTGCTTAGTTTGTTATGTCTGTTGTGTTTCAGTCAGTGCACATTGTTGTGGTCACTCTCCATTGGAAACTACACAGACATTTAGAACATTAGCAACTAACAAGGGAGCGTGGAGTTTGGCTAATAGCTGGTGCCTAGTGGGGTCGATCTGGGCTCTTTTTAACATTTATTTAACACTTTACTTTATAATGTATGGCAACATATGGAAAACAAATAAGGAAGTAATTCAGGCCTGATATCTGAATATAATCCTCTGCTAGTAGAGATTAGCCCATGTAGCTACTTGATCTGTGACTACATGGGCGTAACATTTCACACCTTTTCCTTTCCGAGCAGCGGCTGTGCAGTGGTCATAGCTTTTTCAAGCCATACGATGATGAGCAAATGTTTTGAAGTCCTGCTGCTCACCTGTCTGTTCTAGGCTAATGTGTATGCGGGGCATGTGAAGATCTACTCTTTTTACGATCTTTCTCAATAACAAAAAGTGGACGGTCTGCATCACACTTTATGTTTCCCATTGATTGGTCAAATATTTGAACTTTTGCACATTTTGTCATGTTTACAACCATAAACGTAAAGATTTTATTTAGATTTTTTTGCTGAAAGTTCACACACAAGTAACAGACAACTGTGAAGTGAAAGCAAAATGATACATGATTCTGTTATTTTTCAAAAAATAGAAAAGTGAAAAGTGGGGCGTGCATAAGTATTCATACAGCATGAATAATACTTTGTGGAACCCCCTTTTGCTGCAATAACAGCAGCGAGTCTTCTGGGGTTTGACTCTACAAGGTTTGCACATGTAGAGACTGACATTTTAGCCCATTCCTCTTTACAAAACAACTCAAGCTCTGTCACATTAGAAGGAGAGCAGCAGTTTTCAGGTCTTTCCACAGATTTTCAATAGGATTTAGGTCAGGACTTTGACTGGGCCATTCTAACACATTAATATGTTTGTTTTTAAACCATTCCATTGTAGATGTAGCTTTGTGTTTAGGGTCATTGTCCTGCTGGAAGGTGAATCTCCGCCCCAGCCTCAATTCTCTTGCTGACTCCAGCAGGTTTTCCTCCAAAATGTCTCTGTATTTGGCTCCATCCATCTTCCCAACTATTCTTACAATCTTCCCAGTCCCCGTTGAGGAAAAGCCAGTGAATACTTATGCACGCCCCACTTTTCACTTTTCTATTTAAAAAAAAAAAAAACAGAATCGTGTATTATTTTGCTTTCACTTCACAGTTGTCTGTTACTTGTGTGTGAACTTTAAGTAAAACATTCTAAATAAAATCTTTACGTTTAGGGTTGTAAACATGACAAAATGTGCAAAAGTTCAACGTGTATTAGTACTTTCGCAAGGTACATGGTTTATGGAAAGAAATTAGACAAGCTTGTAGACGTTATGCAACATTTTGTGTTTCTTTTTTGTGGGGAGGGGGTGTAAGTGCCCCTAATTCTGGCTCTAAATCCATGCCCTTGTGTAAATACACAGTTGAGAACCACCTCAAAACAATGAATGATCCAAGTATCAGTAAAGTAACTGAGTGTTTAGAATGCAATATATGGACTACACCCTGCACCTAAAATGGTGCAGATACAAGCCACTGTAAAGTCTGTTCTCTGCTCCCTCTCTCTGTCTTTAGTGAAAAAGCCTGTGAGTACTTGTTTTATCGGCGCTGCCAGCCCTCTGCCGCGGCACCGCGGACCACGCCAGGACTTTCCTCCACCAATGACCTTAAAAGGAAACAATAGGCTCTCATGGGCTCGCCCCATACATAACAGTCACTCCAGGAAGTGTGCTGAGAGGAGCTGTGTATGTTTGTGTCTGCGTGCCTTAGCTGCCATGTGCCCTAGGGCAGCTGTGGCTACAGAAGTGTCACCACTAATATGCACTGTTCCATCAAATGAAACGAGTACATTTCTTTTGCCACTATAGGCCTATATTTTAATGTTTAATGCAGTTTCTATCAGTATGTAAATAGCACCGTATTGATCCTAACAAGTGTAATCAGTATTTCTATAGCGTCCTGCTTCACTGGGCTGTCTGTGCACGCGCCTGAAACATGCAGCCGGATGTGCGGGAACAATTGTGAGACCTAGAAATCAGTTGGGTCGCATCTAACAGATAATGATAAAAAATTGACTGATTGCTCCGGTTCTTGATGATCTGTACTTCTCTGTTTAATGCAGCTCTGAGCTCAGATACAGACCACTCATATTGGTCAGTCTTGTTGAGCTCCGAGTAAGAGACAAATCACAGGGAAGTGTGGATATGGCTGCACAATATTGGAAAAACATCTGATATGCTACACAGGTGTGATACGATACTATTGTGATATTTGTCTAAATCCTAACTTTTTATTCAATGAAACAAATCTGAGTAGTATGTTTTTTAGCAAACTGTAAAATCAAGACTACAAAAACACCAAATAAGCTAGACTAAAGACTAAAATGGTTCTATGCATTTTTAGTTTTAGGCTGAATTTGCCAAAAAAGTCAGATGAAGACTTTGGGCCCTTGCGATACAGTTATTGCTTCACCTAATATTGTGATAAAGTATTGTGTGCCTCCTTAAAGCTGAGCTAGCTGACTTTTGTTGTTGCCTTCACAGAGTCTGTTGTTAACAAAGAAAAAAAAACAGATCTTGTTGCATTGCCGTCACCTCATCTTTTTATTGAGCGATGGAAGATGGAAGTTGAATCTAAATGAGTGTTGTTTATTTTGGGGTGCTTCACTTTGCCACCACTCAAAGCTGTACGAGGTAGTACAGTGGTTAGCGCTCGTAGAAGGTCCGGGTTCGATTCCCACCAAGGCCGAGGCCTTTCTGTGTGGAGTTTGCATGTTCTCCCGTGTCTGCGTAGGTTTCCTCTACCACTAAAAACATGTACAATAGGCCAGGATGAATGAGAGTGTGTTGGAGAGTGCGCATGGGGGACGACGGATGGAAATTACTCCAAAGCTACAATCCGGTGTGGCTTGTTCATTAACTTGCACTGTCCCGACCAAAAAAATGAACCAATAAACCTGGTGCGTGAAATGCACATATAATTATTTAGCTTGAACAATTAATAATAATAATAATAATAATAATAATAATAATAATAATACATCAATGTATAGCGCTTTTTTGGACACTCAAAGACGCTTTACACGAGGAATGAAAAAAAAAAAAGGGGGGTTATGGTTTTTAGCACTGATTTGAAGTTTGGTAGTGAGTCAGATTTTCTAATGTTTGGTGGGATGTGCAAGAGGGATTGTGACAGCGTGAAACGAGTTTGGGCCAAAACTAAACATTTCACACTTTGTGGACTTTCAGAAGCTGCAGATTACTAAAGTCTTGAAGAAAATGTCTGAAAGCGTTCCTCAGCTACGTTTTATTTTTATTTTTTATTGTCAATAGGTGTCAGTAGTGAACCATGCATATATGAATTTGCTAAACTGCATCATTCATGTAAGTGTGTTGTTGGACGTTTAGAACATAATACTTCCATTTAGAACTATGTTTTGGTCGACATGGGTCGACTCAGGTCTGTGAAAACGGCGTGATTCATCTGCCAGGCCTGTGTGTGGCGCTGTGACGCTAACACAGATAATAGAACAAGATGTAGAGGGCGCATGCGCAGTAAACGTTTGTGGAACGTAAACAGTGAAAATTAAACGGTTTCAAGGATTATGATTTACAGAAGAGACGAGGAGGCGAGTTTATTCTTCAGACGTAACGGGACTAAAGCAGAAAAACCTGTCAGTGACCGGACTTTGACTGTCAGTCCAAAAACACAGACTGACTCGGCCATGTTTTTCTACTTGTCACCTGTGGCTCACGGACTCCAGTGGAGCAAAGAGGAGCGGAGTAAAACCATCATAGATCCATGAGTAAAACTCATTCTAAGGTCAGTAGATTATGGATGACAGACTCCACTCTGGCGCTGTGATGTCATCGTTTTAGGAAAGGTGGCGGAGACGCAACAACGGCGCCACGTAAACGGCGTTTTGAGATCTTTCTACTCTGGGACCTAGTTTGGAAAATGTTCGTTTACAGACCCCCAAAACGCCGGACTCGTCTGGACGATACACTGGATTGATTCAATATCTTTGCGTTTGGTCCTCAGCTTGACTTCGTATGGACAGGGACTTAATTTCATGACGATTTCAGCTTTATCAGAACAGGTCGCTCAGATGTTCATCAGTGCATGATCTTTTGCAAAGTTCTGTCATAATGCTGAACTCTGAGTTAGCGCGCTAACTGTTGAGGCTTCAACTGCTTCACACATTTGAACAGTGTTAGCCTCTGACCAGGGGTGCCGCCAGAAATTCTGGGCCCTATGGAAACAAAAATTTCTGGGCCCCCTACATTTTTTACAGATAAAATGTAACCCAATAAACATGCCCTGTATACTTTTAAAAAGATACTTGGCACATTGCATAGTTAAAATGTCTGATGAGTAAAAGCCTACAAAAACAAGAAAAAGCTATGGAAATATGTACTTGTTTACATAAAAGGAGAATATTTATTATCTCAATTGCAAACACAACAGAACATAATATACACATATTGACATATACTTTACGTGAACAAGCTTTAACTGGGTCCAACTGCTCAATCAGGAACTGAACCAGACATAAACTGTTTGTTATCCAGGTATAACAGTTATGTTCAACATCACTTTATAATGGCCCAGCAGCGTGCCTTTCTGCTGGCAAAATCATGTATCAAATCATCAAAGTTCAGCTTTCTTGCCAGTTTGCTTTCAATGGATAGTATGGCAAGGTGACAAAGTCTGTCCTACAACATAGCAGACCTAAGATAATTTTTAATCAGTTTCAGCTTACTGAATCCTCTCTCGCCACCAGCAACGGTCACAGGCAATGTGCAAAATATTCGCAAAACTATGCAGACCTGCCCAAAAATACTCTGCAGCTGCATCTTGTAAATGCTGTTGAGCAGATCAATTGGTGACAGACACCCTGGGAAAGTGGCCCTATATACAGAGTTGAGGTGTCTGACTTCATCTTCAAATTCACAAGTCAGATCAGTGTTGTATTTTGAAATCAATGGCTGGCATACAGAATGGATTTGATCATCACGTAACTGGCCCATTTTTACAACTACAGAAAACTTATCCAAGATCTCAGCTGTTGAGGCAAACCTGGTACTTAGGTCACTGATTATGTGGTCCATCATGGGAAGAAACACTGTGTTTCTGAATATGGTGTCTGCACTGTGTTCCCTTGCTCCCTCTACCTCTGTCTCATCGTGAAACCGTTTTCTTTTCCTCTGGCGGCTGAATCCTGACCTGAACAGAGGGTTAATGTTCATCTGTTGTGCAACAAGTGATGCTTCAGAAAAGAAACTCTCCCATTCATCCCTCAGATGTTGCATCTCCTCCTGCAAAGCTCTGATATTTTCTGCCTCTGTCTCAAGAGTTAATTTCCCTGACTGGAGAATAATATTCCTTATGTCAATGGCTTGCAGAACTTTGACCCAAACAGTCAACAGAAAAACAGTATCAAAAGTTTCAAAATGTTTAGGCCGCTGGCTTCAGACCGAGCCTCTGGTGTCAGACTGCAGGTTGAGAGGATGGCATCAAGAGCTTCTAGGACACTGGGCAGGTGCTTGGCTATAGGTTGAACAGCCTTAACCCTTGCACTCCACCGAGTGTCTGACAGACGATGTAAAGTGCAACCCGTTTTTGCCTTAAAGATGGCCCATCGCTCTGGGCTGGCACTAACAAGGGCATAAAGGCGATTGACAAAGCCAAAAAAGTTAGTAACCTCTGGACTTGATTGAGCTGCATGCACACCAACAAGGTTCAGAGTATGAGACGCACAAGGGGAAAAAGTAGCCAGCTTATTCTTTTTTAATAATTGGGCTTGAACCCCCTTGATTTTTCCAGACATGTTTGCCCCATTATCATAGCCTTGGCCCCTGCAGTCATTCAGATCTATGCCGTGACTATTAAGCACATTTACAACCATGTCTGCTATCTCACTTCCTGTTTTTTTGTGAAAATCTTTAAACTCCAAAAACCTTTCAACAACCTCCCATTTCTTGTTTTCTTGATCAAAACCTACATATCGTAAGAGCAATACATTTTGCTCTGTATGTGAAATATCCGGAGTAGCATCGCAAATGACTGAATAATAGACTGATTCCTCCCTTTCCTTAAGAATACTACTTAACACTCGTTTTCCACATAACTCAATAAATTCGTTCTGAATATCTGAGCTTAAATAGTATGTCAGTCTTGTTCCTGTTTTTTTGTCTCTGACTTTTTGTAGATGTTCGTTGAGTAGTGGGTCATAATGGGACAGGAGCTCAAGGGTGCCCAAGAAGTTGCCATTATGAATGTCTCCCAAGTCTTTTGTTTTACCCCTAAAGGGTAAATTTCGAGAGGCCAAGAACAAGGTTACATCTAGTATCCTCTTCAGAATAGCTCGATTTTTGTCTATTTCTGTTTGTATGAGCTTCTTCAGCTTGCTGTCTATTCCCCCAGGGACAGCTGCCGTTACAGACTGTTGTAAGGTTTTCCATTTTAAGTAGCACTCCCTGTGTGCTTTGCTACTTTCGTGGTTAGGGAATTTATCATACAAACCAGGATCATTTGACACAACAGTCTCTTCTTCATCTTCCTCAGAGTCTGCTCTCATGGCTTCCTCTGTTCTCTCATCTGCCTCTGAGTCTGCTCTCATGGCTTCCTCTGTTCTCTCATCTTCCTCAGAGTCTGCTCTCATGGCTTCCTCTGTTCTCTCATCTTCCTCTGAGTCTGCTCTCATGGCTTCCTCTGTTCTCTCATCTTCCTCAGAGGCTGCTCTCATGGCTTCCTCTGTTCTCTCATCTTCCCCTCTTCTGTTATCTTCCTTCACACTTAGGGCTCCCTCTGTGCTCTCATATTCCACTATTCTCACCGCTTCCTCAACTTCCACACTCTTTCCTGGCAAAACTTTCTGTCTCTCTTTGTTTCTGTGGGGTAAGGATAGCAAAATCATTTTTTTCCCCCAGTCAACAAGTTACAGCTTAGAATTCATATTTTCTTAACTGCATTGTTGAATAATATTGTATGAAATAGATAACTATACAATACAAGAAAAAAATTAGACAATCCAAAACTGTATTAGTTTTTTACTGCCTTGGTAGCTGACCATGTTCTCATCACCTGACCCTGACACACACGCACACGCACACGCACGCACACACACAATGTGTATTGGCCTATTTAGTTTTCTTAATATAAAATATTAAAATATCTATTCTGTAAACTAATTATAGCCAATGGTTACCACAGACACATTTTTTATTCCACTTTTTATTATTTTTTTCATTTTATTCATATTAAGAACGTCAAGTTTGACAGCATCGATCGTAGCAGCAGCACTGTCACTTCACAGAACACACGACAAACTGTTTTTTGTAATTTTTGAAGCGTGTAGATTACTCTTTGTTTAGTAAAGTTATCATCATGTGGAGAACACAGTAGATAAGACGTGCTTAGAGCTTTCAATCTTCGTGAAGTTTTGCGCTCAGGCTCACCTTGTTTGGCTGAGACGGGGACGGGGGGCGCGGGGGAAGGAAGACGTGGGTGTGCAGCGGCCGCTGAATCTGTGTCTACGAGACGTGATAACCCGGAGACAGCAGAGATGTTATTATTGTTGGATGTAAATCATAATTCAGTAATTATTTGACTAAGCTAGCTAGATAAAAGCAGGTCATGTAGCAACAAAAATAAGTAAGTGAAAGTTTTGGAATACAGGAATAGGGCAAGCTACCTTTCTTTTTGAAAAACTGTGTGACATACTGTCGACTTTGGCGTTCTCGGTCTTCTCTTTCCTTCTTTTCTTTCCGTTTTTGATGCCCTGACTTTTGATGTGACATGCCTGCGTGTGTCACTATCTGCACTGCATCATAACAAACGCTACGCTAACGAGCGTAGCTCGGACAGCACAGGTGGAACGAACCATTGTGAGGGGGAGGGGTGTGACTTAAACAGTAAATACATTATTTGCTTGTTAAATATTAAATCTATGGTCAAAACGGACAAAATACACATTAAGTGTATGAGGGGCCCTAGCACATTTAACGTATGTATAAAAAGAGAAAATAAATAAGAAAAGAAAAAGAGGGTCTGCTCTTCTGGGCCCTTCATCAGCCTGGGCCCTTAGAATCGTCCTAACCTTCCACCCCTTTACGGCGCCCTTGCCTCTGACTTCCCTGTTTGCGCTGGGGAAATGTGTGCTATGTTTTCTTGACACACAACAGCAGACATGGTGTATTTTTTTTGTAAAGGATTTTATTACCACCACTTTAATTCAACTCGCATGTCGCCACTTTTACCAGTGGTGACACTGTATAAAGAAAGTCCCCTGGACCTGAAATAGCTGCTGAAGTGCGGTGTGTATTTTGGCTCTGAGCTTGGGAGTATCTGTGGCATTAGCTTCTACAAACTCAAACTGTAACTCTTCAGAGCCGATATCCAGCTCCCAGACGAACGTGGAGCCTGCTCGGCCTGAGTTTGCCGGTGATGGGAGCCAGCCAAGGTTATCAGGTGACAGTTTGACAGTGTTGGAGTGGAGTTGTGTCTGGGATTGCAAAAGGCAGGGCTAGAGCACTTAAAGGCAGCACATTAGAGACAGGTTGGACTAGTTCTGTGTGAAATTAAAGAGCTCAAAATGATTTTCCAAGTGACAACGTGAGACGCAATAATAACTCCACCGTGCCACGCCGGAGCGCAAACAAGACTCAGGAATGTGGCAACTGCGAATGGAAATATTAATTACTCATGGGTGGGTCTCATTATGTCTAAAAGCTGACCATGCATTTAGAGCTGTGCTAAATCCGTTGACTCAAAAATGTTGTCATGATTTTAAAGTCTTATTTTTGCTGACTAAATGAGATTAAAAATAATTAAAAGTAGTTAATTAGTAATTAGTAGACTAATACTATGACTAAAATGTAATGTATTATTGTCTACCAAAAATAGAGTAAATATAATAAGAAGGGGCTAAAAACATGTGAACTTAAGTGAGACACTCTCGTATCGTTTCAGTTCAATGCCCAAAGAACAGGGGTCTCATTTATAAAACCTGCTTCGCACAAAATGAGTGCCAAACTTTGCATAGCCGATCCTCTGCGCAAAAGGTGAAATTTATAGAAAACAAACTGAACATGAAACATCGCACATCTCCTTCACAAATTGTATAGCTATCCCCATACAAGGTATGTACTTTTCAGAAACACTGCTAAGGGAGGAAGATAGGAGAGGCTAGTTTGAGGAAGTCATGTGTGGGCACTTTTGAAATAGTTTATTTCAACTTTATTTTCTTCAGAAATTACAAAGATTACGATGACGATGTGAGCAACTAATCACAATATTTGTTCAAAACTATCCAATTTGTATACATTTACAAAGCTGTCATCATTGGTGCATATAGACGTGCGCGGACCATTCACAACACACACCTGCCACTCACTGATTGGTTTACCCCGCCTCCTGTTTGCTTGCGTGTAGGAGGCGGCGACATTGCAAACACATTCCAATGGAGACTTTACACCTCCCCTAGCACTGCTGAAAACCCTTGCTCCAAAAAGTGTATTTTTTTCTAATAATTGCTGTGCCCCATGTGAAAACACTGGGCTGGGTATCACATCTTTAACCACGCTGGTGCTTGTGCTGTTGAATCAAGTTCAAGTCTGAGATTCAAGATTCAGGATTCAAGATGTTTTATTTGTCAAACCATGTGAATTATTTGAAATTATATTTCTCTCATCCTTGATTGTGGAGTGGGGGAAGAGGGGTGGAAGGGAGGGCAGGGAGTTCAGCTTCCCGATGCTTTGTGTATCCCCTCCCTGAAGGCATTACTCTGAAGAGACTGTGTGATGGGTGCGTAGGGTCCCTGGTGATTCTGACGGCTTTGCGAGTGAGACGGGTGGAGTACATGTCCTTAATGGAGGGGAGAGGAGCTCCACAGATCTTCTTCGCTGCTCTCATGATGCGCTGGAGGCTCCTTCGGCAGGAGGCAGTGCTGGCGCCGTGCCACACAGTGATGGAGCTGGTCAGGATGCTCTCTATAGTCCCTCTGTAGAAGAGCCACACAGTGATGGAGCTGGTCAGGATGCTCTCTATAGTCCCTCTGTAGAAGAACCACACAGTGATGGAGCTGGTCAGGATGCTCTCTATAGTCCCTCTGTAGAAGAACCACACAGCGATGGAGCTGGTCAGAATGCTCTCTATAGTCCCTCTGTAGAAGAACCTCACAGTGATGGAGCTGCTCAGGATGCTCTCTATAGTCCCTCTGTAGAAGAGCCACACAGTGATGGAGCTGGTCAGGATGCTCTCTATAGTCCCTCTGTAGAAGAACCACACAGTGATGGAGCTGGTCAGGATGCTCTCTATAGTCCCTCTGTAGAAGAACCACACAGTGATGGAGCTGGTCAGGATGCTCTCTATAGTCCCTCTGTAGAAGAACCACACAGTGATGGAGCTGGTCAGGATGCTCTCTATAGTCCCTCTGTAGAAGAACCACACAGTGATGGAGCTGGTCAGGATGCTCTCTATAGTCCCTCTGTAGAAGAACCTCACAGTGATGGAGCTGGTCAGGATGCTCTCTATAGTCCCTCTGTAGAAGAACCACACAGTGATGGAGCTGGTCAGGATGCTCTCTATAGTCCCTCTGTAGAAGTTGCACATAACAGAGGCTGGGACTCTTGCTCTTCTTAACTTGCGGAGAAAGTAGAGACGCTGATTACTTTTCTTGACCAGACATGTAGTGTGCATGGTCCAGGAAAGGTTTCAGATGCTCCGTAGTGACTTTTCGAAAATGACACCAGCGGAACCCGGACAGCAACTTTCTAGAGATCTCTGCTGCTTTATAAAGGCCACGCATTGTGTGTTCTTTATGCGCGATGGCGTTTTCTTCGCTAAAAAACAGTTTCTGCCGGTCTGCTTCTCTGCCCTTCTCTCACGCTGAGCCGCTGCAAGAAATTAACCCCGCCCCTTCCCCCTTGGTCTCCATGGAGACGGTTGTCAATCACAACTGAGCTCGAGGATGATAAAACTAAAGGCTTATTAAGAAGTTTTACTTTTGAGAGCAGACAAAGAATATTTAAAACAGAAATAACAATTTTGAATGGGCCTAATTGTAGGCTATATTATGAATCTAAATATTAATGAGCAGGACTCTGTGCAGTGTTCTACATATGAAAGATCAGGAGGCCTTTTTAAGTTTATTTCCAATAAAATAGATTAAAATCGTAATCGTCCAACCTGAGTAGAAAAATCAAGATTTTATTTTTTGGCCATATCGCCCAGCCCTACCCCTAACCCACGGCCTAAGGTAAAGAACACTGTCACATCGTTAGCTCTATTCAGTAGGGATGGGACGAAATATCGCGATACAAAACGTGACGAAACGCGAGTAAAAAAAAAATGGATCGCAAATTTTTTGTATTTATTTTTGTTAATCATTTTTTTCATTTTTTTTTTTTTCATGTAAAGCGTCTTTGAGTGTCCAAAAAGCGCTATACAAGTTCGATGTATTATTATTATTATTATTATTAAATGAAAAAAATATATATATATCCTGGGAATGGTGCAGTGCATCGTCACGTCAAGTCACAGGAATTATGTTTTTTGAAGAAGAACCAGTCCTGAGATACATTAACCTAGGGTTAGAGCAGCACTAAGGGAGTGTTCTTGTTGTGTTTGGCCTGTTAGGCCTTGTGTTTTCCTGTGTTCAACTGAAACAAAAATAAACAAGTTGTTATTATACAGTAATATTTTTTTCTTTTTTATTTCGTATCGTGACGTATCGTTTCGTGACTCTGACTAGGGATGTCAAGATTAACCGGTTTTACGATTACCGCGATTATAAAAGGACGCGGTAGGTTAACCGTAAGAATTTCAGAAGCCACGGTTTACCGCAGCCTTTTTTTCACGTGGACTCACGAGCCGCTGCTCGCCATAAACAGCGCGTAAACTCACCGGTAGTTGAGCGAGGCAGAAGGACGCTCTCCTCCAGTGTTATATCCATCCAAAAACGATTGAAGTCAGCAGAGTGGGACCTCTTTAGGATCCAAAAGATGATCAAGGCTTTGTTGTTGATGGACGTCCGTTATGCTAACCCTGTCCTCAGAAAGTTGCAGCTACGTCGAATATAAACAACATCTTGGAGATAATCCTTCGCTCTGAATGTCCAGGTAACGAACTGCATACTTCCCAAAAACGTTGTCCAAATGTTCGGAAATAGCCGCCACGACTTGCTCAGGATGTAAACAAAAGGCTAACGCTACGCTCTGCTTCAGCTACGCGTAGCAGAAATGAAAGTGAAACCGCGCACATGTGGGAATCAGCTGTTCATTAGTCACTTTGTAAACACGTTTCATTCTCTGTTCATCAAAATAATTAAGCAACAGCTTAACTTTTGAGAGCATAAAACCGAGCCTAGCTTGTGGCCTAATAATGTATAGTAAAATAATTATGATAATTATGGTCATTATAAAGAAGTAAAGTTGACATTGTTTTGTATTATTCAATGTAGGCCTATTTATTTTAATGCAAAACAATCTTAAAGCATTTTTCATTTTTAGAAACAGTGACTGTTTACAAGTATTAAAAAGCTTTTTAAAGACAAAAACTAAAAATATCAGTTCTTTCCTTTCATTCGGGGAATAATCGTGAATAATCGTAAAATCGCAATTTTTTGTCTCACAATAATCGTGACTCAAAAAATTGAAATCGTGACACCCCTAACTCTGACATATCGAGGTGCATCTTATCGTGAGTTTAAGTGTATCGTCCCATCCCTACTATTCAGTGGTATAAGGTGGCTTTGTTTATGTCATTGGGGAAATCAAATAAATATTTCCAAAATACTCTGTAGTTTGAATCCATCCATCCATCTTCTTCCACACTTGTCCGTTGCCAGGTCGTGGGGGCAGCTGTTGGAGCTGCCCAAATTACATTGCACCATGCCCTTATGGCTCCTCCTGTGGGTCCACAGAAGGACGGCCTCATGGTTCTAACCGGGCCTGTTGGTCTCTCATAAGGGGCTTCTGAACCGCTCTTTGTCTGACCCGTCACCTAGGACCTGTTTGCCATGGGAGACCCTACCAGGGGCACGAAGCCCCCGACAACAGAGCTCCAGGATCATTCGGGCGCTCTAACCCTTCCACCACGTTAAGGTGGCGGTTCCAGGAGGGGTCTGTAGTTGAAGATTATTTTTACTAATGTCTCTACTAATCTGAAATGTGTCGTAGGGCTGAACAAACTGAATCATTTGCATCTAATGACATGAGTCATAAGAAACCTATATTTTTAAATTCCAATACCACTCTCTCTCTGATCAAGCACACAAACCATGGCATGAGCCTATTGTTCCTCCTGGACACAGCCTTTGTGTGAAATGGATAGTCTACAGATGTCACAGCCCACATCTTAATGATGTTTTTTGAGGATGACTGACCAAGTGCAGGTGCTCACATGATGATTTGGACCAAACTGGATGATCAAGTACAAAAAAAAACTCTTCAGTTGAGGGAATGCCCTATGCACATATTTGGAAGAATATACCGTATATCCCTTATAGAGTCATTTCACTGGCCATGATCTATGTTTATATTAATAGTAGGTAATAGTTATTTTACATTATTTTCACAAAATAAAAAAAAATGGCTGTGATGAAAGTGCTTAAAATGTTTTATCATGAACTGTTAAATCTACTTCATCTTGGCTCTTTCAAAAACGTCTTGCTCCTCATTAAACATTTGGTGTTGGAATAAGACACATACAGTATGTTAAGTCATGTTTTATGTCACAGAATATGTCCTAAAAATGAGGCTTTGAAAATTTCCTTTAAAATAGTTGTGTGCTGAGATTTTTCATCATGAGCTTCCTGTCGGAAGCATTAAAGGAACAGGCCACTGTTTTTCCATACTGAGATATGTTCTTACCTGAGCTTAGAGTTGATACGTACCTGTCTGGTCTTTGTGCGTGCGCTCAGTCACGCAAAAAGACTAAAGATGTTGTTAGCATTTGGCCTCTCCCAGTATATTCTTATAGCTCCAAACAGGGTGAAGTTAGAAGCGACCAAGCTCTTCCAGGGGCACAAAGACCAGACAGGTACGTATCAACTCGTCTAAGCTCAGGTAAGAACAGATCTCAGTATGGGAAAACGGTGGCCTGTTCCTTTAAGTTAGAAGACTAACCGCCACTAGAGTGGCATGGTGTACTTAAACCGAGTGGTCAAGATGACTGAATAAGAATTTAATTGATATAACATTTCTTGTGCAGGGCGATGGCCTAAAGTGAGAAAACATTGAAGGGTTGAAATGGGAATTGTAAACTGCTGTGTCCTTGGGCAAGACACCTGACTCACCCTGCCTTTTTGTTGGTGTGACTATGACTTGGTGGTGGACAATGGGCTTGGGAAGCTTAAGAAACTTTTAAAAGTCAATATTGGCATCATATGTGTAACTGAGGTCTGAAATGTGCTGGCATGATATCAGTTATGCCATTGTCTCAGTAAGTTTTTCAGTTTGAAGTGGCGCTTGTTTCCCTGCTGTTTATTTCCGCTCCAGTTTACAGGAATGTTTCCTTCCCATGGAACAAACCTCTCCCTCCCGTACCCCTCTTCCTCTTCCTCTCCCTATCCCAACCACTGGTTCTCCAAATTCAGCCCAGACCCCTCTTCTAAAGTCCATTGCTGGGACATACTATGGCATGCTACTGTACTGGAATGTCTGTCGCTCTCCTTAACACGTTCCGGACACTGGGTTTCTCCTAGCATTCAGCTGCCTGCCATTATGCCCCGTGATGATGATGATGATGATGATGATGATGATGATGAGGACGGTGTTGGCTGTTTGATTGGGGCCAGTGGTGGTCCTAGACATTTTTTCCAGGGGTGGCCAGGTTTTATCAGGGGGTCCCCATGTAGTAAATGAACATACCAACTTTTAAAACCATTCTAATCTTACATTACAGCAAATAAGTTTTAACATGACAAGTATTTAATGTTGTCTTTTAGTGCAACCAACCAATCTTGAAATCAGCCAACTCAACTGAAAATAGTTGTAAAACCAAATGTCTTCGCCTCGGGGCACCATTTGGGAACCACATCTCTATACAGTTGATTATAGTCTTTACCTCGACTACTGCAGATTTGCAGATCCCCCCCCAGACCTGATCTGCACTGATCAGCCTCTGTATCAGACACAGATAGATCCTGCATGTACAGTGAACATATCAGTATTTTCTCTGTTAGCTTTGAGACCACAATTACTCCATTCAGAGTCCCGGGCTGCGCGGGCGGCACTGATCACAGAAGCTCCTGTCGTGTCAATATACTCACTTTACGACTGGATTCACGTGTCTCTGCCTCGATGAGGATGCACCATGTGCTGCTTGTAGGGCTGCAACTATCGATTATTTACATCGATTATTCGGATAAGTATTTTATTTATATTGAAAAACTAAATTTCATGACTTTAGAGAAGATTATAAAAGGAGAAAAAACATAGTTTTAAACAAATATTTTTTCTGTTAGAAATAACATCATTTATTTTCTTATCAGTTTGTCCCAAAAGCAGCAACATTTCACTCTCATAAAGAGACACCTGTCCTTATGTCCATGATGAGGAGAGAGTGCACCTTCAAAGTGTCTTTTATATCAGTACTTTCACTCTTATTCAAGTGAAGTAGGTCCTGACTGGAGACATATGCAAAACCAGTAAATTGGTAAGAGGTCTTATGCCAAACCGGATGTGCGTCAGCGTCCGCCATGATAAGAAGCGTCCGAATTGGGTTGTCTGTTAGGACGGAGTTAGGGAAAGTGGCCTGTATGCTAACTATCATAGCTACTTTAGCATAGGGACTTCTGATGCTAACTCACTGGCGATTAGGAGCTATGTGCCATCCCATAAGCCACTGCGCCAATCTCCCCACCCCCCTCGCCCCCACCCTCGAGTGATTCATGCGCAATCACTGTTGATTGACAGGTGCACTTTTTTTTAAATAATAAAAAAAAATAAAGCCAAACTTTATAAAAGTGACACAATACATGTTAGAGTCACCACAGCAGTCACGTGGTTTTAAAGCCTCCTCAGTAAACGGCCTAAATGAAGGCAGTTTGTGCTTTTGTGCTTTTGCTTTCATTTAGTAGAAACTTATTTGCATACTGGCTCATTTGCATACTGTAGCTTTAGGAAACCGCTGTTGAGATAAAATAAAGGGAAATGTGAAGGATCATTGAGATGTTTCTTTTTTTTTTTTATGTCTTTATTTGGACACTATGTTGTTGTTGGACAATATACAGTAGGTGGCGGTATGCGCTTTTGTTTGGCCTGCACTGAACTTTAAAGAAGAAGAAAAACAGCTGTTGGTGATGTCACTTCCCCTTCCCCTGGGTAAGGACGGTCGAATTGGGCAAATGCAGCTGAAGCTCCAGTTCACTAACTGCATAGAGATCTAACAGTTGACCCCATGAAAGGTTTACGCCCGGCTCACACTGTATCCGGTCCGGGTCCGGTCCGGTTTCGGTCCTGATCCGGTCCGGGTTTGCCCCAAACTACCACTCACATTGAGTCCGGCTGACACTGTGGCCAGCTCCGCCAGCTCCGGCGCCAGAAGCTGCGCCAGGCACAGAAACGGCCCTCGCGAGAACAGAAGCGCACGTGAGTTTACCTTTTGGTGCGAGTTCACGTCATAAATAGCCCCATATATAGGTAGTTTTTGTCAACAAAAGCCGTATTTGCCAGGACAACGACTCTCCCCAGTGAAGTGGATGCTTTAAACACACTAATGCCCCCGTGTCACTGGTAATGGAGAAATGTTTACATTTACGACGTTACACGCGTTTACAGGCGGAAAACGAGACCAAATAAGGAGTAAGCGGACAGATTTTATTTTGAAATACACCGGATCTTCCTCTCCCACGAGACCTGACTTCCTGTTTGGCGCGTGTTTTTCGTCAGCTTGATCCGTTGGGGGCTCCGGTATCCGGCAAAGATAGACTTCTTGCGGATTCTTTCCGTTGCCGCCGGAAGGCCGCCGGATGGCCTCGGTAGCCGGAGCCGGACTTCGCGGAGCGGTGTGAGTGTGCTACATTGGTTTTAATGACTTTCTAAGTTGGCGGACGCCGTACCTGGCGTTAACCGGATTCAGTGTGAGCCTGGGGTAAGGATTAGTTTCTAGTGTTAGAGGCTACAATTTAATGATTTCAGATGCAGCCATAATCTTGATATGTTCTGCTGAAGCTCAAGGCGATTCATTTCTTTCCTATGATCTCAACCAGAGAGGTTTCCTAAAAGAGGGAAAACATTTAAAGTATTTTTGTCATTGTATTGCCATAGAGAAGGGAATAATGTGTCAATTTGCATGGTTCATAAATGTATGTGTTGTGAACAATAAAAGGATGGATATGAGAAACTTTAAAGTACAGTACAGGAGTTTTATTTTGCTTTTGAAATAGTGTGACCACCTCAAATAGTTTAAACAGAGACCAGTGGGACAATTTGGCAGAACTTTGAAGTACAGAGGAATTAGTTGTATTTATTTTTTTATAGATCAGGCATGTTCATCCCACTAAAGAACGACACACACCGTTCTTTATTTCACTATTACAACGTATATAACACTGGGCTAGCAACAGATCGCAATATATTAATAAATATAAAAATAATAATACAAATGAGGTAGGCTTCAATGAAAAAGTGGGACATTTTAAGCACCAGGAGGGACAGAGAACGACATGGCTCTGCAGTACAACCAAACAAAGGACAGGTGGTCAGTATTTAGAGCTGTGTATTTATTTATCTTAATTTAAATGCTAGATGCAGCGTAAATATTCAGCGCAAAAAAACTGTGTAGCAAGGGAGAAGTAGAGAGAGTATGATGTAAAAGTCTGCGTTTGGTGAGGAGGGAAAGGAGATGCGTTAACCATCATACTTTACCTTGAACAGTGGATGAATGTGTAGATCATCCGTCCTGATGGTAAATCATCATTGATGCAGCTGTTAGCATTGCTGTGGCGCGATAGCGGGGAGAGCCGTGTCTTTTTGGCTCATTAGCCTCCGTCCTATCCTCGCCTCTCGTTTCTTCTTGTCGCTTAAACCCTAAAGTTCCGAGCACATAAGCGGCCCCGTTTCACGCGGTTTTAATGAGATATATTAATTAAGCGAATCATAGAAGCGGGAAAGTACGCACACTAATGGTTAACCGAGTATTAACCGCTAAGGCGACGGTGGCGCAGATGGTAGAGCGGGTCGTCTTATCATCGGAAGGTTGGGGGTTCGAATCCCGCCTCCTGAAGATGCACGCTGTCGTTGTGTCCTTGGGCAAGACACTTCACCCACCTTGCCCCCAGTGTCTGTGTACATTGGTGTATGAATGGGTGAGAGGTTCCTTGCTGTAAAGCGCTTTGAGTGCCTAATGTAGGTGAAAAGGCGCTATATAAGTTGAGACCATTTACCATTTAAGGGCCTCGGTTAACGGTTAATGAAAAACTTCACTGTAAGTGCAATTTCTATTCAGCTCATCTGCTGTTTTACCATTGTTTGGATAATCTACATGATCTCTGCATGTGCTTCTTCTCTCTCTGGGTTAAGTGAAGGCAGGTACTACCTCTTGTTCATCTTTTAATAGTTTAATGGTTAGTAAAGAATTGTCCAATTAGTTTACATTGTTTATGTTAAATTGTTTACATGCTTAAACATTTGCACAAATCAGTAAATACTTGACCCCTCCTGGAACCGCCACCTTAACGTGGTGGAGGGGTTTGACCGCCCGAATGATCCTGGGGGCTAAGTTGTCGGGGGCTTTGTGCCCCTGGTAGGGTCTCCCATGGCAAACAGGTCCTAGGTGACGGGTCAGACAAAGAGCGGCTCAGAAGCCCCTTATGAGAGACCAACAGGCCCGGTTGGAACCATGAGGCCGTCCTTCTGTGGACCCACCACCTGCAGGAGGAGCCATGGGGGCTGGTGCAATGTGACCCACGACCTGGCAACGGACAAGTGGAAGAAAATGGATGGAGTAAATACTTGAATTGCATTTAAGAGGAAGCTTATTGTTTGGCAAAAAAAAAAGAACAGTAGATTGCAGCTTTCCTAAATAGCTAGCTTACCTGTTATTTTTGGGGTCGACCCATCATTCCGACTCCCCTCCATTGCGACGTCCCGCAAATCTTACACTTTTTGATACCCCCATTTGATACCCATGATTGTAAACTCCACTATCCTTAAGGTTAGGGCTAAGGTAAGGTTAGTTCTAGTTAGAGGAAGTGCCCCCACTCCAACAATTAACCTTAGTGTCGGAGTGAGGGAGTGTCGGAATGGCGGGGTGTAACCGTTATTTTTGGTCAGGAGTATCTTTTGTTCACATTTTGCACATTGCATCAATTGCATCTATACTGTTACACATTTATTTTGATTTAAAGCAGTACTAAGTAACTCATGCCCCTAGAGGCCATAAACGCCACTGCAGGTGTCGTAGCATTTTGCGTTTTTTTTACTCATTAATTGTCCGTGAGAGTAAATACTACGCTGATAGAAAGAGAGAGGGATATTGTACATCCAATTACACAATGGAGATCATTTTTTTCACTCCAACTTGGCACTAAATACTGTTTAAGTGGCGCTAGTCCACAGTTAGCTTTGCCAGTTAGCCTGTAAATTAATGTTAATAAAAGTGCCTTTGTGACATTTGTCACCTGTTTTTTTTTCTGTTTTCTTTTTATGTAGTAATTCACTTGAAAAAATATATTGAGAATATATATTGTATATCGCCATTCAGCCCAAAAATATCAAGATAATGACTGTTTGTCCATATTGTGCAAGCCTACTTTATCACTCCACTCACTGTGTCCTCGATCCTTTCCTGTCATTCAGTATAGAACTGTCCTTCCACTGTTAATCCAATGGTTCTTACTCATCTGGTCGGTCATTAATGTCCATTTGTCAAAGCTTAACTCCGTCTGCATAATCCACAACGAGTTTGTCTGTACTATGCATATTGTCAAAAAGTGTAAATAAGCCATTAAATCTTGTCAATGGTGCAGCTACTGTAATCCCCGCCATTGTTTTGATTGAGAAGAACCACAGTGGAACCAATGCGGAAGCAGACAAAGGGAAAGCATTCAGGAACAGTAAAGAAGTGCAGAAATGAGGGTTTTTCCTCATAAATACGTTGAAAATCTTGACAAATGTATATTTTAGCGGCCGGCCTCTAGCGGAGCGGCACTAGTGCTGGCCAGGGCTGAATAGGCCTGTTGTAGTGTGAACCAGAGCGCGGCTGGCCTGTTCATGCGTATGGATGGGGCAGAATGTGGAGCTTGACGGGTGTCGATGAACAAATTCGGGCAGTATTTGAATCACACAGGCTACTTGTGTTAACCCCATGCTCTTTCCTTCTCTCTGTGCAGGATGGAGATGGGGTCAGGACGGACATCATAACTGGAGAATGTAAGTGAAGTGTGCTTCCTTTGGTTTCCTAACGAAATTTGTAAGATTAAAACACTTTTTAAAAGGTTTGAACCTTGTAAAATGAAAAAAAAAAAACACACAATTCTTATCATTTCTGAGGGCTTGACAGAATGTTTGTAATGGTGAGCGATGCAAGGTCTGTTCATGTTGAATTCTACTGCTTCTTTATTTCTGAATGGAAGCTTGAATCTTTGGTGCAACTAAGCAACATGTTTTGTAACTTTGCTCCCCATGTGCATCAAAGCACCTTCCTCTCCCACTCTTCCTTTTTCTTTGGCCCTGCCTCCTCCTCTTGGCTGTTTCCTGCTGGCTCCGTTGCGGGCCCCTCTCTTCCTTCCTCAGTGCTCCAGAGTGGCCCATACTGTGTGGATAGAACAGTGGGTGTGGTGTGAGAATTGGTCAATACGTGTCCATGGCGTCTTCTGTAAGTTTACATAGATTTATTATGCACTTTATTCAAATTTTTAAACCCTTTATTTTTGGTATAATGTGGGCTCTACTTAGCCTGGTTTTACCAGACCCTCGTACTCATTTCGTTTCGTACAGAGGGTTTGGATCTTCACAATTGAGCTCTGTTAACAGATGGGAGGTGTGAACTCCTTTGAAACGATTGGATCTGATTTTCGCTAGCGTTTGGTCGTGACGTATGTAATGCACCCATGTTGAGAGAAGCAGCTATCATAACTCTATCATAACTCTATCATAACTCTATCATAACTCTATAATAACTCTATAATAACTCTACCATAACTCTATAATAACTCTATCATAGCTCTATCATAGCTCTATCATAGCTCTATCATAGCTCTATCATAGCTCTATCATAGCTCTATCATAACTCTATAATAACCCTATAATAACTCTATAATAACTATAATAACTCTATCATAACTCTACCATAACTCTATAATAACTCTATCATAGCTCTATCATAGCTCTATCATAGCTCTATCATAGCTCTATCATAGCTCTATCATAACTCTATAATAACCCTATAATAACTCTATAATAACTATAATAACTCTATCATAGCTCTATCATAACTCTATCATAACTCTATAATAACTCTATCATAACTCTATCATAACTCTATCATAGCTCTATCATAACTCTATCATAGCTCTATCATAACTCTATCATAGCTCTATCATAGCTCTATCATAGCTCTATCATAGCTCTATCATAACTCTATCATAGCTCTATAATAACTCTATAATAACTCTATCATAGCTCTATCATAGCTCTATCATAGCTCTATCATAGCTCTATCATAACTCTATCGTAGCTCTATCGTAGCTCTATCATAGCTCTATCATAGCTCTATCATAACTCTATCTCTATCGTAGCTCTATCATAGCTCTATCATAACTCTATCTCTATCATAGCTCTATCATAGCTCTATCATAACTCTATCATAGCGCTATCGTAGCTCTATCATAGCTCATAACTCTATCTCTATCATAACTCTATCATAGCTCTATCATAGCTCTATCATAACTCTATCATAGCTCTATCATAGCTCTATCGTAGCTCTATCGTAGCTCTATCATAGCTCTATCATAGCTCTATCGTAGCTCTATCTAAGCTCTATCATAGCTCTATCTCTATCATAGCTCTTTCATAACTCTATCATAACTCTATCATAACTCTATCATAGCTCTATCATAACTCTATCATAGCTCTATCATAGCTCCATCGTAGCTCTATCATAGCTCTATCATAACTCTATCATAGCTCTATCGTAGCTCTATCATAGCTCTATCTCTATCATAGCTCTTTCATAACTCTATCATAACTCTATCATAGCTCTATCATAACTCTATCATAGCTCTATCATAACTCTATCATAGCTCTATCATAGCTCTATCATAGCTCTATCATAACTCTATCATAGCTCTATCATAACTCTATCATAGCTCTTTCATAACTCTATCATAGCTCTATCATAGCTCTATCATAACTCTATCATAGCTCTATCATAACTCTATCATAACTCTATCATAGCTCTATCATAACTCTATCATAACTCTATCATAGCTCTATCGTAGCTCTATCATAACTCTATCATAGCTCTATCATAACTCTATCGTAGCTCTATCGTAGCTCTATCATAGCTCTATCTCTATCGTAGCTCTATCATAGCTCTATCATAGCTCTATCTCTATCATAACTCTATCATAGCTCTATCGTAGCGCTATCATAACTCTATCATAGCTCTATCATAACTCTATCGTAGCTCTATCGTAGCTCTATCATAGCTCTATCTCTATCGTAGCTCTATCATAGCTCTATCATAGCTCTATCTCTATCATAGCTCTATCATAGCTCTATCTCTATCATAGCTCTTTCATAACTCTATCATAGCTCTATCATAGCTCTATCTCTATCATAGCTCTTTCATAACTCTATCATAGCTCTATCATAACTCTATCATAGCTCTATCATAGCTCTATCGTAGCTCTATCATAGCTCTATCTCTATCATAGCTCTTTCATAACTCTATCATAACTCTATCATAGCTATCATAGCTCTATCATAGCTCTATCATAGCTCTATCATAGCTCTATCGTAGCTCTATCATAGCTCTATCTCTATCATAGCTCTTTCATAACTCTATCATAACTCTATTATAGCTATCATAGCTCTATCATAGCTCTATCATAGCTCTATCATAACTCTATCGTAGCGCTATCGTAGCTCTATCATAGCTCTATCATAACTCTATCTCTATCATAACTCTATCATAACTCTATCATAACTCTATCATAGCTCTATCATAGCTCTATCATAACTCTATCATAGCTCTATCGTAGCTCTATCGTAGCTCTATCATAACTCTATCATAGCTCTATCATAGCTCTATCATAACTCTATCATAGCTCTATCGTAGCTCTATCATAGCTCTATCTCTATCATAGCTCTATCATAACTCTATCATAGCTCTATCATAGCTCTATCATAACTCTATCGTAGCTCTATCGTAGCTCTATCATAGCTCTATCTCTATCATAGCTCTATCATAGCTCTATCATAACTCTATCATAACTCTATCATAGCTCTATCATAGCTCTATCGTAGCTCTATCATAGCTCTATCATAGCTCTATCTCTATCATAGCTCTTTCATAACTCTATCATAGCTCTATCATAACTCTATCATAGCTCTATCATAGCTCTATCGTAGCTCTATCATAGCTCTATCTCTATCATAGCTCTTTCATAACTCTATCATAACTCTATCATAGCTATCATAGCTCTATCATAACTCTATCATAACTCTATCATAACTCTATCATAGCTCTATCATAGCTCTATCATAGCTCTATCGTAGCTCTATCATAGCTCTATCTCTATCATAGCTCTTTCATAACTCTATCATAACTCTATCATAGCTATCATAGCTCTATCATAACTCTATCATAGCTCTATCATAGCTCTATCATAACTCTATCATAGCTCTATCATAACTCTATCATAGCTCTATCATAGCTCTATCATAACTCTATCATAACTCTATCATAGCTATCATAGCTCTATCATAACTCTATCATAACTCTATCATAACTCTATCATAGCTATCATAGCTCTATCATAACTCTATCATAACTCTATCATAGCTCTATCATAGCTCTATCATAGCTCTATCATAGCTCTATCATAACTCTATCATAGCTCTATCATAACTCTATCATAGCTCTATCATAACTCTATCATAACTCTATCATAGCTCTATCATAGCTCTATCATAACTCTATCATAACTCTATCATAGCTCTATCATAACTCTATCATAACTCTATCATAGCTCTATCATAACTCTATCATAACTCTATCATAGCTCTATCATAACTCTATCATAGCTCTATCATAACTCTATCATAGCTCTATCATAACTCTATCATAACTCTATCATAGCTCTATCATAGCTCTATCATAGCTCTATCTCTATCATAGCTCTTTCATAACTCTATCATAACTCTATCATAGCTCTATCATAGCTCTATCATAACTCTATCATAGCTCTATCGTAGCTCTATCATAGCTCTATCTCTATCATAGCTCTTTCATAACTCTATCATAACTCTATCATAGCTATCATAGCTCTATCATAACTCTATCATAGCTCTATCATAGCTCTATCATAACTCTATCATAGCTCTATCATAGCTCTATCATAACTCTATCATAACTCTATCGTAGCTCTATCGTAGCTCTATCATAGCTCTATCTCTATCATAGCTCTATCATGGCTCTATCATAACTCTATCATAACTCTATCATAGCTCTATCATAGCTCTATCGTAGCTCTATCATAGCTCTATCATAGCTCTATCTCTATCATAGCTCTATCATAGCTCTATCTCTATCATAGCTCTTTCATAACTCTATCATAACTCTATCATAGCTCTATCATAACTCTATCATAGCTCTATCATAGCTCTATCGTAGCTCTATCATAGCTCTATCTCTATCATAGCTCTTTCATAACTCTATCATAACTCTATCATAGCTATCATAGCTCTATCATAACTCTATCATAACTCTATCATAACTCTATCATAGCTCTATCATAGCTCTATCATAGCTCTATCGTAGCTCTATCATAGCTCTATCTCTATCATAGCTCTATCATAACTCTATCATAGCTATCATAGCTCTATCATAACTCTATCATAGCTCTATCATAGCTCTATCATAGCTCTATCATAACTCTATCATAGCTCTATCATAACTCTATCATAGCTCTATCATAACTCTATCATAGCTCTATCATAGCTCTATCATAACTCTATCATAGCTCTATCATAGCTCTATCATAACTCTATTGTAGCTCTATCGTAGCTCTATCATAACTCTATCATAACTCTATCGTAGCTCTATCATAGCTCTATCTCTATCATAGCTCTATCATAGCTCTATCATAGCTCTATCATAACTCTATCATAACTCTATCATAGCTCTATCATAGCTCTATCGTAGCTCTATCATAGCTCTATCTCTATCATAGCTCTTTCATAACTCTATCATAGCTCTATCATAGCTCTATCATAGCTCTATCATAGCTCTATCATAACTCTATCATAGCTCTATCATAACTCTATCATAGCTCTATCATAACTCTATCATAGCTCTATCATAGCTCTATCATAACTCTATCATAGCTCTATCATAACTCTATCATAGCTCTATCATAACTCTATCATAGCTCTATCGTAGCTCTATCATAGCTCTATCTCTATCATAGCTATCATAGCTCTATCATAACTCTATCATAGCTCTATCATAACTCTATCATAGCTCTATCATAGCTCTATCATAGCTCTATCATAGCTCTATCATAGCTCTATCATAGCTCTATCATAACTCTATCATAACTCTATCGTAGCTCTATCGTAGCTCTATCATAGCTCTATCTCTATCATAGCTCTATCATAGCTCTATCATAACTCTATCATAACTCTATCATAGCTCTATCATAGCTCTATCGTAGCTCTATCATAGCTCTATCATAGCTCTATCTCTATCATAGCTCTATCATAGCTCTATCTCTATCATAGCTCTTTCATAACTCTATCATAACTCTATCATAGCTCTATCATAACTCTATCATAGCTCTATCATAGCTCTATCGTAGCTCTATCATAGCTCTATCTCTATCATAGCTCTTTCATAACTCTATCATAACTCTATCATAGCTATCATAGCTCTATCATAACTCTATCATAACTCTATCATAACTCTATCATAGCTCTATCATAGCTCTATCATAGCTCTATCGTAGCTCTATCATAGCTCTATCTCTATCATAGCTCTTTCATAACTCTATCATAACTCTATCATAGCTATCATAGCTCTATCATAACTCTATCATAGCTCTATCATAGCTCTATCATAGCTCTATCATAGCTCTATCATAACTCTATCATAGCTCTATCATAGCTCTATCATAACTCTATCATAGCTCTATCATAACTCTATCATAGCTCTATCATAACTCTATCATAACTCTATCATAGCTCTATCATAGCTCTATCATAACTCTATCATAGCTCTATCATAGCTCTATCATAACTCTATCATAGCTCTATCATAACTCTATCGTAGCTCTATCGTAGCTCTATCATAACTCTATCATAGCTCTATCATAACTCTATCGTAGCTCTATCATAGCTCTATCTCTATCATAGCTCTATCATAGCTCTATCATAACTCTATCATAACTCTATCATAGCTCTATCATAGCTCTATCATAACTCTATCATAGCTATCATAGCTCTATCATAACTCTATCATAGCTCTATCATAGCTCTATCATAGCTCTATCATAGCTCTATCATAACTCTATCATAGCTCTATCATAACTCTATCATAACTCTATCATAGCTCTATCATAACTCTATCATAGCTCTATCATAACTCTATCATAGCTCTATCATAGCTCTATCATAACTCTATCATAGCTCTATCATAGCTCTATCATAGCTCTATCATAACTCTATCATAACTCTATCATAGCTCTATCATAACTCTATCGTAGCTCTATCGTAACTCTATCGTAGCTCTATCGTAACTCTATCATAGCTCTATCATAGCTCTATCGTAGCTCTATCGTAACTCTATCATAACTCTATCGTAGCTCTATCTCTATCATAGCTCTATCATAACTCTATCATAGCTCTATCATAGCTCTATCATAACTCTATCATAGCTCTATCATAACTCTATCATAGCTCTATCATAGCTCTATCATAACTCTATCATAACTCTATCATAGCTCTATCATAGCTCTATCTCTATCATAACTCTTGGGAGCATTCCATGGCTTCAGTTATCATTTCTAGATATTTGGGAGCCGAGCCAGAACGGATTGAAGAGCTTCCTTTACGTTCGTATCCGCCGCCATTGCCGAACTACAACCAGCAAATGCTTGACGTCTCCTACAACACCCGCCTCCCCCGCTCACTGATTGGTCGGTTGATATTCAACCGACGAAACACAGCCACTGAGATCAGGCCCGGACGTACATGTAGGGAAAAGATAATTGACCGGAGTTTACGGATGGCTAAGGCCAGGCTAGGCTCTACTAGGCTTGGCATTAATTAATTAATTACTGCTGTAAATAATATTTGTGACAAAATCATTTATAATGCTGGTGTGAGATGGTAAGAAAAGCTGTAGTGCGCAGTCCGCCTCTCTCTGAAAGCCGCGGATCACTGATCTATAAATGATGTGGATACATAACCTGGCACAGTAAATATGTTCCTTTTAATATGGTGGAATTTGGGGTACCTGCATTATGTATTTGTGGGGCCCCGTTTTACGCAGACAACAGACTGATGCTCAGCACTGTGACAGCATCATTAAGCATGTCAATATAGTAATTATTGCGACAGACCTAGGCTCTACAATGTAAATAAAATGTTTGTGTGAGAGAACACATATAAAGAATGTGTTTCCGCACATGTGTTTGCAGTGTCACATAACCAAGGATTCAAATATCTGGGGTGTCATTTATAAAACTGTATGTGAGATTCTTACTCATACAGATTCTTACTGTACATACGAACAAAACCCAAACTTTATGTATAGAGTAAAACATTCCCTCCTCCAAACAGTCTGCTGAAGACAAGCTGGATTACTGGAGCCATGCCCTGTAGTCTAATGAGTCCAACATAAGCATTTGTGTTCAGATGATGTCACACATGTGACAACTGGTGAGGAAAACATGGACAAGTGCCTCATGCAGACGGTGAAGCACTATGACACTCCCACTGATTGTCATGGTCTGGGGCTGAAGGAGTACTGCCGGCACCTTTCATCAGGACCTGGGTCACAGGAGCGTACTCCAATAATGACCTCAAACACTCGTCCGAGAAGGTTGGAGGAGCACAAAGTCTCTGACATCCACTAGGTCCGTGATGTTGGGAACCTGTGAAGCTCTGGTGAACTCTATGGCTATGGTCCCAACGAGTGCGCCCCTGCGGGAGCCCCAAAACTCTGATCATGAGACAACCCGCTCGACCATCTGCGCTACTGTCGCACACGCATTACTTTGTATTGTAACAAAGTGTCATTACTTCAGTATTGTACCATGAAAAGATATAATGAAATAGTTGCATTTGTACTCGCTTATGTGAGATACTGTATGAACATGGATAAAATGACCATCACATAAGGGTCAGCACAGGGTGTGGCACAGCGCTGTTTGCTCAGCTCAGTTTCTTACTGTAATCATAATAGTTAGGACTCTTAGGTAACTGAATTGCTGTATGTTTTTATTTTATTTATTGATTGGTTTATTTGGTCGGAACAGTGCATGTTAATGAACACGCCACACCGAATTGTCGCCAATTTGGGCTAATGTTCATCCTTTATCCCCCACGTGCACTCACAAACACACTCTCATTCATCCTGACCTATTGTACATGTTTTTAGTGGTACGGTAAACCCAAGTACCCGAAAGAAACCTATGCAGACACAGGGAGAACATGCAAACTCCGCAGAGAGGCCTGGGATCAGGACCTTCTAGCTGTGAAGCACGAACGTGGAACTTTATAACTACTAGTTATAAAGTTTATTAAGTGCAAGTTCTGTGCAAGTGTAGACATTCCTCAGTAATTTGTCTTTTGTTTGAAAAACAGGATGAGGGTCAGTCCAAACCATAAACGTATAGGTGCCCTTCTAGAAAAAAATAGAAAAAAATAAAAGGGTCCTTTTATTGAACAAGGGACATTGGGACAGCTTTTTTTTCTTTTAAAATGCAAGAGACCAACTGGTCAAAATGTGTCAAACATCATAGATCGCAGGTAGGCATCATGTGAGAACAGTCATGTGAACCAAATACAATCACGGAGAACATATGGAAATCTGTAATGAAATGTAATCCCTCCCAAACAACACATCTGCCTTAACAAACTGCTGACAATTTACCTAAGACACAATACATCTCCATTTAGCTGCTGCTGCGGCTGCGAGAGTCCCGTGTGTGTTTTAGTGCTGAGTCAGACGCAATACATCTACATCACCCTACCCCCGCTACCCCTCTCACTCTGTGCTGCATCCCCACTGCAGTAATCCACTCTGCTGTGACGTACTCATACAGCCCTCCCCCCTACTTAAAGCTGTACATAACATTTTGATTTTAGCTATGACTATTTGACCACATTGGGCTGCACAATATATTGCCAGGTGCTGATACAGTCTAAAAGTCACATTTTAGACCGGATAAAACAATTACTACTTGTGAAAATTGTTGAAATGTAATGGACCTCCACTTTAAATCTTCTCTCCCTCCGAGACCTGTTTTGAAGCGCAGTCTGCCCTTCGTGCCAAATGGGAGCTACCGCTAAACTGTGCCAATCAGCCTTGTCTCCTCAATAGCTGGGTTGGTGCCCGGAAGGGGAGGGAAGTGTGCAGCAGAGGGTCAGAGGGCTGAGTGAGAAGAGCTACTGACGAAGTGTGAATGGACAAGAGGAGAGCGGGATCACCACAGCACTGAGAGCGAGATGCAGAGACGAGGGTGAGGAATGACTGTAACTTTGGCGATTGACTCACTGGCCCTTGCTCTTGTGCGGCTCCCGCGCTCGTGGTCCCTGTTCCTTTGACCTCTACGAGCGCTTGGATGGCGGGGGACATGCTCCAGTCGGCTTGTGGGCAATCATTCAAAGAAACAGAGCTCATGGGACCACAATGTATGAGCTTACACCAACCACTACAGGAACTTGGCGTCTGTTTACTCTGGTAACTCCTGGAAGTTAGTCACTGTAACCATATCCAAATGGGATGAACGCTTGGATCAGACATGCACTCCATTTGTGGTTGCTTACATCAAAGTGCACTATCGTCTGGCAGCAGCTGCAAGGTCCACTTTTGAACATCGCAGCATTGGTACTGACAATTTATACATTTGTATCAGTGACGTACGCTGAGGTATGCAGCTGGTGAAGCACTGTATAACACTCCAATATAAAGTCAACAAAACTGGAGGACGAAGTTGTGTTAATGCAGTGGCACTGATACAACCGAGACACCAAACAGAGCAGTAAATACACAATGACCACATTAGGATTGCAGACTGTATCTCCATACTTTTGAAACTGCAATATTAGGTGAGGTAGTATCCTTATCGCCAAGTCAATAATGTCTCCCTCTGTTGATTTTTCTCATCTCTATATGGCATTTCACGTTCCTCCTCCAACCCTCCGGGACTGTCTGATGTGCGGCATTCTGGAACCAGACGGGTTGGCTCTTTGAAGACACACTGTAGGAGACTGTCTTATAAAGCTTTACAGCAGAGACCGTGTTTAGTCCTGACTCTGGGACCAGAAGGAGACTTCTCCCTGCAGGCTTGAGCTGCTGTAGTTTCAGGACCTTCATTTGGTGGATCAGACTAGATCCAGTGATTGAATCCACTCAAAAGGCCTGCATCGCCTACTGATAATGATACTGCATATTGAATCGAGACATCCCTGGTAATGAACAGGTTCATTACGGTTCTGTTCATTACCTATATGGACAGAATTTCTAGGCGCAGCCAGGGGCCGGAGGGTGTCCTGTTTGGGAACCTCAGGATCTCATCTCTGCTGTTTGCAGACGATGTTGTTCTGTTGGCTTCATCAAATCAGGACCTTCAGCTGCACTGGGGCGGTTTGCAGCCGAGTGTGAAGCGGCCGGGATGAGGATCAGCAGCACCTCCTAATGGTTCTCCACCGGAAAAATGTGGCTTCCCCTCTTCAGGTCGGTGGAAAGTGGGACTATGTCTCTTAGCTGGCCTGGTGTCGCCTCGGGGTCCCCCCAGAACAGCTGGAGGAGGTATGCATGGATCAGGAAATCTGGGCCTCTCTGCTGAGACTGCTGCCCCTGGATAAAGGGATGAATGGACATCCCTGGTGTTATTGCATAAGGCAGGTTGTGATTGGCTGACAATTGACACTCGTGGTTGTTTTCTTACCTGTACCAAACGTGTGCTCTGTGTCCACTGCTGCACTACTCCTTCCGTTGCTGTTCTGTGTGCCTGTTCCTCCCGGATGTGTTGAGAGGCCGGTCCACTCACCATGGGTGGGCGATGGTGGCCTATATAGAATATCACGATTTTTTTTATGACAGAGTTTAAATTACACTCTGAAGAAGAAACGATACAATCAAACTCCTGATTAAAAAAAAAAATTGGTAAATCCCTCTGTAGAGTGTGTTGCTGTATGCCGTCTGTCTTAGATGTCGAGCTGCAGCGGACCGCGGGGGGAGGGTGAATTACACAGAAAAGACGGGTTTAAAAGCTCTGGATTGAGGAGAGAAGCAGCTTGCAGCCAAACGAGCGTGCTAGCATCCAACATCGTGTTTGCGGAAAGTTCAGACAGTAGCAGGAAACAAGCCGACTGTCCGGAAGTGCTTTGGATTGTGATGAAACGATTTCACAAAAGTGACAGATTTAGACGGTTTAATATTATCGTATCACCTTACCCTCCATCCTCACCCTCTCAGCCCCTTCACAGGGACCCAGGGCTGGCATGTGACCACAGTGCTCCTGCTCTTCTGCCTTTCATCTCCGTGCTTTTCCAGATGGGAGCAGGCAGGGAGACAAAACATTACGGAAGTGTTTCTCAAACTGGGAAAAGCGGCTTTAGTCAGACCAAACTCCAGGATTTACACTGGCCTCGCCAATTACCATTCACAAGAAAATGTTTTATAAAGGTCACCAGATATAGATGTGGGCGTGGGCGTTAGAGAGACAAACAAGAAGTTCAAGAAGGCGATGATACGGGGTCCTGTCTGTCGCACAACAAATCGTCAGGATCATTAATCAATATAATAAAGTCTAATCCTAATCCAGGGTGGAGGCTAAAGATTCGCCTCCACCCTGTTTTTTTCTTTTCTTTTCTATAACCTGTCAAACCAGTGTTGTCCCAGTCTACATGACAGCCACCGATCCAACTGTCATTTGGAGCGGCAGAGGAGCGGCGCAACTCCCAGCCAGCAGGGGGCAGGGGGTTGATGGCTGTGCAGTGTGCTCACTATTTCTGGTTGACCATAGGCTGGGGGTCAGCCCTATGTTCCCCGGTACCTATGTTCCGGGGAACATAGATGTTTTAAGATTAGGCACCAGCCCACTATCCTTAGGGTTGGTGGCTAGGGCAAGGTCAGGGTTAAGCTGATTGATATTTGTATGACGTTTCACTCTCATGACTTGTGATTTGAATTGATGTACCAGGGGAATATAGGTACGCACCCCATAGGCTATGTTGTTGTTAGCAAACAGTTACCCCTGCTTAGCCCAAGGTGCTTTCAGACCGGACTGCTGTTTTGGGTTTAACTACAATGTCCTATGGATCTTTAACTAAACACTGATAGTCTACACCAGGGTCTCCCCCAGTGTTTAAGCTCATATCCATCTAAAACTCTAGCAGTTAGCGGCTAGCTAAAGGCTAACATCATATGATACTATGCTACGATGTGCTATGGCTCTGTGTTGATGAGAATTGTGTAATAAACCATAGGTTTAATAAGTGTGGCATAACTTTAAAAGCCGCTTTAAATGTAGCCGATTAGTTTTAGTGACTGTATTGATTCTGTTGTCAAAAGCGTATTCTTTAGTGCTGAACGAAAGGATGCTCTCTTGGAAATGTCTTATCACTTCTCTTGCGCAATCTGACTCCTCCTTACAGCACACTGCCCCCCAGTGGATCAACCATACATACAACAAGCAGAAATAAAATGTCCGCCAGCTTCAAATGTATCTCAAAGCACAGTTTACTGATCAACACAGTTTTATATATAATCACTAAAACCTAATATGACAAATATAATAATATAATAATTCTTATTTCTTTTTTTCATAATTATGATCGATCAGTGCTAGCGTTAGTTGTAGCTCCGATTGGAGTTTTCTGTCTCATGGCCAACACACATTCTCAGCGCTAATCAAACGCCACGACACCTCCAACTTTCATGTTAACCCTATGTAGATGTGCTTCGACGCCCTTCGAAATGTAAGCAAAGCCGTCCCCGCGTATGAAGAGTAGCAAATGCGAGCGGAAGATGAAAAACATCCGTCAAAGCCAGGGAGAACCGCACACGAGCAGGGATGGCGCTCCCACTGCTTTGGGCACTCAAGTAATCCAATCTACACGTGCGTTCATTTACGCCTTGTTAACCAACCAGGGCCTGGGCTCAGATAGTGAGCACACCTGTGACCTGCAGCATGGCGGACAAGTTGATCATCGCGGGTTGCGCTCGGAGTTGTATGTCACGCCTCCTAATTGTGACGCTTGCAAAGTTTCATTCGCCGGCAAACAGGCGTTTCTCGCGAGTGGGAACCCATGTTTGAGAGTCGGATGGGGCATGGACGCACCTTAAAGTCAGCTCTGGTCATCAGTGTTGGAGTAGTAGTGTGCATCTTTGCTGAACTACGGCAGTAGTCCATTAGGAGTAGCTAACACAATATTATTTGACTATGTCTGTGTAAGCTCTCAGTCGTACAGGAGTTGTCCATCTTCAATGAAGGTACTTGAGTCATCTTCTGTACTCTGTAGTAGAAGTCTCGAACATTTCGCTACGACCACGAGTTGGGGTTGGCCCGGCTCCTCCCCTCTAATCACAGCTTCTCTCACCTGTGGGTAAACACCTTTGAAGTGGAGCGCCTCTAACAACCTGCTCACCTCAGAGTATCGGTCGGAGCATCAAACTAAGCCATGTCATCTTTGTACATGAGCCAGATACAAACATTTATAAACATTTAGAACACCACACTGGTTCAAAAATTGCATTATATTGTTCTGCGCAAAGGTTTACACCTGCTTCTCCAATGTACTTATTTCTTGCACAGTTTTTCTTCACATAATCGAGATAAATAGAACAGCGCTCGCTAAACGCAATCATTTGTATTTTCCCCGCCTCAAATTTCGCTCATAAAATGCTGTGCAGGGGAACAGATGAAATCTCAGCCCTCCATTTCTGTTATATATATATATATATATATATATATATATATTATAAAATGTATCATTTGACACTGACTAATTCCCACGCATACATACACATTTTTCTTCCTTCCTTTCTTCCACCTTTACTTTATTTATCTCAGTACCTCCCACGCTGACGACCAGCAACCAGCAGCCACTAAAACCCTCCGTGGCCTGGACACTAGCCCTGCATTAGCCCACATCCATAACCAGGATCTGAGTCCTCCTCTCTCTGTGGCTGTGGCTCAGGGCGGGGGCAGGAACAGCGGAGGTCCTATAATCATATGTTTGTGATTGTACGCTGTCTGTTTTGGTCAGAGAGAGAGGGCAGTTCCACAGCGGCATGGCCAGTCACACACTTACACTTTGTGTTATTTGTTTAGAATGTGTGGAGGTGGGCCAATGTATGGTCCACACAAGATCAAATCGAAATGGTTGTTTGGAAGAATAAGCTAAATTGGAATAGAGAGTATACAACAAATTATTAAAAAATAAGAAATAATAAAAATTGTTGCAGTGGTACAGGGTGGAGCGTGTAAACTTCTTATTTGTAAAGCATGTGGTGATGTTAAAGGAACAGGCCGCCGTTTTTACATACTGAGATATGTTCATCCTTAGCTTAGACAAGTTGATGCTTAACAATCTGGTCTTTGTGTGTGCGCTCAGTCACGCAAATAGATGAAAGACGTTGTTAGCATTTAGCCTCTCCCAGAATATTCCTATGGCTCCAAACTGGGGTAAGGTTAGAAGCAACCAAGCTGTCGATTTTCTGAGCGGACAAAAAGGGGGTATTATATTGTAAGGCGTAATAATACCTTAGGAGCACTTTGACTTAACATTGGATTTTCAGCAAATTAAGCAATAATTATTACAAGTAACTGAACATACAGTGAGGAAAATAAGTTTTTGAACACCCTGCTATTTTGCAAGTTCTCCTACTTAGAAATCATGGAGGGGTCTGAAATTGTCATCGTAGGTGCATGTCCACTGTGAGAGGCATAATCTAAAAAAAAAAATCCAGAAATCACAATGTATGATTTATTTACTATTTATTTGTATGATACAGCTGCAAATAACTATTTGAACACTTGAGAAAATCAATGTTAATATTTGGTACAGTAGCCTTTGTTTGCAATTACAGAGGTCAAACGTTTCCTGTAGTTTTTCACCAGGTTTGCACACACTGCAGGAGGGATTTTGGCCCACTCCTCCACACAGATCTTCTCTAGATCAGTCAGGTTTCTGGGCTGGAGTTTGAGCTCCCTCCAAAGATTCTCTATTGGGTTTAGGTCTGGAGACTGGCTAGGCCACGCCAGAACCTTGATATGCTTCTTACAGAGCCTCTCCTTGGTTATCCTGGCTGTGTGCTTCGGGTCATTGTCATTTTGGAAGACCCAGCCTCGACCCATCTTCAATGCTCTAACTGAGGGAAGGAGGTTGTTCCCCAAAATCTCGCAATACATGGCCCCGGTCATCCTCTCCTTAATACAGTGCAGTCGCCCTGTCCCATGTGCAGAAAAACACCCCAAAGCATGACGCTACCACCCCCATGCTTCATAGTAGGGATGGTGTTCTTGGGATGGTACTCATCATTCTTCTTCCTCCAAACACGTTTAGTGGAATTATGACCAAAACGTTCCATTTTGGTCTCATCTGACCACATGACTTTCTCCCATGACTCCTCTGGATCATCCAAATGGTCATTGGCAAACTTAAGACGGGCCTTGACATGTGCTGGTTTGAGCAGGGGAACCTTCCGTGCCATGCATGATTTCAAATGTTAGTAGTTGGATTCTTACTGATTGTATGGGGTGGACAGGTATCTTTATGCAGCCAACGACCTCAAACAGGTGCATCTAAATTTAGGATAATAAATGGAGTGGAGGTGGACATTTTAAAGGCAGACTAACAGGTCTTTGAGGGTCAGAATTCTAGCTGATAGACAGGTGTTCAAATACTTATTTGCAGCTGTATCATACAAATAAATAGTTAAAAAATCATACATTGTGATTTCTGGATTTTTTTTTTGATTATGTCTCTCACAGTGGACATGCACCTACGATGACAATTTCAGACCCCTCCATGATTTCTAAGTGGGAGAACTTGCAAAATAGCAGGGTGTTCAAATACTTATTTTCCTCACTGTAAATACAACAGAAGACATTTGCACTGGAGTGTATTTAAAAATTCACTTCAGATTTGATGATTGTTGAATCAAACAACAGTGGACAAAATACACTCACAAAAGTGCAATAAACAGCTAAGATAAAGGGCTGCGTATAGTTTTTGTTACAGCATAATCTTTTCTCCAGTTTATTTTCAGTTAGAGACAGTGCTGGTGGGAAACCTTTAACCTTAAGACCTCTCCTCTTTTGGCTTCACATCATCTTGAGTGAAACCCACAAATACAGCTTATACAGCTTTTCAGTGAGCGGGACAGGAAAAATAAAAGGCCGCTGTCACATTACAAGTTACCTAACAAAGTTACCTGGGTTTACACTGCATGATTTTGACCTTAGGTCTCGCACACAGACACTGTAGTGTCAATATTTTAGACTCTGAACGGAGAGCGCCTCATCCTCTCGCTACAACCTCTGTTAACAGCATCGCCAGAGCCAAAAGCAACAATACCCAGCTATTAACAGACTGCATTTTACTTTCCACGGGTTTCTCTCATAAACATAGTTAGCGAGCGCCACCAGTTCATCCGTAGCCTGAAATGCAACGACAGACTTCAAACTTTGACCCATACGGCCCAGGCCTCTGCAGGTTCCTTAATTTTACAATCACCACGTCTTGCAATGTAACGTCTAAAAATCGTATAAGACAAAAGGATATCTTGCTGAGTACACTCAGCTTTAGACCCAAAACATAACTTTTTTCTCTCACCTGGCTGCTGTGAGTAGCTTTAGCCCAATATTTTAAGTGAAAATAATGTAATTGTATTTGATGTTTTTCTCCAATATATCGATACAAATCAATCATTATTAATTAAAAGCGATGTACATCGATGTGTGGCCCGGATCGATGCAAACTAGCCGGTACTATTTTTATTTTTATTTTTTTTACACCCCATATGACACTGCATTTCCCATACCAAACTACACCCTCTTGAGTTATTAGTGAACCAGCAGACCTCCTCAAAGTGCACAAGTAATGAAAACCTCTGCCCAACACACGCCATAAAGCCACTGTTTCCATATGAACCTTTTCATCCTAACTGTGTGAAAGTGGATGTTTTTCTCTACAAAATGAAACACACAAAGCTGGATATTGCTTCTTATATAACATAAAAGGATTCACGCGTTGAACATTTATGAGACTAAAACCTATTAAGTCATGGCAGAGAAGTGTAGTAGAAGGATTTGTTAACATGGCTCTACTGCTGTCAGTGGAACTGTGAATGATTTTGTGTTGATAGGAGGCAGACATTATACGTTTTTACTTCTTTCTGCTCCTTTTCATTCATGTTAAATGCTGTTGTTGCATTTGTTTTTAAATAAATAATAAAATGAAAATGAAAAAAATGAAAAGTGTCAGTGGGTACTCACCGCTATAAGATTCCAGCTTTTACATTTTCTTTTAAGACTTTCCTCCACTTTCCCTAAAGAAACTAAAACATGACAGGTTGCCCCAGTGATTAAAGGCTGGGTCAAATGCAGAGTACACATTTTCCAAACTGGGCAGTGTAGTCTTACCTTACCAATCTTTCCATCAGACGATCTTGGAGGTGAACATGCTGGATGTGGAGGTCCTGGTGGTGTGGTTACATCCGGTTGGATGTACTGCCAAATTCTCTGAAACACTTTAGACACACAGGCAACAGATCTGATGGACATTCCTGCTGTCAGCATGCCTACTGAGCGACACATGTGGCATTGTGATGTGTTTAAAAAGTCAGAGTGTCCTTCTACAGCCTAGGGCACCTGGGAAATATTCAGGCGTCTAATCGGCATCTTGGTATGCCACAGCTGTGAGGGGCTGGATTCTCCACAAAGGAGAAGGGCTCACCAACACAGATTTAGATATTTTTTTGTACCCGTCAAAAGTTTGGAAACAGTTTTTAAGTATTGGCTTTTCCATTGTGTGATTCTCATTGAAGACATTAAAGGCAAGGCAACTTTATTTATACCGCGCATTTCATACACAAGGCAACTCAATGCGCCTACAGTGCCTCTCAAAAGTACAAATACACGTTGAACTGTTTTTGTCATGTTTACAACCATAACCATTAAGATTTTATTTTAATTGTTTTACTGAAAGTTCACACACAAGACAACAGACGACTGTGAAGTGAAAGCAAAATGATACATGATTCTGTTATTGAAAAAAATAATAAAAAAACGAAAAGTCGGGCGTATACAAGTATTCATACAGCATGAATACTTTGTGGAATACCCTTTTTCTGCAATAACAGCAGCAAGTCTTTTGGGGTTTGACTCTACAAGATTTGCACATCTAGAGACTGACATTTTATTTATTTATTTTATTATATTTATTGGTGTCATGTTAATGAACATACTGTACATGGGTCTCATGCATATAAACAAGTCACACCGGATTGTAGCCTTGGGCTAATTTCCATCCATCGTCCCCCATGCGCACTCTTAAACACACTCACATTCACCCTGGCCTATTGTACATGTTTTAGTGGTAGGGGAAACCGGAGTACCCGGCAGAAACCTACGTAGACATGGGAAGAACATGCAAACTACACACAGAAAGCGCTAACCGCTTTAATGCTGTGCCGCCTTTTAGCCCATTCCTCTTTACAAAACAACTCAAGCTCTGTCACATTAGAAGGAGAGCGTTTGTGAACAGCAGTTTTCAGGTCTTTCCACAGATGTTCAATAGGATTTAGGTCAGGACTTTGACTGGGCCATTCTAACACATTAATATGTTTGTTTTTAAACCATTCCATTGTAGATGTAGCTTTGTGTTTAGGGTCATTGTCCTGCTGGAAGGTGAATCTCCGCCCCAGCCTCAATTCTCTTGCTGACTCCAGCAGGTTTTCCTCCAAAATGTCTCTGTATTTGGCTCCATCCATCTTCCCAACTATTCTTACAATCTTCCCAGTCCCCGCTGAGGAAAAGCAGCCCCATAGCATGATGCTCCCCCACCATATTTGACACTGGGGATGGTGCACTCAGGACGATGAGCAGTGTTAGGTTTGCTCCATACATAACGTTTTGCATTTGGGCAAAAAAGTTCAATTTTTGTCTCATCTGACCAAAGCACCTTCTTCCACATGGTAGCTGTGTGCTCCATATGACTTCTAGCAAACTTCAAACGGGATTTCTTAGGGCCTCCTTTCAATAATGGCTTTCTTCTTGCCACTCGTCCATGAAGGCCAGATTTGTGTAGAGTACGATTTATAGTTGTCCCATGTACAGATTCCCGAATGATGGATTGAACAGTGCTCCGTGAGATGTTCAAATCTTGGGAAATCTTTGTATAACTTAACGCTGCTTTAAACTTCTCCACAGCTTTATCCCTGACCTCTCTGGTGAGCTCCTTGGCCTTCATGATGTTGTTTAGTGACCAATACACTCTGACCATAGCTCTGAGGCCCTCACAGAACAGCTGGAATTATACTGAGAGTAGATTACACACAGGTGGCCTCTATTTAATGGTTAGGGCAAGGTGTGAACATTCTGCAGTCATTAGGAATGTTATAAAGGCAATTTAATAAAGGCAATTTAATCACTCAGAAAATGCTGTATGAATACTTATGCACACCCCACTTTTCACTTTTCTATTTTTTGTAAAATAATAGAATCATGTATCATTTTGCTTTCACTTCACAGTTGTCTGTTACTTGTGTGTGAACTTGTGGGAAAATAACTCCAGATATGTTTTTTCTGTTAAATTCTTCAAAATTGCCGCCCTTCGTTCTTGGCATGTCCTCAATGAGCACAGTCTGTGAAGTGTGACGACATCATGAAGCTCACTGAGAAAATGTCCAAAGTGCAAAGCTGTAATTGAAGCAAAAGCCGACTATTTTGAAGAGTTTATGTTTAAAACATGATTCCATATATGTTTATTCATGAATGAACACCTTCAGTGACAATCTACAATGGAAATAGTCTTGAATTTGATTGATTGATTTGATTGATGATTTTATTTCAGGCAGGCAGGCAATGGGCAACAAAGAAAGAATATATACAGTACAGTATGAAAATTAAAATGAAAATTAAAAGAAAAAAACAATACATAAAACCTAGAAACGGTAAAATCATCGACTGGACTGGTTATAGGTAAAAGCTTTTTCTTAGCTCTTAGGTAATAAAAGACATTATTGCCCAAACTAAGACGCCCAGGAGGAGGGAACCAAAACTGCCAAACGTCCCTTACTCAAGTCTGCTGAGTCAATGGGTGTAGACGACCCATTAGCCTTAATAAAAGAGGGCCGTTCACCTGATATCATTAGGCCGTTATAGAGCATGCCTCAGTCAGTCCCCCCTCCTCTATAAGCAGATTCAACATTTTGCCGAGCGCAAAGAATAGTGGTCCAGGTCAAAGGTCAGGACAAGCCAGCTCGTATCCCAAACTGTAAACATGACCCAGTGTGACACAGATATTGATTATTTTGAGCGTTGAAAGTCGATGTTTGAAAATAATTTTGTAAGAAACCGAAGAGAAAGTGGCCCTTGCTTTGGCATTGTCGTTTCAAAAAGTGCCATAGTTTTTTGTAAAATCCCTTAGAGCTGAGAGATGATTGGGAGAATTAGTCGACGGTAGCAAATAAATGCCCACCCTGCATGTCATGTACACAGATATCAATAATTATCTTGATTCGCAAGGAGGAGCAAAACTGGCTTACAAGACATGCTAACGACTACAAAGAAGGTGACTTAATTTGTCCGTCAAGATGATGGTGTCTAAAATCTAGTCTATTGTACTGTGCCATTCTTTTGAAAAGAGGTTGCTTGGTTCCACCTATGGAGTGCTCACTGCAACCTTCATGACACGGAATAGAGTATACTACATTACTCTGTTTGATGCTCGGTGTCTTGTCTTTAGAATAGACTAACTTCTGTCTCAAAGTGTCCTCTGCAGCTTTTCTCCTACTCCTGCTACATACGGGATGGCCACTCCCTTCCTTGTAGGCTCCGTTTTCCTTTCTGTCCTATCTTTTGCTTTTTTGGGCTTTCTTCACCGTATCAAAGGACCATCTCAGGTATCCAGACTGTCAAAGCCTCCTTCAGATGCTGTTCTTTCTTGGTCTTTCTCTCTGCCGTTGTTGGTACTTGCTGGTCTTTGTGCTGCAGTGTTGTAATTACTCCTAGCTTATACTGAAGAGGGTGGTTTGAATCAAAGAGCAGGTATTGATCTGTGTGTGTGGGTTTCCTGTAGACTTCTGTCTGAAGCTGTCCATTAAGCCCAATGATCACATCACAGTCCAGGAATGCTAAGCGCTTATCCTTAGCCTTCTCACATGTAAACTGCATGTTGAGAGAGAAAGAGAGATGTGGCCCTTTGTGAATAAACCAGCACAAAAAATAAAAAATAAAAAAAATAAAACTCTCTGGACAAAGAGAACTTGTTAGAAGCCAGAAGTTATAGAAGTTAGAAGCCAGATCAGTCACATGCATTCATATCTACAGTGAATGCAAGAGTCATGTTATATGAAATTGAAACTTCTGGCTCATTTTCTCATCAGAAACAAGTTTGTAGTTTTATAATGTATTTTTATTAGAGCCGGGATTTTTTTTGATTCATTCCGATGAATTAATTACATACGTTGCTTAGGAATGAACACTGCATAAAGCCAAAAACAACTTTACTGTCAAACTTGTATTCACACAGTTAAGCCGACATAAACTTATGTAAAAAGATCATTCTCCAAAATAAATCAAACTGCTATTGTCTTTGAAGTGCTTGCAATGATTATACAGGTCTTACATCTCCACTTAAAATAAGTTATAATGTAGGAAAATACAAAGAAGCATCTAAAATATACCTAAAAATAAATAAATACAACCCGTATTGTGCTTAAATTATGCTTAAATGTGATAAGCATTGCAATTAATTACTTACAATGAGATTGTTATTTACTTAACTGTTCATTACATAATTGTTACAAATGTATTTATCTGAAAGGGACCAGCAGATGGACATGGCTAATGCAAAGCCTGTGGCTGAATTCCTCTAGACCGAGGTGCCCTCGTGATGCTGTTGTTACCATGGTGATGACTTTGTCCATATTAGTGAACGTTGGGGGTGTAATACTTGTGCCTATGTCAGCAGAAGGCTGGTTCAGGATCGATATGTCAGGAGGGTATTAGGGAAGAGGTTTGAGCCCGGGACAAAGGACACACAAGGTCAATCACATAGAGCTTCTCCTCATAATCACAGCTCCATGGATACAGATGTTGGCAGTCCGATCTTTGCTCTGACTGGTGTATATGGTTGTTCCTTAGGCAAGACACTTTATCCATATCACTAACATATGAATGTAGTGTGTGAGTACTGTTGGTCGGACAGGTCGATGGCACAGACTGTCAGTCACAAGGGCCCGAGGCAGCTTTGTCTAACAAATTCCTTTTCTCCCTTATCTGAACCTTTTTTTGCTCATCTCAGGATTTTCGGACATTATCCTGACATTGTGCTAGAAAACGGTGCTTGTGTGAAATATAGTCATCATCGAGTGTGGGGATTGACTGTATATCCATGTAGATCAACCCTGCATGGTTTGAGATGCAGTACACGGCTGCACTTGCATGTACTTTATTCTGTACTACTACTGTTTCTACTACCAGCAGCACTTTATATTAGCTCACAGCAAAGATGAATACAATAAAGCCAGGAAGTGTCTGCACTGTGGACAAACACTGCCTTTTGATTGAGTTTCTGAAATGATTTAATTAATTAATCAATCAATGGTTTTGTATAGCCCATTATCACAACAGGATTACATTAAGGCAATAAAACAGACCAGTAAATAAGACAATGTAAATTAAGTATCCAGGCAAACATGAAGTCCAAATAAGTGTCGGCAGCAGGGGGTGAAGAGCCGTGAGGGTGTCCTCTGTCCTTAGACTCTCCAGCACAGTGAGGAAAAACTCAAAAACCCATCAGGAGAAAAGAGAAACCTCGGGGAGAACCACAGAAGAAGAGATCCACTCCCATGGACGGACAGGCTATGGAGACCCAGGGCCAATGGGGCCCTGAGCAGACGGGCCAAGATCACAGAACGTCCAGTCCTTGTTGGAGCTTCATTTCTTCTTGTCCAATCCCTTTCGGTGGGATTCCTCTGTTCGATCTGAGACACCATGTGAATAGTAATGAACAGACTACAGATGAAAGAAATATTGTATCATAATCGGAGCCATAGCTTTAAATGTGAGGAGCAGGATTTTAAATTAATCCTAAACTCAACAGGAAGCCAGTGGAGAGACTTTAGCACAGGTGTGAAGTATTCTCTTTGTCTGAATTAACATTTCAAAGTGCCAACCCCAAAAGCAGAGGAAAGAAGCAGCTAAAAGACGGCAATGCTACAGTAACATGGCAACGGCTAATACTAGTGATTGATAAAATCACCTTTTACAACCGCATGACGAGGTGTGAAATCATGTACCACAGGGTCAACACATTTAAACAGAAACATCACAGCTTTGAGGATTTATTAACTCTTACCTCAGATGCCCTGCCAGTGCGTTGCATGTTTACTTCAGCAAAGGGTATTTATTCTGTGCTCCTCCAGTCTGCTGTCCTTTTTAAACTCTTCAGTCCATGTCCCAGCGCTGTGTCCTCTACATGAAAGCCCTGGCCTGCAGTTCTCAAAGCCACACGGCTGCAGACCCGTGTTGGTGACCCATGCTTTGTGAATGCGAGCCGGTGTTTCTTTACCTTTCTTTACCTTCTTTTACTATGTTACCAAACATAGTAAAAGATTCTTGAAAGAGGAAAGGTAAACATATCTGCAATAAAATACATTTAGTTGATTATGCCAATGTTCAGCCACTTAAGGATAAAAACAAAAACATTATTAGTTCTTTAGCTGCGCTGGCTCCTCCTGCTGGTTTGATTGAAAGCTGCTAAGGCTGTTAAATGATGTGTTTTTAAGTTCTTTATGTTATCAGAAACACAGCCTTCCTTAACGCCTCAAGCCAGTTAATGACAAGAGATGGAACCAGAGCTCCCCCTAGTGCCCAACAGATGTGCTTTTCTCAGCCAAAGAGTCCTTTCAAAATAATATCAAACTGGGTATCTCGTCATTAAAAAATTACAGGGAAAAGAGAATTACTTCGTAAAAGGTTGTCTTTGTTTTCCCATATAATTCTACGATATCATCAATTTATAAAATTACCTTATGCTTTCTTTTTAATTATTACATTTACGACATCATGGGCCAGCTACCGGCCCATTGGGGACATGTTATGCGCTTATGTTCTGTTTCGCTGCATATTCCATTTACATGGAGAGCCGTCAGATTCACTTCTGAAGGCTCTGACAGCTCCGCCCTTCACAATACAGAGCTAAAATCTGATTTGATGACAATAAAATATGGATACATTAAGATTATGAGCCATTTGAAATTATAATTTAATTTGAAACAAAGTACAATAAAAACTATTCTGATTCTGAATGTCTTTGGGCAATTTTCTCCTGCCAGCGGAGAAGGCCTCGACTGCACGCCACTGATATAATTGCATTTATGTAACCGTTTTCCATCTTTCCCCTCCAGGATGAAAGACCCATCTGAACTTCACACTGAAGGATCTTCACAGCCTCTCAACCACAACCAGTAAAAGAGCAGCAGATGAACGTACTTCTGACATAGGAGTCTTTACATCCATAAACTAGCAACATTACCTCCACCCCCAATGTGGACGTAGCCTGCAGAGCATCCCAAGCGCACCACACCAGGCAGAGAGGCAGGCAGAGGGCCAACAGAGCCATGGCCGCGGAGCATAAAGACATGACGCACCGCCACCTCCGGCACAAACTGCAGAGCCTGGGCCGCCGGCTGGATGAGCTGGAGGAGGCCACCAACAAGCTGCAGAAGGCGGAAGATGAGCTGCTCGACCTGCAGGTAATGTGGTGTGTTGTGCCAAGTAGGTAGAGTGATCACTCCTTCGTCATATCATTGAGGTCTAATTTAACTTGTCCCATCTAGTTAGAAGATGTACCACTTTTCAAAGATGCCCAAAAGTTAGTCACTACAGCCTTTTGGCAGTATAATATATTTTGATGTAATATATATTGTACTGTATAGTTTAACCTTTGTAATGATAATATTGAATTGTATATTACTTTAGTTACACCAGCTCTGCAGTCTATTACAGGCTATGCCTTTTTTTTTTAAACATGTAACATGTAATGTTGGATATTATTATATGCTAATTTCACATAAAAAAAGGTTTTATAATTTTTTGCTAAACCGATAGCAGCAGATATTATTGTCCAGCTCTATCTTCTTCTAAAGACTATTATGTTGTTATTACTATTAGTCCTATGTTTACTAGTATTACTAATGGTAAAAATAGTACTATTAGTATTATGTTTTGGAAATCTAAAAGTCATAAGCACAAGGAACACATAGCTCATTATTATCCATGAAAACACGCACATACCTAAGAGAGCGCTCTTATCACCAGTTCAGATTCAATTCTGACTCCTCTGTAAAATTTCTGACTCCTCTGTAAAAGCTATATGACAGCACTGCAAGGTAACACGGATATTTTCTCTGCCATTATTATGTTTTTAGCATCTGCTGAGCATCCTCAGTGGGTTTTTAAGTTGCTGCCGTGATTGGTAGTGCTGCTGCAGATTCGCAACCACAGATCCATTTTAGTGGATCCGACCTGATTTAGTCATTAAATCCGATCCAATCCAATTCTATCAAAATGCCTGGTTCGGCTACCGATATCAATACAGAATTTCGGATCGGCACATTCCTAGTTTTTGATATACAGTGAGTTGCAAAAGTATCAGCCCCACATTAACTTTTCAACTTTTTGCCATACTATGGACCATAAACATAAATATATTTAATTGAAATTTTATGTGAAAGACACACACTAAGTGACACACAACCGTGAAGTGAAATTAAATTAAATTTATACATGATTTTGGATTAAAAAAAAAAAAAAAACCTGAAAGTGGGATGTGCGTAAGTACCGGCCCTTTCCTTTTAGTGCAACCAATTAGTTTCAGAAATTGATTGAAGATTTCTGAATCATCACATGTTGACCCAAGGACTAAATGGAGTCTACCTGTGTGTAATCTAATGTCAGTTCAAATACAGCTGCTCTGTAGTCTTATAGGTCTGTTAAGAGACAGCTTCATGAAGTCCAAAAACACATCAGACAGACCAGGGATTCAATTTATTGAGAAGCAAAAAGTTGGTTTTGGTATAAAACGATTTCCAAAGCTTTGAACACACCATCTAGAAATGGAAAGACTGTTGCATCACTGCAAACCTATCAAGGCCCTGGCAATATCTTTGGTCTTTTTGCGTGACTGAGGGCACACAGTTCTTCCGTACTGTGATATGTTCTTACCTGAGCTAAAACGAGTTGATACGTACCTGTCTGGTCTTTGTGCGTACCCATGGAAGAGCGTGGTCGCTTCCAACTTCACCCCTTTTGGAGCTATAGGAATACATTTGGAGAGACCAAATGCTAACAACATCTTTGGTCATTTTGTGTGACTGAGGGCATGCACAAAGACCAGACAGGTACGTATCAACGCGTCTAAGCTCAGGCAAGAACATATCTCAGTATGTAAAAACGGTGGCCTGTTCCTTTAACAATGTAGGTTTTTTAGCCACTGATTGCATTGACCTGACGACATGTCCTGTTTTCTCTGCAGGACAAAATCATTCAGGCGGAGGGCAGCAACTCTACCCTACTCAGCGACGTAGAGACCCTACGGAAGCGCCTGCTAAAAATCCAGGGAAAAGATGAGGAGGTGCGGAAAGCTGAGGACCTGTGCCGGACTGTCCGCGAGAAGCTTGAAGAAGAGGAGAACCTCACAAAGGAGCTCAAAACAGAGATTGAACGGCTTCAGAGGAGGATGGGTGACCTGGAAAAGCTGGAAGAGGCATTCGGGAAGAGCACGTCTGACTGCAGTCAACTCTGTCTCAGCCTGAACGAAGAGAAGAATCTAACTAAGAAGCTCTCCTCGGAGTTGGAAGCACTGGAAGCCCGTCTAAAGGAAATGGAAGGTTCCGAGACAAAACTGGAGCGAGCTGAGCAAGCTTTGACGATGGAACTGGAGAAACTCAAAGGATTTGCTCAAACATTTATGAGTGAGCGTAAGAGGCTTTTGGAGAAACAACGGGAGGATGAGAAAATTATTTTCATGTTGACGGAACAACTGGAACAGCAGAAGATTCGGCTTGGGATGTCTGCGGACACGGGTCATGCAGACTATGTAAGATCTCGTATAGAAGATGAGCTAACCTCAACGAGCATTCTCACGAGCAAACTGGCTGCACGCAAAAAGAGCCTAGACTACATAAAGTTGGCAGATGGAAATATTGTGAACAAAGTGCAGAATGAAAAAAATATCTTGGAAAGTTCACAAGAAGAGGACAACAAGGTCAAAGAGCTTACCCTGGAAGTGGAAAGACTCAAAAACCGTCTTAAACAGTTGGAGATCGTGGAGGAGGACTTGAAGAACTCTGAGTCTAAGAATGGAGAGCTTCATGAGAAGTTTCAGCAGGAACGGAACCGCGTGAGACACCTTAGTGAGCAGGTGGAACAGCTTCGGTCGCAGCTTTGTGTGAAAGGGCTCAACAACGGAAGGGCCAACAGCAAAGTGCTGGAAAACGGCAAAGCTGACAATGAAGAGATTATCAGCAAAGTTGGTTTTAGACAAGAGAAGCCCAAGTATCAGAGGGTTGCAACTGTTTCCGAGCCCATATCACCCAAACATCGGAACAGAGAATTGTCTCCTCAGCATAAGAGAGAAATGAAGATCAAGAGTAATTTATCGGAAGATGGATCTTCAAAGGTTAGCAAGAGAGCACAGAGTCCGCTACATAAGATCAGGAAAACTACTAGAAGCCCAACAGTTATGTCTGATAATGGGTTGAGAGAGACGTCTTCGAGGCTGCCCACATATAGCTCCATGAATGCTTCTCAGAAAGTGTCCGTCTTAAGTCGCTACCCTCCTGCCGCCAATGACCCGAGGCCTACAAGGACCAACAACCAGCTAGATGATGGCAGCAAGAAAGTTCGTCCTGAGAAGTTTTCAAAATTGTATGTTGGGAGTGACAGTGAATCGAACAACTCTGACCTAGTCCCTGATGGTAATGCTAACAGTATCGCGGCAATAGATAGAGGCATAGCATTTGATCAAGAATCCACAGAAACAATCCAGGAGTCGGTCTCTGTATCCCTTTCTTCAAGCATATCGAAAGCCAATGGCTCTTACACAGCCTACCGATCGCTTGTGTCTCCACTATTGACAACAGATCAAGGTTCAGAAGGGCATTCGTCAGCATCCGAAACCGAGTCGACTGGTTCAAGACCCTCAGAGCCTGAACCGATAGTGGAAGCACTTGCTATTGCTGCTAGTAATAGGGCGCCAATTTCTAGATTCCCAAGATGTACACCCACGAACGACTCACATTCAGAAGGTTCCTCCTCCAGAAGTTCCTTTGATGAAGAACTTCATAACCGCCAACACTTATCTGAGATCGGACTCCAAGCGCCCTCGCAAACTCTACTAGGGATTGAGATCCAGAGAGTTTGCAGTCCAAGGGAGGCACTCAGGTCTAAAGCGGTGATCAAGCCAGCCATAGTGGAGATTGATCGGAAGGAAATGCTCATCTCAGAACCGTACGCTGCTAACGGCAAACCCAAAATTTCCACCAAACCAGTGATAACCTCTAGCAGTAAGATGACCAGCAGTATTACCATCTACCCCAACGACCCCAGTTCGTCCCGGACCAGCAGTCGCAGCAGCAGTCTGTCCAGTGAGCCCATGCCCACCAAGGAGCGCCATACCTCCACCAGTAACTTCCTTATAGGTACGTTTACAGTCCAGTGTTTCTTAACACATTCTATTGAACGTATATCAATCAATCAACCAATCAATCAATCACTCAATACTTTATTTATATAGCACTTTTCATACAAGGTTGTAGTGCAAAGATCACTTCCTGTGATCTTCCTCAGAACCTCTCTCCCCTGGTAAAATAAATAATATATATAAAAATATACATTTATAAATGGTGTTTAAAGCTAAATAAATCATAGAATTTATAGCCTGATGTCACACATCATTAAGATTAATCTTGTTATCATGAACATCAATCAGTAAATTAATACTATACTTTTCATGAATAAATGTGGATTATGTTATGTATCGTTCAAGCACTTTGATACAAAGTAATGCTATATGGGTTGTGATGATGATGATGAATAACAGTAACACTAACATGGTAATAAATAAGGTATAAGAAACAAAATATATTATACACTTGTTATAAAGTGTAACATACTGTAAATGTTGACTTGATGTGATGCATTGCTGCATTTGTTGTGAATATGTAGCCAACTTGGTTGTTTGGTGGGACAATGGGGACTAGGCATTGTTATTGTTGCAACCACATTGTTATTATTTAAGTATATGAATCGGGGTGGGAGTCAATAAGCCTGTCTTCTTCCCACTCCTTTTCGAGCTAGAGTGTTGTTTTTTATTTATTTTTTCTCTCGCTTTGTGCCAGTGTTATGTAGCTCGAAATAAAATAATCAAATCAAAATCAAATCAAATGTCTCTGGCACAGTTGCACTAAATGTGAAAACATAATCCACACATTTTATTTAGATCTGCACACGTCGATTCTAATCAGTAACTTACTCTGTGTAAAATATTGATAGCTGTAATTCCGATGAAATTATGAGAATATTTATTTACTCTTAAATCTCATTAGTGTAGCACTGAGAGACTATTCTGGATTACTTTCTGATTATAATTACTTATGTTTGATTGAATTGTTAAAAAGAATGAGAATTTCTTCTTCATCATGTTATGGTTGGAACATCCAACCACACAACAGCTTTTAGGCATGATTATCGTACACAATATGTCATTCACAGGCAAATCTAATATGGCGATCGTTGTCATCTCTACATCTGGGGAATTTGCGAGATTCCCCGGATGTTCGGAGAGCCCTATTGCTCTTGTTTGCCTTGGCTCCTTCTCACATTCCTTCTGGTGTTCCTTTTTCCATTCAGCATACGCAAGAAGCAGGTAAACAAGCCTTCTGTCTTACTAAAAGAGCAATCTATAACTGGGGTGGGCTATTAATTTTCATAAGGGGCCACATAAGAAGCCTGAATAGAGTCAGAGGGCCGCACCAACAATAACTCGAACTTTATCCTATTGTACATTGCACTAGATTGTGTATTTTAAATAGCTAATACAGTTATTTAGTAAGACTATCATTCTCTGTAAATATTTAGCCATTTAGAGCCAAGTACTAAATCACATGTAAACCAGGAGTCAGGACTAAGACCAACTCAGGCTTAAACTTTTACTTTACTTTACTTTATTTGTCTCCCTTTGGAGAGATTCGGTTCAGACAGGGTCCCGCCACACATCAAAGACACCACAAGTACAATACACAAATACATGTAACAAAAAAACAAAAGACTCCAGTGAGCAGTACATTTGCTCCGTACACTCTCCCCTCCCTCTTCACACACTCAATGTCACCACTTCTTGTCATTTAGCTGCATCACTGAAACAGGGATAAAAGAATGTTTGTACTACATGTAAACCAGGCCAAAAACAGGTCTACGACAAAACAAGACAAAGGCTACAGGGACGAAGGTCCTTACCAGGACCCCTGTGATCCTCAAACAACACGCCTCTCCCTCAGATGTGCGGACAGAGGCCCCTGTCTGTGTGAGTGACACCATTTTCTGGAGTCAATCGGACACTATGGGGGGCTAACTTTGGCTTTATGAAGAAGAAAAACAAAAAAGCCAAAACTCTCAGCGGTAAAGACCACTGTCTTCGCTTCTCCACGGAGAAGCGACCACTGTCTTCGCTTCTCCACGGAGAAGCGTGCATGCGTGTCCATCGTTATTTAGGCTATTCAACTTCTTATCCTCATTAACTTCTTGCATTGCATAGAAGGTGCCCTCTGTGCGATGCTAGAAGTTAACGGAGATCTCAGATATTGCTGACAAAGGAGGGTCAAGTAGCTATTGAGTCTAAAATGTGGTCTGATCTTTATTAAAATCACAAGAATGAGTAAACGGTGTCTGTTTAAACTAATACCACCCAAACATTTACATTTTATCATATTTGTATTGGCCATAACATGTAAACATTCACAGGACAGAGTCGAATAAGTGAGTACACCGTTAGATTCGATAGCTGGTTGACCTTTGGCAGTGATTATTTCATCCAGACATTTCCTGCAGTTGCAGATTAGACGTGCACAACGATCAGGATGAATCTTGGACCATTGCACTTTTCAAAACTGTTGCAGTTCCGCAAGATTCCTGGGATGTCTGGTGTAAAAGGCTTTCTTGAGGTCATGGCACAGTATCTCAATGGGGTTTAGGTCAGGACTTTGACTGGGCCATTCCAGAACGCGTATTTATTCTTTTGAAACCATTCTGAGGTTGATTTGCTTTTGTGCTTTGGGTCAGTGTCTTGTTGCAGCTCCCATCCTCGTTTGAGCTTCAACTGCTGGACAGATGGCCTCACAGTTTTCTGCAAAATATCTTGATAAACTTGTGAATTCATTTTTCTATTGATGATAGCACGTTGTCTAGTTGCCATAATTTCTCTTTTTATTATGTCATTCCCAGGCACCAGCAGCGACCATCATGGCAGCATCTCAATCCCATATGAGATATCCATCCCCAAGAGTGACCTCACTCTCGGCCAAGGCCTGGACCAGGACTGTGAGGAGCCCCTAACATCTCCCATCTACAGACCACATGGCACCTCTACCACCAGCAGCCAAGTGTGTTACCAACGCAGCAAATTCAGCCTGCAGTCCACGGAAGGCCCCACCACAGACTTCAACGACTCCGAATCAGGCTTCGAGAGCAATAGTAGCAGTATGGCGACGGTCACGAGCTTGAGAAGAACAAGCCAGATGTCCAGTGAGGATGGTCTACCTGAAATGAAGAACGTGACTGTGAGGAGCACGTGGAGGAATAGGGGTGTGGGGTCAGAGGATGAGCCCGGGGTTGGGAGAGGTAGGGGAGGAGTCAGGGCTGTGGCTGATGGAGGGCCAGAAGATGAGACCGAAGTGGCAACGTGGAGGGCATATCGGGCGACTACTGTGGACACAGAGGAGACCGCACAGAGGACAGGCCGGCCGTCTCCAGCCGAGGTGAGACATGATACTTGTAGAGCACAACCCCCAAAATCAGTATTCACAAAATTAGAATAATACACATTAAATGTAGTCATATGGTGATGAGCGTTCCATTGAAAGTGTTTGGACTTATATTTTCACTCTACACGTCTGTAACTCTGTTTAGAGTAGGGTTTAGAATAAAAAGTGGAAAGTAGTCTGACTGGTCCGGCTAATATTTGATTTTATCAAATGAGCTAAAACTACCAAGTTTTAGATATGGGATGGAGATGCTGCCGTAACAAAATGTAATTTTGTACAATTACATTTTGTAATTTTACAAAGAAACCATAAGATCAAAGTAGTGACTGTTTTGAGGTGTGACTTAAAGTGTGAGCTTACGAATGAACTTGCACAATTTGATTAGTTGATTATTCCTGAATTAATCTGTGAAGCAACTAGTTTGTTTATACCGCACCACTTTTATGTTGTGTTGCACATCAACAGGAGAGTGATTGACAAAATGACAGTCTGCTGATGATAATGCCAGACCAGCACTGTCTTGACCTGATAGTAGCAACTAAGATATGCCCAGCACACTTTGGCACAGACTAACCTACTAAGCACACAAACAGAAGGCTTACAAACGCGAAAAAAAGTCTCACAAATACAAACCGATCAATCAGAATGAAACCTATCTGTACCACGACACTGCAACCGCAGTCAAGCCAGCCTCGTCTCCAGCTTTGCCTAAACCATGGGTGCGCTTGTTTTGAACACCGTCACCTCCCAGGAATTTTGTGTGTGTTTATTCCAACAATTCCAAATAAAAATAGTAGCCTAACTTCCTGTTGGACCATCAGCTATGACGGTCGCACAGTAGAGAGCTCCCGATAGAACCCGTGAAATTCGACCAAAAGCCCCTTTTACATTGAAGATATTGTATGAGCTTAACTTTAAAAGACGGGGCAAGACACTACCGTAAACATTTAATTTGTTTCTGAGGCGTCTTGAGCAGTGAAATACAGTTTTATCCTCGACGGTCAAGGCTAACTAGCACCCAATAGCATTTAGCAAAAGATGGCGGACGCAGAGATTTTGCAAGAACTGAAGCTATTTCGCCAGGAAAACAGACAGCAATTTGACGACCCAAGAAGTGACTTAACGGGTCTCCATAACAGACTGGGAGAGGCCGAAGATCGGATCGAAAAGGCCGAAGAGCGGATACAAGCCTCAGAGGAAGCAACACTGGAGATGCTAAAGCTACACGTGAGGCTAGATGAGAAGCTAACGGAAATGGAGAGTCACTGCAGACGCGATAACCTACGGATTTATGGAGTAGCCGAAGAGTCCGAAAAAGACTCCGTAAACATGCTGTCTTTTGTGAACAAACTTCTTCACGAGGGCCTGCAACTGTCTGAAGAAATGCCCGACTTACAAATTCAGAGGGCTCATCGCTCACTAGGCCCTCAACCAACAGCTGGCGCACCGCCTCGCTCTATTGTGGTCAAGTTTTTGAGCTTTACGGTGAAAGAGATGCTGCTACACAAAGCGTGGCAAACAAAAGGATTCAAGTGGAAAGACAATCATGTAAACCTCGATCATGATTATCCGCCATCCATCATTGCTAAACGGAAGGAGTATGCTGAAATTCGGAAAGTTTTGAAAGCTAATAATGTGAAGTTTCAAACGCTGTTCCCCGCGAGGCTACGCGTGAAGCACGAGGATGGACCCAAAACATACGATACACCGACTGAAGCAGCCGAAGACCTTGTGAACAGAGGCTACGTGATTACAACAATGCCAGCACCACCACCGGCATCATTGACTGAGCGGATAAAACAGCTGTCCTGGACCCGAGTGAATCGGCGCGCTACGAAGGCTATACGCGACCCCACTCGAGACGCCAGCTACAAGGAGAAGCTTCGCACATTCCGGAGGACCACTCCAGGCGCAACAGCGGACTAAGTTGGAGCAAAGAGATGTGGATAACCTCCAAGTGATGTTTGTTATTATTAAGATAAGGTGGTGAGTAGTTTGTGAATTTTGATTAGACGGGTTCTGTAGGTAGAGCTTTCAAGATGCTGTGGACCAACAAGGACACCCTTCACTGAACCCAGTTGAAGGGTTTTTGCCTTAGAGCGCAAAAACCCTTCGCTTGTATCGCTTAACATAAATGGCATACTTAATCCAATTAAGAGGTCCAAAATGTTATCTCAATTGAAAAGGGATAAGGTCCAGATAGCATACATACAAGAATCCCACCTTAGTGATAAGGAACATGCTAAATTAAACAAGATGGGGTACACAAAAGTATATTTCTCCTCACATGACTCAAGGAGACGTAGAGGAGTGGCGATTTTGTTGTGCAATGCAGTGAATTTCGAATTCATATCTGAACACAAAGATAAAGAAGGGAGGTATATTATGGTAATTGGTAAAATTGAGGGAACCTTAGTGAGTTTGTTTAACGTTTATATCCCACCAGGCAGTGACTGGTCATTTTATAAACATGTACTTGAAACAATGACAACAAAGAGTCAGGGCGTTTTAATATGCGGGGGGGATTTTAACATTAGATTAAATCCGAAAAATGACAGTTCAAATGGCAAACCCGACAGCACATTTTTTTATAAAAAAGTAAATAATTTCATGAAAGAAGTGGGATTAGTAGACGTATGGAGGGAATATAACCTGACGAGGCGTGACTACACTCACTATTCTGGGGCGCACAATGTTTACTCCAGAATAGACTTATTCTTGATGTTTAAAAACGATATGTTTCGACTGATAAAGTGTGACATAGGAACAAGCGTACTCTCAGACCATAATCCGGTATTTTTGGCCCTTAACCTTAATAGTAAAATAAAATCTACTCTATGGAGATTAAATGCAAATATTCTGAATGACAAGGAAATCGTGAATACATTGAAACTTGAAATTGAATCCTATCTGGAGTACAATGACAATGACACCAGTTATATTATGGGATGCGTTAAAAGCAGTGCTTCGAGGGAAAATTATAGCAATTTCTTCTACTGTGAAGAAATTGAAAAAACAAAAATTACTAGATCTCGAGAATAAACTTACAAAATTACAGAAGGAACATTCATCTTTTCTACAGGACTCAGTAAAATTAAAAATGCTTGAAGTCAAGATAAATGAAGTAAACACACAGGACATTCAAAAAAAGCTTCTTTTTACAAAACAACAATACTATGATACTGGTGGGAAAGCTCTTAAACTTTTGTCATATAGATTAAGGAAACAACAGGCAGAGAGAACAATTTTCAAAATTAAACATCCCCAAACAAACCAAATTGAAACTAACCCAGAACAAATACAACAGTGTTTCGAGGAGTATTATCAGAAACTATATTCTCAGCCTCAACTAAGAAGTGGTATTGAAATTGATTCATTTTTATCTTCACTAAATTTCCCCAAGTCACAAACGACCAAAATGAGAAGCTAATCTCAAAAATTACTCAGGAAGAAATTGTATCCGCAATTAAGAGATTAAAAAACGGAAAAGCCCCCGGTGCAGACGGATTCAATTCCGAATGGTATAAACTCATGCAAGAACACTTGGTACCGACATTAACGAAAGCATTTAACTCAGTACTTGAAACAAAGACTATTCCTCCATCTTGGAGAGAGGCTATTATTTCTATCATCCCCAAAGAAAATAAAGACAAACTTGACTGTGGAAACTATCGCCCCGTGAGTGTACTAAATATCGACTACAAACTATTTACTTCCATATTATGTAAACGTCTCGAGATAATGTTACCTGATCTCATACACAAAGACCAGACAGGCTTTATTAGACAAAGGCAGACGCAAGACAATATTAGGAAAGCGCTTCTGATAATGAAACATGTCAAGCAATGCAAATTAGAAACTCTTATAATAAGTTTAGATGCAGAAAAAGCGTTTGATTCAGTAAGATGGGCTTTTTTATATAAAGTAATGGCGGCATTTGGCTTTCATTCTGACATAGTTGAAACATTCGCTGCACTGTACAACAAACCTACTGCCAGAATTAAAATAAACCGGGATTTATCCAAACCCATTCATTTAGAAAGAGGTACCCGCCAGGGCTGCGGAGCATCGGCACTACCTTTCTCTTTATTTATTGAGCCCTTAGCTCAGTGGATAAGGCAGAGCACAGAAATTCAAGGGGTTACTCTAAAATCAGGGGAACAAAGATTAGCTCTATTTGCTGATGACATATTAATATTTTTGACGGATCCCACTCAGTCGCTTCCTAAATTATTGAAAATGCTGGAAGAATATGGCTCTTTTTCAGGCTATAAAATCAATATTACCAAAACCCAGGTTCTAAAGCTCAATTATAACCCGCCTACAAAAATGAAAAACACATACAAATGGAAATGGGAATCAGATAGCATTCAATATTTGGGAGCCGTTCTGACAGAAGATCCGTCTAGATTGTTTGATGCCAACTATGGGCCTCTAATCTCCAAAATAAGATCAGATTTACAAAGGTGGAACAATGTCCCGTTTTTGAGTTTACACTCTCGGGTGGATTCAATTAGAATGAATATCCTCCCCCGTTTCCTGTACCTCTTTCAATGCCTTCCTATTTGGATAACTCAAAAACATTTTGACGAGTGGGATAAAATATTGGCAAAATATATTTGGCAAAACAAAAGGGCTAGGATAAAATATCAGACAATGCAGTTGATGAAAGAGAAGGGGGGCCTGGGCCTTCCCTGCCTCAGGGATTATTATTATGCTGCTCAAATTAGACCTTTAATCTGTTTATGTTCGCCCATTTACATGGCTGGATGGAAAGATGTTGAAGGGACTGTAACAGTACGATATGATAAAAGGATTATGTGAAGGCCGAATGAATCTATGATTCCCCATCACTTATGACCCTTTTACCTGACAAAAAACTACAAATGAATATCAATATAACTGAAGACTTTATGTATGAGTCTCTTCTGAACTCCTGGAGTAGAATAATGCAAACATGCAACTTGGAAAAAATGTCTAGAATTTTAAGGTGGTGTGCGTATGATTCTGACTTCAGACCAAATGCCCTTGATAGAAGATTTAAGGGTTGGGTCTCAAAAGGAATTACATCCTATTATTCTTTTATTCACAAGGGAGCATTTATGAGTTTTGAACAAATGCAGAACAAATATGGTTTAGGTCAAGACGATTTCTTTAGATACTTACAGGTTAGGCACTATTTTGACCAAAATATAAAAATAACATTGGAAAATTGCAACTTGGGGTTCCTACAGACTTTCTTAACATTAATTAAATCATTTTCTCCAAATAAATTAATTTCTAAGTCATACAAATCCATTCAGCAAGGCAAAGAGCCTAACACAGAGTACATTAAGAGGAGATGGGAAATGGAAGGTAATATGCAAATTTCAAATGAAAGTTGGGTGAATATATGTAAATTACAATGGAGCACTACTAGTTCGAATACCTGGCGTGAGTTTTGTTGGAAGAATATAGTCAGGTTTTTTATCACACCTATTCAAAAGAGACACCAGGGCGGTGGAGACTTATGCTGGAGGCTCTGTGGATCCTCAGGAGCAAATCATTTACACATTTTTTGGGACTGCCCAGCGTTAAGCCATTATTGGTCACAAATATGTGAACATATTAATCATATATTTGGTAGTAAAGTACCTTGCAATTTCGAAAATGTATATTTGGGCAATGCAGATGTTACCAACTGGAGAAATAAGGACAAGAGGTTGCCATAACCAGGAAGTGGCTAAAACCGGACCCTCCAACCATCGAAGAGTGGGTCAACATAATTCAAGAAGTGTACATTATGGAGAAACTTTCATTTACTCTCAGGATTCAAAGGGACATGTTTTACAAAATCTGGACAAAATGGACTGAGTATGTCAAACCCATACGGTCAGACTTTGTATGAGAGGTAACTGTTCTAAGTGAATGAAAAACATTTTTGTACAGGTACTCTTCCCACAATTGTATGTTCATGTTAAAAAATTGTAAAAAAAAAAAATTATAAAAAAAACAAAACAGTAGCCTATACATTTTGATAATATTACACTCGTCCTTTTTTTCTTGTAGAGATATGGTGATGGACTGGTCTGGACTTTGGACCAGTCTCTGTTCACTGGTACCTGCTACATGGACAATTACAAGAGTTTCCTCTGGGGGCGCTGTTCAGCACTCTGATACTAGGGCTGTCAGTATTATAACGCATTAAGGCAAAACGATGCATTCTTGTGTCACTATTAAACTGCAGGCCTGTTCCACAGTGTCTCCACAAGGTCCTCAACTCATTTTCAACTGTATTTGATTTTGCATTTGTCAATGAGGAACTTATTACAGACAGATTATCATCATTACACCACATTAAGGCAAAACGATGTGTTCTTGTGTCACCATTAGACTTCTACTCACTTCTACAAAGTCTCCTCATGTCCCTCACCAATTTACAACAAAAAGTATTCACAAATAAGGGGCTTATTACACTGGAATACTCACAAAATGTCAAAAATATTACCAAACTCTCAGTAAGACAGCGTCTCCTCTTGGCCCTCACAATTATTCACAAAAAAATAATGTAGCCTTTCCCAAATACAGTGTCTTTATACTGGGGCTGTCATCTTTACAGCCTATTGAGGCAAAACTACGTGTTTCTGCGTGACCATTACACTTCAGGTCTGTTCCACAGTACCTCTGCATGTCCTCAGCTCATTTTCTACTCTATTTAATTTCATTTCATTTTTTTTATTTATTTCATTCAAAAGTGACATCATGCAATCCCCACAAGACCGCCAATCCAACATAGCATGAATGAAACGGAGCAGAGGAGAAGAACAAGTCTTATAATATCTGCCCCTTTTGTTGCTTCACACTTTACATGCTGTCTTTTAAAATATGTGCACATATAGATATATATATATACATACATATGGTTACAATCATATACATATTTACAGTATTATCTGATGTTTTTGTATTCTATATTTACTTATTTACAATGTATTTGATTTTGCATTTGTCAATGAGGAACTTATTACAATCAGATTATCAGCATTATTTCTTTTTTCTTTTTTTAATTATTATATTATACCACAAAACAATGTGTTCTTGTGTCACCTTTACACTTCTACTTACTCCTACAGAGTGTCCTCATACCCCTCACCAATTTACAACAAAATATTGTTTTGCCCCAATGTGGTGTAGACATTTTGTGAGTGTTCCAGTGTAATAAACCCCTTATTTGTGAACACTACCAACGTTACCAATTTACAACAAAAACTAATGAGTTTTTGTTGTAAATTGGTGAGGGACACGAGGACACGCCAAAGAAGCAAGTAATGGTGATGCAAAAACACTTTGTATTGGCTCAGTGTGGCGTAATGCTGATAATCCTATAGTAATAAGTTCCTCATTGACAAATGCAAAATCAAATACTGTTGAGTTGAGGACATTGTGGAGACACTGTGGAACAGACTTGAAGTTTAATAGTGACACAAGAATGCATCGTTTTGCCTTAATGCGTTATGATGCTGACAGCCCTAGTATCAGAGTGCTGAACAGCGCCCCCAGAGGAAACTCTTGTAATTGTCCATGGAGCAGGGACCAGTGAACAGAGACATGGTCCAAAGTCCAGACCAGTCCATCACCATATCTCTACAAGAAAAAAAGGACGATTGTAATATTATTTGGAATTGTTGGAATGAACACACAACACATACCATATAATGATGGGTCTATGTCATAAATCATGCAAATTGTGCATAATTATTTAGAATAATTACTGACTGTACTACTATTAATGACACCAATACAACTGTCATAAATCATTCAAAAAACTATTTCATATCAAAACTTGATACCAGCAAGGCAGATCTTGACCCACTGTGCAGACTTCATTACAACAACTATGCCTAATGGTAGTGGTTTGACAGTGCGCATTTTAGGAAAATATCAACTACAGTGATAACAGTGAGTGACGATTTCATCCTCCATGCTATTTTGTTGACCTAATATATATACACATATAGTATGTCTTTTCAAATACACCTCATCATGAAATGTGTCGAGACGAGAATACTACCATAAGATCAGAAAAATCCAAACAAGATGATCAAAATCCAGCAAAATTCGATTACCATCAGCACTTTCTTCCCTCTATCTACCTTTCAGCACTGATGAGCATTCTACTGTTGCTAAGGTGTTGCTAGGGACAGATCTCTATTATTTCAACGTTTTTACACAAACTGATATTTTAATGGTATAAAGCTATGATTTTTCCCTACCACAAGTATTACACAGCGAAAATATGAATATAAGTTGTGTAAAATCGGAAAAACTAAATTTCTGTTTATTTTTATTTTTTTTCCGCTTTTTTAAGCTTGAATCGAGAAAGAAAAAAAAAACGTTTTATTTAAATTTTAAAATGTGATTATGTGTATGTTGTAGTGATGGGCTAAATGAGCCGAGGCGCGTGTCATGCGCTGAAAGCAACACCTCGGCCGAGTTGTATCACGAGCGTATAGTTTTAAGAACAGTCATTTTATTAATTTTTTTATAGTTCTATTACGTTTAGCCCCGCCTCTGGCGCCTTTGCCGAGATGCAGGAAGAACAGGGATGTATAGCTAACAATTCTTGCAATATTTTATTTAGAATTTTGACCTTTTACAATTTTTATTAAAAATGAGAAACACACACACACACAAAAACAGAAAAGTTGTTTTCAGATTTTATTTTGAAACGTAATAACCAATGATCAAAGGGCACACGGATTAGTGTGTAACAACGATTTTTAAACATCCAAATTATTAACATTTTTTTTTTCTGAAAATACAAATAGATTTGACTTGCCAACTTGATTTTTATATCAAATTGATTTTCTTCCCAGCCTTAGAAGCCCCTCCCCCGTCCTACTCGGAGAGATTTTTAAGGACATAATAAACCCCAAAATAGATAATATACTTAAATTATGGTAAATGGTCTCAACTTATATAGCAAATAATGTACAAAGTACAAAAATATATTTTTCTGTGAGGGCGTTTTTTGGAGGTCAGGTAAAAAGATGAATTTAGCTTCTTAGTTAATCTAAATGAGAAAACCTACGGAGCCTAAAGTTGTGTCTAACTGTGTGTCAGGTGTACATGCGGCGGATCAATACTAAAGACTCAGAAGATCCAGCAGGGACCCGTCGAGCCAAGCAGTCCCCGAGCCCAGCCCCAGAACCTGCCGTGGGGAGGACCGTCCCCCATGCCCCGGTCACCTCACAGTCCTGGGGGAGGGCCAGCTCCGGACACAACATGGTAAGGCCCTGAACAAGGCTCATCCTTATTTAGAAAGGTTGGATAGTACACTGGAGTTCTGCGAGACAAAAGTGCTACCTCGTACAAATGCGTGCCAAGCGAGTCCGCACTGCTGGGCTCAGCTGCTGGCCTAGGGTTTCTTTAATTCGAGGCTGACCCAGTGGATACTTAGCACAGCAGTTGCGGTCCTCTCTGTGCTGCCATAAAGGAGGCCGGGTGGAGCTTCAGAGGGAGAGTGGAAATGAAGAGTGCAGTCGACAGACCTCAGAGTGGAGAAAATGGACCTGCGTGTTGTAAAGTGACCACAGAATCTGACCCAACAAAACTGTACTGCCCTCAAACAAGCGGCACTAATCAAATTCCATATGGCCACTTCATGGAGCTGTGCTAAAGGTCATATAATTGTCTTAAAAAGTACTTACATTTGATTTTGTAAATTTTATACCTTATAAAGTCTTAAATTTGCTGAAAATGTGGGTGTAGGGCTTACATTTGAAGCGTGTGTTTCTTTAGAACAGCTCCTCTAAAAAAAACGAGGCAAGAGGGTGCAGCGCTTTAGAGTGGCTTACACTGTTAGCCATGATTAGCATCGCCTGCGTCACTTTTTTTGCTCTGCCCGATCCCGTCCCGAAGCTAAGCAGGGAAGGGCCTGGTCGGTACTTGGATGGGAGTCCGTTTGGGAACAGCAGGACTCCTGTGTGAATGGAGTGAGTGAGTGGTTGGTGGTGGTCCTAGCATTAGCATTTAGTCTCAAACATCACAAATGATGAACAATCCAGATGTTTTCAGCTGTTGTCAACCCATCAACCTCATTTAGGTGAGGACAAAACCTGGTTAGAGATCATGAATGAAATAGTTAACTTTTTAACCTCCACCTGAACCAAGTGCATTTTCTCCAGTTCAGCATTACCCAAATCTAAAAGCTTCTCGACTGGGGAGCTTTCTCTCTGCTTATGGGCCAGTATTACGCCTCATTTGAAAGCTAAGACCTAGAAAACTGATTTAAATGTTTATATTATCACATTTGACACATGTTGGCACTTTATATTTATTTTAGATTTTGTTTTTTGTGTTACTGTTGCTTTTCCGGCACACTTTTGTAACTTGTTTTGGTTTTTTTGTCGCCTTTTATGTCTTTTTTTGTGTGTCACGTTTGTTGTTCTTGTTCTTCTTTGTTTATAGCCTATAGGCCAATGCAGTGCCTCAATTTAAAGCTAAGATCTTGTAGTTTCTGAAAATATGTGTAAGATCTGTATAAAAGTGTAATGTATTCTTTTTCTTTTTTTTGCAGCTTTTTGTGTATACAAATCCAATGGCCACTGAACAGCATCTAATAAAATATTTATTAGGGAGAAACTAGTAGGGACTAGGGATGTATCGATACTACTCCTCTTACTCAACAATCTATCTAATAACAATAATCTATATATTTTGATCTAAATAAGCCTGGCATGCATCAAGCCTGCAGTCAGATATGTTTGACAGCTTGATGGAGCAGTACGTTGTATGTTTTGTGTTGGGTTTCCACAGAGACGGGCACACACATGCTAAACCGCTGTAGCCTCATTCATCAATCTGGGTCATTTATAATCCTGTAGTGCCCTATACTTTCACAGACTGTACCAAACACAGAGGAAATGTCTTATATATCATCGTTTGACCTCTGCACGGAGGATATGGACAAATCATGTCAATTCAGGACATTGTATAGGTTTCATAATTTGGTTTCATAATTTCACTGCCACTGCAAATCAATGTACTATGTCCATGTTTCTGAAAATATGTGAGAGGCAACATCCAATAAGGTGGTGGGGGATGGATAAAACCGATGGATTGCCAAAATGACAGAATTATTATCCTTATACTAAGGAGTTATTGGATTTTCTGTGTGGGTATTCCTTTCAAAATAGTCCCTCATTCATCTTAACTTCTCGCACAGGAACATGTGCTAATACCTACAAAACCAATAATCAATGGTCACTGCATTCCTACTGCGACACACTGACGGTTCATGGATTATCTGTCATTTTTAAAGGTCAATATTTGTTTTGCTCCTGTAGGAGTCAAGTCGGATATTGAACGTTCATTGTCTCCTGTGAGATCCTGCCACCAGCCCCGGGTCCTGTGGGTCAGTTGCTGTCTTACCCTTGCAAGGGAAACATGCTATATGGAGTTGCAACAGAAAAAAAAATACAAATAAATCTAAAAATAAGAATGTTATTATTTTATTATAACATTATTTCAGGACAGTTACACTGTAAATATATCATCATTCGGTGAGGACACTTCATGTTCCCTTGAGGATGCAACAAAACCCAGAAAATAGATTTGAGCGCTACAGCAGTATAAGAAGAGTGACCAAAGTAAAGGGGATTACTCAAACTTCTGCGATGAATTGTGAGAACAAGTGTTCTAAAAGTTTGTGCATGATATCTCCCTGTTAAAAAATGATCCGATGACGTTTTGTGAAAAATGGAGGCTTGCAAACTGTTTTTAGCATGTTTAACTCCCATAGGAGTAAAGGGCTGCAGGTCTCTGTACTGTAGTAAATGTAGGGGATTACTACTGCTCAAAGCTACCATCACGTTGCCTCTTGTAACCTCTGCAAACACCCCCGGCAGCGAAAGTTAAGATGACGAAGCATTTCCCGAATTGCACAGAGCAGTAGAGCGCGCCTGTAATTTCAGGTCTGAAACCATAATGGCTGACTCTGCACTTCTCAAAGGCATTTAGCTAATTGCTTTTAATAGAGCTGTGCTGAGCGGCTGTTTTCGGTCTGTCGACGACCAGCAGGAAACAACTCATCGGCTGTAGATGCCAAAAAGGGCGGGCCCACTGAGGTCACTTCCTGAAGGGGGGGAGGAAGTGGGCCGTGTTGTCCTTTTATGGTAAAGCTGGGTTTAGACCGTTTCGACAAAGGAGGTTGTTTAGGTGGCAATCCTGAAGAATGTGAAGAGCTGCTAGTTTTGGTCAAGATTCAGTCAAACGGTTCTTTTTAGTTTTAGATGTAAATGTAATCAGCTTCTCATTCATCTTGTTGAATTCAAACAAAAGTGCGTCATGTTTATTCTCCACATGGACAAAGCAATGATATGAGGCTCTTTCAAACTGTGACAAAAGAGAAGCGACGCACACCAGAAGTAGTCTCCGAGGTGCAGATGTAGGGGAAAATCAAAATAATGATAATTCAAAAAACAAAAATGAAAGAAGAAAAAATAAAGCTCTGATAAAGGCTAATGCCGAAACGTAATCACCATCATTAAAATGTGGACATCGGCTTATGAGTGTGTTGTTTTTGATTTATGCTCTTTCAAACTGCATCACCAAAGTTCACATGTTTTACTTTAGTTTTAGTTTAGTTTAAATGAGACCGGTACAGAGTTGAGGGAGCTTCAAGAGGAAGAATATGTCTCAACTTGAGAAATAGTGAAATAATGCGTTTATAAATTAATACTGTTTTTTTTTTAAGAATTAATCTAAAAAATACTCCTAAGAATTTAGTTTTCTACACTCTCAATGGCTCTTGTGTTTATTTCAATCTGTATGTTATCAACATTTTTCTGGCTTCTATTTTATCTCATTCAGGATTCACAACATTTTGCAGACTGATTTTTGTGTGAAAAAATATATTTTTTTTAATGGAAAAATGTAGTTAATAAAACATATCAGGGTACGAGTAGCTATGGCCAAAAGATCAATATGGATCAGACATAAAATGCTAAGTAGAAAGTCTCCAAAATGTTCCAGACTCTTCTGATTCTACAGGGTCTGATTACACACTGCGACCCGTCAGAGGGCTCTGCATCGGTCCACATTTAGTTTGATCCAACTGTGGGGAAAAAACGGCTCTTAAATCTGCTCCATGCTCCAGACAATACCCCTGACACCTGCGAACTTCACAGCAATGAGATGTTTATTAGGAACTGCTCTAAAGGGTCTGCTACAGCAATCCCCCGCTCTATGGTGTTTATCATCTTACATCTACGAAGTGCATACAGTACACGGAGACCTCATTCAAATGTGAAATGATGTACAGATTTCAAACTGGCCCGGATCCCCCTCTGGTGCCAGCTGTGGGAATGACACGTTATAAAACACTATAAAACAAGCTTTCACTTTCTAACGGCAGGCTTTGGCGCAGTCTGTTGATTGACTATGGTTAAACGCTCAAAAAAGGTGACTTGGCATAAAAAAACATAGAGGCCGTAGCGAGCAGTTTTGTTTTGCAATCACCATATTTTGCCTAGTAGCGTGACGTTTAGGAAGTTAACCCCGGGGGGAAACCTGCCGAACTTGGAGAAGATGGATAGCCCTCGGTTTCTGAGACAGAGACGAGGTTAGGGGACAAAATTGTTATTGGCCTCGTATTTCCGGTCCTTTTAGAGACAAAAGTGGCAGCAGTCACGCGCACACACGGCAAACTTGCTGCAATATGGATCTTCCGCACACAGTTTCTGCTGTGGGGCCTCACAGCAGAATGACTGAGGGGGCCCCACTGTGAAACACAAACTCTGGATTTTTACTGTAAATAAATATAATCAATTCATGAAAGTAATACTAGCTTAAAATACTGCAAAAAGTAATCTTTAAAATTTTCAGTTTAAGTTTTGAAGTTTTGAAGTTTATGTATATAGGACATTTCATGTCAGAGACAACTCGGTGTGCCTCACAATATATATATATATATATATATATATATATATATATATATATATATATTTCAATTGCCATAGCCTGTAGTAAATAAGCATGCTTTCAGCCAGGACGTAAAGATAGTCAGTAAGTTAAAAAAAATCTCAAAATGTCTCAAAATATCTTGATAAACTTGTGAATTAATTTATCTATTGATGAAGTTTGGGATGAACAGCACCAACATCAAAACCCTCTCCTCACTGTGAAGTCCGGAGCAGGAGCATCATGGTGTGGGGCTGGACAACGTGCTATCATCAATGGAAACATGAATTCACAAGTTTATCAAGATATTTTGCAGAAAAACCTGAGACATTCACAACAGCGTTGAATAAGTAAGTGAACCTTGTTTTAAAAAGCAGCTGATCCTTCTTTTGCAGCAATAACTGCTTTTCTGTAGATGCAGATCAGACGCTCACAACGATCAGGATGAATCTGGGAACATTCCTCTTTACAAAACCACTGCAGTTCAGTGAGATTCAGGGGGTGTACTTACTTATTTCTCCCTCTCCTTTGAATGTTTACATGTTATGGCCAATACAAATATGATCAAATGTAAATGTTTGGGTGGTATTAGTTTAAGCAGACACTGTTCACTCATTTCTGTGATTTTGATGAAGATCAGACCACATTTTATGACCAATTTAGGCAGAAATGTGAGAAATTCCACACGGTGTACTCACTTTTTCCTCCTACTGTAACATTAGCCCAGTAATATTCATCTGGCTGCGGATTAGATTAAGCACACCTCGTTTTAGCCAATCACAGCTAAATCTCAAAACGTGGCTAAGCAACAAAGCACTGAGTCAATTAGATATTTAGTTTTTTTAAATGTTTTTTCCGTTATCATTGTGTTTTCTAGCCATTCAAGATGGGATTTTGTGAGACTGAAAATTGAGATCTCACGACGATCCAGGTTAAGGTTAATATATAATCTAATGCAGGCCCTTTAAAGTAGTTTAACCTCTTGCCAAGCCTTAACCAGGTGCATTTTCTCCTGTCCGGCTTTACCCAAATCTAAAAGCTTCTGTAGTGAAGTTTACAAGCCTATAAGCCAGAGAGAGGCCTCATTCGAAAGCGAAGACCGACAAAAGTTATCACAACAAATCTTTTTTATTGCGTTGTTACTACTTTTTTGTCCCGCATTTGTCGCTTTATTGTATTTTTGTCACGTTTTCATCAACGTTTTTTTTTCTATTTTTTTTTTTCTATTGTGTCTTGGCTTTTTTTTGGTCGCTTTTTTTTGGTCACTTTTTCATCTGTTTTTTCATGGAGCTCACTATTGCGGAGCTGAGCGTGTGTTCTCTCACAGGCCACTGATGTCCCAGAGGCCGGTGTGAGCTCCAGCCACAGCCCCGCCTCCTGGAGAAGACCTCCCCCCAGTGACGCCCCTCCCCCAGGCAGCTCCAAGACATCGGGGGGCCCCTCCCGAGCTGAGCTGTGGTCCCGGGGCCAGGGGTCAGGGGCCCGCACTGATGGAAGGGCCCGGCCGTGGAGCCAACGGCAGAACGACCCCTGAGTCTGCAGCTGTGGAGGAGACAGGTGAGGTGCTGTCAGAGTCGGACGTGTTCCACTTCATTATGACCAGAGACCTTTTACTTGTAATCAGTATTGTTTTACAGTGAAAATAGTCGTGAGTACAGGCTACTCTTCCCTCTGTGTGTTCATCTGAAAGTAATCACTGTCCTTCCTCTTTTGCCATTTCCCAACAAGGATTAGTGTTGTCATGCACTGGTGGCGCCTCTTGAGCACCTATTTTGTAATTGTTCCTGTTTCTCCTTTGCCTCAATTTTGAAGAGTTAGATTTTTGTTATATTGTGATTGTTTCGTTTTTTGGGAGACTGCTGGGGCTGTTTGACGGCGCGCTTTCTCTGCACTCAGCTCCGCCCAGCCTCGCACTCTCTTATGCCACTGACTACGACATTCTTCTCAAAGGTCACTTTTAAAGATTTCTCTCTCATATGATCGATTGTCCTACACATTGGCCGCAGCTTTGTGTAAAATGACTATTGACAGAACATTTCTTACTACTCTAATCTTAACAACAGCGAGTGACAAACTCATTTACTGCAGTTGAATCCACACCTAAATAATCCTGAACATGAAGTGAACATTTTTACCCGGTAGCGATTCTTGGTAGTTTGAATTATCCACGCAAATGTCCTCAAATTTCATGCAAACCAAGACCAGAGATATTGATTCAAGTGAAGTCTCTGGTACTCGTTTGGCTCTTCAGTAACTCGAGGCTGACCGATAAAGTAGTTTGGTCTGTAAGCTCTGTGGGATTTTGTTGTCAGTGGAGCTTCACAAATTCTTCGCTGTGCATTTCCGTACGGAGCAGGGAAATATGTAGTCCTTAGTATCTTGAATGGCTCTGACACAAACCAGCCTCAGTGCTTTGTTGTCACATTATTCAGTGTTTTGGACGGCAGTGGAAACCAATAGAGTGAGTATGAGATATGCACACATGTCGAGCTATTCTTAGCACAATCAGGAAACCAGACACTGCCCTATTAGATGATTATTGCACTTTTTATTTTATTACTTTGGAAACAATTAATCAGTAAACTAGAACACCTTGATTAGATTTGTATAAAATATTTGTTTTAATCTAAATGTCAGAGCAGTGAGTACTTTTGAACTTATTTTGACTGATGTCTATATTGTATTGAGAGCGTTTGGTTTGTTACTTGAATAACTCTAAAGCAGGCCGGGAGTAAAAGTGCAGGACCAAAGAGGGATGCTGCAGATATTTCCCTCAAAAAATAGATGTTTAAACATCGATGCATCAACACAAGAATCGTGCGACGTAATATTGCGATATATCACTGAATATTGGGCGGCACGGTAGCACAGCGGTTAGCGCTCGTGCTTAACGGCTAGAAGGTCCGGGTTCGATTCCCACCTGGACGGGGCCTTTCTGTGGAGTTTGCATGTTCTCCCCGTGTCTGCGTAGGTTTCCTCCGGGTACTCCGGTTTCCCCTACCACTAAAAACATGTACAATAGGCCCAGGGACTGCAGGTGGAAATGAGCACAAGTGCTATAACCTGGTACAATGCATCTCTCCTTTCTGAGGCTAATGTCTATTGTACACTGTCCCTGTTCAAATAAATAAATACAAATAAGAAAAAAAAATAATAATCTATATTATTTTCAACACCTACTTTTAAATAGTGATTCAAAAGAATGTTTGACCCTGTGAAGAAACTCCTGTTATTGATATTGGGCTATACAAAACAATTGATTGATCGATTAAATGTTGAGATTTGTCAACACGTGTCAGATTTTGTCTCATTACCATTACTTTCTACCTTTTAATTGCGTTTCACAAATTTTATTCTTAAGCTGTATTGTAACCTTTTTTAACTTATTTAAATATGTGGCTTGTTTGATTTTTATGGCTGTCTTTTTAAGTTTTATGAATGAATTTTGACAGTGCACTTTGAGCTACTTGCACCTTTTTTCCAATGTGGTTTTATAAACAAATAGACTTTGAAAAACAGGATATCAGATTCAGTTTGTCAGCTGTTGATAAATTACAAAAGTAATATCTATTTTCTCTTTCAGACTTGCATCTGAAGATCCTCATGTAAACATGTCTACAGACCCTCCCACTCCTCCCTGGGCCTCCCTGGGCCTCCCTAGGCCTCCCTGGACCTGCCTGGACCTGCCTGGACCTCCCCACTCCCCCGGGCCCTCCATCGACCTCAGACAGCTGCTAAGTGCCTGCTCACACTGGCCTGTCTCCTCCTGCTCCTGGATGTACCATAATGTAACCTCAAGACTGACAAGGGAGAGGCTGGCACGCTCAACAAATATTACACATCCGTTAGTTAGTTAGTTAGAATGATTTGAATTCAGACTCACGGGCTTGACTGGGGATTTATGGTAGTTTGAAGATTATTTTTTAATTTTTTTACTTATTGCACATTGAGAATATGAGTTTTCAATGTCTTTGATTTGGTCATTTTAAGTGGAATTACATGACTCCCATTGCCTTGGATGGACAGTGGCTTCAGTTTTCCGGCCTCTTTTTATGTAGAACTCTGATACTAAAATCTGATTCTATTGGTAAAAAAACTGTTGAGCGCACCTGACTATAAACCGCACCAACTAAATAATAAATGAAAAACAAAAGTGTACATATACAATATATAGGCCGCAGGTGTCCACGTTAACATAATTTATTTATACAGAAAGATGGCCATTCTAGGACATGGCCATTCTAAATCAAATATTCCGTAGTGACACATTCAGACCCATATTTTCTTTGGATTTCTTTAGTAGTATTTTTGGTAAGGAGGGAAATTCCTCAATTGCAGCCACAGTTGTGCTGCTTTTGGTTGAAGTTTTTAGTTCTGCCGTAAATTCTATGCATTTTATATTTTCCTTACCGGAGTCCCAACATATTGGCGTAGAAATAAATAGAACGGCGTGTGTACTCCTGAAACCATTGTGTAAAGAATTCCTCAGCACTTTGAACACTGTCACAATCCCAAAATTCCCAAAATAAGTATTTAAAGGGATGCCGGGGGTTCTGTTGTGAACACTGATCATATACGGAATGTTTTTTATGGAAAGAAAATACAAAATATGGTGACATTCTTTTACAAATGTTCTGTTATACTTTATTTTTTAATACATATTCTATAATATATTGTGATTTATGCTCATGAGTTGGCACACATCTGATCAGCACCGGTTTGATGATATTTTGGAAAAGTCTATGGGAAAAATGAATGACTTCAAGATGGACAAAATACACATGCCTACTAAACGGTTAAAATAATAAAATGTTTGCAAAATGTTGTACAAAAGGTTCTCAAACCATCAGCTGTACTGGGTTGTTTCAATGTTGAGGACGTTTTACCTATAGAGGCTTTGTCAGCAGCTGGTGACTTCTCGGCAGCAGGCTGTATTTAATACTGTTCTATTAACACTATAACACGCCAGTGCAGATGACAGCTAGAGAACCTTTATCTACGATGGTGGGCTCCTGACTCGAGAGCACGTTATGATGAATTCAAATCATTTTAACACATTTGGATATATTCTTTGCGGTAAAGACTTCCAATGTGTTTTGTCTCCGATGCTGGGAATGTCACGGACCACGCTGTAACTTCTCTCGCCTTCTCCGCTTCACTCGCCTGGAAAGGGACGTCGGCCGTGACCAAAGCTGCGCCTGATCGTGTCTTTGAAAGACTGCTCACGTGTACATTTGATCTTTTTGTTAACGTGTCGTACTGTGCGGTCTGCATGTCTCTCGATTAAAGCACTTGGAGGACTGCGCATGCAATAGGAGTTGGATGGACACTTTTTTTTTTCATTTCTTATTCACTTGTCTGCCATTTTTTGTCTTGTTTCATAGTTTTCATGATCAAAAAATGTACACTGCAAAGATATGTGCAAACATCAATGGCTTGGATTTCCATTTTTATCACACATTTAAGGCCAGACGCTGCAGGGGAATAGGGAAGCTTTTTAAAATTACAGATATACATTTAAAACTTTTGCTGTAAATTACTGGCATAAATATGAAGAAAGAAATGTGTTTTTTGTTGTCATTTCATTCATTTATTCATGTTTTCATATAAAAAATAAGGTGTATGCCTAAAAATGACCCAAATTCCCCATATTTTCGGCGACTTGGTCTGAATAATGGATCGAGTCGGGTTTAAATGTATGTTTGATTTTGGGACATATGAGTTACAAAGAATTGTGGATTTTGGATCTTGTTTAGTTTTAAAATAAGCTGTTAATTAGTGAAGAAGAAAAAAAAAACGTTGCCTTGTTTTTGAAATTCCAAACTCAATAAATCAGGCAGGAATTAGAAACTGAAATAAAATCTTAAGACCGGAAAGCTTGGAGTCTGTAGGAGCTACTTATGTGGAGATCTTGTCACCACAATGTGAGAAAACTGCATTTTAAGAGAATGGCCTTTTGAAATGAACATTTCCCAAATAAATAATTAAACATGTGTGGTTACTTATCCTGATGAAGACTGAGTTGAAACGCGTCGGCACAGGCTTTTTAAATAAACACCTTCTTTTTGCAATTCAGCGTGCCTCGGCTCATCCTTTTTCCGTCAATTAAACATGTAATTGAGAAGATTAGTGATTGTTTTTTGTTTGTTTGTTTTTTCAGGTGAAAGCATATAAAAGAGGCCAATTTGACCTAGAACCTGAAAATTGAACAAAATTACTGTTTCCCTTAAAATGGACCTATCCTCTAGATGGGGCTTAAAAACCGCCTTAAAAAAATGAGCGTTAGTATTTCATTCTTACGTAAAATGGCAACAGTAGAGCCGGTGAAGGCTCTGGGGTTGGTGAAGGCTCTGGTGCCGGTAAAGGCTCTGGGGTCGGTGAAGGCTCTGGCGTCGGTGAAGGCTCTGGCGCTGGTGAAGGCTCTGGCGTTGGTGAAGGCTCTGCCGTTGGTGAAGGCTCTGGGGTTGGTGAAGGCTCTGGGGTTGGTGAAGGCTCTGGCGTTGGTGAAGGCTCTGGCGTTGGTGAAGGCTCTGGCGTTGGTGAAGGCTCTGGCGCTGGTGAAGGCTCTGGTGCCGGTAAAGGCTCTGGGGTCGGTGAAGGCTCTGGCGTCGGTGAAGGCTCTGGCGCTGGTGAAGGCTCTGGCGTTGGTGAAGGCTCTGCCGTTGGTGAAGGCTCTGGGGTTGGTGAAGGCTCTGGCGTTGGTGAAGGCTCTGGCGTTGGTGAAGGCTCTGGCGTTGGTGAAGGCTCTGGCGCTGGTGAAGGCTCTTGGGTTGGTGAAGGCTCTGGCGTTGGTGAAGGCTCTGGGGTTGGTGAAGGCTCTGGCGTTGGTGAAGGCTCTGGCGTTGGTGAAGGCTCTGGGGTTGGTGAAGGCTCTGGCGTTGGTGAAGGCTCTGGCGTTGGTGAAGGCTCTGGGGTTGGTGAAGGCTCTGGCGTTGGTGAAGGCTCTGGCGTTGGTGAAGGCTCTGGGGTTGGTGAAGGCTCTGGGGTTGGTGAAGGCTCTGGCGTTGGTGAAGGCTCTGGCGTTGGCTTGTGCTGCGTTCCATTTGTCCTGGGAGGTTGGAACTCGGAGATAGGAAAGTCGTTTTATCTGAGTTTAGTGTTGCAGTTGACAAGTCGGAAATTTGAATTAAGCTGTGATGATGGTAAAAAGTACAACATAATATGGAACTAACTTACTTGTTTTATAAGCCCGAACATTGTGGTTATATTTAAGATCTCATAAATAATGTTCCATTAGAATTGCAGAGCTAACAGTCCATTTTATGACCGCAGCGGCTCAACTCCTGAGTGACAGACAGCAAGCAAGCAAAGAAGGACAACTGAGGTGTTAAGAACACAAGAAATCAAAAAAGATTTGATTTAGTTATTATTTACTGCTAACACCGTGCGCAGCTGGTTGTTTTTCCCAAACATGTAGCGCAAGCGGTTAGCACCCGTGCTTCACAGCTAGGAGGTTTCCGGTTCAATTCTGTGGAGTTTGCATGTTCTCCCCGTGTCTGTGTAGGTTTCCTCCAGGTACTCCGGTTTCCCCTACCACTAAAAACATGTACAATAGGTTCCCTTCTGGGACCTATTGTACTTTTTTTTTTTCAGACTGAAAAAGAGATTATTAATCTCAGTGGAACTTTCCTGGTTAAATAAAGGTCAAATAAACTCTGGGCGTGTGAGGATGGTCCGACCTTCCCAGTGGGAAATCCGACATCCAGTTCCAGTTGTAATTTCCCACTGTGAGGTCGGAAATTCCGACTTCCGAGTACAAACGGAACGCAGCAATGGTTTCATTGGTTTATGGCGTGGTTAGCTACTTTAGCACGATGTGGTTAGCTACTTCAGCAGAAGTAGGCATATTTTAGTAGCCTGACTATCGCCAGACTAAAATCACAAGTGATATTTAGTCTGTGGACCACCAATTGATTTTCTCGTAGGAGAGGTGTGGTTTATGATTGTCCAGAGCCGTTTATTGGGTGTCTGCACGGAGCCATAGCCAAACGTATCATCGTATCAGATGACGGACCCACTGTAAACTTTCGAGCAAAACTATTTAGAACACGGTCTGAAGCTTGATCGAAAGATGTCGTTGCTGCTGCTGTCATGTTGGATCCGTAAATAAACAATTTTTTTTTTCGTATGTCGAATAGCGCGTCATCGTTTTGCCGTCCTTCTTGTTCTGTGATTGGTCCCCAAATCCATAGGAACATTTCGGCCATGGTCCCCAGACTGCTGTGAAGTTCGAAATGATTCACAGCAGTCTGGATATTCCCAGGCTAGTATTTTAGTGAATTTAAGCCAAATATCTAAATACCATTTCCAAAGTAACATTAAAGCACATTTGAAATGTTTAGCACCTTAAATGATTATCCATCCATCCATCTTCTTCCACTTGTCCGTTGCCGGGTCGTGGGGGCAGCTGTTGGAGCTGCACCAGCCCCTATGGCTCCTCCTGCAGGTGGTGGGTCCACAGAAGGACGGCCTCATGGTTCTAACTGGGCCTGTTGGTCTCTCATAAGGGGCGTCTGAAGCGCTCTTTGTCTGACCCGTCACCTATAGGACCTGTTTGCCCTGGGAGACCCTACCAGGGGCACGAACCCCCCTACAACAGAGGTCCAGGATCATTTAGGTGTTGAAACCCCTCCACCACGTTAAGGTGGCGGTTCCAGGAGGGGCTTAAATGATTATAAATGCTTATTAACCTTTACAGAAGAGGGTTCTGTTGAGTGATTTTAGGGGTTGCAGCCTGAAAGGTTTTGGAACCCTTGTCATAGAAGAAGAAACAGCTAAATCTAACAGCTTTGCTTAATGATTATTAAGAACCATGTGAATATAGTAAAATACCATACTCCAAGTGTGTCTTTGACGAGGGAACATTGCAACATGGTTTAAAGCTCAATCAAAGTCCATTATGCACAATACGTATGCCCACTTTAAGTTAATTTATGCAAACATATCTGCCATTTGAAAAACAAAAGTATTTTTAATCTGGCAGCACTTACAGAAAGTGTTTCCAACTTTTGGATTTTAAGATGACGGGGCAGGACCTTTGACCTGGGCCAGATCTTGGATTTTAGGGGGAAATGTGAACCCAGCCATCAATCTCTGAGGAAAGTAAAATAATCCAGGTCTTCATTGTGGTCCAATGCCTGTTGGAATCAAACTGCTTTTGATAGAAATTTCTTGGTCAATGCACAACATTGCTCGACCTTTTTTTTTACTCCGATTTAAATCGAAAATGCATTCTGTTGCTGTTTTTTCTTTCCTGTTTACTTGCATGGATAAATGACAAATGCATTGATTTGTTTTTGCATTTGTGGCATTAAAAGATGATGTTTTGGTATTAAAACAACATTAAAAAGCATTGAATTGTACTGGCTGCTTCCCGTAACACCAGAGGATATGTCCCTGTACTTCTACTGCAGTTTGAGAACCACATGTTTTAACACTGTTCCCTTTTCAGAAACGTACCTGTAGTACTTGGTAATTCAGTATACTGCAGAGCACTTCGTTCTTCAGAGGTTAAACCTTGCTGGGGCTTTATAAGCCACAGTTACAAATGTAATTTGAATGTGCGTGCATATTTTTCCAGTGGATGTTGCATGGCTCTGACTGCGTTGTATAGAATCTCATTAGGTTGAACTGATGGACTGATACCAGGCTGTGGAAGGCTGTGTCTGACAGGGTTCGCCGGTCGAATCTGCAGCTCCTGTTTCTATGAAGGTGTATTATTTTATTAGAGTATTAAATATATCGACCTCATGTTTGGGTCTGAGTCTTTATTTCACATTGACACAATAAAAGTCTAGCAGCAACAGCTCTCCAGTCCCTTTTTACGGAGCTCTCCCGAGGCTTTCTACTGAAGCTACTTTTTGAACTTAAACTTTTTTTGTTGTTGCTTGCAAACAATGTAAAATTCTAAATCAGTTGTAGCTTAAACTTATTCCTCACGTTTCTAAGGCGTGTTTGAGATGAAGTTCTCGCCTGGATTGTCGGTGTAGTATCTATGTGGGTCTACTTGTTAAGCGCAATCACTCCGAGTTATTGGTTTACGTGTATGTAACACGCATGCGCACTGATTACGTTACGAGGCAATGAAACAAAGTAAACACGAAGGTTCACGCATTGATCGGTCTCAGAGTTTGATTTATTGGTATCTGATACAGTGCCTTGCGAAAGTATTCGGCCCCTTGAACTTTTTGACCTTTTGCCACATTTCAGGCTTCAAACAAAGATATAAAACTGTAATTTTTGTGAAGAACCAACAACAAGTGGGACACAATCATGAAGTGAAACGAAATTTATTGGATATTTCAAAAAATTTTAACAAATGAACAACTGAAAAATTGGGCGTGCAAAATTATTCAGCCCCTTTACTTTCAGTGCAGCAAACTCTCTCCAGAAGTTCAGTGAGGATCTCTGAATGATCCAATGTTGACCTAAATGACTAATGATGATAAATAGAATCCACCTGTGTGTAAACAAGTCTCCGTATAAATGCACCTGCTCTGTGATAGTCTCAGAGGTCAGTTTAAAGCGCAGAGAGCATCATGAAGAACAAGGAACACACCAGGCAGGTCCGAGATACTGTTGTGGAGAAGTTTAAAGCCGGATTTGGATACAAAAAGATTTCCCAAGCTTTAAACATCCCAAGGAGCACTGTGCAAGTGATAATATTGAAATGGAAGGAGTATCAGACCACTGCAAATCTACAAAGACCCGGCCGTCCCTCTAAACCTTCAGCTCATACAAGGAGAAAACTGATCAGAGATGCTGCCAAGAGGCCCATGATCACTCTGGATGAACTGCAGAAATGTACAGCTGAGGTGGGAGACTCTGTCCATAGGACAACAATCAGTCGTATACTGCACAACTCTGGCCTTTATGGAAAAGTGGCAAGAAGAAAGCCATTTCTTAAAGACTGGTTCTCCCCGTTGTAGAGCACGAGGGTGCACACTAAATGGAGAATTAGGGTTGGCAGGTTATGGATCTGTTGAGAGGAATCCTCCCAACGGGCTCTAAACCTTGTCCTTTAATGCACCACTCAGCATAGGAACATCATCTACCAAATCAGCTGTTAGGGCAGCTGTGTGGGGGTTTGTTGATGGGGAGCTACTGCCCTCTTCAACTGGCCCGCTCTACACTCTGGCTTTTTAATGCACCACACTATGCAGGGCTTGCATCATACTTCACATATAACTCAATTAAATAAATATATAATAATATGTTTATAATAATTACACCCAAATTAAAATTATACTGAGAATGGTAATGACAACTGGGAAGTATCAAGATCTCGGAGTATAATATCTATTAATGTACTTTCATAACATAAAAGTAACTCTCGGTAATCACGGGTAACAATCTGAAAGAAATATATTACGGATCTTTTTTTTTTTTTTGCTTTGTACTAGACATCGTACATGAAACAAGATTGTTGTTGTAGTTGTGCGTTGTTTCAATTAATTATATAAACAGTTCATATATTTTTTTGTAAGTTTGTAAGTTGGTCTGTACGAATGTAGCTGCTTGAAATGTTTTGAAATGTTCTTTTTTTAATTTATTTTATTGCACTTGGGGGTGGGGGCTCATAAGCTTTTGCTTCAGCCCACTCCTTTTGAGCACAATGTATACTGCTCAAATAAACAAATAAACTAAACTCCCACCTGTTGCTGCTGCTGTCTGCCCGTCTGCCTCTGGTAGTCGAGGCGCATTGTGGCGCGCTCTTGGCAACCAGTTGGCCACGGACTGAACCATTGTGTTAGGTGTTTAAATGTCCTGATTTATTGAGTTATTGTGGTTAATTTAGGTTGTCATATGTAGGGCATGTTGTTAGGGTTAGGGTTCTTCATGTCAGTGAAAATATTGGTATTGTTCATCCTTTAAACCAGGGGTGTCGAACTAATTCGGGTCGCAGGCCGCATATAATGTAAACAGGAAAATACTATTGAGAAAACATTTTTCCAATAAATGGAGGAGGAAGGAAGGAGGAAACCTACGCAGACACGGGGAGAACATGCAAACTCCACACAGAAAGGCCCTGGCCAGGTGGGAATCGAACCCGGACCTTCTAGCTGTGAAGCACGAGTGCTAACCACTGTACTACCGCGCCACCGGCATAAATAATAACGCAATTGTATTGCGCTTTACAAGCCTGTGTCACAAGTTTCTTAAAGTACACTGTTGTCATTATTCATTTACTCCACACTCTGTGGTGGTAAACTACTATTGTAGCCACAGCCGTCCTGGGGCAGACTGACCATTTACCACGTGTGTTACCCTGTTCTCTTATTATGTCAGTGTCCTCTACTGGACACGTATGAAATTCTTTCCTTTTTCAAAATGTAAGATGCCCCCTAGAGGCTTGAATGAGCACACTGGTTATTTACTTAAAGGTGCATAACTTCCCACAGAAATGGGCTACATAATTTTTTTTTTTTTTTTTACATAATCAGGAATGTGTGCTCTACAAGGCAGGAGCCGGATTAAATCATCTGGCGGGCCTTAGTTTGCCCACCTCTGGCCTAGGAGGTAATAGACAGTCCTAATTTATGAATAATGCATGAAGTGTTCTGTGACACTTTTATTTTAACATTGCACGACTGTAAAAGAGCAGTCCCATAATATTTATAATCATTATGATGTAGGGCAGTGTATCCTAGTTGTAGGACATTTTTTAAGTGGTGCACCTAAATGAAAGTTTGTCGCAACCTTCATTTAGGGGCAACAAGGCTGAAGTCCTGCATTATAACACAATAGACCCATTTGTCACATTTTTGTCTTTTAATAGCAAAACCAATGACAATATAAAATGTGATGACTTTAATAAAATACTTAAACTGCTATAGCAACAAAACATTCACAAATCTTAACATCTCCATCTTTTTCAGTATTTTCCCTATATTCTTACATCTAATCCAAACTAAATGTCCTCAGGCTGCAATGTCCAGCTATAGTTCACGTTTAAGACAACCGAGAAGGCCTCTGGAGCTACACAACGCACGGATGAAAACATTAGCCTCATAGCATACTTTTTTTTTTAACAGTAACAAAACATTTATAAACAAAATGTGCAAACAAAATGGCACATTAGGAGGGAAACCATATAATAACAAAATGAAACATAACTAATTGATTACCATTCCCTGGAGGGTAAATAATCATTTACTGGCCTTTGAGTGTTTTAATGCAATAGTCATCATGAGCCATTTTTACAATTTATCAAAACAATATTATTATTTCTTAGTAATTTATATATTATTTAGTAGGAATATCCAACCAATGGCTGACAACAACTTTCCTGCTCCCATGAAGACAGTCTGCTAGCTTTTTTTCTGACATCTAGGGGGCTGTGTCCATGACAACAGGGAAACGCAGCCTTCATGTTTGATCTCAGTTGGCTTTAACCGGGAAATGATGCGTCAACAAAACCCAATTTTCAACTGCAATGCACGCACTGTCTAACAAATGCAGCGGTGTGCCTCTTACGCTTTAACATACACAGTGACTAGACAGAGAAAGTTTAGTCCCGTTTCTTCCTGAAAACATTTGGATTTCTCTGGGAGGCATGGCTGTGTCCAGAAACAAGTGGAGACTCTTGTTTCTTCTTGTGTCCTCCGTTTATAAACATGTCAACACAGCAGAGAAACCGACACAAACATAAGACATTCAGCACCAGGTAGGCCAACACCTCGGAGAGTGTTTTAATGCCTGCTCTGGAGTCTTAACAACTGAAAAGTATAGGCAGAAAAGTCTGTGGGCTGCAAGGTGAACACTGTTTTAATTATTCAGACGTGCCAAGCCAAAAATGAGAGGAAAGTAGCTGCAAAAACAAAACAAAAAAGTATGAAGCTAATGCTAGTTAGTCTACAAATCTCCGCTTAGAGCCACAATATTAGTGCAGTAAAATATTAAAACGCGCCTGTTATGTGTGTCTCATCTCTCTGGCATTCTGTTAGTTACGTTTTAGTAACATTCATCTCACTTTGGACCAAGAGCTAAGGTGAGCAAAGCAGCTAAGCTGGAAAAGGCCTGTATGCTATGAGGCTAACGATGACGTAACACCACGCTCCACCATGGCGGCTCATGTTTTTAGAAGTCATTTGATGGTGATACAGTGTAGTCTTGGGCAGGGCTCGTCTCACACAGCAGGAGCGGGTGGGGCTTGTGGCGGGTTGGTGGTGGTGGCGGCAGCGGCAGTGGGCGTAGCTTGTCGGGGTAGGGTGTACATGGCACCCAGGAACTGATCGGCGATGCGGCCAGCCTCCCGCAGCCCGCTGAGCAGCGCTCCGTGCACTGTGGCCGGATAGTTGCGGATGGTATGCTCGCCGGCGAAAAACAGGCGAGGGACCGGCTGCAGGCAGAACACATTTAATATTGGCAAAATCATTAAATCATAATAGCATTCTTCTGTATTCATGGGAGAGTAATACAGTAGGCTAAAATAATCATTCACACAGTCGAATGAATACAGCTGGACCTTTCTAGACTTAAAATGAACTGTGTCCCGTATCGAAACACATTCTGGACCTCAGGTGTGTTAAAACGCTGTGTTATATTATACACTCAACAAAAATATAAACGCAACACCTTTGTTTCTGCTCCCATTTTTCATGAGATGGACTTAAAGATCTAAAATTCATTCCAGATACACAATATTACCATTTCTCTCAAACATTGTTCACAAATCAGTCCAAATGTGTGATAGTGAGCACTTCTGCTTTGCTGAGATAATCCATCGCACCTCACAGGTGTGCCACATCAAGATGCTGATCTGACATCATGATTAGTGCACAGGTGTACCTTATACTGCCCACAATAAAAGGCCACCCTGAAATGTGCAGTTTTGCCTCACAGCAAAATGCCACAGATGCCACAAGCATTGAGGGAGCGTGCACTTGGCATGCTGACAGCAGGAATGTCAACCAGATCTGTTGCTCGTGCATTGAATGTTCATTTCTCCACCATAAGCCGTCTCCAAAGGCGTTTCAGAGAATATGGCAGTACATCCAACCGGCCTCACAACCGCAGACCACGTGTAACCACACCAGCCCAGGACCTCCACATCCAGCAGGTTCACCTCCAAGATCGTCTGAGACCAGCCACTCAGACAGCTGCTGAAACAATTGGTTTGCATAACCAAACTATTTCTGCACAAACTGTCAGAAACCGTCTCAGGGAAGCTCAACTGCATGCTCGTAATCCTCATCGGGGTCTTGACCTGACTCCAGCTCGTCGTCCTCATCGGGGTCTTGACCTGACTCCAGCTCGTCGACCTCATCGGGGTCTTGACCTGACTCCAGCTCGTCGTCCTCATCGGGGTCTTGACCTGACTCCAGCTCGTCGACCTCATCGGGGTCTTGACCTGACTCCAGCTCGTCGTCCTCATCGGGGTCTTGACCTGACTCCAGCTCGTCGACCTCATCGGGGTCTTGACCTGACTCCAGCTCGTCGTCCTCATCGGGGTCTTGACCTGACTCCAGCTCGTCGCCGTAACAGACTTGAGCAAATGCTCACATTCGATGGCGTCTGGCACGTTGGAGAGGTGTTCTCTTCACGGATGAATCTCGGTTTACATTGTTCAGGGCAGATGGCAGACAGCGTGTGTGGCGTCGTGTGGGTGAGCGCTTTGCTGATGTCAATGTTGTGGATCGAGTGGCCCATGGTGGTGGGGGGGGGTTATGGTATGGGCAGGCATCTGTTATGGACGAAGAACATAGGTGCTCCTGAGGCCCATTGTTGTGCCATACATCCATGAACATCACCTCATGTTTCAGCAAGATAATGCACGGCCCCATGTTGCAAGGATCTGTACACAATTCTTGGAAGCTGAAAATGTCCCAGTTCTTGCATGGCCAGCATACTCACCGGACATGTCACCCATTGAGCATGTTTGCGATGTGCTTGACCGGCGAATACGACAGCGTGTACCAGTTCCCACTAATATCCAGCAACTTCGCACAGCCATTGAAGAGGAGTGGACCAACATTCCACAGGCCACAATTGACAATCTGATAAACTCTATGGAAGAAGATGTGTTGCACTGCATGAGGCAAATGGTGGACACACCAGATACTGACTGGTTCTGAGTCCCCAGACCCCCAATAAAGCAAAAAAACTGCACATTTCAGGGTGGCCTTTTATTGTGGGCAGTATAAGGTACACCTGTGCACTAATCATGATGTCAGATCAGCATCTTGATGTGGCACACCTGTGAGGTGGGATGGATTATCTCAGCAGAGCAGAAGTGCTCACTATCACACATTTGGACTGATTTGTGAACAATGTTTGAGAGAAATGGTAATATTGTGTATCTGGAATGAATTTTAGATCTTTAAATCTCATGAAAAATGGGAGCAGAAACAAAGATGTTGCGTTTATATTTTTGTTGAGTGTATGTCTTGTCTTTGTTTTACTTAAAGTAAAAGTACAGTAAATAAAGCCTCAAGTCAAAGTACAGTAAATAAATCCTAAAGTAAAAGAACAGTAAATATAGCCAAAAGTAAAAGTACATTAAATAAATCCTAATGTAAAAGAACAGTAAATAGAACATTTCAGAGGAAGCAGAGTACTTGACTATATTGCCATGTTTCACTTTGGACCATCCTGATCTTCCTTCTGACCTGGTGAATTGGACTGTTTGCAGTATTTTCATGGTCAGTAAGCCTGAGTAAAGTAGGTTCTGCTGTTCCGCTCTCACCTGTGAAGCTCCAGGGATTGCGGGGCCCGGGGTGATGGGCTGAGCCATCAGGTCATAGTCGTTCCCGGAGGATCCTGCTGCCACGTAGGAGTAGGAGCCCCGCGCCCAGGGGTCTGCACGCCACCGGGTCACTACGGTCTCCTTCGGCTGGAACACACACACATAGTTTATAAGGAATCCATACTTTTAATTGTCTGCTCCCGTCATTTTACATAACTTGCACAATACATCGTTAATGGAACAATAAACGTGATGGTCCTAGCTAGATAGTATATCACATGGCTCTGTGCTGAAGATGAACTGTTTTGGGTGGCACAGAAGCGCAGCAGTTAGCACTTTCGCTTCATAGCTAGACGGTCCCGGGTTCGATTCCCCCCAGGATGGGGCCTTTCTGTGTGGAGTTTGCATGTTTCCTCCGGGCACTCCGGTTTCCCCTACCACTAAAAACATGTATAATAGGTGAATCCTCCAGCCAGGTGATTCCGACCATCAGCCTGGCTCCACATCATGGAGATGGGTCCCCGGGTGTGGCACTGCAGTCGCCCACGGCTCTGTACGGGTTGCCCCAGTGGCATCGAAGGGTGGGTCAAATGCAGAGAACAAATTTCCGTATGGGGACAATAAAGCATACAAACAAAAAATCAACAAGCAGAACTAAGTAACTTATGCCCCTAGAGGCCATTAGCACAACTGCAGGTGTCGTAGCATGTTGCATTTTTTTTTCTACTCATTTTTCCGTGAGAGTAAATACTACCCTGACAGAAAAGACAAAGGGAGAGAGGGATATTGTACATTGTGCCACAACCCAATTACAAAATGCAGATATTCTTTTCACTCAAACTTGGCTGTAAATACTGCTAAAGTAGTGCTAGCCCACAGTTAGCTTTGCCTGTTAGCCTGTTAGTTTCTTCTTCGTGATTCCATTAGTGTGTATTGCGCGTCCGACCTGGAGCAGGGAAGGCTGCAAGTGTGGTTTTCTGGCCAGAGGCACTGGGGGAGATGAAAGACCCCCAGAGGGACTACGGAAAGGATTTATTTCAGATAAAAAAGTTACTTAGTTCTGCTTTAATACTAATAACAACAACAGCAACTTCCCCCTCTCTTGGTGCAGCAGCGTTTTTTGCTTTTTTCTGTCAGCTGCATTTGTAGTTTCTGTGTTGATATTTTTGTACATCTTTGCTGTGTTTTTGTGAGGTTCAGTGGATTTTTTACTACAGGAGAGTCCGTACTCGCCATGAAGGACTCAGACACTAGTGTATGAAAGAGAGTGAATGGGTGAGAGTAAAGTAGGGGTCATTTATTCATGTGAAATCTGAAAAAAACTCCAGGAGCTGCCTTAGTGCAACCAGCACAGTCATGTGGACTAGTAATGCTCTTGCACCACCGGTCAGTTCTCTTATCTCAGGCCAGTATTAATTAATCCATGTGACCGGTTGGGGTGTTTTTGCCAATCTTCACTTTTTATTTGCCCATAACCTTTCCTGTTTTGGAGGTAATTTAATGATTTTTGTGTGAAAAACAGTGATTTGACTTACATTTCCATAATATGGTTTCAAAAAGTTTCATTAGGCTTTTAAACACGATGTGGATATTTACTGCTCTATGTACCATTAGTGGCTTTATATTACCCTTTTTTTTTAACTGCTGTAAAAACATTGTAGAAACTTTTTTCACATAACTTTGCTAGTCCACATCAGTTCTTCACAAAACTACTACTACTATTGAATAGTAACCTAACCCTAGCACACAAAATGGTGCATTTTTCATGTAAATGTGAGTGTGGCTGAATGTCTGAAAGCCTATTAGTTCAGTTAGTTCAGCCCCGACCTTTCCGGAGTGCGCCTGAACGCCCCATCACGCAAACTACGCCTGAACAGTGAATGCAGCTAGCGCACTGCTCCGTTCGTGCTCAGGGATGAGAGCATAGGAAAGGACCTCTTTTCCCTTTACTTTTGTGTGCGTTTATTAACCCCAGGTGAGTTTTTGTTGCTGGCTGTAGCACATTTGGGGAGCTAGGTGGTGAGGATGTTTGGTGTTTCTGTGCTAGCTGATGTGTATTGTTGATGCGAGATACCTGTGGCACAGCGCTGCTCCCGAAGATGCCTTTGAGAATGGCCAGACACCTCCCCACGATCACGTCATCACTGATGTTCTCCATGATGCCCGCTGCCTCTCCAGCCATCAGCGCCAGCAGGATGGGAGCTGGAGGGGACAGTAAACACAACACTGGGTCACAAACCAGTTTTTTATATAAACAACCCTTTATGAATGAGAATATCCTACTCTTGTTGTATGTCAAAACAGGTGTGAACGTATTCATTCCTCATAACATTTTAAAGGCTCCAAAGGTTGTACAGTCTATGGTGAGGAGCAACATTTCTGCGTCATGCATGAAATCATAGAAGCTGTCAATGAGGAATCATGTAGACTCAGTTACAGCAGTGGAGAACGCTACAGAGTTGAAACTGTTAAAGCTACATATCGATGAACAAATAGAGGAAAACTGGTCTCCACCAGAAGTTGCCAATATTCACTGGGATGGTAAACTGATGAACACGTTGGATGGGATGAGCAAAATAGAGAGGTTGCCTGTCCTCCTTTCAGGAAACCGAGGCATAAAACTCTTAGGTGTCTCTGAAATATCCGTTTTCTGGGGCATTGTGCTCCTGGTAGGGTCTCCCATGGAGAACAGGTCCTAGGTGACGGGTCAGAACAAGAGCGGTTCAGAAGCTCCTTATGATTGGAGACCATCAAGGACTGTTACATCACCCAGAGATGAAGGAGCGTCGTGGGGCCGTCCTCCTGTGGACCCACCACCTGCAGGAGGAGCCATAAGGGACTGGTGCTATGTGATATGGGCAGCTTGGACTTGGCAACGGAAAAGCGGAAGAAGATGGATGGATGCTCAAAAATTTAACATTCGCACTGATTTGAGGACTTAAAATTTTAAGCAACTATGCTCTTTTTTTTATACATTCAAGGTTTTGAAAACCATGCTAACTCGTTGTGAAAATAAAGAGTTTTTATTTTTTATTCTGAATGATTTCACGTTTCTAGTTCCCCTAAGCCCCTAAAATTATAACACTTTGCATTCTCGCAATATGCAGAGGTCATGTGGGAGACCTAAAATTTGTGTAATCAGGCCCAAAAATTCTTATAATAATATTACCAGAAATGTTTCGGTCCAATGAAATCAGGGGCTGAAGTAGGTAGGAGTATTTGTGTAGGGGGGTGGAGCAGTCCTTTCAGGCAAAAAATTCACAGGTGACAGGTGAAATAATGGTAACATAATTATCACTGTACTACAGGTTTGAATTGCAATAACCTGATAAAATTAATATGTGCATGAATATGTCAAGAAGCATATTAGATTGTTTACATGTTTTTTGTTTGTATTTATTTACTAAAACTGTGCTTTTTCAGTTGTTTGCCTCAAGGCAACGTTATGCAGTTGTAGCATTTTTGTTGGAAAAAACAAAACAAAAATAGTGTTGGAGATAGGGATGAGCTAGCCTGGTTTTACCATACCCTCGTACTCATTTCGTTTCGTACAAGGGTCTGGATCTTCACAATTGAGCTCCGTTAACAGGTGGGAGGGGTGAACTCCTTTGAAACGATTGGATCCGATTTTTGCTAGCGTTGGGTCGTGACGTACAGTATGTAATGCGTCCGAGTGAGTGAAGCAGCTATCAGAACTCTTGGGAGTACGGAGCCCGCCAGGGGACATGAAAGGGAAAAAAAAAAGGGGAGGAGAATTTTTTTTTATATCAAAATCCCTACTTATTATCTCGGGATCCCGGGATAATAAGTCGGGATCCCGAGATAATTAAGTCGAGATCCCGAGATAATTATGACGAGATCCCGAGATAATTATGACGAGATCCCGAGATAATTATGACGAGATCCCGAGATAATTATGTCGAGATTCACGGAATTCTGGTTGAAACTGTAGATGGCGCGCAAACACCAGAAGTATGATACTTCGGTAAAGTTAGAAAGATATTCACAGATTCGGCTTTTCCGGATCAATAACTCATCATCGTAACATTGCTTTCACAAAAACGACACTTCAGTGCGATCACGGCAAGGTGGACTACTACCTACACTCGTATTTTCCTCAAAACAAGCCGCACTCCGTGCTGGGAGACTTGCATTGGTCTACGCAGAGCCTGCTGGTGCTCGAATGCGCAGGGACCGTCTACAAATGGCAACACCGAAAAATAAGATACAGAAATATTCAATAGCCTTGACCTAAGACATGTGTAGTGTCATTAAAATTGCGTGTGTGTGTTTCTGATTTTGTGTGTATATATATATATATATACACACACAGATTTTGTTTTTATTATGAAAACTCATATGATGTGAGTATATCATATATTTGACCAAACTGGGAGCTGTAGTGTGATCAAGGGGAGATGATTTATATATGATGTGAGTTTGGTGGCACTACACCATGGAATAGTGTACTTATTGCACATTTTAGTCGTTTTTTCTTGATAAAAAATCCTCAAAATTATTTTTTATTATATTTTTATTATATTATTTTTTACAGCTCCCACACTGGGAGCTGTAGTGTGATCAAGGGGAGATGGTTTATGTATGATGTGAGTTTGGTGGCACTACATCATGTAATAGTGTACTTATTGCATATTTTTGTAGTTTGTACGTGATCAAAATTTTTTTTTAAATTAATTTTAAACCACTTCTTTCAAAGTATGTGATTACGGTGAGATGGATTATATCTACTTTGTTATGTGTGGCAATACAACATGCAATGGTATACTTTTGACTCATTTTAATGATAAAACATAATTGAAATGAAAAAAAAAAACTTTATCCAAAGATATATATATACACACACAATCAGAAACACACGCGCAATTTTAATGACACTACACATGTCTTAGGTCAAGGCTATTGAATATTTCTGTATCTTATTTTTCGGTGTTGCCATTTGTAGACGGTCCCTGCGCATTCCGAGCACCAGCAGGCTCTGCGTAGAGGCCAATGCACGTCTCCCAGCAGGGAGTGCGGCTTGTTTTGAGGAAAATACGATTGTAGGTAGTAGTCCACCTTGCCGTGATCGCACTGAAGTGTCGATCTGTGATCTTTCTAACTTTACCGAAGTATCTAACATCCATTCACACAAATGCCATATGGCTTCAATTTATCATAGGAGTCGAGGTGCCAGATTAAATTCGGTCCTTTGGAGAAGTAAATTCGTCGTCTGAGACGTCTTGCTTGCCTCGCTAATACTCCTCTCTGATCCAGCTCTTTCAACACCAGCCTAACATCCTCTTTCCTGACGTATAATCCACTTTCTCTGCATTTTGCGTACATCCAACGGTAACCGTGTAGCTGTCCGGAGTATTGTAGTTGGATAGCAATGAAATCAACGACGTCTGCAAGTTGAGAATATTCTTTACGACGCGACAATCCTTTCACTTGCAAAACCCTCTTCAAATGTCTCTCGCTTATTCGATATCCATGTCTGCAGCCAAGCACCGTTTTTATGTCTTTATATGTTAAGCCAATCTCAAAGTAGAATTCTATAAAGCTTTCCCATCTTTTCCACCTCGCGCCCTCCATGTTGAACTGACCCGGAAATTCCGGATGTAAACAAATGATGAACATAGGTAATTAATGCCATTAAAAAAATGTTTTATTAACTTTCACGGTATCCTGACTTAATTATCTCGGGATCTCGACTTAATTATCTCGGGATCCCGAGATAATAAGACGGGATTTTGATATAAAAAAAAATTCTCCTCCCCTTTTTTTTTTCCTTTCATGTCCCCTGGCGGGCTCCGTATGGGAGCATTCCTTGCAGATTCCAACGCTTCAATTTGAATTTCGGAATATTTGGGAGTCGAGCCAGAACGGATTGAAGAGCTTCCATTACTTTCGTATCCACCGCCATTGCCGAACTACAACCAGCAAATGCGGCGCAAATGCTTGACGTCACCTACACCCCCCGCCTCCCTGGCTTGCTGAATGGTAGGTTGATATTCAACCGATGTAACGCGGCCACTGAGATCAATCCCAGACGTACGTAATGTAATGTAATGTAGGTAAATTATGATTGACCGGAGTTTACGGATGGCTAAGGCCAGGCGAGGCTAGGGATGAGCTAGAATAGAAAAATTTCACACACACAAAAAAAGTCATGCCATAGAGGGTTAAAAAAACAGCCAGCTCTGCAAGTTTACAGCTATAAAGAGGGAGATCTCCATTCCCTGCAAAGGACATTATATTATTGAAATATTTGCTGCTTATTACAAAACGTATTACTTTGTATTTTGTAAAAGGTTTTTCCACAAATAAATCAATAACACTATTATTAGGCTATGTTCAGATACCAAATGGGGCCCAGATCTAATGATCTCGAGTCACTTTGTATTTGAATTCTTGTCTGAATAAATCCCCAATCACATTTAATGGGAAATGTGAATGTGAACATGTTCTAGAAACAAAGCCAAAAAATAAAAAACAAGGAGCGGACCGGGACGGAACGCTTTGTGGGTGTTTGCCCAGCCAAAAGTGAACCGCTCCGCGCCCAAAGGGAGGTCCAAACCGCTCCCACCTGAAGTCCGGGGTTCGGCTAAGAACACACAAGTGGGTTTCCTCTGGCTGAATACAGTTTTCAAACTCTATCTACCTCCTGTTTTCACATTTGCACTGCCCATGTGGACAGGTCTGAGAGCAAATGTTTAAGAAGATGTTTTGGTGGTACCTTTGTAGAGGTTCCAAAAGAGGAAGAGCTCTCCTCGACTGGCGGTGGTAGACCCTACATGTCCAAACAGGTTCACACTGGGGTCCCAGAACACGCGGTCGAAACACAGCACCACCTGGAACACACAGACTTTTATTGTCATTCAAAGACTAATTTCTAAAATACACTTAAAAAAAATAAAATAAACACAGTTTTTTTAATACCTGCTCAAAGTTAACCGATTAACCGATAAAAATTGCTTAACCGAGTAAAAGCATTTTGCTCGGTTAAGTGGCGTGCGTCTAAATTGCCGTGGCAGTTAATATACTTGCCATACATTTGCACCACGAGAGACGGCCAGAGCGCTCCCGGACATTTGTATTGTCAACTAGAAGTAGTCCATCTCATTGCCAGTTTTCCAATACGAAGCGAGCAAAGAAAAAGCACAGCGCAGGACCACTTTACAATCGAGAATGACGGGGCAAAATGCAAGTATTGCATTGCAGTACTTAGATATGCTTTAAGTACAACTTCGTTGTTGTACCATCTCAACAGCCAACACCCAGGCATCATTAAGAGGTAGCTAGCCTATAGGGATGCATACGAGTGCGAGCACTTTGATTCAAGTACTTGCTGATACCAAATACCGATATGAGTACAAGGCATTTTCAACATACTTTTTGAAGTGAATAGAAGGTTTATAGACTGACTTTTTCACAGCAGATTGGTTAGTAATTAGTTAATTTACATTTCCTTGAGTAAAGTAGGCTACACTTTATGAGAAGTAATATCAGAATTGAACATATGCCATTTTTTTATTTTTTCATTCAATATCTTTATTATCTATATTATTGCACTGTCCATCATAGACAGAACAGCCCCTGTCCACAAGCTACTCAATGCTTGTGCTTTATTCATTTTATTTAACAATAGTACTGAGATGGTTACTTATTATTGCAGCTAAATGGTCTCGTCGCCTTCACTACAGCTCTGTGTGGATTTTCCTGTGTGTTTATAGCAACTTAGCCAGTAGCCTTCAGCACTTTGATTGTTTTTGCTGCAGCTCAATTTCGCTCAATATGGACATGCTGTATCTCTTTATTTTGAATTTTCTGAGTACTTTTTAGTCACCGGGTTAGTTTGACAGATTAATTAAGCCACTGGGCATAAAGCGGTTTAGGAATCGTCAGAGCTGTTAGCCGCTAGTTAGCACTGCAGACTCCACGATGCAGCACTAACAACATTTAGCTCTGGTTAAATCCAGCACAGACTCTGATTTAAGGAGTGTAGTCTGTGATAAAGTCAGCTCTATGTGGAATATTGTATTTCCACTAAAGAATTCTCCAGTTTGTTGCTCTTTTCTCTGCTCAGCGGAGAGCTGCGTCCAGTAGGAACGTCGGCCACACGTCAGGTGGTATCAGTTTCTGGTATCGGGACCTCATTAATGAGTACGAGTATGAGTACAAGCGTGTGGCATCGAACCGATACTGGTATCAGTGCAACCCTACTAGCCTATGTAAGCTATAGGCACAAAACTCGCCTTTCTCGTTATTGTTAAAAAGGGGTGGAGATAAATGTTGTTGTTGTACGCATGAGTGACTGTTTCTTTACACAATGTTCCTCAAAACGAGGGCTAATGACTGCAGGTAAAACAAATTAAATATTCTAGGGCCTTGTTCACAGGTCCTGAACGCAAAAGACAGTGACCTTTTACTGCTCAATAATAACCACTGCGTTTTATTTCTATAAAATAAGTCAGCAATTTAATAAAGCTGTTTAAAATGAAATATCCCTTTCTCGTTTGTCAGTGTAAGACACAATTATGCATGGTGCAGGATAAACAGTATCCACTGACTGACCTTATTGAGATTTCCAAAGCCCATCCTCTGAATGGCGGAGGTCTTCCACTCGGGCAAAGGTGGCACAAACTGCACAGCAGGGGGCTGCTGCTTGAGCACGCCCAGGGGCAAGGTGCACAGGACTGCATCACACTTGTAGATGAAGGTCTGGGTGGTGGAGCGTGTGTTGACGGCAATCACCTCACAGCCTGGATCGGCAACAGCAACAACTCATAAGATGCATGAAGTATGGTGGGCGAGATGTGGAGTTACTGAGGGTACTGACCGGAGGCTGTGTAGCGGACCTGCCGCACTGCTGTGTTCAGTTTGATGTCCAGACCTTCAGCCAGCGCCACAGGGACACACGAGTAACCATTTCTGACCGTCAGGTGGCTGCCCGTGAACTCAAAGTCATCATCCTGGGAGAGACACATTAAGGACGGTAACCACAAACTAGAGCTGGGCGATTTTCCCCCCCCAAAAAATCTGGGATTTTTTTTTTTAAACTCTATTTACAATTCGATTTTTTTTTCCCCATTTAAAACTAAATAACCAGAAAAAATATATATTTATTGTATTTAATTAAAGTGAACCAACATAAACAAAACAGGCAAACCCTTTCTCTAACTAAAAAGTTACTATGCCGTGTGCAATAAAGATTGTTAAACATCCACATTATTTATACTGTATTTGGATTAAGCTCATAAAACAAAATTTCTGATGTAACTGAGGCACAGTTGTACAGCAGGACCTTATTACCCCGAGCAGAGGGCTAAAATTAAAATAAATATCTAACAAACAACAAAAATCTAAAAAAATAAAAAATAAATTTTTTTTTTAAATATGAATCGATTTGACCTACCAACTCAATGTTTAAATCAAATTAATTTGTTTCCCAGCCCTACCACAAACTATTATGACAATTGCATAAACTCTCTTTTGTCCCACTTGTCCATGTCTGATAGTGAAAAATAGGGAAAAGCCAACAGGTTGGTTTCTTGAGCTCAAACATCTCTCATTGCATGTTTTTCAAATCTTAAATATACTTCGATTAATAATTATTATTATACAATATTGTACAACGAAATGTGTCCTCTGCATTTAACCCATCCTTTAACGACACTGGGAGCGGTGGGCGGCGGCAGCCCAGGGACCCATCTCCAGATGTGGAGCCAGGCTGATGGTCAAAATCACCTAGCAGCTAAAACCATTATGCACGGCTTTGTGAATATGTACAGTGGGTTGCATAAGTATTGGCCCCCCTTTAACTTTTCAACATTTTGCCACAATATGGACCATAAAAATAAATATATTTAAATGAAATTTTATGTGAAAGACACACATTAAGTGACACACATTCGTGAAGTGAAATGTATACATGATTTTGAATTGTTTTAATGAATAAAAACTGAAAAGTGGGATGTGCATAAGCACCCTTTCCTTTTAGTGCAACCAATTGCCTTCATAAGTTGCCTGATTCATTTATTCTATTTATTTGAGACATAAAGGAGGAACTATGCATATTAATGAACATTTAACACATGTAAATATGCCAGATTATGGCCTTGGGCTAATTTCCATCTGCAGGTTGATATTACATAAAAAATAAAAACACAAACTATACAAAAGACACTACACAGACTATATACAGGACATGAACAGAGATGATTTCTGAATGATCACCTAATGACTAAATAGTCTACCTGTGTGTAATCTAATGTCAGTTCAAACACAGCTGCTCTGTGATGGTCTGTTAAGAGACTATTGGGGAGCAGACAGCATCATGAGGTCCAAGAACACACCAGAGAGGTTATACAAAGATTTCCAAAGCTTTCAACATCTGTCAAAGTACAGTTAAATACACCATCCCTGAATGAACTGCAGAGAGCTCCAGCTCAGGTGGGGGAAACTGTACAGAGAACAACTTCTGTACACACTCTCCCACCTGAGCTGGAGCTCTCTACAGTTCATCCAGAGTCATCATAGGCACAATATTTATTCAAATTATTAATTATGTTTGATCATTTTTATGTAATAAATACTTAAAGCATTCATTTACTTCTACAGAGGGACTATAGAGAGCATCCTGACCAGCTCCATCACTGTGTGGAACAGCGCCAGCACTGCCTCCTGCCGGAGGAGCCTCCAGCGCATCGTGAGAGCAGCGGAGAAGATCTGTGGAGCTCCTCTCCCCTCCATTAAGGACATGTACTCCACCCGTCTCACCCGCAAAGCCGTCAGAATCACCAGGGACCCTACACACCCATCACACAGTCTCTTCAGAGTAATGCCTTCTGGGAGGAGACTGCGGAATCTACGGGCCAGGTCGAGTCGCCTTAAGCACAGTTTCGTACACAGGGCCATCGGGAAGCTGAACTCTCTGCCCTCCCTTCCGTCCCTCTTCCCTCACCCTCCGCTCCACAATCAAGGATGAGAGAAATATAATTTCAAATCAGTCACATGGTTTGACAAATAAAAAAATCTTGAATCTGTTGCATTTTAGATGTAATATTTTTGCTGCTTGCATTGATACTGCAATCTACAAAACTCAGATATTCTAACACTGTAAATAGGACACCAGGTTTTGTGCCTCCCCCATCCCCTGACTTTCTCTGCTCTGCCCTGCTTCACCACACTCGTTGCATGTAGTCTCCTCTTTCTGCACTGTCAGGACAGCTCCATAGATTGCGCTACAAGTGGCAAACTCCTTTGAAGACATGTTTGGCATTGCGTTTGTGACTTTACGTTTTGTATTCTGCAAGCGCGGCGATGATTCGCTTTCAGCGCTGTACGAGGTGGCGAGCAAGTTAGATTGAAGTTTGTGCTGCTTCTCCTCCTGACATCGATTCAAGCGTAATTTCAGGGATAGCCCTCAGTCCCAATAAGTTTCTGAATGATACAGTATATATTCCCTGTTTACTCATGAAGAGACTGCAGTTGCGTAAATGTATTGGCTCATTCAATGAGAGCGGTGCACAGGCACAGGCAGGTGCATAGGCTATGCAGAGAACACGGACTGAGCTGGTGCAAGTCGGCCCAGCGCGTGTGACTGGGAGGAATGACAGCGGGGGGAGCCAAAGGAGAGGACAGATTGTAGTTTAAGATATGCTCTAAGTATTTCACAAAAGACATTTTTTTTTTCAATTTATGTTGGTCGTGCCAGCTCCCAGTTTGGGAATATACTCGTGGCTGCACCAGTGGGACAAAGAGCCACTACGATGAGGCTGAAGAGCCGCAGGTTGCCGACCCCTGGTTTAGGAGGACGGCCGGGTTTTGGTAGGTTTGCAGTGATGCCATACTCTTTCCATTTCTGGATGGTGTGTTTAACTGTACTTTAAGAGTTTTTCAAAGCTTTAGAAATTGTTTTATAACCTAACCCAGCTTTATGCTTCTCCACAACTTTATCCCGGACCGGTCTGGTGTGTTCTTGGACTTCATGATGCTGTCTGCTCCCCAATAGTTTCTTAACAGACCTCTGAGACCATCACGGAGCAGCTGTAATTGAATTAACTTTACGTTACACACAGGCAGACTCTATTTAGTAATTGGATCAACATGTGATCATTCAGAAATATTTATTCAACTTCTGAGGGCAATTGGCTGCACTAAAAGGAAAAGGGTATATACCTTTGCACACTCCACTTTTCAGATTTTATTCAAAAAAAAAAAAGTTTAAAATCATGTATACATTTCATTTCACGTCATGAGTGTGTGTCACCTACACACAATCGTAAAAATCATAAAATTTCAATTATATTTATTTATGTTTGTGGATCATAGCATAGCAAAATGTCGAAAAGTTAAAGGGGTACGGATACTTATGCAACCCACTGTATATGCATTCATAGAGTACATTCTGAGACACTGAAGAGGCACCAAGAGTCCCCACCGCTGCAGCACAGAGGAGGCGTCACAAGAGGATAGGGTAGTAATGGGTAGATTTTTATTTATTTGAACAGGGACAGTGTACAATATACATTAGCCTCAGAAAGGAGAGATGCATTGTACCAGGTTATAGCACTTGTGCTAATTTCCACCTGCAGTCCCTGGGCCTATTATACGTGTTTTTAGTAGGGGAAACCGGAGTACCCGGAGGAAACCTACGCAGACACGGGGAGAACATGCAAACATGCTACAGGAAACAAAAAAGGACAAACGAGAGATGGTGAACGACTGTTGTGAAGTGGAGGGAGCGGAGAGAGGAAGAGGAAGGAGGAGCTGACCAGTGCAGGACACCACGCTCTGAAACAGGGACAAACCCAGGAGGCGCAGCACCATTTCAGAGGATCAGAGGAGACAGAGAGCAGCCAGCCAGGTTTCTTCCGAGTGCAACAGTTTCCCCGACCTCCGAGGTCATGTGGGTCAGGTTAACACAGTGGCAGCGCGGCTCAGCTGCAGCAGCTCAGGACTAACACCTGAACACTATTTCGTTGTGCACTTGTACAATGACAATAAAGCACTTACTTACTTACTCACTTATTCTTCTTTATTTGAAAAGATGGAAAAAAAATAAATAAAAATAAACAAACTAATAAACTTCATTAAAGAAAGAACTCCTGGAACCGCCACCTTAAAGTGGTGGAGGGGTTTGAGCACCCGAATCATCCTATCCTAGGAGCCAAATTGTCGGGGGCTTTGTGCCCCTGGTAGGGTCTCCCATGGCAAACAGGTCCTAGGTGACGGGTCAGACAAAGAGCGGTTCAGAAGCCCCTTATGAGAGACCAACAGGCCCAGTTAGAATCGTGAGGCCGTCCTTCTGTGGACCCACCACCTGCAGGAGGAGCCATAAGGGGCTGGTGCAATGTGATTTCCCACGACCCGGCAACGGACAAGTGGAAGAAGATGGATGGATGGAAAGAAAGAATCACCTGGCTGGAGGATTCACCTATTGTACCTGTTTTTAGACCAGAGTACATGGAGGAACCCTACGCAGATACGGGGAAAACACACAAACTCATCACAGAAAGGCCCCGTCCAGGTGGGAACTGCAAGCAACGGGCCCCTTGACCCGTTACTTGTTTTATTTTTAGCTGCTCCATGGTTGTACAGCGGAAAACCCCACTGGTTCCAAAAGTACTTTAAGTGCAGCACTGAGTGCAGGTTTAATTATTATTAACATAACTTCACACGTCCCTAGTCCATACCTGGTCCCAGTGTTTGAGGGAGAGGGTGGAGAGGGGTGTTGCGTTGGCAAACTCCAGGTTTGCAAAGTGCCAGTCCAAAATCTGCCTGTCACGCGACGACAGGTACACATCACTGTGAGAAACAAAGAGGAATACATTTCAAGGTATCAAGATCTTGTTTACTTTGTACTGAACGGAACTTTGATTTGAGATGAAATCCCGTGTACAGTTACCTGGGAGGGTTAGCCTCTAGCTCCTGCAGCTTCTCCTCCAGTTTGGATTGGCTCTCGACCAGCTCATCATACTCCTGCAAGACACGGACCAAAAACCTGAAAACCTTTGTTTTAACTTAGACATTTTCCATGTGCGACGGGCTGCAATTACAACCCCAGAGGATGATGGATCCACCCCCTGGATTAACGGTTGGACAGATGTTCTTTCTTCATGAAATTGTGAGCCCCGTCTTCTCCAATCTGCCCTTTGCTCATTCTGGCCAAAATGTTCCAGAGTGGGATGCTTAAGTTTAGGCATAACATTTTGACAATCGTCGTGCATTTTGGAGAGAAAAAAAAAAATAGGTTCAAAAATAGATTGAGATAATTCCATCATCCCCTTGCTTCATTATTCACATTAGAAATGTTGATGCTGGGTGTTAGAGGATAACATTAAATCGCTATTTATCATACTGGGTCATAGCCTTGACTGTGGTGCTCAGGCGCCCACTCTCAGCCACTGAATGTTTTGCTTGCGTATCGGTCTGACGCTCTTAGACGGTATTTATCCCTCTTCTGTGGAAGCATAGACAGACTTGAATGGTAGGACTAGTGCAATGTCTGGAGTTCATGTCCCCGGTTCCCGTAACGATGGTAAATAAACTTCTCCTGTACAAGACATCCAAGCTGCTGCCTATTCTTCATCAATCCTCTCGAACATCATTGTTATTTCTCTAACACTGGGTGCCATCGTATGTTTTCTGTGTGGCTTCATATCGTTACAGTGGTTCACGTTTGAAACTTTCTAAGCCAGTGCAGATGTAGCTATGGCCTGTGGGGTTTATAAAGTGCTGTTTATTAAACACCTTCCGTGGACCCAACACCTGCAGGAGGAGCCATAGGAGCCTGGTGCTATGTGATTTGGGCAGCTCCAACAGCTGCCCCCACGACCCGGCAACGGACAAGTGGGAGAAAATGGATGGATGAATGGATGTTTATTAAACAGAGCAGCAGTTGGACTTCATTGAGTCACAGATTATGGTTGCAAATGTTTAAAATATCTTTAAAGTCAGTGACTGCATTTTTTGTAGTCCAATACTATGATTAATAGTATTGTGGCCAGACCGCCTTTGCTATGCCCAATCCCGTCAGACCTGGGAAGCTAAGCCGGGAAGGGCCTGGTCGGTACTTGGATGGGAGACCGTTTGGGAACACCAGGAAGCCTAGTACTGAATGCACTGAGCATTCGCTAGACTGGCTGGTCGGTTTAAAGAAGAAAAAAGAAAGATCTGATGAAGGCAAATGCCGAAACGTAATTACTATCATTAAAATTTGGACATCAGCTTATGAGTGTGCGATGCCGTTTATTTATTTATTTAGTCACTTTTATAAAGTTTGACTTGTGCAGAATCTTTTTTTATTATTATTATTTTATTATTAAATGTGCACCTGTCAATCAAAAGTGGTCGCGCATGAATCACTTGAGGTTGGGGGTGAGGGGATTGGCGCAGTGGCTTATGGGATGGCACATAGAGGGCGATTGACCAGAGGTCAAGTGTAGTAGTATGTATTTATTTGAGCAACAGGTGCATACAGGTATGATACACATGTCAAATACATTATATTATCATAGCCACATAAGTGGCTATGATAGTTAGCATACAGGACACTTACCCTAACTCCTTCCTAACCGACAACCCAATTCGGATGCTTCTTATCATGGCGGACGCTGACGCACATCTGGTTTGGCATAAGACCTCTTACCGATTTACTGGTTTCGGATGGGGCACTGGCCTCTCCTCGGCTCTGCTCGTCGTCGACTAGCCAACCTAGGATTCCTCTTCCACCACCAGGGTCCAGAAGATTCTGGCTATCATTCATCAATGCCGTGCATTTCATTTTGTTCGTTCAATCTTCCGTGGGGTCTGAGCCCCAATAATGACTCATGTTCATTAATTAAACACTCATACTGACTTTCTGTCTCTGAGTCTTTTCAGGTTGAATTAATACTTTATGGAACCCCTTTTGCTGAAATAACAGCAGCAAGTCTTTTGGGGTTTGACTCTACAAGGTTTGCACATGTAGAGACTGACATTTTAGCCCATTCCTCTTCACAAAACAACTCAAGCTCTGTCAAATTAGAAGGAGAGCGTTTGTGAACAGCAGTTTTCAGGTGTTTCCACAGATTTTCAATAGGATTTAGGTCAGGACTTTGACTGGGCCATTCTAACACATTAATATATATATATATATATATATATTTTTTAAACCATTCCATTGTAGATGTAGCTTTGTGTTTAGGGTCATTGTCCTGCTGGAAGGTGAATCTCCGCCCCAGCCTCAATTCTCTTGCTGACTCCAGCAGGTTTTCGTCCAAAATGTCTCTGTATTTGGCTCCATCCATCTTCCAACTATTCTTACAATCTTCCCAGTCCCCGCTGAGGAAAAGCAGCCCCATAGCATGATGCTCCCCCCACCATATTTGACAGTGGGGATGGTGCACTCAGGACGATGAGCAGTGTTAGGTTTGCTCCATACATAACGTTTTGCATTTGGGCCAAAAAGTTCAATTTTTGTCTCATCTGACCAAAGCACCTTCTTCCACATGGTAGCTGTGTCCTCCATATGACTTCTAGCAAACTTCAAACGGGATTTCTTATGGCCTCCTTTCAATAATGGCTTTCTTCTTGCCACTCGTCCATGAAGTCCAGATTTGTGTAGAGTACGACTTATAGTTGTCCCATGTACAGATTCCCCCAGCTCAGCGGCAGTACGTCGCAGCTCCTCCAGAGTTATCTTGGGGCACTTGGTTGCATTTCTTACCAGTGCTCTCCTTGTTCGGTCTGTTAGTTTAGGTGGACGGCCGTGTCTTGGTAAGTTCACAGTGGTGCTATACTCTTTCCATTTCCGAATGATGGATTGAACAGTGCTCCGTGAGATGTTCAAATCTTGGGAAATCTTTGTATAACTTAACGCTGCTTTAAACTTCTCCACAGCTTTATCCCTGACCTCTCTGGTGAGCTCCTTGGCCTTCATGATGTTGTTTAGTGACCAATACACTCTGACCATAGCTCTGAGGCCCTCACAGAACAGTTGTAATTATACTGAGAGTAGTGCTCCATCCGAAACCAGTAAATTGGTAAGAGGTCTTACGCCAAACCGGATGTGCGTCAGCGTCCGCCATGATAAGAAGCGTCCGAATTGGGCCGTCAGTTAAGAAGGAGTTAGGGAAAGTGGCCTGTATGCTAACCATCATAGCTACTTTAGCATAGGGACTTCTGATGCTAACTCACTGGCGATTAGGAGCTATGTGCCATCCCATAAGCCACTGCGCCAATCTCCCCACCCCCTCCCCCCACCCTCGAGTGATTTATGCGCAACCACTGTTGATTGACAGGTGCACATTTAATAATAAAAATAATAATACAAAAAAATAAGCACAAGCCAAACTTTATAAAAGTGACAAACTACATGTTAGACTCACCAAGGCACAGTCACATGGTTTTAAAGCCTCCTCAGTAAACGGCCTAAATGAAGGCAGTTTGTGCTTTTGTGCTTTTGCTTTCATTTAGTAGAAACTTAAGCCACATGGCTCATTTGCATACTGTAGCTTTAGGAAACCGCTGTTGAGATAAAATAAAGGGAAATGTGAAGGATCATTTGGATGTTTCTTTTTTTTTTTTTTTGCCTTAAATGTCTTTATTTGGACACTATGATGTTGTTGGACAATATACAGTAGGTGGCGCTATGCACTTTTGTTTGGCATGCACTGAACTTTAAAGAAGAAGAAAAACAGCTGTTGGTGATGTCACTTCCCCTTCCCCTGGGTAAGGACGGTCGAATTGAGCAAATGCAGCTGAAGCTCTAGTTCACTAACTGCATGGAGATCTAACAGTTGACCCCATGAAAGGTTAAAGGATTAGTTGCTAGTGTTAGTACTTAGAGGCTACAATTTTATGAATTCGGATGCAGCCTAGATTACGTACAAGGTGGCCTCTATATAACCGTTAGGGCAAGGTGTGAACATTCTGCAGTCTTTAAGAATGTTATAAAGGCAATTTAATGCACTCAGAAAAATGCTGTATGAAAACTTGTGCACGTCCCACTTTTCACTTTTCTATTTTTTGAAAAATAACAGAATAATGTATAATTTTCCTTTCACTTCACAGTTGTCCGTTACTTGTGTGTGAACTTTCAGTAAAAAATTCAAAATAAAATCTTTATGTTTATGGTTGTAAACATGACAAAATGTGCAAAGGTTCAAGGTGTATTAGTACTTTCGAAAGGCACTGTATTTATCACCTGTCTTGATAAATGACCGCCTTAGTCTTAAGTAGGGATGCACCAATCCAATACTGGTATCGTTTATCAGAGCCGATACTGGAAAAAATACAATATCGGGTATCCGCTATAAATATCCAATACTGAACCGATACCACCTAAATTTAAGTGAATACGGGCATGCTGTATATCATTGTAAAGCTAGTTTTAACCTTCGCAAATGTATTTTTTATCGTCGTATGGGTATCGGCAGATACTCAAACCCCAGTATTGGTATTGGTAACAAAAAAGCTGGACCAGTGCATCTCTATTCATCATGAAATTTATGAAAAATGTAGGTTAAGTTCTTCAGTGTGAAAGTTGACTCACACTTGACAACCTAAAGTTGGTATGTTTTAGTCCTTTGCTCTCCATAACCTCTCAGTTTACTCTGGTCTCTCTTACTCGCTCTAAAACACTGCGACCCAACCCTCCTCGGTGTACCCTATAAATGAATCTTATGCATTTCAGAACATTTTAGTTAAGGTCTTCAAGGGTTAATAGGTTTTATATATAACAAGACTAAAACACAATCAGTCTTAACCGAAACACAACACCAATGAAATACAGAGCTTTGAAATAGATACAAATAAAACGTTTTTTTTTTTAATTATCTTTGTAGTAGTTGTAGCAGTGGTGCAAGGCTGGGGCTTACTTTGCAGAGGGTGGTCAGGTCACGGTGTTTGCTCTTGACCAGGAACTCAGCGGTGATGTCTCGCGGGGGTTTGACCTCACTGGCCTCCTTGTACTGCTGATGGAGCTCCTTGACACGCTCTTTTGTGGACACCATCTTGAATAGGACAGACAATAAGACGCCGGATAATGACAGTGAAATGTGTCTGAAAGGAGTAAACTGACTTTGTTGAGAAGGTCCCTCAGTTCCTCTTGAGTTTTGACGATCTTCTTCCAGTGTTCGATCTGTTCGTCTTTGACGTGTTTCTCTTGGAGTCTAAGTAAAAAAGTAATATGTTAGAAGTATTAGGGTTGTCTTGGGTCAACAAGACACAACCTTTTTCTTTATGGGATTAATAAAAAGTCCAGATCTGCTAGAACAGGGGTGGCCAACCCGCGGCTCACGAGCCGCATGCGGCCCTTGGCCAATCAGAGTGCGGCTCTTTGCAAAATAATTGGTACATGTTTCCCATAAACTGTAACAGTCTTTAAGAATCTTGACCAAAAATCCAACCATAGTCCTACAGACCCTGTTTTCCAACTCTACACACATGAAAGAGAGTCTGTCTCTGTCCTTTTCGAGGCGGTGTGTAAAAGGTGCAGCAGCTTTACTCAAAGCGGGATGTGGGTTAAACAACAGTCAGGCAGATCGTGGCACTGGGATCAGCTTCTGTGCTTTAAGTTTCTGATTAGCCTACTCTTTATTTGATGAAAGTTGGCCTCATATTCACAGAAAAAGATCAAAATTAGTAAATGGAAAAAGCGGAGCTCTAATGAAGCATATGATGCGAAGCGCGACATCGTAACGCGGAAATACACAAAGTCATTGACTTTCCTTTCACATGTTGTAACTGTAACAAATGCAACATAAAACAGAATCTCAGACGTCCTCCAGAGGATCCTGATTAAAGTGTATGAACTTTGTGCAGCCTAGAGTGCGTTCAGTTCAGTCGAATCAGAGGAGGGGGCTCAGTGGGCAGGGCCCCTCACACAAATATACACCAGCATTGAAAAAAACTAAACAAGCAACAACAAAAACTATTCGAAATAATAATATTGTTAATAAATAGATCAAATGTTGTCCCAGTCAGAACAGAATAGCAGAAAATGTCAGTTTATTTAATATACATTTATTTCAATCTTGGTGAGGAGTAAAACTACCACAATTATTGAAAAGAAAAGAAAAAGGCCAGGCATAAAGTTATTGTTTATTATGATTAAATATAACAGTTTCATTACATTTAATCATATTAAACTACCGCACTCGGATTTCGCGAATTGTCGGTGCCTTTGTGGCTCTTCACAGGATCAAGGTTGAACATTTCGGCTCTTGGCCTCTGACCAGTTGGCCACCCCTGTGCTAGAACATATGTCAGTGAAGAGAGGGTAAGTCAACACTTTAGTTAACTGAGAGTAAAGTGAACTAAAATGCAGTATAAAGCATAGACAGATACTGACTGTATGACCACCTCCAGGGCCTGTCCCAGAGACACAGGCTTGTTGTTGAGGAAGTTGAAGTCCAGCTGGTGACTCAGGTACGACGTGGCTTCCAGCAGACGATTAAACTCCTGCTCCACCATCTCATCTTTCTCTTTGGGAACCTGCATATAGCATTTATACATTATCACACACGTAACAATTAAGAACAGACCTTTGCAATTCAGGAAATAATGCATGCATTTAGGAAAAAAGAAGCAGTACGCCCTACTACATGGCTACCTTCATTACCCCGATGTGCATCACTACCCGATTTGGACCATGTGTGGAAGGAGGCATTTAGAAGTAGAAAAGTGCACAATGTAATTGTGTAATAGATCAAACTTGTTGACTGAATGAAATGGTCCAAATCTTGTAGAGATTGACATCAGGAAATGACAGTCTATTACCACGCATGTTAGTCTAAAAGTCCCACAGGAATGAAGTTGCCATGCTGGTCTTTTCCTAAAATCACAGTTACAAAGTTGTAGACAGTTTTCATGTGACATTCTTGGAGGTCAAATCACCATAACACTTGCTTGGAAGGCTAATGTTTGCTAGTACCCACCAAAATGGCGGATTTCAATGGTTGACCCTCTGGTGGACAAACCCATCACTGCCCGAGGGTCAGGATGTGAATGTAGGGTCTGATTCAGTTGTGCTCCCTTCATGTGCAGATGCTCTCACCAACCCGTTGCAATCAATATTTGATGGGCAAATCCAAGCAGGTGCAGTGGCAGTGCACATGCGCATCATCCTGTTTATTCTGCCTCTTCAATAAACAGAGATTTGTCTTTTTCTCCAGAGCCTCTGCCTATTTTTACCACTTGCATGCCAACACTGAATTTTCTAACATTTAATCCTGAGCTCCATTACATTATAATGTGTCACAATTTTTTACTGCCCTCCAAGTCATATCAATAAAAACAATCTTAAGGAAAATGCCAAATGCTGCATGAGAAGGATTAGTAAAGATGGTGTTAAGCAAGCAATGAATGACGAGCAAGGGTGATGAATCTAACAATTTAAATTGTTGAGGTAGAAGCTGTTCACCTAGCGAGAAATCATATGAGCCTTCTTTCATTATGAATAATAAAGGGTTATGGGATATGTAAGAGACACATGGGGAAATGGATAATGCTGAAATGACGACGCATGACTGACTTGGGACAGATTTCAGCGGTAAAAGTAGAAATAAATAAAAAATAAAATAAACAAAATACATACACTTGTGCACCTTTCCCCCTTTAGCGGGCGACACGAGGCAGGGGAGAGAGAGAGAGAGAGACAGCATGTTAAGTACACAACTTTACACGGCATCACATTCAGCCTCACTGGACCATATCCTCAGTATTCCACGATTCTATCTTTAAACATGTACAGATGGTTAGAATAGAATAGTCTACCTAGAAAGAAATTCACCTTTGGCGCACGACCTATAAAAATAAGACAAGTACAATACAAACAGGCCTAGTAGACAGACAAGGATAAAAACATGGAAGTATTAATACCCCTCCACTCCTATCTTATTCAGTCAAAGTCTGGTACTGACGATTGAGGCTGTACCATTCTGTATCTTGGGCAATTAAGCAAAATATGAAGTTATAGTACTTTTGAAATAAATTGATTGAAATTGACTGCTGCATAAAAAAAAGGGTTATAAGCAAAAATATCATTAGACGTAATACTGTACACATCCACTATAAAGCAGTGGAATAACAATGCAGGTGTTGTCAAGGGTCTGAATATTTATTATCAGGGTTCGAAATTAACACCCGCCAACCCGCCAAATGCGGTTTAAAAATCATTTTGGCGGGTACCGATAAAAACCTACCAGCCAGTTTGGCCGGTGATGCATGAGCGGTCGCGAACGAGTCGGTACAAAGAGCCGGCTCTTTTAAGTGAAAGATGAGAGCCGAGCCTCACCCGCGAGCCGTTTTATTTATTTATTTATTTTTTGAATGTTGCATGTTTATCAAGCTCACCGTGCCCCGCTTTCTGCTACATTCAAGAAAAATAGAGAAAGGCAAAGACTAAACGAGTAAAGAGAATGGGATCGGGGAGAGAGGGAGAAAGGAGAACTCTGCAGGCGCAGCCCGTCCGCGAGGAATGAACCTGCTATTTACACAAAATCAAGATCTCTATAAACTTAAACTACTCCATAAATGTATTCAGCGCATCCATAGCTTTCAGTCACTTCTTATTTGAGAGAGATCCGCTTCATATTTTCGGTTTTATGATTAGATAAAGTTACGCTGGGTTTGTGGAGTGAAAACAATGCGATGACGCGCGGAGCGGCCTTTTCCTCTCATGTGTATGAGCGCATTACAAACGTACAGGAGTCCTGGCTTAAGTAATAACTTCAGTTATGTCTGGAGTCTGTAACTCTCTCTCAGCGTGAGGCTCCAGCAGCTCACGGAGGCGGAGCTGAGGCCGCAGAGGGACTGAGGAGAAGCTATGGGAGAAGCATTTTGACTGTAAATAAAAGAGTACATACATGAAACTAATGGCAGCTTTAAAAGTGTATGTTGCTATAATAAACAATGGCTCTACCACCTCAAAAAATTTACTTTGATTCCTGAAGACAACACAGACCACTATAAGCCAATATCACATTATTATAGCAACTAATAAAATTAATTCCTCTTTTCTTTTTAATTTCTTTCTTGATTATAGTTGTTTTGTGCAGGGAGCAGTAGAGAGGCCCATTTAACAAGCCATGAATCCAAATCTCTCCTAAAGTGTATATATTAAAAAAACATAAAGAGCCATTTGGGAGCCAAAAGAGTCAGCTCTTTTTGGTGAGCCGATCCAAATGATCCGGTTCACCAAAAATTGCTGAAAATCCCATCACTAGCATGAGCCAATCATGCAAATCATGTCAGAGACGCTTTGGGTGGTTTGTCCCCTCTGTCCTACATTTCCCATGAACACTACACTACTTGTGACGTTTTAGATACCTATTATCACATTTTCATCTAGTGGCATTCATAATCTCTTATTTTCACAACGTAAATATTTGTCTAATGGAAATTCTGATTGGCCGGTAACTTCAGAAAGTTACCAGCCACTTTGGCTGGTGATCAAAAAAGTTAATTTCGAACCCTGTTTATTATAGTGCCACTATGAAACTTCACTTTTGTGAATGTATTCTTGTTGGATTTAGTGTAGAATCTTTAGCAGCAGAAATTAATTGCGATTAAACATTTCAATCGATAAACAACACTAATTATATTATAAATATACATTTTTATATATATATATAGTGCCTCTTGAACGTAGTAATACATATATTAGTTTCACATTTTAAGTTGAATTACAAAAATGAATGAACTTTTGAACAATATTTACATTCTCCAAGTTTCACATGTATATACCTAAGATTATACACTTATACACATAAGGGAAAACAATGTGACTTTTGACTCGACTAAAATTAGTTTTCCCATATTTATTGTTGTTTTAGCTGGTTTCTTGGCGTGGGAGCAGGAGGTGGCCTTTTTCTATCTTTTTGCTCATAGTTTTGTTCCTTTTTTGAATGACAAAACCACAGATACAAAATAAAAAATACTTAACATGCAATGCAATCGAAACACCAAATAGTAAAACTCATGCAGCAGGTCTGATTGCAATAATGCTACTCGCACACGAGAATGCAACATTAATGTGTGCTTGAGGAACACTAGTGTTTTCCCACAACAAATTTACAGAGACACATGAAAACAGTTGATACATGCTTGATGTCCTTCTTAAGTGAGAACTTGTGCTGCTGGTGATTCAATAAATTGTGATTCAAGGTCGACTTGTGTCTTATTGTAAATACCTCCTGAAAGTAAACAATGGTTTGGTCACTAGGCTTTGTGCATGGAATGCTGCATAGCAACATGATACCAGCTTCCCAGGGTAATGACGATAGAAATCATAGAAAGCCTCTAAGCCTGTTACTACAAATGCGTATAATTTATTACACGTCGAATCCCGGACTCGTTTCAGTAGAACATTTTATCCCCAATAAAAAGAATGGTGAAGCGAGGTGCAAAACTAAAGTGTGGTGAGGAATGCTTTGTCCATTTCATGGCATTCATTGTATTTGTATTTATTTATTTTTGAACAGGGACAGTGTATAATCTCCATTAGCCTTATTAAGGAGAGATGCATTGTACCAGGTTATAGCACTTGTGCTAATTTCCACCTGCAGTCCCTGGGCCTATTGTACATGTTTTTAGTGGTAGGGGAAACCGGAGTGCCCGGAGGAAACCTACGCAGACACGGGGAGAACATGCAAACTCCACACAGAAAGGCCCCGTCCAGGTGGGAATCAAACCTGGACCTTCTAGCTGTGAAGCACAAGCGCTAACCGCTGTGCTACCGTGCCAAAAGGTTTGTGCTGAAGAAACCATAACAAAAAAATGAGATGATGTGTAGTGGCCATTGGATGTGTATCAGAGCCCACAAAAAGCAAAAACTTAAACTGAATTTGAGTTTGCTTGTATACTAGCCCGGCTAACGCCAGACTGCTGTGTGCGCTCGAATCATTTTGAACTTCACAGCAGTCTGGAGACCATGGCCGAAATCTTTGCATGGATTTGGGGACCAATCACAGAACGAGGAGGAACGGTAAGACGATGACGCGCTATTCGACACACGGAAGCTTGTAGTTTGTTTACGGATTACATTTTTTTTTTAAATTTAAATTTACGGATCCAACATGACAGCAGCGGACGCGACACCATCTTTCGATCAAGCTTTAGACCGTGTTCTAAATAGTTTAGCTCGAAAATTTACAGCTCGTACATCATACTGATCTGATACGATGATGCGATTGGCTATGGCTACGTGCAGACGCATGATAAACATTTCAGAATCAGAATAGGTTTATTGCCAAGGTTTGTGAACAAGGTTTACAAACAAGGAATTTGTCTTGGTGCAAACGTGCGACATAAAAAATATTACACAGAATTAAGATAAAAAATAAGCTAAGAACATTAAACTATAAGGCTATAAGGGCATGCATAAAAAATATTAAATAAATAAGATAAAATAAAGTGACATATGGTAAGACAACAATTTGACAATGAACAACAGCGATTGTCAAATTGTTGTTGTCTTACCATATGTCACTTTATTTTATCTTATTTAATATTTTTTATGCATGCCCTTATAGCCTTATAGTTTAACGTTCTTAACTTATTTTTTATTATTAGCTTATTTTATTATTAGCTTATTTTATTATTAGCTTATTTTATTTAAGACTTTTATCTGCTGGGCTGTTTGTACGTATATGTGTCTGTGTGTGCGGGTGGGGTGGGGGGTGGTGGGGTTGTAGTTATTTATGTATATTTACTGGTGGGGACGATTTTAATGATTTTTAAACACTGTAAAGCACTTTGTGTTACATTTGTATGAAAAGCGCTTTATAAATAAAGTTTGATTTGATTTGATTTGTAGCGCCCAATAAACGGCTCTGGACAATCGTAAAGTAAGTAAGTGCTTTATTGTCATTGTACCACTGTAAACCACACCTCTCCTACGAGAAAATGAATTGGTGGTCCCCAGACTCTCTAGCATTAGCCATGCTACTTTTATACACTAATTGTTATCTAAAGTAATATTTTAATTTACACAAAAATATTGACATAAGTAGTCTTTAGTTATTGGTTTATTTGGTAGGGACAGTACATCCGTCGCCCCCCATGAGCACTCTCAAACACACTCATTCACCCTGGCCTATTGTACATGTTTTAGTGGTAGGGGAAACCAGAGTACCCGAAGGAAACCTACACAGACACGGGGAGAACATGAAAACTCCACACAGAAAGGCCCCGGTCCAGGTGGGAATCAAACCCGGACCGTCTAGCTGTGAAGCACGAGCGCTAACCGCTGTGCTACTGTAAAAACATTCAGTGCACAGAGCTTGTTAGGCTAATATTTTCACCAGTGAAACGTCCTTTGTGGACTGAAGATGCAGTGAAACAATGCACTGTTATACTCACCGCCTGCCCATTGGCTTCATACAGAGGACACTTCTGTTTGATTTTGGCCAGCTCCATGTTGACCTGTTTACTGACCACAGCCATGGGGTTCCCTCCTGCACATAGAATCAGAATAGGTTTTATTGCCATTGTTTCGGAACAGTTTCACAAACTAGGAATTTTTCTCGGTGCAAACGTGCAACATAAAACATATTACACAGAGTTAAGATAAAAAATAAGCTAAAGAACTTTAAACTATAAGGCTATAGGGGCATGCATAAAAAATATCAAATAACTAAGATCAAATAAAAGTGACGTGTGGTAAGACAACAACAATTTGACATTGAACAACAGCGGGACTGTATTTACAGATGTGTAGGTGTATAAAGTGATATTAAGTGTAACAGAGCAGAAACATCCATGAGTCTGTGACTAAGCTACAGAGACTTGTTATTGTTCATGAGTCTGATGGCGGAGGGGAAAAAACTGTTCAAGTGGCGGGATTTATGGGTTTGGATAGACCGTAGCCTCCTGCCTGAGGGGTGAATAGTCCGTGTCCAGGGTGAGAAGGGTCAGCTGTGATCCGACCCACACGCCTCCGGGTCCTGGAGGTGAACAGGTCCTGGAGAGATGGGAGCTCACAGCCAATCACCTTCTGTGCAGCACTCACAATGTGGTGCAGTCGGTGCTTGTCCCAGTCTGTAGCGCCGGGGAACCACACGGTGATGGAGGAGGTGAGGATGGACCACACGGTGATGGAGGAGGTGAGGATGGACTCGATGATGGCCGAGTAGAACTGTACCAGCATCTTGGTTGGCAGCTTAAGTTTCTTCAGCTGCCGCAGGAAGAACATCCTCTGCTGGGCCTTCTTGATGAGGGAGCTGATGGTCAGTTCCCATTTGAGGTCCTGGGTGATGGTGGTGCCCAGGAAACGGAAGGAGTCCACGATGGAGATGGGGGTGGGAGAGTCTGTCAGGGTGAGGGGGGATGGTGGGGCAGTGTCTTTCCTAAAGTCCACAATCATCTCCACTGTCTTCTGGGCGTTCAGCTCTAGGTTGTTGTGGAACACATGTTCATACCTGGGAGAGTTTTGCTACAGAATGACCTGCTATAGGGTACTTAACACTGACCCCTAGGGCCGAATGAGGACATTGACAACTGAGAATCAAAACTTTGGTCTGGAATGATGACACTTTATACTTACTGGAGATACAAAACACACAAAACGTTTGGTGTCCGTTGGAGCATTATGCTAATTTTTTTTTTTTTTTTTTTTTTTTTATATTATGTTTATTAAGCATTTTTTGAATAGAAAAACAACAAAACAAAAGTAAAAGCTCAGCACAGATACACATGCCAATAAAAATAACAATTAAACAGGCAAATAGGTAAATTACATATTACAGCAATTATTCAAAGAAGTTAGGTTCTGCTTGGTCTACACCGTAATGTCACGCTTTCACATTTTTAATTTTAAGACAGTCCAAGATTGTATCCCATCTTTTAAATGCTTGGGATTTCCCAGCCAGACAATATCGCAACCTCTCCAAAGTTATAACCTCAGAAATTGTATTTTTCCATAGCTGAACAGAGGGGGCTACATCTCCCACCCATTTGATCATTATGGACTTTCTAGCCAACATCAGAAGGAATTGCATGCTCTCTTTGTGAGTGTCGAGGTTCCCTGGTATAAACCCCAGAAGGCACAACACAGGACTGGGGAGTAGTGTCTGTCCTATAACATAGCTAATTTCTCTGCATACCGCCTGCCAAAAAGCCTCTATAATTTTACACTCCCATAAACAATGAAATCTAGTCCCTGTGGCTGATTTACATTTGGGGCAGGTTGGAGAGGTTCCTGGTGTATACTTACTGTATATATAGGGAGATATGTATACGTTATGTAAAATATTATATTGCATTTCCTTGAATCGGTTACATACTGAGATCTTAGAAGGCAGTAATAGAATTTCTTCCCATGACTCAGGATTAATTGTCGTGTTAAGCGTATTGTTCCAGGTTAATCGCAATTTCTCCAGCCTATCTTTCTTTAAAATTTGCAGCTCAGAATAAAATCTTGACACAAAGTGTCCACGTTTATGGCAATCTAAAATGTTTTTTTCAAGTAAATAACAATCACCTACAAACTCTAACGATTCCATTTTAGACTTGATATAATGTCTTAGCTGAAGATATTTATAAAAATCTTTGGCATTTATGTTATATTGCGATCTTAGGTCCTCAAACGACTTGAATTTTCCATTGTCCCATAGATCATGCATCCTCCTAATGCCAGCCTCATGCCATGTCTTAAGATCGGGACCGGTGCCTTCTGCAGTTAGGTCTGGATTATTTACCAATGTTGTCAGAGAAGATAGATTATTTTTCTGCCCAAACATTTTCCTCAGAATACCCCATGCATGAATGGTATTATTAATTAGAAAGTTATCTTTGATAATAAGTGGATGTTCCCTATTTCTTTTATTTAACAAATTTATTGGATAATAGGGTCGACAAATATATTCCTCGATCTCAAGCCATGGCATTTCAGTCTTTCGAGTGGCCCACAGTCAAATGATTCTTGCATGTATCGACAAAACATAATTCTCCACCTTAGGTAGGCCCCATCCCCCTGAGTTTTTTGAAAGTTGTAAAATGTCCATTTTAATCTTCGGGTTTTCTGGCTGCCCAAATAAAGTCTGTAATTGCTTTTTTAATCTCAGCTAAATCTTTAGAGTTGAGAAACACAAATATCATTGACACTGGATAGATTAATTTAGGAAGAATCACCATTTTAATAAGGTTAATCCTTCCCAGAAATGATATAGGAAGTTTCTTCCAACTTGCTAACTTGTCTTTAATATGACTGATCACAGGATTAATATTTGCGGGATATAATTGACTAGTTTTGGGAGTAATTTCTATTCCTAAGTACTTTAGTCCATTTGGAGCCCAACGGAATGGTTTAACAAACTCTGGTTCTCTGTTGCCACAGTCAACTAAAGGCATTGCTTCTGATTTTGAGTAATTTACCTTATAGCCAGATATCTGTCCAAATTTGTTGATACAGTCAATTAAAGCTGGGATAGATTTAGAAGGATCTGTCAGGGTCAAAAGAATGTCATCAGCGTATAATAAAATTTTATGCTCTTTTGTACCTATTAATGTACCCTTAATATTTTCATTTTGTCTTATTGCAATCGCAAGTGGCTCTATAGCCAAAGAGAAGAGCAGAGGAGAAAGAGGACTTCCTTGCGCCGTGCCTCTACCGAGTTGAAAAGGTGCAGACAAAAGGCCGTTTGTCAGAACAGATGCTGTGGGCTTCTTATAAAGGAGTTTAATCCATTTTAAAAAATTAGTTTGAAATCCAAATCTTTCCAGCACTTCGAACATGTACTCCAATTCAATACGATCGAAGGCCTTTTCGGCATCCATTGAAACAATAGTTCCTGGTATTTGATTATAGTTAAGATATTGGATAATATTCATAAGGCGTCTAGTATTGTTTGATGACAGCCGCTCCTTTATAAAACCGGTTTGGTCCATATTAACTATTTCAGAAACTACTTTTTCCAATCTAGTAGCTAATATCTTGGATACAATTTTCATGTCTACCCCAAGTAAGCCAATTGGTCGGTATGAGGAGCACTGCTCTGGGTCCTTATCTTTCTTTGGTATTACAATTATATTTGCCACATACATAGTGTCTGGTAGTTTAAGATGTTCAAATGATGTATTAAAAACTCTTTGTAGCAACTTACTAATTTTGCCTTTTAGTATCTTAAAAAATTCTACAGGATATCCATCAGCACCTGGACATTTACCCGATTGGAGTGAAGAGATGGCTTTTTCAATTTCTGGTATTGTTATCGGTCCGTCTAATAAATCTGCTTGTTCTGTAGTCAACTGAGGCATGTTTAAACTGCTAAAAAACCCAGCTTTTAGTGCATCATTACTTACTTCAGAGCTGTATAGTTTTTCATAAAATAGCTTGAAACATTCGTTTATATGTTTGTTGTCCATGTGACGACAGCCATTTTCGTCTTTTATTGCAGATATAAAATTTGTGCAAGAAGAATTTTTTGCCAATCTTGCCAAAAGTTTATTTGATTTATTGCCAAATTCAAAAAGTCTCTGTTGCGCAAATAGGATGTCCTTTTCCGCTTTCTTTGTTATTATGTTGTTCAGCGAGGTTCTAGCTAATTTTAATGCCTCTAGAACATCATCAGATTTGGATACATAATATTCCTCTTCAAGTCTTTTTATGTCATTTTCCATTTTAGTTTGTTCTACTAAGCGCTCTTTCTTCTTTCTACTTGAGTATGATATTATTATCCCACGCATGTATGCTTTATAGGCATCCCATACAATTCTGGGATCAGCATCGCCGTTGTCATTAATATTTAAATAAAGATCCGTCTGCTCTTCTAGCATTTTGATAAAGTCTTCATTTAAAAGCAGTAATCTGTTCAGCCTCCAGCAGATCGAACGGTCTAGCGGTCTGGGAGGTTGCATCACCAAACTAACTGGAGCATGATCAGAGAGTGCTATGATCCCTATCTCTGTCTTTTCGACTAGATGGACCAACTGGCTTGACATAAATATGTAATCGATGCGCGTCATTGTTGAGTGTGGCAAGGAGTGGAATGTAAAGCTTTTCAATGAAGGATTGAGATGCCTCCATACATCCATTAAATCTAATTCCTCTAAGATATTATTGACTGCCTTGGCATTTTTAGACTGAGTGTTTTGGGGGGGGCACCTGTCCATAAGAGGACATAATGAGCAATTGAAATCACCTCCTATAAGGACGTTCGCGCAATTCATCTCTGCAATTTGGTTAAGAAGTTCTGCAAAAAAGTCCACATCATTTACATTTGGACCATAAACGTTACCGAGCAAAATATTTTCTCCATAAAGAGTACCTTTGATTAAAATAATTCGACCATCCGTGTCCTTGTATGTGTCTATAACTGTAAATGGAAGCTGTTTATGTATTAAAATTATGACTCCCCTTTTATTTGTCGCAAATGAAGAGAAATAAGCTTGACCGACCCACTCCCTCACATATTTTTTATGTTCCTCATCCGTGAGATGCGTTTCTTGTAAAAAGGCTACTTGAATCCGGTCCTTTTTTAAACTATTTAAAATAGCTTTCCTTTTCACTGGCTTGTTAGAACCTTTAACATTCCATGTGCAAATCTTAATACTCATTTAAAGAATGTCAATATAGAGTTACTTGCCGTGTATAAAAACAAATGTAAGCTGATACATGCCCATCTTTGTATTTGGTGCTGAAAAACAAACAAAAATGGTTCCAAGCAATAAAAAAACACAAAGCTTGGGCTAACCTTCAACAAAAGAACAACCACAGAAAAAAAAAATTCAAAACCTGAAAAAACAAACCAAAACAATAATAATAATAATAATACTAAACTCGTCATACTCTAAAAAAGATAGAGTATAGCAGGTGGGGGTTCAGCGGATACCCAAATAAAAGGAACTTTTAAGTCCTACCCTCTCTGGGCCTGAATATTGAGCTGCCGTGAGTATAAACAAAATTTACAATTAAAATCAAAAGTGGTTACATAAAAAATAACCATTCTATATTATATAACTGTTCTATAACAATCAGGGTAAAGAAAGTTCACTTGAGAACGATAACATTGTCAGCGTGTATACCAGCCTTGTACGCATCTGATGCGGTGCCTTCACTGTTCAGTCTGTTGACGTCATGCACTCTGGACCATATTCGTCAGCTGCTTGCATGGATTGTCACTTAGGAATTGTTTTAATAAAGCCGTTGATTTCTTCCATGTTGGAAAGAGATGTGGTCGATCCATCCTGGTTGAGGATCTTGATCACCGCGGGGTACACAAATGCATACTTAATGCCAGCTTCTCGTAGTTGCCGCCGGGCATTTGCAGACGTCTGCCTCTTTCTGATAACTTCTGCGGAAAAGTCCTGGTAGAAGGATATTCTTCGACCCTCCACCTTGATTTCACCTCTCTCTCTTGCGGCGTTGAGAATCTTCTGTTTGTCGGTGTAATTGTGCAGTCTCACCAGGACTGCACGCGGGCCGTCTCTGCCGTTTCGCCCTGCGGGGGGTCCCGTGCGATGGGCTCTCTCGATTTTCAACCGTGCCAGTGGTATTGCCAGTACTTTTGGAATCCACCCCTCGAAGAATGACACCGGGTCCCTGTCCTCGATGCCTTCCTTCAAGCCAATAATCCTGACATTTTGGCGTCTACTTTGATTCTCAAAATTGTCAAGTCTTTCCAGTGCTTTCTTGAGAGCCTCCTCCATGTTATCAATTCTAGGTGTGCTTTCTGCCGATACATCCTCCAGGTCAGAAATGCGCTGTTCAACGGTGGCCATCCTCTGCGCCATGTCGTCAAACTTCCCCGACAGCTCGGTCACTGGTTTAAGAATGGCAGCGACTTTTTTGTCCAGCATCTCTCCAATATTCTTTGTAACTCGTTCCACTATAGTATCTTCTCTTAGAGAATATGATTCTTCCACATCACTCACCGGCCCCTGCTCTTCGCTCTCAGCACCGTCTTGGCCATTTTGGTTAGCTAAAGAGCTGTTAGCATTGGCGGCACCTTTTCGAGTTGTTCTCCTCTTTTTGGTCGAGGCAGCAGATGTAAAAAAGTTATCCAGAGACATGTTGAAGCTTACTGCAGCAGTTTAACCAATTCACACGGCAGTCCGTTTTCTCAAATAATGGTTTTACATCGACCCAGAGAGGAGACCAGAAGTTTGCGACTATTCAGTTGCGCGCATCACGTGATCCCCCTATGCTAATTTTTAATTAATAGAGCAGCTATTGAGTCGGTCCCCAGATACGGACTCACCAGCTGGTTTGGACATCTGCTGGTCAAATCAAAGACTGAAAAATCCAATCTAATTAAAGCAGTACTAAGTAACTCATGTCCCTAGAGGCCATAAGTGCCACTGCAGGTGTCGTAGCGTTTTTTGTGTTTTTTTTACTCAATAATTGTCCGTGAGAATAAATACTACGTTGACAGAAAAGACAGAGGGATATTGTACATCCAATTACACAATGGAGATTTTTTTTTTCACTCAAACTTGGCTATAAATACTTTAAGTGGCAACTAACCAGTCGCCGGGCTCCAAGCAATGAGCAAATAAAGCGTGTAAAGTGCTTTGGGAAACAAAGCAACACGGAACACGCCATATCCCGAACCACACGCGAGAAGAAAAAAGGAACAGAGGCTTGGATGACGTGTATATACTGTAGCCTCCTGGTTGGTAATCCGGGGGTCACCGGTGTGACGTTTTTGGTATTACTACTCGAACGGCGCATGCGCGAAGGAGGTATTCAGTGCTTAAAGCACTACTTCTGGTGGTAAGCACGGATGAAATAGAACTCAATAAAACACAAAAAGTAGCATTCGCCCTTTTGATACTTTAGGCCTCACAGTCATGGGTTCTTACCCAGGCCGGTGACCACCATGGCTCCCAGGTCAGCCACATAGTTCCCCTTCCTGAATGTAGCCACTCTCCCTCCAACACGATCCTAGGACAAAGATAGAAGCATTGTCAATGGACGTTTTCACACATGAAAGTCTGTACCAAGGCCCGCAATTATTTTAATTTACTTTACTTGTCTCCCTTGGAAGAAATTTGTCTTGGGCAGAGTCTTTGCTACACATTAAGACATCACAAATATAATACACAATACACGCTCACGTGAGCTTTACATTTACTTTGTACACCCCCCATGGGTGCACGCACGCACTCACACTCGAAGTCACCACTTCTGGTTATTTGGCCGGATCAATGAAACAGGGATGAACATTTTTTTGCACCGGTTATGTTTACATAGAGGCACCCACCCCGTACAGACATTTAAGTCGCCGTTCCACATAGCGCACCCCGGCCATACACGTCACGATCTACGTGCACGTATCGACACTACCCCGCAGACCTTTCTGTTTCCACCACACACACACCCGCATTTGTTGTGGGCAGCACCAATACAGAGGAGCACTCTGTACAGATCGTCATTAAAAGTTTTGTAAGCCGCGATGAGAACAAATGTGGACAAATGCTGTCATCTGGTGGAAGTTATGTTCAGAGGTGCCAAGCTGTATTAAAAAACAGAAAAGAAACTAAACTACGAATTAAGCTACATGCAAATGTTATGCCAACACCAGTTAACAGCGGCTAAATGCTATTATTGGCAAAATCGACTTTTAGCACAGCGGTAGGATTTTGTGAAATACAGTTGTGGTCAAAATAATAGCAGTGTGATAATAATAGATTTATTTCGACGCATTGGAAGCATAGCCCATGGTTTTCTAAATCAAAACACGATGAGAAATGTATAATTTCTTCAAGTACTTTGTAGAACATTTTAAAAAATTAATATTGGTCCGTTAAAAAAAATAGTGTCTGCATTTGTGTTTACAAGCTCAATATGTACTACATAAAAGATAAATTCCCCATAGGATTTAGCTTTCCTGTAAATCAATAAACTAATATTTAGTTGTATGACCACAGTTCATTAGAACTGCTTCACATCAGTGTTGCATGAGTCAACCAACTTCTGGCACCTGTCAACAGGTATTCTAGCCCAAGATACTTTGACAATATTCCACAATTCCTTGGTTTTGTATCAGAAACTGCATTTTTGATCTCACCCCACAAGTTTTCTATGGGATTAAGGTCTGGAAATTGGGCAGGCCACTCCATAAAATAATTTTTCTTGGTCTGGAACAAAGATTTAGCTTACTGGTGTGTTTGGGGTCATTGTCTTGTTGAAACACCCATTTCAAGGGCATTTCCTCTTCAGCATATGGCAACATGACCTCTTCAAGTATTTTGATATATCCAAACTAACCCATGATCCCTGGTATTCGATAAATAGGCCCCACTATGCTTCACTGTCTTCAGAGTGGACTATGGCTTGAATTCAGAGTTTGTGGGTCGTCTGACAAACTGTCTGCAGCCCTTGGACCCAAAAAGAGCAATCTTACTTTTATCAGTCCACAAATGTTTCTCCAGTTCTCTTTCGGCCAGATGATGTGTTCTTTTGAAAATTGTATCCTCTTCATCACATGTATTTTTTGTAACAGTGGGACTTTACGGGGGCTTCTTGCAAGTAGACTAGCTTCACACAGGGGTCTTCTAACTGTTAGTTTATTTATTTGAGCAGTGTTCTGCTCAAAAGGAGTGGGCCGAAGCCGAAGGCTTACAAACGCCCACCCCAAAATCAAAAACAATAACATTTACATTTAACAAATCATAAACAAGGGAACATAGGGCAAGGTAACAGCAAATAATAAAGAATAGCAATAAATAAAATTTAAAAAAAGCAACAACAAAATAAAGAAACAACAGAAAAGAATATACCACAAAACGTACAATGTTTGTTCGTATGTTCGGAATATAGACTCTTTGTAAAGCTTTTTAAAGTGTGCAAAGTTTTTACAGATGTTGATGGTTTTGTCTAGATGTTTCCAAATTTCTACACCACGTCTCGTGGGACACATACCTTTCAAGGTTGTTCGCAACATATTTTGTATACTTTCAGGAAGGGACTTGTGTGAGGCTTTGAACATGATTTGAGCCATCTTGAATTCAGTAAGGTCCTCAAATTTCATTGTTTTTTTTAATTTAAAGAATAATGGATTAGTGTGTTCACGGTATCCAGCTAAATGGATTATTCCTATTGCCTTTTTCTGAACTTTAAACAATGGGTCAAGATTACTTTTATACGCATTTCCCCAGATCTCTACACAATATGTTAAATGGGGAAGGATAAGTGAAAGTATATAATATAGAGCTTTGTTGTCAATGATACATTTAGATTTATTCATTAAGGCTGAAATCTTTGCAACTTTAGTTTTAATTTTTGTGATGTGAGGTTTCTAGCTGATTTTATGATCGAGTGTTACATCAAGAAATGTATGTACATAGACTCTTTCAATGGTTTCGTTGCCAATTTTAACTGGTAATTGTACATTCATTACACGATTTCCAAAGAACATTGCTTTGGTTTTTGTAATGTTTAGAGACAATTTGTTTACGCAGAACAATTTATCAATTTCTTCTGTAATCTCGACCACCATTTGCTGTAAGTCTGCACCTGAGAGTAAAATTGTTGTATCATCTGCAAAAAGGACCAGTTTAAGCTTCTTGGAAACCAAGTACAAATCACTGATATATAATAAAAATAGTTTAGGTCCCAGCACCAATCCCTAGGGGACACCACACACTAGGGTATCACACATGGACCTGCATTGACCCATTCGAACATACGGTTTACGGTTTGTTAAACAGGATTCAATCCAGTTGAAAGCAATACCTCTTATCCCATATTTTTATAATTTGTTCAGGAGTATATTGTGTTCCATAATGCACCACTCAGCATAGGAACATCATCTACCAAATCAGCTGTTAGGGCAGCTGTGTGGGGGTTTGTTGAGTTACTGCCCTCTTCAACTGGCCCGCTCTACACTCTGGCTTTTTAATGCACCACACTATGCAGGGCTTACATCATACTTCACATATAACTCAATTAAATAAACATATAATAATAATAATGATATTGATTCTAATAATAATCTCCATTAGTTTCTTCCAAGAGAGATTTCCAGTTTTTGCTGCTAAGGCATCTAGTGCATTATCATTTAACAATCGAATACATTTAGTGACATGAGTTTTTTCATCTTTAGTGTTCCTATTTTTTAGGTGATCACTTAGGCTATATCCACACGAAGACAAAACGCTTATATTTTCAGAAACTTCCTTTGTAAGCTGAAGCCAGCTTAATAAATGTGTGCGTCCACATGGGTCGACTCAGGTCTGTGAAAACGGTGTAATTCATCTGCCAGGCCTGTGTGTGGCGCTGTGACGCTAACACAGATAATAGAACAAGATGTAGAGGGCGCATGTGCAGTAAACGTTTGTGGAACGTAAACAGTGAAAATTAAACGGATTGAAGGATTTATGATTTACAGAAGAGACGAGGAGGCGAGTTTATTCTTCAGACGTAACGGGACTAAAGCAGAAAAACCTGTCAGTGACCGGACTTTGACTGTCAGTCCAAAAACACAGACTGACTCGGCCATGTTTTTCTACTTGTCACCTGTGGCTCACGGACTCCAGTGGAGCAAAGAGGAGCGGAGTAAAACCATCATAGATCCATGAGTAAAACTCATTCTAAGGTCAGTAGATTATGGATAACAGACTCCACTCTGGTGCTGTGATGTCATAGTTTTAGTAAAAGTTGCGGAGACGTTGTAACAACGGCGCCACGTAAACGGCGTTTTGAGATCTTTCCACTCTGGGACCTGGTTTGGAAAATGTTCGTTTACAGACCCCCAAAACGCCGGACTCGTCTGGACGATACACTGGATTGATTCAATATCTTTGCGTTTGGTCCTCAGCTTGACTTCGTATGGACAGGGACTTAGAATCTCACTTGGAAGGTCTTTGCTGAGAACATTTGTAAATATATTATCAATTAGTGAGCAACTGTGTGAAGTTATTCGTGTTGGTCTGGTTATTTTAGGAAACAATGATAGACTATAAATATTTAAGACATTTTCCAAGGGTTTTTATTTTAAGTAAATCAATGTTAAAATCTCCATAAAGAAACACTTGCCTTTGTCCCAAATTTGAAAATAATCCCTTCATATAATCTGTGAAGGTGTCAATTTTGGATCCAGGTGTTCTGTAGATGCAACTTAATATGTTTTTCCTTTTTTCAAAACACACTGTGTGTCTTTCTTCAGCAAACTCTGCCAAACTGAGCAAACTGTCACAGTACTCACAGGTAACTTCAGACTGTCTTTGATCTTCCTGGAGCTGATCATTGACTGAGCCTTTGGAGTTCTGGCTATAGTCCGCACTGACCTGTCCTGCTTTTGTTTGTGCTTCTTTCTGATCTTCGGACATAGACAGCTGCCTCCGAAAGTTAAAAAGGATACAATGGAGTAAAATGGGACACAGCGATGTTACCATGGCTAACAATGTTAGCTGCTCTGTAAACAGCTGTTTCCAATCACTGCACCAGGCTCTGACCAAAACCAAACAGAAACTCCTGTGTTATTAATTATATAAATAACTCGTTAGAGGAGCAGGCAGTGTTTCAAGCAAATGTAATAGTTGATTTAGCCTAAACTGTTAAAGGAATAGGCCACCGTTACATACTGAGATATGTTCTTACCTTACCTTTGATGAGTTCATTTGTACCCGTCTGGTCTCAACGTGTGCCTTCCGTTGCGTAAATACAGCACAGACGGCGTTAGCATTTAGCCTCTCTCTTCTCCTCTATAGCTCCAAACAAGGTGAAGATAGAAGCTACCAAACTCTTCCACGTTTTCCCTATTTAAATATGGTTACGTGAAGTGTTACACTATGAAGTATAATTACACAACATTTAACAATGTGGATTTTCTAAGCGCAGTGATATCTTCACTTCACTGTGCGGAGGCCGAATTACTCCTGGTATGCTGCTGTGTTTACGTAACGGAAGGCACACGTGAAGACCAGACGGGTACAAATGAACTCGTCAAAGCAAAGGTAAGAACATATCTCAGTATGTAAAAACGGTGGCCTATTCCTTTAAGGTGAAGCTGGTAGCATCTGTTTCACATCAAGTCACTGAAGTTAGCTCTGTTGGATTTTGTAGAAAGTCCAGTGAATTTAGCCTTAAATGCTGATTTTGGCTCTTATTGTTTTAAGCAGAACACAGACTCATTACATGGGTCCTATTAGATCACAAACTGTGGAACTCACTGATAAATATTAAACATGAATATAAGGAAAATCCAAACACCCATGGGAAAATTAAATAATGGTAGCCTACACATTAGGCTAATCTAATAATTGTAGATTACATTCTCAAACTTTTTAAAACTTCGTATTGTTTCCTACATCATCAAAATGCTTTACAGCGACTTAAACTGAATGAATTATGTATCATATAGAAATTCAAACAATAAATTGTTACAAATAATAATCATTTGCTAAAAGCACTTTATTTTACCCGGCAGAATGCACGGACCGCGCGTGTGACCATACCCCCCGTGCCAAACTAGTAAACCTAGGGGAGGGGGGGTGGGAACCCGCAAGCAACACATCACTATTGCCCAGTAGGGGAAGAAAGGGTATATTTATCAGTAATTTCATCCATCCATCCATTTTCTTCCGCTTTATCCGGGGCCGGGTCACGGAGGCAGCCGTCTCAGCAGATGTCCAGACTTCCCGGTCCACGCACACCTCCTCCAGCTGTTCTGGGGGGGAACGCTGAGGCGACACCAGGCTAGCTCAGAGACATAGTCTCTCCAGCGTGTCCTGGGCCTTCCATGAGGCCTCCTCCCAATAGGACATGCCTGGAACACCTCCCGAGGGAGGCGACCACGAGGCATTCGAAACAGATGCCCTAGCCACCTCAGCTGGCTCCTTTTGACGTGAAGGAGCAGAGGCTCTACTCCGAGCTCCTCCCGGGTAACTGACCCGATCTCTAAGGGTGCGTCCAGCCACCCTGCGAAGGAAACTCATTTCGGCCGCTTGTATTCGGGATCTTGTCCTAATGACCATAGGTGAGGGTGGGAACGTAGATCGATCGGTAAATTGAAAGCCTTGTTCCCTGACTCAGCTCCCACCACAACAGTCCGATACAGCGACCGCATCACTGCTGACGCCGCACCGATCCGTCTATCGATCTCACGCTCCATCCGTCCCTCACTCGTGAACAGGACCCCGAGATACTTGAACTACTCCACTTGAGGCAAGGACTCCCCACCGACCTGAAGCGGGGAAACCACCTTTTTCCGGTGGAGAACTATGGCCTCAGATTTGGAGGAGCTGATCCTCATCCCGGCCGCTTCACACTCGGCTGCAAACCGCCCCAGTGCGCGCTGGAGGTCCTGATTTGATGAAGCCAACAGAACATCTTCTGCAAACAGCAGAGATGAGATCCTAAGGTTCCCAAACCGGACACCCTCCGGCCCCTGGCTGCGCCTAGAAATTCTGTCCATATAGGTAATGAACAGAACCGTTGACAAAGGGCAGTCCAGGCGGACACTAACACGCACTGGGAAAAGGTCTGACTTACAGCGTTTAATGCGTTTTGTTTCTGAGAATATGGAGACGTATAGATCTTATAAATATATTTCCTACCCTGGCCTCCAAGACTGTCACATCCATCCCAAAGCTCTGGAGCTGTCTGGCTGCAGCAAGCCCTGAAACACCTCCACCAATGATGATCACTTTCCCCGTCTTCTTAGCTGCAAAAAAGTTTATCGTTATGATAAAATTATGTTAAAATCTACATGACACAATGACATTTAAGCAACTCACTTGGTAGAGGCTTAACTCTTTTGTAAATGCCAAAGTTGATTAGTCCATGTCTTTCTAAATAGCTGTGTATCCTGTGAACAAGCACAGCATCACCTGCACACAGACGTTTTACATTGTATATTGTCATTACTCTTATTAAGTGGTATATGAAATCAACGAGTCTTACTGTTGTAAGGAGCCTCAAGCTGCTGAGCAGTAGCCTCAAACGTCAGCTGGATCTTGGGGTTATCCAGCCACAGTTGGAGCTAGAAAACAAAACACCAACACCAAAGTAATAACAGGAAACAATACCACAGGAATAAACTAACTACAAATTACAAGATTTTGAACCACCAAAGAACAAAACAAGGTCATCTACCTCTACTCTCACAAAAACATGCATTTATTATTTATCCAGGAAAGTCCCGTTGAGATTAATCATTTCATTTTCAGGAGAGCCCTAGGCCCAGAAGAGCCACTGCGTTTTGAACAATCTCTAACCTGGGGTGAAAGTTTGAAACTCACCGTGCGGTTGCGTATGTAGAGGAAAACCTTCTGTGTCTGCTGAGGTCCGCTGATGATGTCCGGGAAACAGGCCGCCTCCTGAGAAGTCATCCGGTCATGAGGCAAGCGACTCTGGAATGCAGCCCCCTCCACTCCTTTAACAACACAACATCTTAGAAAACCACTGTATTTTATGGCAATGTAACCAGCAACTGATTGATACACACCAATGGATTTTTAGAGAAGCCTTCCCTAGCCAACTGTTTTTCATGTTCACTTTCTTAAAAGGAAAACTCACCCTCGAATCCACTTTTTTTTGCTGATAAACCGTATAAATGAGTGTTGTCTACATGTCCTGGTCATAATTTTGGCACTTTAGTGCAAATAAGTTGAAAGATCAATGTTATGCCTAAAATTGTCAGTGAGGCGCCATCTACAGGTGATCTGTCTTTACTGCATTTGATTTTTTTATTTGGCTCCAATATTTGTGCAGGCGTGAAGCCTGACGTCAGTTGCCCTGCCACTCTGGGCTATAAAAGCGGCCCAGTCTCGCTCAAGCCCCCGTAGCGAGTTGGAGAAGCAATAGCGAGAGTATTTCATCGATTGTCAGGTTTGCGATTAGTTAGCTTTTTGTATTATAAATAATTGTGTAGTGTTATAGCGTTGTTGTTGAAAATTATAGTTTTAGTCATTAGTTGCTTTTATTGCTAGATTAGTTAGCTAAATTTAGGACATTTGTCAGTATTGGTTTTAGAGTTCAATATAGTATATACATTTAGTGTATATTGTTTGTTGTACTGTATTGTACTACTGTGTAGTCCATGCTCGGACTTTGTTTACGAGTTGAAGTAAATAAAAGTCAGATGACTCAGGCCTGTCAATCACCGACCCAGACCCCCCTCACCCCTCCCGCGCACTCCTTAGTCCTCCAGGCAACGGCCCTTTTCTGTTGAGATTTTTAAATCTGAGGCTCTGAGGCAGAGGCTCTGGAAGGGGGGGTTAGTTACTCTTTAAACGGCATAGTGCTGTGCCGTCCACTGCGCGTGTGCAACACATTCGAGCCGCATCCCGCTCAGACTGAAGATCACACACAGGTCGCATTTGAGAGTAATATGAATGACCATGCAAAAAATGTTATGAAAAAAAAATGGAATTGAGCATTAAGCCCTGCAGTCTGAACATAGTTTATTTACAGTGCAATCCCTGCAAAGATTTTTAAGTTTACTCGGCCTACAGAAGAGCAGTGCGTTCTTCTGACAGGAAGGGGCATGGCAACATCAACATCACGATGGAGAGCCACCATCCATCACGATCAGAACAATCCTAGTGTGGGGCCCTCCCTGGCCAGTGCACTTAGTGCCTGCAGCTTGGTGCTGACTGGACTGTGCAGAGAAAGTACTCTAAGCTGCACAAATTTCACAAACTTTAATCAGGAGCGACTGGAAGACATCTGAGATTCTGTTTTATGTTACATTTGTTACAGTTACGACACCTATAAAAAAAAAGTCAATGGCTTTGTGTATGTTACGATTATTGCATTTCAAAGTAATGTTATGTCATAATTTAGCCTATTATTTAGATTGATTTGTAATACATGATTGACTATAACTGTGCATTGCGTTTACACTCTTAGAGTGACTACTTTGGTCCACTCATGGTATGGAACATACCACCATGGTATGGAACAGCATCCCAGCAGACATTAGAGACTGTACCACTTAGTATTTAAAACTAAACTTAAAGGTTGGCTGAAGGGGAATCAGACATGTGACCACTGACCATTATCTTTGTTTTATGTCTCAATTTTAATTGTGTGGATGATCTGTGTGATGATCTTATGTTTTTAATGTTGTTACTGGTCTTTGTATTTTTCTTGATCTGCCAGGGACTTCAGATGGAAAGTAGCCATTGGCTAATTCTGGCATATTTACATGTATATGTCCATTAATATGCATTGTCCCTTTAAATAAATAAAAATAAATAAATTAAAAAAAATAAAAAAACTCACCGGACGGCTCCTCTGGCTCACTGTCCGGCTCCTCCTCCGGTGGGGGGGCTGGGGGAGGGACCACCTGTTTCCGCTCCTTCTCCGCTTTGGCGTTCCTCTCTTCCTCTGAGTAGTACTCGTCCTCCGACAGGTTAGCCAGGCTTTCATCCATCTCGCGGTACTCCACCTGCAATAGAAGGCACAATAAAAGCAACATTAAAACCTACTTCAAGGTTGGATACTGACTGCCACTGCAGACTGGGAGCCCCATACAATGGAGTTGTACCATATCAAATCCAATGAGTAGGGCTCAACAATTTTGAGCTTCATGCTCGTCTCTCATGACCCAGAGTAGAAGACAGACATCTATTGTGCTTTTTTTTAATACATTCCCAATCAAAGGTTTCAGACCGGCTGAACAATTCTGGTGAAATAACTGTGCTGATCCTATACTGTATATGACCATAAATATCAGCAGATTGTCTGCTGTGGCATATACAGTCCCGATAAAATTTTACAGAGAGTAATAAAAATTACTAAAATTAATACATAAAACATTTTTGCATGGTTAGGTCTTAACCAGGTTCCAAGTAGAACTTCAATATGGTGTGAAATTCAGATGCTCAAATAAAAAAAGATGAATTGAACATGCAACCAGTAGAAATGGGAGTGAGTCCAAGAAATGTAGGTAAACTATTTTTCTTTTTAAACAATAAATAAACTGAAATAGGCTGTTTTGCAGCTGATCAAAGATTTAAGACCAAATGCTTTTAAAAAGGGCAGAACCAGTGCAAAAAAAAAAAGAAGTTTTGGTTTTAAACTTGGTCTTAAACTTTTGATCAGCACCAAAACAGCCCATTTCAGTTTAATGGTTGTTTTCAATAAACGATTTACTCAAAAAATAAAGAAATCTTTATTTATTACCATTTTTTATCTAGTCTTAAACTTTTCATGGGGACTGTACGGGCCACAGCAGACAATCTGCTGATTTGTATGGCCATTTACAGTATGTGAGAGATCAGCAGTTGTTCCCCCTGAAAAGCCACTCAGGGTAATTTCCGAGACAATCTGTGATGTTCAGAGCTATAACTATGTGGAACAGACTGCTATCATCTGTCACTAAATCTTCTGTGAAAGCTACTTTAAAGAAACTTTTGAAAAAGTTATGTTTTCTGGATCTTTGCTGGCATCACTACAATAAGATGAATGTATTGGTTTTGATCTTATGAATATGAATTTGTGACATGTCAGCTCTAAATGTATTGTAATTATTTTGGGTAATAAGTGAATTGTATAAAAAAAGGACCCAGGAAGAGTAGCTTTCATGATTATGACAGCTAATGGGGATCCACATAATAGCAACTCAAATGAAAAATATAAAATATTTAAAAGAAATACCTGTGATTTCCCCAAGAAATCTAACTGCAAAATCTGTATGTGGGCTTTCATTTAGATCAAGATGTTTCACCTCTCAGGCAGGAGGTTATAGAGCTGGAAAGTACTCCACTGAAAGAAGAAGATATGACACAACATCTAATCAAACTAGCCTGTTCCCATGACAATGGATGAGAAGCGTTCACAGAACTGTCAATGAGACGACACGCATGCTTCCAATGTTACACAATTTCTTTTTTGTAACCAAACAGAGACAGGCTTACATGCCTGACCAAGGAGAAATGAGAGAATTGTAATTCACACATGAGGCAGAGGCTGTACTGCACAGCCAGAAGCAGGAGAGACGTACCTCACTGATACAGTTGATCCAATTATTCTCGTCAGACGAACATCCTGCAAAGTGCCCTCAGTAAAAATACATCCTTCAGGGGCTGCACACAAAATGAGGCCCAAACTTTGTGTAGCCACTCCTCTGTGCCAAAGGTGGCATTTATAGAAAATAAACGGAATATCAAACATTACGAACCTCCACTATATACAGTGAGGAAAATAAGTATTTGAACACCCTGCTATTTTGTAAGTTCTCCCAATTAGAAATCATGGAGGGGTCTGAAATTGTCATCGTAGGTGCATGTCCACTGTGAGAGACATAATCTAAACAAAAAAAATCCAGAAATCACAATGTATGATTTTGTAACTATTTATTTGTATGATACAGCTGCAAATAAGTATTTGAACACCTGTCTATCAGCTAGAATTCTGACCCTCAAAGACCTGTTAGTCTGCCTTTAAAATGTCCACCTCCACTCCATTTATTATCCTAAATTTAGATGCACCTGTTTGAGGTCGTTGGCTGCATAAAGACACCTGTCCACCCCATACAATCAGTAAGAATCCAACTACTAACATGGCCAAGACCAAAGAACTGTCCAAAGACACTAGAGACAAAATTGTACACCTCCACAAGGTTGGAAAGGGCTACGGGGAAATTGCCAAGCAGCTTGGTGAAAAAAGGTCCACTGTTGGAGCAATCATTAGAAAATGGAAGAAGCTAAACATGACTGTCAATCTCCCTCGGACTGGGGCTCCATGCAAGATCTCACCTCGTGGGGTCTCAATGATCCTAAGAAAGGTGAGAAATCAGCCCAGAACTACACGGGGGGAGCTGGTCAATGACCTGAAAAGAGCTGGGACCACCGTTTCCAAGGTTACTGTTGGTAATACACTAAGACGTCATGGTTTGAAATCATGCATGGCATGGAAGGTTCCCCTGCTTAAACCAGCACATGTCAAGGCCCGTCTTAAGTTTGCCAATGACCATTTGGATGATCCAGAGGAGTCATGGGAGAGAGTCATGGGAGAAAGTCATGTGGTCAGATGAGACCAAAATGGAACGTTTTGGTCATAATTCCACTAAACGTGTTTGGAGGAAGAAGAATGATGAGTACCATCCCAAGAACACTATGCCTACTGTGAAGCATGGGGGTGGTAGCATCATGCTTTGGGGGTGTTTTTCTGCACATGGGACAGGGCGACTGCACTGTATTAAGGAGAGGATGACCGGGGCCATGTATTGCGAGATTTTGGGGAACAACCTCCTTCCCTCAGTTAGAGCATTGAAGATGGGTCGAGGCTGGGTCTTCCAACATGACAATGACCCGAAGCACACAGCCAGGATAACCAAGGAGTGGCTCTGTAAGAAGCATATCAAGGTTCTGGCGTGGCCTAGCCAGTCTCCAGACCTAAACCCAATAGAGAATCTTTGGAGGGAGCTCAAACTCCGTGTTTCTCAGCGACAGCCCAGAAACCTGACTGATCTAGAGAAGATCTGTGTGGAGGAGTGGGCCAAAATCCCTCCTGCAGTGTGTGCAAACCTGGTGAAAAACTACAGGAAACGTTTGACCTCTGTAATTGCAAACAAAGGCTACTGTACCAAATATTAACATTGATTTTCTCAGGTGTTCAAATACTTATTTGTAGCTGTATCATACAAATAAATAGTTAAAAAATCATACATTGTGATCTCTGGATTTTTTTTTTTTAGATTATGTCTCTCACAGTGGCCATGCACCTACGATGACAATTTCAGACCCCTCCATGATTTCTAAGTGGGAGAACTTGCAAAAAAGCAGGGTGTTCAAATACTTATTTTCCTCACTGTAGCACAGTAGTACACACTTTTCAGTAACACTGCTAAGAGACGAGAATTCAAAAATTACAAATATTAGATTGAAAATGTGACCAACAAATCACAATATTTGTGTTAAACATACATGTATGATTTGTTTGTGTACTTACAAAGCGTTGCTGTCAAGTTTACACATTTCTGTTGTTAAATTCGTGTTACATGATTCTGTTCAGATCATGTCTAGCCCATTTATCCTGCAGTCTCACATTTTTCCTGACATAAACAATATAGTTGGAATACAGTTACTCAAAATGTGTATTCTAAATACTTAACGGCGGTACATGACTCCCCAACACTGGACCTCTGATATGGGATTATTGGCAACACAAACCTTACTACATGGCAAATAAAAAAAAATATATATATATATATATATATATATATATATATATATATATATATTAAGCTCGTACATGACGACAATTCGGACCTGAATTAACAACTTTTTGAGTGACAGTGCAGAATTTTAGAGGCAGTTGTGGTGAATAGGTCTCGTTTAGGAAAGAACACCGGGCTGCCGCCTTAACTAACTTCTTAAAGGGACTATACCGAGTTTAAAAATGTGAATATTATGTATTTTCCTCCCCCTACATGTTCCAGCAATGTATTTCTCTTAATGTATGCAAATCATGGGGTGGGTCCGGAAGCCGCTGCTGTAAGGTGATTGGTTAATCTTTCTCCATGCACACATGCCTTGTCCAGCACAGACACTGCCAAACACGAGCTCTGCTTCAGTCTGTTGACAGTGGCACAGAGCGGGTCATCTTGTGACTGGAGGATCGGCAGTTTGAATCCTGCAGGGATACACTGCCGTTGTGTCCTTGGGCAAGACACTTCCCCTGCCTTGCCCCCAGTGTCTGCGTACACTGGTGTATGAATAAGCGTGTGAATGAGTGAGTGGATCCTTGCTGGAACTCTTGCTTGAAACCACTTTGAGTGTAGAAATGCGTCAGTGGCGCAGTTGGTAGAGCTGGTAGTCTCATGATCGGAAGGTCAGGGGTTTGAATCCTGCTTCCAGCATAGACATTACCAACATGAACTCTGCTTTATAGTCTAGCGCAGCCATTCCCAAAGTCCGGGACATCGCGGCCCCCTTATTGATCAGAAAATCTCTCGGGGACCCCCGAAATCATAAGAATTTTACTCCATTCAAAGGAATTTGTTATAATTTTACAGTTAAAATTACATTAAAAGTAGTATCTAGACCAGGGCTGTCCAAAGTTTTTTGCAGTTTGAACATAATACTATCATTTAGAACTAATTTTACAGTGCAGTTTTGTTCACCCTTGAATGCCTCACTGCCTCCGGTGCAGCCTTTGTAAACATAAGGAGGAAAAAGACGCTAATCTTGTAGCTGCTAACTTTAGCTGCTTCCGCTGCTTCGATGCCTACACGTGTATATTTTTACATGGTGTGGCGTGTGTTGGGGGTGAGGCGGGGAAGGTGTGGAGCTTGTCTTGAGAAAAGGTTAACGTCGTTAGAAACAACGAGCCATGTTCCGGTCTGTTTTGGTCGCGCAAAAGCTGAGGGTGGCTTTAAAATCGATTCTTTTATTTTTTACATCGAATCACATTTTACGCATATTAAATCGATTTTAGATGAATCTTTACATCCCTATCAGAGATGGTCCTTTTTATTTTAAATGTAGTAATTCTACACAATTCTAACCTAACAACTAACATTTTATTGTGAGACAGAGCTGGCATGAAGGTTTTAAGGTGTGGGGAACAATTTAAACCTCTGCTAGTCGAAGGTTTCGAGGCACAAACCACCGATCTATGGCCCTTCACCCCGTGTACGCTTCAATATGCGGCCCCCCCATGAAAAACACTTGGTGCATTTGTCCAAATAAAAGTAGGTTTCCTTTCAAAATGAACTTTCATTGTACTTGTTTTGCAAGCAAGCTTTAGCGGCCCCCCTGTAGTGCCTTTGAGACCCCCCAGGGGGCCCCGGACCCCACATTGGGAACCACTGGTCTAGCGCTGTTCCAGCTACATTAGGCACTCAAAGCATTTTCCAGCGAGTATCCACTCACCCATTCACACGCTCATTCATACACCAGTGTACGCAGACACTGGGGGCAAGACAGGTGAAGTGTCTTGCCCAAGGACACGACGACAGTGTGCCCCTGCAGGATTTAAACTGCCGGTCCTCCAGTCACAAGATGCCCCGCTCTGTGCCACTGTCAATAGACTGAAGCAGAGCTCGTGTTTGGCAGTGTCTGTGCTGGACAAGGCATGTGTGCATGGAGAAAGATGAACCAATCACCTTACAGCAGCTGCATCCAGACCCGCCCCATGATGTGCATACATTAAGAGAATTATAGAAATAAATACATAAATAAATGAATAAATGCAGAAATAAATATATTAATAAATAGATAAATAAATAAATAAATATATAAATAAATAAAATCACTTATTACAATAAATGCATGCATTTCTATGCAAATGTTATCTTTATTTTATTTATTTATGTATATATTTATTTATCGTTTTGGCAGCCACGGTCCTCCATACACAAAAGCTTCCCAACTTCAGCCTACTCCTTTTGAGCTTCCATTACTGTGTATTGAAATCTATAAGAAAATAAATAAAAACTTAAATACACTATTTAAAATTGCAATATTATATAACTTTTTACACATAAAAAGTTCATTAAAATTTGCCAATATATTGTGCAGCTCTAATAAAAAATCCCAACTCTATATTTTCGGTGAAATTGCCAACGACTGTTGCATTTCCCACACATAGACTATAAGCCCAATGCCCATCTCGGCTCGCCCGTTGCATTATGGGTAATGGAATGTCTTTGGGCTACCAAACAATAATGATAGTTAGCGTAAAGCAACGAAGAAAGCTCTGATTTGGACCGTTTTAACCGCTGGAAAGTTGATGATTTAAGCGTTTTTGTCGTCGCCATGGAGCCTGTTACAATATTAGCTTAAAGTCTATTTTTACAACCAGAGCTGCGTACGGAGACAGACAGAAACGAAACTGCCATTCATACGAAGAGATGCTGTCAAAAGTGACGACCAGTCCATGTTCATAAAGTTGGAATAACTATGTCAGAAAAACATTTCTGACCCTTGAAGGCGACTGTTGGACAAAGTCCAGGGTCTGAAACTGTGGCCTCATGTCGCCGATATTCACAACATTTAAACTGAAATGAGAAATAAAAACATAGAATCCCTCTTTTTTTTGTCAATAAGGAGGTGGACAGTAGACACAATCTTTTTCTTAATTTTGACCAGAGAGATCTAAATGTACTTTATTTTAATTTTTTTACGAGTGATCTGATGGTGTACAACATAGCTAATCAGTCGCTAATTTGACAGACGGACATTTACCCACTATATTTAACATAAACACCGTTTTGGAACTTTTCCCTGTGATTACAAGACGAATTCAAATGATTTTAAAAGTGACGGTGTCTGTGTCGGGCTGATCCCAGGTCCTGTCGTTCCCCTGTCCGCGATGGTCCGCTCCTGCCTACGGAGCCGCTGCCCTGACTTTTCCCTCGCTTTTAAGATATTGACGACTTGAATATTTGCAAGAAATGTCACTTGTGACTTAGTCTGTAAACCAGTGTCCGTAACCTTATAGTTCACGGTTATGGCTCAATATACTTCAGTGTTCACGCTCCGCTAACCGGACCTCACTCACACATTTCAGTGGCGGTGATGGTTTGTTTGGTAGCCGAAATTAGGAGCCTGACTGACCCACGCATGCGCAGTCGAGATGGGCATTGGGCTTATTCTGTGGCGCACCGCCACATATTGCGTTTCGTATTTATTTATTTATTTGGGTTTTTTAATCGCTATTTAATCGCTGGAAGCGTGGAAGCTGTGTCTATTTGGTGCAGAGAAGACGGCTGGTGAAATTCACTAAAGGCCCCCCGACCGCAACAACACCCATACATCCCCTGTATTCTGATTAATTTGACGACTTAACACACTCTTGCTCCCTCTCTGGAGGGGCAGTAGAAACCAAAGATGTTTACTTTTGATCGTTTGCGCCGGCTGGTTCTCCGGACTTCAGCCGAGTCCAGGTCATTTGCTCCTGCTCCCTGGTGGTGGGCTCCACTAGGGGGCGCTCCAGGCTCTCCGCTGGGTGACGACCTCTCCTTTTTCTTCACCTCCATGAGCCCAGCGGAGGAAGCTGAGGGCCCGGTTTGGGTGTCTGACGAAGGGGCTCTCTCTCCCCCCGTGACTCCAGCAGAGGAAGCGGAGGAAGAGGAGCCTGCGTCAGACTTCTTGCTAGAGAGCATGATGGAGGACGTTGGTGGCCTCTCCTGGAAATGAAAGATAGAGAGTAAAATATACAAGACGGAAGGAGTTTGCAAAATTAGGAATAGTTATTTAAGTGTTCAGACCCCTTTTAAATCCATCAGTGTTGTCACAGTGTAGCTTCTTCTAGGGCTGAGCAAAGAATTGACTTGAATTAAAAGTTGGCAAGTCAAATTGATTCATACTTTCAGAAAATCGTTTTTGGGTTTGTTGATGCACTTAACCTAAAAACAATCAATGCATATTTAAAATATATTTATAGTCCGTAGTTATTTTGTTTTAAGTTGAAGATTGATTTATTTTTTTTAAATTGGGGGGGAGGGGGGGGGCTTCAACTTTTTGAAGCCATTCTATAAGATGTGAGAAACATGGAAAATTAAAGAACATCCCAATTAAAATGATTCAAAACTCAAACACAACACGACTATAAGCTAACAAATTGTGCAAAAAAGCAACAAAGGAAAGAAAAAAAGAGAGCAAATGCTATAATGTCCATTGATACCTCTTGGTGAGCATATTCAAGAACATTCTACAAAAGCAAACTTAAAAGAATTTAAGATGGAGGATAAAAAAAATACCTGTAGGCAGAGGTGGGTAGAGTAGCCAAAATATTTATAAATAAATCATAATAAAATAATTTTACTTTAAGTACAAGTAATGAGGTGTCATTAAAGAGGTATTATGCTTTTTGCAGGTATTTGGTTCCAATGTCGAAAACACACCTTAATCACTATGAGAAAGTCCAACATTGACATGCAGTTGTTTCAATAAAGAGATAAAAATAATATATACACCGTTCAACGTGTGTGGCTGTAGTGAAACTATGACAAATGTTTTCACTTTGCGATGAGAGGATTAAACTTAGCAAGAGAAGGCGAGGAAAGGATTTCCTGGATACGTAGGACCTCAGGAGAAGCATTTTGGGAGCTACGATGCTAAGAATAGCCACTGGTGAAGAACCAAAGATCACCCAAACATGCGCTAGTGGCTAAAAGCACAACTCCGGGTATGTTAACAAAAAACATTATAACGTGATACAAAGCTCTAAAGAGCTGCAAAATTAATCTAAATAAAACAATATACAAATTTGTTTACATGAATTTAGTACAAAGCAAATTTTTATTTATTTTTTTAACGTAATTTTACTTTTAACTCTAAAATCAGCAACTATCACCTTAACGGAAAAGAAAACTCAAGCAAAGGTACTGATAATTCAAAATATCATAAGTACGAGTAAAATGTATGCCATAATAATGAGACAATTTGTTCAAAATGTCACTCAAGTGCAAAAGTGCATGTAGGTCCATGTTTTGTTTTAATTGAAAACAAATGATCCATATTTTAATCATGCAAACATTCCGTTAGTAGCAACACAATTAAACTTTTTTTTAAAGTCTTTACATCAATTCCAACAGCCTGAACAACAGTATGAAGTGTCTGCTTGTCCGAATTAGACAGTGCACACCATCTGCTGCATTTGTCCTCAGACAGAGCCAATGGTCAGGGCCATTCATGCACTGTGGACACCACACCGTGCATGAATGATTAATGTTTATGATTTCATGAAATGATTGCTCCATGGAAAAAATAAATAAATAAATAACCTTTGTTTTTTTTACCCATTTGTCCGTGCACCTGGTAATGTCCATTCAAAAGCTACGAAATGAGAACAGAACCAGAAAGAAACAGTATTTTAGCAGCTAGCTGGATGAAAACGCCACAACAAGACAATTGCAACGAGCTAAATCCCCTCAACGCATGCACTTTCTACGAGTATTTGCAAAGAGACACATGTAAACAACACCTCGATGATCGCTCTGTTGCAGCATTGGAGATCCACTCGTGCCTCCACGTTAGCTTGTTAGCAACAGTAGCAAACCGGTGTAGCTAGCTTTGTCATCAAATAAAAAACACGTAAACTAAAGGCAAATCGGATCGAAACGATGGTGCTGTACGCAATACGTTCAGGACTACAATCTAGCAGCACGTTCCCTGCAGCAGATGCCTTGGTTTTGGGGGGTGATTGTTTTGAACTGTGCGATGCTAAAAGAGCTAAGAGCGCTAACAATGAGCCTCCAGTCGCAGGTGCGATCTGTGAAAGGGAAAGATGACCCCTCTCTTTGGGCTAACACTGAATATACGATCGAATCCCTGTCAAATGATGTTACACCCTTTATTACCGGAATATCGCTTAAAACCAATGATCTGCGTCTATATAAAGGGAGGTCCATTACCTCTTTAAGCCTCGAAGATGTCAACACAAAGACGGCACAGCTACGGGACAGACCGGACGGTCAACTCTTCGCTGATTGGCTTAAAAAATGCCATACTAAATGATTGGTTTCTGGGCAGACTTAGAGACACAAAATCATTGAAAAAAATATAAATAGTTATAAAAATACAAATAAAATTATGTAGGAATGAGTTCATAAATAATATTGCAGAACGTTTATAGGACATAAAGCAAATGACAAAATGATACTTTACAATGTTAAGAGAGCAAATGTTTGGCATGACCCAAATCTAAAAGGTTCTTGACTGGAGATGGCTTACAGCCTACATTTGAAAGCTAAGACCTACAAAACCGATCTAAACGGAGCTTTTCCCTTGCGTTGTTGCCGTGTTGTCGTCACTTTTTCACTTTATTGCTAATTTTTGCAATTTTTCAGTTGAGTTTTTCTCACTTTTTTGTTGCTCTTTTGTTATTTTTCGTCGCTTTATTTTGTCGCTTTTTTGTCCCTTTTTGTTGCCTTTTCATGCTCGTTTTCGTCGCTATTTTGACACTTATTTCAAGCTTTAGGTTTGGGTAAAGCTGGAGAAAATGTGCTCGGTTCAGGTGGGGGTTAAGAGGTTAAACGCAAAATGATACGTGCCGGAAGAACAAAACAAAAACACGTTCCTAATATGTATTTATTGGTTCATTTCTTTAGGGGGTCCCATCCACTGTCAAGAGTCCATCACGCCACTTAAAAAAAGCATAGGCCTACGTACTTTCAAATAAATAAACATATACTCTTTTGAGTAAAAAGAAAGATGCTAAATACATGCTAGTGTAATATATTTTCAGTAAAAGACTGTCTGTTCCAACAAGAACTATAAAGAAAATTAGAAATAGGAGAAATGACAAGAAAATGACATTCGCCCGGGTCGTTTTACGTCTTATTTTCCGTACATGATCGGCTTTTTTCATTGGTGAGTTGGTTGGTGACGTAATGAGAGCGCAGGCACAAACAGGTTTGGCAGGGCGCGCGGCTGCAAGGTGTGGAGAGGAAAAGGTAAAGGAGGTAAAGGATCTCTGTGTATCGATCTGCATTTGTTCACTCCGTTTCTCTGTTTCAAGACACTTAAGTGAGTACGTACGTGTTTGTCTGTTTGTGTTAAGCATACGCAGCAGTTGCTCAAATTCAGCTATTTGTAAAGTTTGATCGTGATTTACACTTGGGCTTGTTTGTAGATATCAACAGGCGAACTGGGTGAGGTGTCGTGTTTCCAAAATGCTCAGTGTTTTGCCATCAGGAAGTGGTTTTAGTGTTGGGTTTATTTGGGGTTTGAAAAGTAAGCCGGGCTATGTTGATGTTGCATAATGAAAATAAAATGTCTTAACCTGTAACCCAAATAATTTATTGAAAACAGAATGAAAATAAATAGTGAAGATATTAATGTATAAAACACACATTTTCCTGTGTTTATTTAATTAACTTAAAACTTTATTAATTTAATTATATGTTAACATTTATTAAGCTTTTATATCACTCAAATATTTCGATTTAAGGGTAAGCATTTATTTTTACTCAAGTGAGAGTTCTAATACCTGTAGGCCCTTTGTTAAAGATCATATGCATCCATGAGATTAAAAATGGATTGTTTTCAATCCATTGAGTTTCTGAAAACGTGACCAATTTCTTATTTGTCCGTGGCTAAAGTCTGTTTTATGAACACTGCACAGATTGATATGTTTGCTCGTAGCCCACACTTTCCAAGTTTAATCTCCCCCCCATCATCCTTAGTGACATTTAACTAGTGGTATTTTCTAGACACTCTGCTAAAGGGGCCTTATTTATTTAAGTGTCATTCACATGGCGCTCAATCTACATGGGCTGGCAAGACAGTCAAACAGTACATGTGGCCACTGGCCACAGTGCGGTCTCTTCGTACTTACAATTGTATGCAAGAAAGATCATTCCACACAAGAAATCACATATTATTTCCTATTCCAAAATAATATAAGCTGAAGCTTTGCGCCAACTTAAAATCTAACTGTCAGGCAACGGAATTACCCCAGTTGTAAAATCCTGAGAAAAGGATATTGAACCATGAACATCACTAACAAGTGAAAATGTGAGTACAAATACATTGTATATAAGTAGAAGTAACAAAGAACTGCCCACCTCTGGACATAATAGACGATAGGTTCTCAGCTTATGGGTCGGGACCCAAATGAAGGTGTCGGAACCCTTTTCAAAATGACTCTTATCGTGTTCTTATTAGGATTTCAGCTATTGAGGCTTATTCAAAGATAATTCAACAATATTTTGTGTGGAAAATACGGTAGAGGAGAACGGGGTGGGTTGGGTCACACGGACAGTTGGGTCTCGTAGTGTTATAGAGAGGGATCAGTGGGATATACGACAAAGCTGGATTAGAGGGTTAGCGTGGTAAATTCAAGGTTAACCCTGGTTTTGCGATACTTAAAAGTTGGATAACTTTCTAGTAGGGTAGGACTCCATGGTAATCACAAAATTAGGGATATAAAAAATATGTGGCAAAGTCTTTTAAAGTTTCAAGTTTTGAGATGTTTGAAACAACATAATTTGAAAACCCAAATTACAAGTAATTTACTGTAATTGTAAAAAAGAAAGGGAAAAACGACCACAATATTATGATGCAGTCCTCTAGACAATTATCAAATTTAGTCACTTTAATAAATGGTAAATGGACTCAACTTGTATAGCGCTTTTCTACCTTCATTAATCAATCAATCAACATTTTATTTATAGGTGCAAAGTGCTTTACAGCATGGAACCAGTCACCCATTCACACACGCATTCATACACCAATGTACACTGGAGGCAAGTTGGGGGAAATGTGTCTTGCCCAAGGACACAACGGCAGTGGGCACCTTCAGGAGGATTCGAACCTCCGGCCTCCTGGTCATGAGACAACCCACTCTACCAACTGTGCCACCATTATAAACTAATATAGACTTTCTCTGCTCCACAGAAGAGGAACGATGCAGAAAAAGGAAAACCAGGAGGTGGAGAATCGTCCCGACAACACGGCCTTCACCCAGCAGAGGCTACCGGCTTGGCAGCCCATCCTCTCCGCCGGCATCGTCATCCCTCTATTTGTGCTTGTGGGACTAGCATTCATCGGCATCGGTGTGGCCCTGTTCGTCACTTCCAGGAACCTGCAAGTTTTGGAGGTATGGAAGAACAACTGCGAGCCATTAGAGGCCAAATATTAAGTACTGCACATTTAAAAAAGCATTTTGTTTGTTTCAAATGTTTTCATTTGTCACTGCTTTCACTGAATGGACACTAGTGTGAACTCTCATTGCTGAAAGGTTGGCATGTAGGTTTTGCAAGATGACTTCATGAACGTGACCCAAATATGAGGTCAACTAGGGCTGCGCAATAACAGGAAAAAATATTATTTGGTTTATAGTTTAGTTAAGCAGTTAAAATTCTGCTCCGACATCATTGCAATAAAACCATGAAATCATAAAACATTAAAATAAGAACATTAAATCATACATATTAATGTACATATGCCTAACATTGTTAGGATTACCAAAAGTCACTTGTTTTATGATAAAAAAGACGCATTAGTATACATATTATACTCAGTGAATATTATTATGTACATTTTACAACTACAACAACGCTCTCATTTCATGTATGATATCTGGTACAAAATAAGTGACAAAAGGGCATTACTTGATTACAGATGGTTATCAAAGCCAAACACCGTCAACGTTCCAGAACGTCACTAGTTTTATGTTTAAAAGAACATTAAATGCATATTATCCGTGATCTTGCTACTTCCCAGTTGTCATTTCCATCCTTAATATGGTATTGATTAGTGTACAATTTTGCTTGGTTGCGTCCTTTTTTTATTTATTTTTATCCATCCATCCATCCATCCATCCATTTTCTCCCACTTGTCCGTTGCCGGGTCGTGGGGGCAGCTGTTGGAGCTGCCCAAGTCACATAGCACCAGTCCCCTATGGCTCCTCCTGCAGGTGGTGGGTCCACGGGAGGACGGCCTCATGGTTCCAAACGGTTCCAAACGGGCCTGTTGGTCTCTCATAGGGGGCCCATTCACACTCTCATTCATACACCAGTGTACGCAGACACTGGAGGCAAGGAGGGTGAAGTGTCTTGCCCAAGGACACAACGACAATGTGCACCTTCAGGAGGCGGGATTCGAACCCCCGACCTTCCAATCATGAGACGACCCGCTCTACCATCTGCGTCACCGTATTTTTATGTACAATGAAATTATGTAATATTTAAGGCCTGCATAATTTAGTGCGTTAAAAAGCCAGGGTGTAGAGCGGGTCCATTGAAGAGGGCATCAATGGACAAAAAAATATAAAAAATATCTTAAATAACAATATGCCACTGTACTCCTCCCACAGAGGCACATTGTCCAGAACCCAGGCAACTGTCCTCGCCATCCTCACCCTTGTCTCTCCTCCTCACCCTTCTCTCTCCTCAGCTTACACTACTCTGGCCCAGCTCTGACTTAGTCTGAGTAATGGAGCCCATTTTAAGACCATTTTATAGGGCGACAAACAGAACCGCTAAAGTAACTGACTTCTTATCGCTGACTTTGTCCGGATGGTCTCGACACGCAGCACTGACGTCCTCGCCTGATCGGCCCTTTCGTTTACATTCCCCTTAATAATCCCGTCATGTCGCGCTGGTTCGTACATAAAAGTGATCGTATTTAGACAGTTTACTTTACTCCCATGTCTTTACAGAGATGGGCTGTACCATTTTCTCACACGGGGACATTGCACTTGCCCTTCATTGATCAAGCCACAAACCAGCTCACCGCAGCTCGAGAGGCAGAGGAGGAAGGAAGCGCGATTTGAAGTTGTTGAGCATTAAAACTCTTTTTTCAGTACACGTTGGCTTAGTAGGGCAAATATCTAACAAAATGGAGGTCGCGAGAAGGGCCCTTAAAGAGCACAGGACAAAGGGGCAGGTGCTTGAGCACCACCTGGGCTTACATCTGTGCACGTCCCTGTCTTTCTCTATAGTCCCGATGTAGAAGTTGCGCATAACGGAGGCTGGGACTCTACTTTCTCCGCAAGTTAAGAAGAGCTAGAGACGCTGATTACTTTTCTTGACCAGAGATGTAGTGTGCATGGTCCAGGAAAGGTTCTCTGTGATGTGCACACCCAGGAACTTAGTGCTGGTCACCCTCTCCACTGCAGCACCATTGATTGTTAGAGGAGCATGCTGGACCCGCGCTCTACGAAAGTCCACAACAATCTCTTTTGTCCACATTTAGAGAGAGATTTTGTGAGCGCCACATGGCCAGACTGCTCACCTCACTCCTGTAGTTTGACTCGTCTCTGTTGTTGATGAGACCCACCACTGTTGTGTCGTCTGCAAACTTGAAGAGGTTTGAGTCGTACTTTAGAGCGCAGTCATGGGTCAGCAGAGTGAACAGGAGGGGGCTCAGCACACAGCCTTGGGGAGCTCCCGTGTTCAGTGTGATGGTTCTGGGGGACTTTCCGCCGACACGTACAGCCTGTGGTCTCCCCGTCAGAAAGTCCAGCAGCCAGTTGCACAGTGATGTGTTGATCCCCAGGTGGAGCAGTTTGTGTATTAGCTGCTGTGGGATTATAGTACAGAGAAAGAGAGAGGAGTGACCGTGCCGCGGTCTCGCTGTAAGCACGCTGCGATCAAAGGGCTGTGCTCCATGCTTTAAAAATACGTGACCCATTTACGCACGTGATTCTAAGCGAGCGCCTCCCGGTCCCGAGAAGGAAAAAGGTTGGGGGCCCATACTTTAGAACATTCTTCAGAGCGCAGTTTTGTTGTAGCGCTCGTCCAGATCAAGCCCCTCTTCCATTTAAAGAGCGCGCACACAGCACATTCGACATTCTAAAAATATTTATTGGAACATTTTGGGTCGGATTCTTGGTAATACAGGCTTGTAAAGCGCAATATAAGTGTAAGGCATTATTAGGCCCGAGCCAGGACTTAGTCCTGGTGAGGGACTATTGTTCTCCCCCGGTTTCTTGTTATTATTATTATTATTATTATTAGGCCCGAGCCAGGACTTTGTCCTGGTAAGGGACTATTGTTCTCCCCCGGTTTCTTGTTATTATTATTATTATTATTATTATTCCGCCTCTAAGATCCTGTTTTTCAGTGCCTTCCCGTGCAAAAGTACACGCAGAAATTGGCACAGTGATCAGAGTCGGCAAAAATTGCGTGTCAGTGGGCGACATGCACACGCCCTAAACAAAATGGCTCCACAGCACCCCCTCAAAGTTGACCCCCATTCTTTTGGGGACATGTATTTTTGGCGTAGGCCAATCCCCTTTGGCCCAGCGATAGAGCACATGGAGAGAGTCACAAAACATCATTATAGCTCCGCCCTCTGACCAACAGGAAGTCGGCCATCTTGGATTGAAATCCTGGAGAAGAAATCTCTCACCAGATGTTTCAATGTACTACTCCTTGGTTTCTCTGCAGAATAAGCTCGAACATGGCTCAATAGAATCAAGAGAAATGGAGCTACAACTTCAAGCCAGCTTTTTTTGATAACGTTTACACTTTTCACATAGCGCCCCCACAAAAAACATGCTTTTTTCCCGTACCTTGGACAACCCCTCGCAGGCATGCGCTCTATACAATCTGGATCATATTTGGCTGACATAAGGCCTCTTATCGTATGAATCCATAGAGCTCAATAAGTTCACGATGCTCACCAGTATAGCGCCACCTATCTATACCTTGAAAATTTTAGTTTGTACAATTTATATGAAACGTTGCAGGTACATTCTACACATTAAATCGAACACAAAAATATATTACATGTGTTTGATATTTTTTAAGGTGTGGGCGTGGCAATGACGCACAGGAAGTCGGCCATTTTCACTTTTAACCTCTTAACTCCCACCTGAACCAAGTGCACTTACGTCTCATTTCTGTGACTGTGTTTTTGACGCTTTTTTTCAAGAAGCTTTAAGACATGGGTCAAGACGAACTGGAGAAAATGTGCTCGGTTAAAGTGGGGGTTAAGAGATTAAAATGGCACCCCCACAAAAAAAAGGCCTTTTTGCAGTACATTTCACAAAACCTCGCAGGCATGCGCTCTATCCAATCTAAATCATATTTGGCTGACATAAGGCCTCTTATGGTATGAATCCATAGAGCTCAATACGTTCACGGTGCTCACCAGTATAGCGCCACCTATCTATACCTTGAAAATTTTAGTTTGTACGATTTATATAAAACTTTGCAGGTACATTCTACACATTAAAACAAACACAAACTATATTACAACATGCCTCTATCTTGCTTTGTTCTCGTTATAATTAGGCCCGAGCCAGGACTTTGTCCTGGTAAGGGACTATTGTTCTCCCCCGGTTTCTTGTTATTATTATTATTATTATTATTATTATTATTATTATTCCGCCTCTAAGATCCTGTTTTTCAGTGCCTTCCCGTGCAAAAGTACACGCAGAAATTGGCACAGTGATCAGAGTCGGCAAAAATTGCGTGTCAGTGGGCGACATGCACACGCCCTAAACAAAATGGCTCCACAGCACCCCCTCAAAGTTGACCCCCATTCTTTTGGGGACATGTATTTTTGGCGTAGGCCAATCCCCTTTGGCCCAGCGATAGAGCACATGGAGAGAGTCACAAAACATCATTATAGCTCCGCCCTCTGACCAACAGGAAGTCGGCCATCTTGGATTGAAATCCTGGAGAAGAAATCTCTCACCAGATGTTTCAATGTACTACTCCTTGGTTTCTCTGCAGAATAAGCTCGAACATGGCTCAATAGAATCAAGAGAAATGGAGCTACAACTTCAAGCCAGCTTTTTTTGATAACGTTTACACTTTTCACATAGCGCCCCCACAAAAAACATGCTTTTTTCCCGTACCTTGGACAACCCCTCGCAGGCATGCGCTCTATACAATCTGGATCATATTTGGCTGACATAAGGCCTCTTATCGTATGAATCCATAGAGCTCAATAAGTTCACGATGCTCACCAGTATAGCGCCACCTATCTATACCTTGAAAATTTTAGTTTGTACAATTTATATGAAACGTTGCAGGTACATTCTACACATTAAATCGAACACAAAAATATATTACATGTGTTTGATATTTGTGAAGGTGTGGGCGTGGCAATGACGCACAGGAAGTCGGCCATTTTCACTTTTAACCTCTTAACTCCCACCTGAACCAAGTGCACTTACGTCTCATTTCTGTGACTGTGTTTTTGACGCTTTTTTTCAAGAAGCTTTAAGACATGGGTCAAGACGAACTGGAGAAAATGTGCTCGGTTAAAGTGGGGGTTAAGAGATTAAAATGGCACCCCCACAAAAAAAAGGCCTTTTTGCAGTACATTTCACAAAACCTCGCAGGCATGCGCTCTATCCAATCTAAATCATATTTGGCTGACATAAGGCCTCTTATGGTATGAATCCATAGAGCTCAATACGTTCACGGTGCTCACCAGTATAGCGCCACCTATCTATACCTTGAAAATTTTAGTTTGTACGATTTATATAAAACTTTGCAGGTACATTCTACACATTAAAACAAACACAAACTATATTACAACATGCCTCTATCTTGCTTTGTTCTCGTTATAATTAGGCCCGAGCCAGGACTTTGTCCTGGTAAGGGACTATTGTTCTCCCCCGGTTTCTTGTTATTAGGCCCGAGCCAGGACTTTGTCCTGGTAAGGGACTATTGTTCTCCCCCGGTTTCTTGTTATTATTATTATTATTATTCCGCCTCTAAGATCCTGTTTTTCAGTGCCTTCCCGTGCAAAAGTACACGCAGAAATTGGCACAGTGATCAGAGTCGGCAAAAATTGCGTGTCAGTGGGCGACATGCACACGCCCTAAACAAAATGGCTCCACAGCACCCCCTCAAAGTTGACCCCCATTCTTTTGGGGACATGTATTTTTGGCGTAGGCCAATCCCCTTTGGCCCAGCGATAGAGCACATGGAGAGAGTCACAAAACATCATTATAGCTCCGCCCTCTGACCAACAGGAAGTCGGCCATCTTGGATTGAAATCCTGGAGAAGAAATCTCTCACCAGATGTTTCAATGTACTACTCCTTGGTTTCTCTGCAGAATAAGCTCGAACATGGCTCAATAGAATCAAGAGAAATGGAGCTACAACTTCAAGCCAGCTTTTTTTGATAACGTTTACACTTTTCACATAGCGCCCCCACAAAAAACATGCTTTTTTCCCGTACCTTGGACAACCCCTCGCAGGCATGCGCTCTATACAATCTGGATCATATTTGGCTGACATAAGGCCTCTTATCGTATGAATCCATAGAGCTCAATAAGTTCACGATGCTCACCAGTATAGCGCCACCTATCTATACCTTGAAAATTTTAGTTTGTACAATTTATATGAAACGTTGCAGGTACATTCTACACATTAAATCGAACACAAAAATATATTACATGTGTTTGATATTTTTTAAGGTGTGGGCGTGGCAATGACGCACAGGAAGTCGGCCATTTTCACTTTTAACCTCTTAACTCCCACCTGAACCAAGTGCACTTACGTCTCATTTCTGTGACTGTGTTTTTGACGCTTTTTTTCAAGAAGCTTTAAGACATGGGTCAAGACGAACTGGAGAAAATGTGCTCGGTTAAAGTGGGGGTTAAGAGATTAAAATGGCACCCCCACAAAAAAAAGGCCTTTTTGCAGTACATTTCACAAAACCTCGCAGGCATGCGCTCTATCCAATCTAAATCATATTTGGCTGACATAAGGCCTCTTATGGTATGAATCCATAGAGCTCAATACGTTCACGGTGCTCACCAGTATAGCGCCACCTATCTATACCTTGAAAATTTTAGTTTGTACGATTTATATAAAACTTTGCAGGTACATTCTACACATTAAAACAAACACAAACTATATTACAACATGCCTCTATCTTGCTTTGTTCTCGTTATAATTAGGCCCGAGCCAGGACTTTGTCCTGGTAATTAGGCCCGAGCCAGGACTTTGTCCTGGTAAGGGACTATTGTTCTCCCCCGGTTTCTTGTTATTATTATTATTATTATTCCGCCTCTAAGATCCTGTTTTTCAGTGCCTTCCCGTGCAAAAGTACACGCAGAAATTGGCACAGTGATCAGAGTCGGCAAAAATTGCGTGTCAGTGGGCGACATGCACACGCCCTAAACAAAATGGCTCCACAGCACCCCCTCAAAGTTGACCCCCATTCTTTTGGGGACATGTATTTTTGGCGTAGGCCAATCCCCTTTGGCCCAGCGATAGAGCACATGGAGAGAGTCACAAAACATCATTATAGCTCCGCCCTCTGACCAACAGGAAGTCGGCCATCTTGGATTGAAATCCTGGAGAAGAAATCTCTCACCAGATGTTTCAATGTACTACTCCTTGGTTTCTCTGCAGAATAAGCTCGAACATGGCTCAATAGAATCAAGAGAAATGGAGCTACAACTTCAAGCCAGCTTTTTTTGATAACGTTTACACTTTTCACATAGCGCCCCCACAAAAAACATGCTTTTTTCCCGTACCTTGGACAACCCCTCGCAGGCATGCGCTCTATACAATCTGGATCATATTTGGCTGACATAAGGCCTCTTATCGTATGAATCCATAGAGCTCAATAAGTTCACGATGCTCACCAGTATAGCGCCACCTATCTATACCTTGAAAATTTTAGTTTGTACAATTTATATGAAACGTTGCAGGTACATTCTACACATTAAATCGAACACAAAAATATATTACATGTGTTTGATATTTTTTAAGGTGTGGGCGTGGCAATGACGCACAGGAAGTCGGCCATTTTCACTTTTAACCTCTTAACTCCCACCTGAACCAAGTGCACTTACGTCTCATTTCTGTGACTGTGTTTTTGACGCTTTTTTTCAAGAAGCTTTAAGACATGGGTCAAGACGAACTGGAGAAAATGTGCTCGGTTAAAGTGGGGGTTAAGAGATTAAAATGGCACCCCCACAAAAAAAAGGCCTTTTTGCAGTACATTTCACAAAACCTCGCAGGCATGCGCTCTATCCAATCTAAATCATATTTGGCTGACATAAGGCCTCTTATGGTATGAATCCATAGAGCTCAATACGTTCACGGTGCTCACCAGTATAGCGCCACCTATCTATACCTTGAAAATTTTAGTTTGTACGATTTATATAAAACTTTGCAGGTACATTCTACACATTAAAACAAACACAAACTATATTACAACATGCCTCTATCTTGCTTTGTTCTCGTTATAATTAGGCCCGAGCCAGGACTTTGTCCTGGTAAGGGACTATTGTTCTCCCCCGGTTTCTTGTTATTAGGCCCGAGCCAGGACTTTGTCCTGGTAAGGGACTATTGTTCTCCCCCGGTTTCTTGTTATTATTATTATTATTATTATTAGGCCCGAGCCAGGACTTTGTCCTGGTAAGGGACTATTGTTCTCCCCCGGTTTCTTGTTATTATTATTATTAGGCCCGAGCCAGGACTTTGTCCTGGTAAGGGACTATTGTTCTCCCCCGGTTTCTTGTTATTATTAGGCCCGAGCCAGGACTTTGTCCTGGTAAGGGACTTTTGTTCTCCCCCGGTTTCTTGTTATTATTCTTATACAGCCTCTAAGATCCTGTTTTTCAGTGCCTTCCCGTGCAAAAGTACACGCAGAAATTGGCACAGTGATCAGAGTCGGCAAAAATTGCGTGTCAGTGGGCGACATGCACATGCCCAAAACAAAATGGCTCCACAGCGCCCCCTCAAAGTTGACCCCCATTCTTTTGGGGACATGCATTTTTGGCGTAGGCCAATCCCCTTCGGCCCAGCGATAGAGCACATGGAGAGAGTCACAAAACATAATTATAGCTCCACCCTCTGACCAACAGGAAGTCGGCCATCTTGGATTGAAATCCTGGAGAAGAAATCTCTCACCAGATGTTTCAATGTACTACTCCTTGGTTTCTCTGCAGAGTAAGCTCTAACATGGCTCAATAGAATCTAGAGAAATTGAGCTACAACTTCAAGCCAGCTTTTTTTGATAACGTTTACACTTTTCACATAGCGCCCCCACAAAAAACATGCTTTTTTCCCGTACATTGGACAACCCCTCGCAGGCATGCGCTCTATACAATCTGGATCATATTTGGCTGACATAAGGCCTCTTATCGTATGAATCCATAAAGCTCAATAACTTCACGGTGCTCACCAGTATAGCGCCACCTATCTATACCTTGAAACATTTAGTTTGTACAATTTATATGAAACTTTGCAAGTATATTCTACACATTAAATCGAACACAAAAATATATTACATGTGTTTGATATTTTCGAAGGTGTGGGCGTGGCAATGACGCACAGGATGTCGGCCATTTTCACTTTTAACCTCTTAACTCCCACCTGAACCAAGTGCATTTCTTTGTGTGCTGTGGTTTTATCTGCACTTACGTCTCATTTCTGTAACTGTGTTTTTGACGCTTTTTTTCAAGAAGCTTTAAGACATGGGTCAAGACGAACTGGAGAAAATGTACTCGGTTAAAGTGGGGGTTAAGAGATTACAATGGCACCCCCACAAAAAAAGGCCTTTTTGCAGTACATTTCACAAAACCTCGCAGGCATGCGCTCTATCCAATCTAAATCATATTTGGCTGACATAAGGCCTCTTATGGTATGAATCCATAGAGCTCAATAAGTTCACGGTGCTCACCAGTATAGCGCCACCTATCTATACCTTGAAAATTTTAGTTTGTACGATTTATATTAAACTTTGCAGGTACATTCTACACATTGAAACAAACACAAAAATCTATTACAACATGCCTCTATCTTGCTTTGTTCCCTTTATAATTAGGCCCGAGCCAGGACTTTGTCCTGGTAAGGGACTTTTGTTCTCCCCCGGTTTCTTGTTATTATTCTTATACAGCCTCTAAGATCCTGTTTTTCAGTGCCTTCCCGTGCAAAAGTACACGCAGAAATTGGCACAGTGATCAGAGTCGGCAAAAATTGCGTGTCAGTGGGCGACATGCACACGCCCAAAACAAAATGGCTCCACAGCGCCCCCTCAAAGTTGACCTCCATTCTTTTGGGGACATGCATTTTTGGCATAGGCCAATCCCCTTTGGCCCAGTGATAGAGCACATGGAGAGAGTCACAAAACATAATTATAGCTCCACCCTCTGACCAACAGGAAGTCGGCCATCTTGGATTGAAATCCTGGAGAAGAAATCTCTCACCAGATGTTTCAATGTACTACTCCTTGGTTTCTCTGCAGAATAAGCTCAAACATGGCTCAATAGAATCTAGAGAAATTGAGCTACAACTGCAAGCCAGCTTTTTTTGATAACGTTTACACTTTTCACATAGCGCCCCCACAAAAAACATGCTTTTTTCCCGTACCTTGGACAACCCCTCGCAGGCATGCGCTCTATACAATCTGGATCATATTTGGCTGACATAAGGCCTCTTATCGTATGAATCCATAAAGCTCAATAACTTCACGGTGCTCACCAGTATAGCGCCACCTATCTATACCTTGAACATTTTAGTTTGTACGATTTATATGAAACGTTGCAGATATATTCTACACATTAAATCGAACACAAAAATATATTACATGTGTTTGATATTTTCAAAGGTGTGGGCGTGGCAATGACGCACAGGAAGTCGGCCATTTTCACTTTTAACCTCTTAACTCCCACCTGAACCAAGTAAATCTTCTTTGTGTGCTGTGTTTTCACCTGCACTTACGTCTCATTTCTGTAACTGTGTTTTTGACGCTTTTTTTTCCAGAAGCTTTAAGATATGGGTCAAGACGAACTGGAGAAAATGTACTCGGTTAAAGTGGGGGTTAACAGATTAAAATGGCACCCCCACAAAAAAAAGGCCTTTTTGCAGTACATTTCACAACCCCTCGCAGGCATGCGCTCTATCCAATCTGGATCATATTTCGCTGACATAAGGCCTCTTATGGTATGAATCCATAGAGCTCAATAACTTCACAGTGCTCAACACTATAGCGCCCCCTATCTATACCTTGAATATTGCAGTCTGGATTATTTATCTCCCACTTTGCCGGTATATTCTACACAATAAACTAAACAAAAAATGATATATTACATATGCATCATATTGTGTAAGATGTGGGCGTGGTCAGGGTAAACGTGTTCCTGAGAGCATCATTATTACCCATGATAACTGGCACATTCTTTGTCCCTTTGAGTTTTAAATGTTATCACTTATACACCAGATGGCCCTGAATCTTTTTACATGAACACAAAAATGATCCATGCTATAGCGCCCCCTGCTCTAAAGACCAAGAGTTAGTAGACAGAGAGCACACAGGTTGTGTGTGAGGCCGAGGGGAGAGCAGGTTTGGGCGAGAGCGGGGGCGGTAGCAAAGGAGGCGGTCGCAAGGGGGGGCTGCGCCAGGGGCGAGGGCCTACATCGCCGCTTGCGGCTTTAATTAGGCCCGAGCCAGGACTTTGTCCTGGTAAGGGACTATTGTTCTCCCCCGGTTTCTTGTTATTAGGCCCGAGCCAGGACTTTGTCCTGGTAAGGGACTATTGTTCTCCCCCGGTTTCTTGTTATTATTATTATTATTATTATTATTATTATTATTATTATTCCGCCTCTAAGATCCTGTTTTTCAGTGCCTTCCCGTGCAAAAGTACACGCAAAAATTGGCACAGTGATCAGAGTCGGCAAAAATTGCGTGTCAGTGGGCGACATGCACACGCCCAAAACAAAATGGCTCCACAGCGCCCCCTCAAAGTTGATCCCCATTCTTTTGGGGACATGCATTTTTGGCGTAGGCCAATCCCCTTTGGCCCAGTGATAGAGCACATGGAGAGAGTCACAAAACATAATTATAGCTCCGCCCTCTGACCAACAGGAAGTCGGCCATCTTGGATTGAAATCCTGGAGAAGAAATCTCCCACCAGATGTTTCAATGTACTACTCCTTGGTTTCTCTGCAGAATAAGCTCAAACATGGCTCAATAGAATCTAGAGAAATGGAGCTACATTTTCAAGCCAGCTTTTTTTGATAACGTTTACAGTTTTCACATAGCGCCCCCACAAAAAACATGCTTTTTTCCCGTACATTGGACAACCCCTCGCAGGCATGCGCTCTATCCAATCTGGATCATATTTGGCTGACATAAGGCCTCTTATGGTATGAATCCATAGAGCTCAATAAGTTCACGGTGCTCACCAGTATAGCGCCACCTATCTATACCTTGAAAATTTTAGTTTGTACGATTTATATAAAACTTTGCAGGTATATTCTACACATTAAATCGAACACAAAAATATATTACATGTGTTTGATATTTTCGAAGGTGTGGGCGTGGCAATGACGCACAGGAAGTCGGCCATTTTCACTTTTAACCTCTTAACTCCCACCTGAACCAAGTACATTTCTTTGTGTGCTGTGTTTTCACCTGCACTTACGTCTCATTTCTGTAATTGTGTTTTTGATGTTTTTTTTCAAGAAGCTTTAAGATATGGGTCAAGACGAACTGGAGAAAATGTGCTCGGTTAAAGTGGGGGTTAAGAGATTAAAATGGCACCCCCACAAAAAAAAGGCCTTTTTGCAGTACATTTCACAACCCCTCGCAGGCATGCGCTCTATCCAATCTGGATCATATTTGGCTGACATAAGGAAACTCACGGTCTGAACAGATAGAGCTCAATAACTGCACAGTGCTCAACACTATAGCGCCCCCTATCTATACCTTTAATATTGCAGTTTGGATTATTTATCTCCCACTTTGCAGGTATATTCTACACAATAAACTAAACAAAAAATTATATTACATATACATCATATTGTGTAAGATGTGGGCGTGGCCAGTGTAAACGTGTTCCTGAGAGCATCATTCTTATGCATTCTTTGTCCCTTTGAGTTTTAAATGTAATCACTTATACACCAGATGGCCCTGAATCTTTTTACATGAACACAAAAATGATCCATGCTATAGCGCCCCCTGCTGCAAAGAGCAAGAGTTAGTAGACAGAGAGCACACAGGTTGTGTGTGAGGCCGAGTGGAGAGCAGGTTTGGGCGAGAGCGGGGGCGGTAGCAAAGGAGGCGGTCGCAAGGGGGGGCTGCGCCAGGGGCGAGGGCCTACATCGCCGCTTGCGGCTTTAATTATTATTATTATTATAGTTACGCCTCTAAGATCCTGTTTTTCAGTGCCTTCCCGTGTAAAAGTACACGCAGAAATTGGCACAGTGATCAGAGTCGGCAAAAATTGCGTGTCAGTGGGCGACATGCACACGCCCAAAACAAAATGGCTCCACAGCGCCCCCTCAAAGTTGACCCCCATTCTTTTGGGGACAGTCATTTTTGGCGTAGGCCAATCCCCTTTGGCACAGTGATAGAGCACATGGAGAGAGTCACAAAACATAATTATAGCTCCGCCCTCTGACCAACAGGAAGTCGGCCATCTTGGATTGAAATCCTGGAGAAGAAATCTCTCACCAGATGTTTAAATGTACTACTCCTTGGTTTTTCTGCAGAATAAGCTCAAACATGGCTCAATAGAATCTAGAGAAATGGAGCTACATTTTCAAGCCAGCTTTTTTTGATAACGTTTACAGTTTTCACATAGCGCCCCCACAAAAAACATGCTTTTTTCCCGTACCTTCGACAACCCCTCGCAGGCATGCGCTCTATCCAATCTGGATCATATTTGGTTGACATGAGGCCTCTTATGGTATGGATCCATAGAGCTCAATAACTGCACGGTGCTCGCCACTATAGCGCCACCTATCTATACCTTGAAACATTTAGTTTGTACAATTTATATGAAACGTTGCAGGTATATTCTACACATTAAATCGAACACAAAAATATATTACATGTGTTTTATATTTTCGAAGGTGTGGGCGTGGCAATGACGCACAGGAAGTCGGCCATTTTCACTTTCAACCTCTTAACTCCCACCTGAACCAAGTACACTTCTTTGTGTGCTGTGTTTTCACCTGCACTTACGTCTCATTTCTGTAACTGTTTTTGACGCTTTTTTTCAAGAAGCTTTAAGATATGGGTCAAGACGAACTGGCGAAAATGTGCTCGGTTAAAGTGGGGGTTAACAGATTAAAATGGCACCCCCACAGAAAAAATGCCTTTTTGCAGTACATTTCACAACCCCTCGCAGGCATGCGCTCTATCCAATCTGGATCATATTTGGCTGACATAAGGCAACTCACGGTCTGAACAGGTAGAGCTCAATAACTGCACAGTGCTCAACACTATAGCGCCTCCTATCTATACCTTGAATATTGCAGTCTGGATTATTTATCTCCCACTTTGCCGGTATATTCTACACAATAAACCAAACAAAAAATGATATTACATATACATCATATTGTGTAAGATGTGGGCGTGGCCAGTGTAAACGTGTTCCTGAGAGCATCATTATTATGCATTCTTTGTCCCTTTGAGTTTTAAATGTTATCACTTATACACCAGATGGCCCTGAATCTTTTTACATGAACACAAAAATGATCCATGCTATAGCGCCCCCTGCTGCAAAGAGCAAGAGTTAGTAGACAGAGAGCACACAGGTTGTGTGTGAGGCCGAGGGGAGAGCAGGTTTGGGCGAGAGCGGGGGCGGAAGCAAAGGAGGCGGTCGCAAGGGGGGCTGCGCCAGGGGCGAGGGCCTACATCGCCGCTTGCGGCTTTAATTATTATTATTATTATTATAGTTACGCCTCTAAGATCCTGTTTTTCAGTGCCTTCCCGTGCAAAAGTACACGCAGAAATTGGCACAGTGATCAGAGTCGGCAAAAATTGCGTGTCAGTGACCGACATGCACACGCCCTAAACAAAATGGCTCCACAGCGCCCCCTCAAAGTTGACCCCCATTCTTTTGGGGACAGTCATTTTTGGTGTAGGCCAAACCCCTTTGGCACAGTGATAGAGCACATGGAGACAGTCACAAAACATAATTATAGCTCCACCCTCTGACCAACAGGAAGTCGGCCATCTTGGATTGAAATCCTGGAGACGAAATTTCTCACCAGCTGTTTAAATGTACTACTCCTTGGTTTTCCTGCAGAATAAGCTCAAACATGGCTCAATAGAATCTAGAGAAATGGAGCTACATTTTCAAGCCAGCTTTTTTTGATAACGTTTACAGTTTTCACATAGCGCCCCCACAAAAAACATGCTTTTTTCCCGTACCTTCGACAACCCCTCGCAGGCATGCACTCTATACAATCTGGATCATATTTGGCTGACATAAGGCCTCTTATGGTATGGATCCATAGAGCTCAATAACTGCACGGTGCTCACCACTATAGCGCCACCTATCTATACCTTGAAACATTTTAGTTTGTACAATTTATATGAAACTTTGCAGGTATATTCTACACATTAAATCGAACACAAAAATATATTACATGTGTTTGATATTTTCGAAGGTGTGGGCGTGGCAATGACGCACAGGAAGTCGGCCATTTTAACCTTTAACCTCTTAACTCCCACCTGAACCAAGTACTCTTCTTTGTGTGCTGTGTTTTCATCTGCACTTACGTCTCATTTCTGTAACTGTTTTTGACGCTTTTTTTCAAGAAGCTTTAAGATATGGGTCAAGACGAACTGGCGAAAATGTGCTCGGTTAAATTGGGGGTTAACAGATTAAAATGGCACCCCCACAAAAAAAGGCCTTTTTGCAGTACATTTCACAACCCCTCGCAGGCATGCGCTCTATCCAATCTGGATCATATTTGGCTGACATAAGGAAACTCACGGTCTGAACAGACAGAGCTCAATAACTTCACGGTGCTCAACACTATAGCGCCTCCTATCTATACCTTTAATATTGCATTCTGGATTATTTATCTCCCACTTTGCCGGTATATTCTACACAATAAACTAAACAAAAAATTATATTACATATACATCATATTGTGTAAGATGTGGGCGTGGCCAGTGTAAACGTGTTCCTGAGAGCATCATTATTATGCATTCTTTGTCCCTTTGAGTTTTAAATGTAATCACTTATACACCAAATCGCCCTGAATCTTTTTACATGAACACAAAAATGATCCATGCTATAGCGCCCCCTGCTGCAAAGAGCAAGAGTTAGTAGACAGAGAGCACACAGGTTGTGTGTGAGGCCGAGGGGAGAGCAGGTTTGGGCGAGAGCGGGGGCGGTTGCAAAGGAGGCGGTCGCAAGGGGGGGCTGCGCCAGGGGCGAGGGCCTACATCGCCGCTTGCGGCTTTAATTAGGCCCGAGCCAGGACTTTGTCCTGGTAAGGGACTATTGTTCTCCCCCGGTTTCTTGTTATTATTATTAGGCCCGAGCCAGGACTTTGTCCTGGTGAGGGACTATTGTTCTCCCCCGGTTTCTTGTTATTAGGCCCGAGCCAGGACTTTGTCCTGGTGAGGGACTATTGTTCTCCCCCGGTTTCTTGTTATTATTAGGCCCGAGCCAGGACTTTGTCCTGGTAAGGGACTATTGTTCTCCCCCGGTTTCTTGTTATTATTATTATTATTATTATTATTATTATTATTATTATTATTATTCCGCCTCTAAGATCCTGTTTTTCAGTGCCTTCCTGTGCAAAAGTACACGCAGAAATTGGCACAGTGATCAGAGTCGGCAAAAATTGCGTGTCAGTGGGCGACATGCACACGCCCTAAACAAAATGGCTCCACAGCACCCCCTCAAAGTTGACCCCCATTCTTTTGGGGACATGCATTTTTGGCGTAGGCCAATCCCCTTTGGCCCAGCGATAGAGCACATGGAGAGAGTCACAAAACATAATTATAGCTCCGCCCTCTGACCAACAGGAAGTCGGCCATCTTGGATTGAAATCCTGGAGAAGAAATCTCTCACCAGATGTTTCAATGTACTACTCCTTGGTTTCTCTGCAGAATAAGCTCGAACATGGCTTAATAGAATCAAGAGAAATGGAGCTACAACTTCAAGCCAGCTTTTTTTGATAACGTTTACACTTTTCACATAGCGCCCCCACAAAAAACATGCTTTTTTCCCGTACCTTGGACAACCCCTCGCAGGCATGCGCTCTATACAATCTGGATCATATTTGGCTGACATAAGGCCTCTTATGGTATGAATCCATAGAGCTCAATAACTTCATGGTGCTCACCACTATAGCGCCACCTATCTATACCTTGAAACATTTAGTTTGTACAATTTATATGAAACTTTGCAGGTATATTCTACACATTAAATCGAACTCAAAAATATATTACATGTGTTTGATATTTTCGAAGGTGTGGGCGTGGCAATGACGCACAGGAAGTCGGCCATTTTCACTTTTAACCTCTTAACTCCCACCTGAACCAAGTGCATTTCTTTGTGTGCTGTGTTTTCATCTGCACTTACATCTCATTTCTGTAACTGTATTTTTGACGCTCTTTTTCAAGAAGCTTTAAGACATGGGTCAAGACGAACTGGAGAAAATGTGCTCGGTTAAAGTGGGGGTTAAGAGATTAAAATGGCACCCCCACAAAAAAATGCCTTTTTGCAGTACATTTCACAACCCCTCGCAGGCATGCGCTCTATCCAATCTGGATCATATTTGGCTGACATAAGGCCTCTTACGGTCTGAATTCATAGAGCTCAATAACTGCACGGTGCTCACCACTATAGCGCCACCTATCTATACCTTGAAAATTTTAGTTTGTACGATTTATATAAAACTTTGCAGGTACATTCTACACATTAAAACAAACACAAACTATATTACAACATGCCTCTATCTTGCTTTGTTCTCGTTATAATTAGGCCCGAGCCAGGACTTTGTCCTGGTAATTAGGCCCGAGCCAGGACTTTGTCCTGGTAAGGGACTATTGTTCTCCCCCGGTTTCTTGTTATTATTATTATTATTATTATTAGGCCCGAGCCAGGACTTTGTCCTGGTAATTAGGCCCGAGCCAGGACTTTGTCCTGGTAAGGGACTATTGTTCTCCCCCGGTTTCTTGTTATTATTATTATTATTATTATTATTATTATTATTCCGCCTCTAAGATCCTGTTTTTCAGTGCCTTCCTGTGCAAAAGTACACGCAGAAATTGGCACAGTGATCAGAGTCGGCAAAAATTGCGTGTCAGTGGGCGACATGCACACGCCCTAAACAAAATGGCTCCACAGCACCCCCTCAAAGTTGACCCCCATTCTTTTGGGGACATGCATTTTTGGCGTAGGCCAATCCCCTTTGGCCCAGCGATAGAGCACATGGAGAGAGTCACAAAACATAATTATAGCTCCGCCCTCTGACCAACAGGAAGTCGGCCATCTTGGATTGAAATCCTGGAGAAGAAATCTCTCACCAGATGTTTCAATGTACTACTCCTTGGTTTCTCTGCAGAATAAGCTCGAACATGGCTTAATAGAATCAAGAGAAATGGAGCTACAACTTCAAGCCAGCTTTTTTTGATAACGTTTACACTTTTCACATAGCGCCCCCACAAAAAACATGCTTTTTTCCCGTACCTTGGACAACCCCTCGCAGGCATGCGCTCTATACAATCTGGATCATATTTGGCTGACATAAGGCCTCTTATGGTATGAATCCATAGAGCTCAATAACTTCATGGTGCTCACCACTATAGCGCCACCTATCTATACCTTGAAACATTTAGTTTGTACAATTTATATGAAACTTTGCAGGTATATTCTACACATTAAATCGAACTCAAAAATATATTACATGTGTTTGATATTTTCGAAGGTGTGGGCGTGGCAATGACGCACAGGAAGTCGGCCATTTTCACTTTTAACCTCTTAACTCCCACCTGAACCAAGTGCATTTCTTTGTGTGCTGTGTTTTCATCTGCACTTACATCTCATTTCTGTAACTGTATTTTTGACGCTCTTTTTCAAGAAGCTTTAAGACATGGGTCAAGACGAACTGGAGAAAATGTGCTCGGTTAAAGTGGGGGTTAAGAGATTAAAATGGCACCCCCACAAAAAAATGCCTTTTTGCAGTACATTTCACAACCCCTCGCAGGCATGCGCTCTATCCAATCTGGATCATATTTGGCTGACATAAGGCCTCTTACGGTCTGAATTCATAGAGCTCAATAACTGCACGGTGCTCACCACTATAGCGCCACCTATCTATACCTTGAAAATTTTAGTTTGTACGATTTATATTAAACTTTGCAGGTACATTCTACACATTGAAACAAACACAAAAATCTATTACAACATGCCTCTATCTTGCTTTGTTCCCTTTATAATTAGGCCCGAGCCAGGACTTTGTCCTGGTAAGGGACTTTTGTTCTCCCCCGGTTTCTTGTTATTATTATTATTATTATTATTATTATTATTATTATTATTATTATTATTATTATTATTATTATTATAGTTACGCCTCTAAGATCCTGTTTTTCAGTGCCTTCCCGTGCAAAAGTACACGCAGAAAATGGCACAGTGATCAGAGTCGGCAAAAATTGCGTGTCAGTGGGCGACATGCACACGCCCAAAACAAAATGGCTCCACAGCGCCCCCTCAAAGTTGACCCCCATTCTTTTGGGGACATGCATTTTTGGCGTAAGCCAATCCCCTTTGGCCCAGCGATAGAGCGCATGGAGAGAGTCACAAAACATCATTATAGCTCCGCCCTCTGACCAACAGGAAGTCGGCCATCTTGGATTGAAATCCTGGAGAAGAAATCTCTCACCAGATGTTTCAATGTACTACTCCTTGGTTTCTCTGCAGAATAAGCTCAAACATGGCTCAATAGAATCTAGAGAAATGGAGCTACATTTTCAAGCCAGCTTTTTTTGATAACGTTTACAGTTTTCACATAGCGCCCCCACAAAAAACATGCTTTTTTCCCGTACCTTGGACAACCCCTCGCAGGCATGCGCTCTATACAATCTGGATCATATTTGGCTGACATAAGGCCTCTTATCGTATGAATCCATAGAGCTCAATAACTTCACGGTGCTCACCAGTATAGCGCCACCTATCTATACCTTGAAACATTTAGTTTGTACAATTTATATGACACTTTGCAGGTATATTCTACACATTAAATCGAACACAAAAATATATTACATGTGTTTGATATTTTCGACGGTGTGGGCGTGGCAATGACGCACAGGAAGTCGGCCATTTTCACTTTTAACCTCTTAACTCCCACCTGAACCAAGTGCATTTCTTTGTGTGCTGTGTTTTCATCTGCACTTGCGTCTCATTTCTGTAACTGTGTTTTTGACGCTTTTTTTCCAGAAGCTTTAAGACATGGGTCAAGACGAACTGGAGAAAATGTACTCGGTTAAAGTGGGGGTTAAGAGATTAAAATGGCACCCCCACAAAAAAAAGGCCTTTTTGCAGTACATTTCACAACCCCTCGCAGGCATGCGCTCTATCCAATCTGGATCATATTTGGCTGACATAAGGCCTCTTACGGTCTGAATTCATAGAGCTCAATAACTGCACGGTGCTCACCACTATAGCGCCACCTATCTATACCTTGAAAATTTTAGTTTGTACGATTTATATTAAACTTTGCAGGTACATTCTACACATTGAAACAAACACAAAAATCTATTACAACATGCCTCTATCTTGCTTTGTTCCCTTTATAATTAGGCCCGAGCCAGGACTTTGTCCTGGTAATTAGGCCCGAGCCAGGACTTTGTCCTGGTAAGGGACTTTTGTTCTCCCCCGGTTTCTTGTTATTATTATTATTATTATTATTATTATTATTATTATTATAGTTACGCCTCTAAGATCCTGTTTTTCAGTGCCTTCCCGTGCAAAAGTACACGCAGAAAATGGCACAGTGATCAGAGTCGGCAAAAATTGCGTGTCAGTGGGCGACATGCACACGCCCAAAACAAAATGGCTCCACAGCGCCCCCTCAAAGTTGACCCCCATTCTTTTGGGGACATGCATTTTTGGCGTAAGCCAATCCCCTTTGGCCCAGCGATAGAGCGCATGGAGAGAGTCACAAAACATCATTATAGCTCCGCCCTCTGACCAACAGGAAGTCGGCCATCTTGGATTGAAATCCTGGAGAAGAAATCTCTCACCAGATGTTTCAATGTACTACTCCTTGGTTTCTCTGCAGAATAAGCTCAAACATGGCTCAATAGAATCTAGAGAAATGGAGCTACATTTTCAAGCCAGCTTTTTTTGATAACGTTTACAGTTTTCACATAGCGCCCCCACAAAAAACATGCTTTTTTCCCGTACCTTGGACAACCCCTCGCAGGCATGCGCTCTATACAATCTGGATCATATTTGGCTGACATAAGGCCTCTTATCGTATGAATCCATAGAGCTCAATAACTTCACGGTGCTCACCAGTATAGCGCCACCTATCTATACCTTGAAACATTTAGTTTGTACAATTTATATGACACTTTGCAGGTATATTCTACACATTAAATCGAACACAAAAATATATTACATGTGTTTGATATTTTCGACGGTGTGGGCGTGGCAATGACGCACAGGAAGTCGGCCATTTTCACTTTTAACCTCTTAACTCCCACCTGAACCAAGTGCATTTCTTTGTGTGCTGTGTTTTCATCTGCACTTGCGTCTCATTTCTGTAACTGTGTTTTTGACGCTTTTTTTCCAGAAGCTTTAAGACATGGGTCAAGACGAACTGGAGAAAATGTACTCGGTTAAAGTGGGGGTTAAGAGATTAAAATGGCACCCCCACAAAAAAAAGGCCTTTTTGCAGTACATTTCACAACCCCTCGCAGGCATGCGCTCTATCCAATCTGGATCATATTTGGCTGACATAAGGCCTCTTACGGTCTGAATTCATAGAGCTCAATAACTGCACGGTGCTCACCACTATAGCGCCACCTATCTATACCTTGAAAATTTTAGTTTGTACGATTTATATTAAACTTTGCAGGTACATTCTACACATTGAAACAAACACAAAAATCTATTACAACATGCCTCTATCTTGCTTTGTTCCCTTTATAATTAGGCCCGAGCCAGGACTTTGTCCTGGTAAGGGACTTTTGTTCTCCCCCGGTTTCTTGTTATTATTATTATTAGGCCCGAGCCAGGACTTAGTCCTGGTGATTAGGCCCGAGCCAGGACTTAGTCCTGGTGAGGGACTATTGTTCTCCCCCGGTTTCTTGTTATTAGGCCCGAGCCAGGACTTAGTCCTGGTGAGGGACTATTGTTCTCCCCCGGTTTCTTGTTATTATTATTATTATTATTATTCCGCCTCTAAGATCCTGTTTTTCAGTGCCTTCCCGAGCAAAAGTACACGCAGAAATGGGCACAGTGAATCAGAGTCGGCAAAAATTGCGTGTCAGTGGGCGACATGCACACGCCCTAAACAAAATGGCTCCACAGCGCCCCCTCAAAGTTGACCCCCATTCTTTTGGGGACATGCATTTTTGGCATAGGCCAATCCCCTTTGGCACAGTGATAGAGCACATGGAGATGGTCACAAAACATAATTGTAGCTCCGCCCTCTGACCAACAGGAAGTCGGCCATCTTGGATTGAAATCCTGGAGAAGAAATCTCTCACCAGATGTTTCAATGTACTACTCCTTGGTTTTTCTGCAGAATAAGCTCAAACATGGCTCAATAGAATCTAGAGAAATGGAGCTACATTTTCAAGCCAGCTTTTTTTGATAACGTTTACACTTTTCACATAGCGCCCCCACAAAAAACGTGCTTTTTTCCCGTACCTTGGACAACCCCTCGCAGGCATGCGCTCTATCCAATCTGGATCATATTTGGCTGACATAAGGCCTCTTATGGTATGAATCCATAGAGCTCAATAATTGCACGGTGCTCACCACTATAGCGCCACCTATCTATACCTTGAAACATTTAGTTTGTACAATTTATATGAAACTTTGCAGGTATATTCTACACATTAAATCGAACACAAAAATATATTACATGTGTTTGATATTTTCTAAGGTGTGGGCGTGGCAATGACGCACAGGATGTCGGCCATTTTCACTTTTAACCTCTTAACTCCCACCTGAACCAAGTGCATTTCTTTGTGTGCTGTGGTTTTATCTGCACTTACGTCTCATTTCTGTAACTGTGTTTTTGACGCTTTTTTTCAAGAAGCTTTAAGACATGGGTCAAGACGAACTGGAGAAAATGTACTCGGTTAAAGTGGGGGTTAAGAGATTACAATGGCACCCCCACAAAAAAAAGGCCTTTTTGCAGTACATTTCACAAAACCTCGCAGGCATGCGCTCTATCCAATCTAAATCATATTTGGCTGACATAAGGCCTCTTATGGTATGAATCCATAGAGCTCAATAAGTTCACGGTGCTCACCAGTATAGCGCCACCTATCTATACCTTGAAAATTTTAGTTTGTACGATTTATGTTAAACTTTGCAGGTACATTCTACACATTGAAACAAACACAAAAATCTATTACAACATGCCTCTATCTTGCTTTGTTCCCTTTATAATTAGGCCCGAGCCAGGACTTTGTCCTGGTAAGGGACTTTTGTTCTCCCCCGGTTTCTTGTTATTAGGCCCGAGCCAGGACTTTGTCCTGGTAAGGGACTATTGTTCTCCCCCGGTTTCTTGTTATTATTATTATTATTATTATTATTCCGCCTCTAAGATCCTGTTTTTCAGTGCCTTCCTGTGCAAAAGTACACGCAGAAATTGGCACAGTGATCAGAGTCGGCAAAAATTGCGTGTCATTGGGCGACATGCACACGCCCTAAACAAAATGGCTCCACAGCACCCCCTCAAAGTTGACCCCCATTCTTTTGGGGACATGCATTTTTGGCGTAGGCCAATCCCCTTTGGCACAGTGATAGAGCACATGGAGAGAGTCACAAAACATAATTATAGCTCCGCCCTCTGACCAACAGGAAGTCGGCCATCTTGGATTGAAATCCTGGAGAAGAAATCTCTCACCAGATGTTTCAATGTACTACTCCTTGGTTTCTCTGCAGAATAAGCTCGAACATGGCTCAATAGAATCAAGAGAAATGGAGCTACAACTTCAAGCCAGCTTTTTTTGATAACGTTTACAGTTTTCACATAGCGCCCCCACAAAAAACATGCTTTTTTCCCGTACCTTGGACAACCCCTCGCAGGCATGCGCTCTATCCAATCTGGATCATATTTGGCTGACATAAGGCCTCTTATGGTATGAATCCATAAAGCTCAATAACTTCACGGTGCTCGACAGTATAGCGCCACCTATCTATACCTTGAACATTTTAGTTTGTACGATTTATATGAAACGTTGCAGGTATATTCTACACATTAAATCGAACACAAAAATATATTACATGTGTTTGATATTTTCGAAGGTGTGGGCGTGGCAATGACGCACAGGAAGTCGGCCATTTTCACTTTTAACCTCTTAACTCCCACCTGAACCAAGTGCACTTACGTCTCATTTCTGTAACTGTGTTTTTGACGCTTTTTTTCAAGAAGCTTTAAGATATGGGTCAAGACGAACTGGAGAAAATGTGCGCGGTTAAAGTGGGGGTTAAGAGATTAAAATGGCACCCCCACAAAAAAAAAAGTCTTTTTCCCGTACCTTGGACAACCCCTCGCAGGCATGCGCTCTATCCAATCTGGATCATATTTGGCTGACATAAGGCCTCTTATGGTATGAATCCATAGAGCTCAATAATTGCACGGTGCTCACCACTATAGCGCCACCTATCTATACCTTGAAACATTTAGTTTGTACAATTTATATGAAACTTTGCAGGTATATTCTACACATTAAATCGAATACAAAAATATATTACATGTGTTTGATATGTTCAAAGGTGTGGGCGTGGCAATGACGCACAGGAAGTCGGCCATTTTCACTTTTAACCTCTTAACTCCCACCTGAACCAAGTGCATTTCTTTGTGTGCTGTGTTTTCACCTGCACTTGCGTCTCATTTCTGTAACTGTGTTTTTGACGCTTTTTTTCCAGAAGCTTTAAGACATGGGTCAAGACGAACTGGAGAAAATGTACTCGGTTAAAGTGGGGGTTAAGAGATTAAAATGGCACCCCCACAAAAAAAAGGCCTTTTTGCAGTACATTTCACAACCCCTCGCAGGCATGCGCTCTATCCAATCTGGATCATATTTGCCTGACATAAGGACACTCACGGTCTGAACAGATAGAGCTCAATAACTTCACAGTGCTCAACACTATAGCGCCACCTATCTATACCTTGAATATTGCAGTCTGGATTATTTATCTCCCACTTTGCCGGTATATTCTACACAATAAACTAAACAAAAAATTATATTACATATACATCATATTGTGTAAGATGTGGGCGTGGCCAGGGTAAACGTGTTCCTGAGAGCATCATTATTATGCATTCTTTGTCCCTTTGAGTTTTAAATGTTATCACTTATACACCAGATGGCCCTGAATCTTTTTACATGAACACAAAAATGATCCATGCTATAGCGCCCCCTGCTGCAAAGAGCAAGAGTTAGTAGACAGAGAGCACACAGGTTGTGTGTGAGGCCGAGGGGAGAGCAGGTGTGGGCGAGATCGGGGGCGGTTGCAAAGGAGGCGGTCGCAAGGGGGGGCTGCGCCAGGGGCGAGGGCCTACATCGCCGCTTGCGGCTTTAATTATTATTATTATTATTATTATTATTAGGCCCGAGCCAGGACTTGGTCCTGGTGAGGGACTATTGTTCTCCCCCGGTTTCTTGTTATTATTATTATTATTATTATTATTATTATTATTATTATTATTCCGCCTCTAAGATCCTGTTTTTCAGTGCCTTCCCGAGCAAAAGTACACGCAGAAATGGGCACAGTGAATCAGAGTCGGCAAAAATTGCGTGTCAGTGGGCGACATGCACACGCCCTAAAAAAAATGGCTCCACAGCGCCCCCTCAAAGTTGACCCCTATTCTTTTGGAGACATGCATTTTTGGCATAGGCCAATCCCCTTTGGCACAGCGATAGAGCACATGGAGACGGTCACAAAACATAATTATAGCTCCGCCCTCTGACCAACAGGAAGTCGGCCATCTTGGATTGAAATCCTGGAGAAGAAATCTCTCACCAGATGTTTCAATGTACTACTCCTTGGTTTTTCAGCAGAATAAGCTCAAACATGGCTCAATAGAATCTAGAGAAATGGAGCTACATTTTCAAGCCAGCTTTTTTTGATAACGTTTACACTTTTCACATAGCGCCCCCACAAAAAACGTGCTTTTTTCCCGTACCTTGGACAACCCCTCGCAGGCATGCACTCTATACAATCTGGATCATATTTGGCTGACATAAGGCCTCTTATGGTATGAATCCATAGAGCTCAATAATTGCACGGTGCTCACCAGTATAGCGCCACCTATGTATACCTTGAAACATTTAGTTTGTACAATTTATATGAAACTTTGCAGGTATATTCTACACATTAAATCGAACACAAAAATATATTACATGTGTTTGATATTTTCAAAGGTGTGGGCGTGGCAATGACGCACAGGAAGTCGGCCATTTTCACTTTTAACCTCTTAACTCCCACCTGAACCAAGTGCATTTCTTTGTGTGCTGTGTTTTCACCTGCACTTACGTCTCATTTCTGTAACTGTGTTTTTGACGCTTTTTTTCCAGAAGCTTTAAGACATGGGTCAAGACGAACTGGAGAAAATGTGCTCGGTTACAGTGGGGGTTAAGAGATTAAAATGGCACCCCCACAAAAAAAATGCCTTTTTGCAGTACATTTCACAACCCCTCGCAGGCATGCGCTCTATCCAATCTGGATCATATTTGCCTGACATAAGGCCTCTTATGGTCTGAACAGATAGAGCTCAATAACTTCACAGTGCTCAACACTATAGCGCCCCCTATCTATACCTTGAATATTGCAGTCTGGATTATTTATCTCCCACTTTGCCGGTATATTCTACACAATAAACTAAACGAAAATGATATTACATATACATCATATTGTGTACGATGTGGGCGTGGCCAGGGTAAACGTGTTCCTGAGAGCGTCATTATTACCCATGATAACTGGCACATTCTTTGTCCCTTTGAGTTTTAAATGTAATCACTTATACACCAGATGGCCCTGAATCTTTTTACATGAACACAAAAATGATCCATGCTATAGCGCCCCCTGCTGCAAAGAGCAAGAGTTAGTAGACAGAGAGCACACAGGTTGTGTGTGAGGCCTAGGGGAGAGCAGGTTTGGGCGAGAGCGGGGGCGGTTGCAAAGGAGGCGGTCGCAAGGGGGGGCTGCGCCAGGGGCGAGGGCCTACATCGCCGCTTGCGGCTTTAATTATTATTATTATTATAGTTACGCCTCTAAGATCCTGTTTTTCAGTGCCTTCCCGTGCAAAAGTACACGCAGAAATTGGCACAGTGATCAGAGTCGGCAAAAATTGCGTGTCAGTGGGCGACATGCACACGCCCAAAACAAAATGGCTCCACAGCGCCCCCTCAAAGTTGACCCCCATTCTTTTGGGGACAGTCATTTTTGGTGTAGGCCTAACCCCTTTGGCACAGTGATAGAGCACATGGAGACAGTCACAAAACATAATTATAGCTCCACCCTCTGACCAACAGGAAGTCGGCCATCTTGGATTGAAATCTTGGAGACGAAATTTCTCACCAGCTGTTTAAATGTACTACTCCTTGGTTTTTCAGCAGAGTAAGCTCTAACATGGCTCAATAGAATCTAGAGAAATGGAGCTACATTTTCAAGCCAGCTTTTTTTGATAACGTTTACAGTTTTCACATAGCGCCCCCACAAAAAACATGCTTTTTTCCCGTACCTTCGACAACCCCTCGCAGGCATGCACTCTATACAATCTGGATCATATTTGGCTGACATAAGGCCTCTTATGGTATGGATCCATAGAGCTCAATAACTGCACGGTGCTCACCACTATAGCGCCACCTATCTATACCTTGAAACATTTTAGTTTGTACAATTTATATGAAACTTTGCAGGTATATTCTACACATTAAATCGAACACAAAAATATATTACATGTGTTTGATATTTTCGAAGGTGTGGGCGTGGCAATGACGCACAGGAAGTCGGCCATTTTAACTTTTAACCTCTTAACTCCCACCTGAACCAAGTACACTTCTTTGTGTGCTGTGTTTTCACCTGCACTTGCGTCTCATTTCTGTAACTGTTTTTGACGCTTTTTCTCAAGAAGCTTTAAGATATGGGTCAAGACGAACTGGAGAAAATGTACTCGGTTAAAGTGGGGGTTAACAGATTAAAATGGCACCCCCACAAAAAAAGGCCTTTTTGCAGTACATTTCACAACCCCTCGCAGGCATGCGCTCTATCCAATCTGGATCATATTTGGCTGACATAAGGCAACTCACGGTCTGAACAGATAGAGCTTAATAACTTCACAGTGCTCAACACTATAGCGCCCCCTATCTATACCTTGAATATTGCAGTCTGGATTATTTATCTCCCACTTTGCCGGTATATTCTACACAATAAACTAAACAAAAAATTATATTACATATACATCATATTGTGTTAGATGTGGGCGTGGCCAGTGTAAACGTGTTCCTGAGAGCATCATTATTATGCATTCTTTGTCCCTTTGAGTTTTAAATGTAATCACTTATACACCAGATGGCCCTGAATCTTTTTACATGAACACAAAAATTATCCATGCTATAGCGCCCCCTGCTGCAAAGAGCAAGAGTTAGTAGACAGAGAGCACACAGGTTGTGTGTGAGGCCGAGGGGAGAGCAGGTTTGGGCGAGAGCGGGGGCGGTAGCAAAGGAGGCGGTCGCAAGGGGGGACTGCGCCAGGGGCGAGGGCCTACATCGCCGCTTGCGGCTTTAATTATTATTATTATTAGGCCCGAGCCAGGACTTTGTCCTGGTAAGGGACTATTGTTCTCCCCCGGTTTCTTGTTATTATTATTATTATTATTATTATTATTATTATTATTATTATTATTATAGTTACGCCTCTAAGATCCTGTTTTTCAGTGCCTTCCCGTGTAAAAGTACACGCAGAAATTGGCACAGTGATCAGAGTCGGCAAAAATTGCGTGTCAGTGGGCGACATGCACACGCCCAAAACAAAATGGCTCCACAGCGCCCCCTCAAAGTTGACCCCCATTCTTTTGGGGACAGTCATTTTTGGTGTAGGCCAATCCCCTTTGGCACAGTGATAGAGCACATGGAGAGAGTCACAAAACATAATTATAGCTCCGCCCTCTGACCAACAGGAAGTCGGCCATCTTGGATTGAAATCCTGGAGAAGAAATCTCTCACCAGATGTTTAAATGTACTACTCCTTGGTTTTTCTGCAGAATAAGCTCAAACATGGCTCAATAGAATCTAGAGAAATGGAGCTACATTTTCAAGCCAGCTTTTTTTGATAACGTTTACAGTTTTCACATAGCGCCCCCACAAAAAACATGCTTTTTTCCCGTACCTTCGACAACCCCTCGCAGGCATGCGCTCTATCCAATCTGGATCATATTTGGTTGACATGAGGCCTCTTATGGTATGGATCCATAGAGCTCAATAACTGCACGGTGCTCGCCACTATAGCGCCACCTATCTATACCTTGAAACATTTAGTTTGTACAATTTATATGAAACGTTGCAGGTATATTCTACACATTAAATCGAACACAAAAATATATTACATGTGTTTTATATTTTCGAAGGTGTGGGCGTGGCAATGACGCACAGGAAGTCGGCCATTTTCACTTTCAACCTCTTAACTCCCACCTGAACCAAGTACACTTCTTTGTGTGCTGTGTTTTCACCTGCACTTACGTCTCATTTCTGTAACTGTTTTTGACGCTTTTTTTCAAGAAGCTTTAAGATATGGGTCAAGACGAACTGGCGAAAATGTGCTCGGTTAAAGTGGGGGTTAACAGATTAAAATGGCACCCCCACAGAAAAAATGCCTTTTTGCAGTACATTTCACAAGCCCTCGCAGGCATGCGCTCTATCCAATCTGGATCATATTTGGCTGACATAAGGCAACTCACGGTCTGAACAGGTAGAGCTCAATAACTGCACAGTGCTCAACACTATAGCGCCTCCTATCTATACCTTGAATATTGCAGTCTGGATTATTTATCTCCCACTTTGCCGGTATATTCTACACAATAAACCAAACAAAAAATGATATTACATATACATCATATTGTGTAAGATGTGGGCGTGGCCAGTGTAAACGTGTTCCTGAGAGCATCATTATTATGCATTCTTTGTCCCTTTGAGTTTTAAATGTAATCACGTATACACCAGATGGCCCTGAATCTTTTTACATGAACACAAAAATGATCCATGCTATAGCGCCCCCTGCTGCAAAGAGCAAGAGTTAGTAGACAGAGAGCACACAGGTTGTGTGTGAGGCCGAGGGGAGAGCAGGTTTGGGCGAGAGCGGGGGCGGAAGCAAAGGAGGCGGTCGCAAGGGGGGCTGCGCCAGGGGCGAGGGCCTACATCGCCGCTTGCGGCTTTAATTATTATAGTTACGCCTCTAAGATCCTGTTTTTCAGTGCCTTCCCGTGTAAAAGTACACGCAGAAATTGGCACAGTGATCAGAGTCGGCAAAAATTGCGTGTCAGTGGGCGACATGCACACGCCCAAAACAAAATGGCTCCACAGCGCCCCCTCAAAGTTGACCCCCATTCTTTTGGGGACAGTCATTTTTGGCGTAGGCCAATCCCCTTTGGCACAGTGATAGAGCACATGGAGAGAGTCACAAAACATAATTATAGCTCCGCCCTCTGACCAACAGGAAGTCGGCCATCTTGGATTGAAATCCTGGAGAAGAAATCTCTCACCAGATGTTTAAATGTACTACTCCTTGGTTTTTCTGCAGAATAAGCTCAAACATGGCTCAATAGAATCTAGAGAAATGGAGCTACATTTTCAAGCCAGCTTTTTTTGATAACGTTTACAGTTTTCACATAGCGCCCCCACAAAAAACATGCTTTTTTCCCGTACCTTCGACAACCCCTCGCAGGCATGCGCTCTATCCAATCTGGATCATATTTGGTTGACATGAGGCCTCTTATGGTATGGATCCATAGAGCTCAATAACTGCACGGTGCTCACCACTATAGCGCCACCTATCTATACCTTGAAACATTTAGTTTGTACAATTTATATGAAACGTTGCAGGTATATTCTACACATTAAATCGAACACAAAAATATATTACATGTGTTTTATATTTTCGAAGGTGTGGGCGTGGCAATGACGCACAGGAAGTCGGCCATTTTCACTTTCAACCTCTTAACTCCCACCTGAACCAAGTACACTTCTTTGTGTGCTGTGTTTTCACCTGCACTTACGTCTCATTTCTGTAACTGTTTTTGACGCTTTTTTTCAAGAAGCTTTAAGATATGGGTCAAGACGAACTGGCGAAAATGTGCTCGGTTAAAGTGGGGGTTAACAGATTAAAATGGCACCCCCACAGAAAAAATGCCTTTTTGCAGTACATTTCACAACCCCTCGCAGGCATGCGCTCTATCCAATCTGGATCATATTTGGCTGACATAAGGCAACTCACGGTCTGAACAGGTAGAGCTCAATAACTGCACAGTGCTCAACACTATAGCGCCCCCTATCTATACCTTGAATATTGCAGTCTGGATTATTTATCTCCCACTTTGCCGGTATATTCTACACAATAAACCAAACAAAAAATGATATTACATATACATCATATTGTGTAAGATGTGGGCGTGGCCAGTGTAAACGTGTTCCTGAGAGCATCATTATTATGCATTCTTTGTCCCTTTGAGTTTTAAATGTTATCACTTATACACCAGATGACCCTGAATCTTTTTACATGAACACAAAAATGATCCATGCTATAGCGCCCCCTGCTGCAAAGAGCAAGAGTTAGTAGACAGAGAGCACACAGGTTGTGTGTGAGGCCGAGGGGAGAGCAGGCTTGGGCGAGAGCGGGGGCGGTTGCAAAGGAGGCGGTCGCAAGGGGGGGCTGCGCCAGGGGCGAGGGCCTACATCGCCGCTTGCGGCTTTAATTATTAGGCCCGAGCCAGGACTTTGTCCTGGTAAGGGACTATTGTTCTCCCCCGGTTTCTTGTTATTATTATTATTATTAGGCCCGAGCCAGGACTTTGTCCTGGTAAGGGACTTTTGTTCTCCCCCGGTTTCTTGTTATTATTATAGTTACGCCTCTAAGATCCTGTTTTTCAGTGCTTTCCCGTGCAAAAGTACACGCAGAAAATGGCACAGTGATCAGAGTCGGCAAAAATTGCGTGTCAGTGGGCGACAGGCACACGCCCAAAACAAAATGGCTCCACAGCGCCCCCTCAAAGTTGACCCCCATTCTTTTGGGGACATGCATTTTTGGCGTAGGCCAATCCCCTTTGGCCCAGCGATAGAGCGCATGGAGAGAGTCACAAAACATCATTATAGCTCCGCCCTCTGACCAACAGGAAGTCGGCCATCTTGGATTGAAATCCTGGAGAAGAAATCTCTCACCAGATGTTTCAATGTACTACTCCTTGGTTTCTCTGCAGAATAAGCTCAAACATGGCTCAATAGAATCTAGAGAAATTGAGCTACAACTTCAAGCCAGCTTTTTTTGATAACGTTTACAGTTTTCACATAGCGCCCCCACAAAAAACATGCTTTTTTCCCGTACATTGGACAACCCCTCGCAGGCATGCGCTCTATACAATCTGGATCATATTTGGCTGACATAAGGCCTCTTATCGTATGAATCCATAAAGCTCAATAACTGCACAGTGCTCAACACTATAGCGCCCCCTATCTATACCTTGAAACATTTAGTTTGTACAATTTATATGACACTTTGCAGGTATATTCTACACATTAAATCGAACACAAAAATATATTACATGTGTTTGATATTTTCGAAGGTGTGGGCGTGGCAATGACGCACAGGAAGTCGGCCATTTTCACTTTTAACCTCTTAACTCCCACCTGAACCAAGTACATTTCTTTGTGTGCTGTGTTTTCATCTGCACTTACGTCTCATTTCTGTAACTGTGTTTTTGACGCTTTTTTTCAAGAAGCTTTAAGACATGGGTCAAGACGAACTGGAGAAAATGTGCTCGGTTAAAGTGGGGGTTAAGAGATTACAATGGCACCCCCACAAAAAAAAGGCCTTTTTGCAGTACATTTCACAAAACCTCGCAGGCATGCGCTCTATCCAATCTGGATCATATTTGGCTCACATAAGGCCTCTTACGGTCTGAATTCATAGAGCTCAATAACTGCACGGTGCTCACCACTATAGCGCCACCTATCTATACCTTGAAAATTTTAGTTTGTACGATTTATATTAAACTTTGCAGGTACATTCTACACATTGAAATAAACACAAAAATCTATTACAACATGCCTCTATCTTGCTTTGTTCCCTTTATAATTAGGCCCGAGCCAGGACTTTGTCCTGGTAAGGGACTTTTGTTCTCCCCCGGTTTCTTGTTATTATTATAGTTACGCCTCTAAGATCCTGTTTTTCAGTGCTTTCCCGTGCAAAAGTACACGCAGAAAATGGCACAGTGATCAGAGTCGGCAAAAATTGCGTGTCAGTGGGCGACAGGCACACGCCCAAAACAAAATGGCTCCACAGCGCCCCCTCAAAGTTGACCCCCATTCTTTTGGGGACATGCATTTTTGGCGTAGGCCAATCCCCTTTGGCCCAGCGATAGAGCGCATGGAGAGAGTCACAAAACATCATTATAGCTCCGCCCTCTGACCAACAGGAAGTCGGCCATCTTGGATTGAAATCCTGGAGAAGAAATCTCTCACCAGATGTTTCAATGTACTACTCCTTGGTTTCTCTGCAGAATAAGCTCAAACATGGCTCAATAGAATCTAGAGAAATTGAGCTACAACTTCAAGCCAGCTTTTTTTGATAACGTTTACAGTTTTCACATAGCGCCCCCACAAAAAACATGCTTTTTTCCCGTACATTGGACAACCCCTCGCAGGCATGCGCTCTATACAATCTGGATCATATTTGGCTGACATAAGGCCTCTTATCGTATGAATCCATAAAGCTCAATAACTGCACAGTGCTCAACACTATAGCGCCCCCTATCTATACCTTGAAACATTTAGTTTGTACAATTTATATGACACTTTGCAGGTATATTCTACACATTAAATCGAACACAAAAATATATTACATGTGTTTGATATTTTCGAAGGTGTGGGCGTGGCAATGACGCACAGGAAGTCGGCCATTTTCACTTTTAACCTCTTAACTCCCACCTGAACCAAGTACATTTCTTTGTGTGCTGTGTTTTCATCTGCACTTACGTCTCATTTCTGTAACTGTGTTTTTGACGCTTTTTTTCAAGAAGCTTTAAGACATGGGTCAAGACGAACTGGAGAAAATGTGCTCGGTTAAAGTGGGGGTTAAGAGATTACAATGGCACCCCCACAAAAAAAAGGCCTTTTTGCAGTACATTTCACAAAACCTCGCAGGCATGCGCTCTATCCAATCTGGATCATATTTGGCTCACATAAGGCCTCTTACGGTCTGAATTCATAGAGCTCAATAACTGCACGGTGCTCACCACTATAGCGCCACCTATCTATACCTTGAAAATTTTAGTTTGTACGATTTATATTAAACTTTGCAGGTACATTCTACACATTGAAATAAACACAAAAATCTATTACAACATGCCTCTATCTTGCTTTGTTCCCTTTATAATTAGGCCCGAGCCAGGACTTTGTCCTGGTAAGGGACTTTTGTTCTCCCCCGGTTTCTTGTTATTATTATAGTTACGCCTCTAAGATCCTGTTTTTCAGTGCTTTCCCGTGCAAAAGTACACGCAGAAAATGGCACAGTGATCAGAGTCGGCAAAAATTGCGTGTCAGTGGGCGACAGGCACACGCCCAAAACAAAATGGCTCCACAGCGCCCCCTCAAAGTTGACCCCCATTCTTTTGGGGACATGCATTTTTGGCGTAGGCCAATCCCCTTTGGCCCAGCGATAGAGCGCATGGAGAGAGTCACAAAACATCATTATAGCTCCGCCCTCTGACCAACAGGAAGTCGGCCATCTTGGATTGAAATCCTGGAGAAGAAATCTCTCACCAGATGTTTCAATGTACTACTCCTTGGTTTCTCTGCAGAATAAGCTCAAACATGGCTCAATAGAATCTAGAGAAATTGAGCTACAACTTCAAGCCAGCTTTTTTTGATAACGTTTACAGTTTTCACATAGCGCCCCCACAAAAAACATGCTTTTTTCCCGTACATTGGACAACCCCTCGCAGGCATGCGCTCTATACAATCTGGATCATATTTGGCTGACATAAGGCCTCTTATCGTATGAATCCATAAAGCTCTACCTCATCTACACATGTTGGTCACTGTATACTCGGCAGTAACCAATGACCATGACAGTCACATGCGCCTCAGTTAGAGCTTTCCGACAATGTATAACATGTGGGGGTCAAGGCAAGCACTCCACTTATTCTGCCCCAGCAAAGTGTCAGCATAGCGCCACCTGCTGGCCTTTAAGATGTCTTTTAAGTGGCTTGTAAGTGGCCCGCCCATCCTCCGTGGAAATAGCCAGAGTTGTTCTTCTGGCAGCCTGTTGGCCTCTGTCAGAGTTTCCCCTGAAATTCGTCAATTTTCCCAATTTCCACCTTTATTCACGAAAGCCACAGTTTTAGACTCGTACTTAGATATACTAACCCTCTGTGACAGAAAGAAGCTTTAATGTGGACGTGTTTGCCTCCAAATTCAGCTTTTTTGGACTTTACACTCACAGGAAGTTCAGATAGGCTGTTTCCTGTCCGTCTCTGCGTGTTCCTCGTACTATGTGGCTCTCACCAAAGTATTCCTTCATCTATCGAGAGTTCTGCGGGGCTGGAGCACCTTTTCAGATCGTTGGCCGCCCGGGGAATTAGCCCTAATTAAAAATGTTTCAATAAATATTGCTTGAACTGTAATCTTATTTTCTGTGAATGCGCGAGTGCAGAACTTTCATAAGATTTATCTAAAATTCGCTGTGCTTTTACATAAGCCTGTGTAGCTCCATTGGTAGAGCGCAGGGTTCCCACCGTCTTATTGCCGGTTCAATCCCCACCATGACTTTTTTTTTTCTTTTTTTTTTACGCAGTACCTACTGGATTGGAACCTGAATTGGCAGCTATGCTCCCACCCTCATTAAAACGGGAAAATGACCCACACGTTGTACCACATGCCGTTTCATAAGATATTGCACATTTCGGCTGTTAAATAAAAGTGCTTGTGTAGCTACATGGGTAGAGTGCTGGGTTCCTAACCATGGGATTGCTCGATCGATTCTGTCCTTAACTCTTTTTTATTTTTATTTTTTTTGACTCCGCAACTACTGGGAAGAACATGAATCGACGCCTTTGGTCCCACCCTCATTAAAAACAAAGAAAGAACAGTTGTAGCACAACTACACAGAAAGACATGGGGAGACAGTAGGGAAACAATAGAGGCAACACTAAATGTCTGAAACAATCAAGACAATAGTGGGGCAAAAATCACCTGAAATGACCTCTCTCCTGCAATGCCTTGCTAGACCTATTATTAGGGGAATTAGCCCTAATTACAAGATGTTTCAATCAATATTTCCATAACTATAATTCTGTTTTCTGTCAACTGATGAGTGCAAGTCACCGTGTTCCTATCTAAGCCTCTGTAGCTCCATTGGTAGAGTGCAGGGTTCCCATCCGTTAGATTGCTGGTTCAATACCAACCTTGACCTTTTTTTTATTTTTATTTCTTATATTATCGGTACCTACTGGGAAGAACCTGAATTGGTGCCTATGGTCAGACCCTCATTCAAAACAAAGCCAGCTTTTTTTGATAACGTTTACACTTTTCACATAGCGCCCCCACAAAAAACATGCTTTTTTCCCGTACCTTGGACAACCCCTCGCAGGCATGCGCTCTATCCAATCTGGATCATATTTGGCTGACATAAGGAAACTCACGGTCTGAACAGATAGAGCTCAATAACTGCACAGTGCTCAACACTATAGCGCCCCCTATCTATACCGTGAATATTGCAGTTTGGATTATTTATCTCCCACTTTGCCGGTATATTCTACACAATAAACTAAACAAAAAATGATATTACATATGCATCATATTGTGTAAGATGTGGGCGTGGCCAAAGTAAACGTGTTCCTGAGAGCGTCATTATTACCCATGATAACTGGCACATTCTTTGTCCCTTTGAGTTTTAAATGTAATCACTTATACACCAGATGGCCCTGAATCTTTTTACATGAACACAAAAATGATCCATGCTATAGCGCCCCCTGCTGCAAAGAGCAAGAGTTAGTAGACAGAGAGCACACAGGTTGTGTGTGAGGCCGAGGGGAGAGCAGGTTTGGACGAGAGCGGGGGCGGTTGCAAAGGAGGCGGTCGCAAGGGGGGGCTGCGCCAGGGGCGAGGGCCTACATCGCCGCTTGCGGCTTTAATTATTAGGCCCGAGCCAGGACTTTGTCCTGGTAAGGGACTTTTGTTCTCCCCCGGTTTCTTGTTATTATTATTATTATTATTATAGTTACGCCTCTAAGATCCTGTTTTTCAGTGCCTTCCCGTGCAAAAGTACACGCAGAAACTGGCACAGTGATCAGAGTCGGCAAAAATTGCGTGTTAGTGGGCGACATGCACACGGCCAAAACAAAATGGCTCCACAGCGCCCCCTCAAAGTTGACCCCCATTCTTTTGGGGACATGCATTTTTGGCGTAGGCCAATCCCCTTTGGCCCAGCGATAGAGCGCATGGAGAGAGTCACAAAACATCATTATAGCTCCGCCCTCTGACCAACAGGAAGTCGGCCATCTTGGATTGAAATCCTGGAGAAGAAATCTCTCACCAGATGTTTCAATGTACTACTCCTTGGTTTCTCTGCAGAATAAGCTCAAACATGGCTCAATAGAATCTAGAGAAATTGAGCTACAACTTCAAGCCAGCTTTTTTTGATAACGTTTACACTTTTCACATAGCGCCCCCACAAAAAACATGCTTTTTTCCCGTACATTGGACAACCCCTCGCAGGCATGCGCTCTATACAATCTGGATCATATTTGGCTGACATAAGGCCTCTTATCGTATGAATCCATAGAGCTCAATAACTTCACGGTGCTCACCAGTATAGCGCCACCTATCTATACCTTGAAACATTTAGTTTGTACAATTTATATGAAACTTTGCAGGTATATTCTACACATTAAATCGAACACAAAAATATATTACATGTGTTTGATATTTTCGAAGGTGTGGGCGTGGCAATGACGCACAGGAAGTCGGCCATTTTCACTTTTAACCTCTTAACTCCCACCTGAACCAAGTGCATTTCTTTGTGTGCTGTGTTTTCATCTGCACTTACGTCTCATTTCTGTAACTGTGTTTTTGACGCTTTTTTTCAAGAAGCTTTAAGACATGGGTCAAGACGAACTGGAGAAAATGTACTCGGTTAAAGTGGGGGTTAAGAGATTACAATGGCACCCCCACAAAAAAAAGGCCTTTTTGCAGTACATTTCACAAAACCTCGCAGGCATGCGCTCTATCCAATCTAAATCATATTTGGCTGACATAAGGCCTCTTATGGTATGAATCCATAGAGCTCAATAAGTTCACGGTGCTCACCAGTATAGCGCCACCTATCTATACCTTGAAAATTTTAGTTTGTACGATTTATGTTAAACTTTGCAGGTACATTCTACACATTGAAACAAACACAAAAATCTATTACAACATGCCTCTATCTTGCTTTGTTCCCTTTATAATTAGGCCCGAGCCAGGACTTTGTCCTGGTAAGGGACTTTTGTTCTCCCCCGGTTTCTTGTTATTATTATTATTATTATTATAGTTACGCCTCTAAGATCCTGTTTTTCAGTGCCTTCCCGTGCAAAAGTACACGCAGAAACTGGCACAGTGATCAGAGTCGGCAAAAATTGCGTGTTAGTGGGCGACATGCACACGGCCAAAACAAAATGGCTCCACAGCGCCCCCTCAAAGTTGACCCCCATTCTTTTGGGGACATGCATTTTTGGCGTAGGCCAATCCCCTTTGGCCCAGCGATAGAGCGCATGGAGAGAGTCACAAAACATCATTATAGCTCCGCCCTCTGACCAACAGGAAGTCGGCCATCTTGGATTGAAATCCTGGAGAAGAAATCTCTCACCAGATGTTTCAATGTACTACTCCTTGGTTTCTCTGCAGAATAAGCTCAAACATGGCTCAATAGAATCTAGAGAAATTGAGCTACAACTTCAAGCCAGCTTTTTTTGATAACGTTTACACTTTTCACATAGCGCCCCCACAAAAAACATGCTTTTTTCCCGTACATTGGACAACCCCTCGCAGGCATGCGCTCTATACAATCTGGATCATATTTGGCTGACATAAGGCCTCTTATCGTATGAATCCATAGAGCTCAATAACTTCACGGTGCTCACCAGTATAGCGCCACCTATCTATACCTTGAAACATTTAGTTTGTACAATTTATATGAAACTTTGCAGGTATATTCTACACATTAAATCGAACACAAAAATATATTACATGTGTTTGATATTTTCGAAGGTGTGGGCGTGGCAATGACGCACAGGAAGTCGGCCATTTTCACTTTTAACCTCTTAACTCCCACCTGAACCAAGTGCATTTCTTTGTGTGCTGTGTTTTCATCTGCACTTACGTCTCATTTCTGTAACTGTGTTTTTGACGCTTTTTTTCAAGAAGCTTTAAGACATGGGTCAAGACGAACTGGAGAAAATGTACTCGGTTAAAGTGGGGGTTAAGAGATTACAATGGCACCCCCACAAAAAAAAGGCCTTTTTGCAGTACATTTCACAAAACCTCGCAGGCATGCGCTCTATCCAATCTAAATCATATTTGGCTGACATAAGGCCTCTTATGGTATGAATCCATAGAGCTCAATAAGTTCACGGTGCTCACCAGTATAGCGCCACCTATCTATACCTTGAAAATTTTAGTTTGTACGATTTATGTTAAACTTTGCAGGTACATTCTACACATTGAAACAAACACAAAAATCTATTACAACATGCCTCTATCTTGCTTTGTTCCCTTTATAATTAGGCCCGAGCCAGGACTTTGTCCTGGTAAGGGACTTTTGTTCTCCCCCGGTTTCTTGTTATTATTATTATTATTATTATAGTTACGCCTCTAAGATCCTGTTTTTCAGTGCCTTCCCGTGCAAAAGTACACGCAGAAACTGGCACAGTGATCAGAGTCGGCAAAAATTGCGTGTCAGTGGGCGACATGCACACGCCCAAAACAAAATGGCTCCACAGCGCCCCCTCAAAGTTGACCCCCATTCTTTTGGGGACATGCATTTTTGGCGTAGGCCAATCCCCTTTGGCCCAGCGATAGAGCGCATGGAGAGAGTCACAAAACATCATTATAGCTCCGCCCTCTGACCAACAGGAAGTCGGCCATCTTGGATTGAAATCCTGGAGAAGAAATCTCTCACCAGATGTTTCAATGTACTACTCCTTGGTTTCTCTGCAGAATAAGCTCAAACATGGCTCAATAGAATCTAGAGAAATGGAGCTACAACTTCAAGCCAGCTTTTTTTGATAACGTTTACAGTTTTCACATAGCGCCCCCACAAAAAACATGCTTTTTTCCCGTACATTGGACAACCCCTCGCAGGCATGCGCTCTATACAATCTGGATCATATTTGGCTGACATAAGGCCTCTTATCGTATGAATCCATAAAGCTCAATAACTTCACGGTGCTCACCACTATAGCGCCACCTATCTATACCTTGAAACATTTAGTTTGTACAATTTATATGAAACTTTGCAGGTATATTCTACACATTAAATCGAACACAAAAATATATTACATGTGTTTGATATTTTCGACGGTGTGGGCGTGGCAATGACGCACAGGAAGTCGGCCATTTTCACTTTTAACCTCTTAACTCCCACCTGAACCAAGTGCATTTCTTTGTGTGCTGTGTTTTCATCTGCACTTACGTCTCATTTCTGTAACTGTGTTTTTGACGCTTTTTTCAAGAAGCTTTAAGACATGGGTCAAGACGAACTGGAGAAAATGTACTCGGTTAAAGTGGGAGTTAAGAGATTAAAATGGCACCCCCACAAAAAAAAGGCCTTTTTGCAGTACATTTCACAACCCCTCGCAGGCATGCGCTCTATCCAATCTAAATCATATTTGGCTGGCATAAGGACACTCACGGTCTGAACAGATAGAGCTCAATAACTTCACAGTGCTCAACACTATAGCGCCCCCTATCTATACCTTGAATATTGCAGTCTGGATTATTTATCTCCCTCTTTGCCGGTATATTCTACACAATAAACTAAACAAAAAATGATATTACATATGCATCATATTGTGTAAGATGTGGGCGTGGCCAGGGTAAACGTGTTCCTGAGAGCATTATTATTACCCATGAGAACTGGCACATTCTTTGTCCCTTTGAGTTTTAAATGTAATCACTTATACACCAGATGGCCCTGAATCTTTTTACATGAACACAAAAATGATCCATGCTATAGCGCCCTCTGCTGTAAAGACCAAGAGTTAGCAGACAGAGAGCACACAGGTTGTGTGTGAGGCCGAGGGGAGAACAGGTTTGGGCGAGAGCGGGGGTGGTAGCAAAGGAGGCGGTCGCAAGGGGGGGCTGCGCCAGGGGCGAGGGCCTACATCGCCGCTTGCGGCTTTAATTATTATTAGCCTACAATTAGGCCCATTAGAAAATTGTATTTCTCTTTTAAATATTCCTTGTTTGCTGTCAAAAGTAAAACTTCTAAATAAGCCATGGAGTTTTCAAAAGCATTTTAGTTTTCTCATCCTCATGCCTCTGCTGTGATTGAGAACCGACTCCATGGAGACTCAAGGGGAAAGGGGTGGAGTTGAGCTGCTGCTATGCCTCCACTCAGAGCATGGCTCAGGGTGAGAGAAGGAAGAGGACCAGATTGGGGAAAAACTCAGTTTTAGCGGAAGAAAACTCTATTGCGCACTCCAAAAACACAATGCAATTGCAATTAGATTATTTTCCAAAATCGTTAGGCCCTTTTTCAAACCCCTAGTATCACATAGTAACACGTCCAGTTTGGCGTAAGACCTCTTACCAGTTTACTGGTTTCGGATGGAGCATTGCAGAAATCACTGGCACATGCCAACATCTCTGTGGACACACTAGTGCGCCCGCTCACTCATTTGATACATTTATCCATCAGTGAGGGAGTTGGTCCATCAGGCTGGAAGATGGCCACTGTCTCACCAATTTTTAAATCTGGAGACGAGACTCTTGCATCAAATTATCGCTCCGTTATCATACCAGTCGTGTCCAAAGTAGCTGAAAAATGGGTAGCCATGCTGCTCAACCAACGTCTCAGCCATGGCCACTCCCCCCTGCACCCCATGCAGTGTGGCGCAGATGGTAGAGCGGGTCGTCTCATGATCGGAAGGTCGGGGGTTCGAATCCCGCCTCCTGAAGGTGCACATTGTCGTTGTGTCCTTGGGCAAGACACTTCACCCTCCTTGCCTCCGTACACTGGTGTATGAATGAGAGAGTGAATGGGCCCCCTATGAGAGACCAACAGGCCCGTTTGGAATCATGAGACCTTCCGTGGACCCACCACCTGCAGAAGGAGCCATAGGGGACTGGTGCTATGTGATTTTGGGCAGCTCCAACAGCTGCCCCCACGACCCGGCAACGGACAAGTGGGAGAAAATGGATGGATGGATGGACAATCTGATCAATATTGACAAGAGTCTTATAATTCAGACGTGGATGAGCTTGTTCTGGACCTAAATGTGTCCACTCCAGAACCGAACCTCATGAGCCGCTTTGGACCCGAGTGCGTAAAACTCCGCGGAGGCCGGGAGCGCGGCTGAGGCTGAGCGTCAGCCCTCATTACAACCGCAGCACCAACGTTCGATCAAGTTGCAATTTCTGTCTCTGTCAGGAGCTTGTGCGCGTGCCGTCAGACTGACGGTGACGGAAAACAGGAGTTTTCCTCTCATTCTGATCCGAGTTGCGACAGGAGAAGGACCAGCGTCTGTGGCCCCTCCTCTGCCGCTAAACCCTTTGTATCTGACACATTTAAATTTACGAGCTGATTTGCGGTGGCACGTAATGTCCTGAATATACATTATCTTCGCTTTAACCAAAAGCTTAAACCAACGCATTTGAGTCTGTGCTGGTGGTTCGACAGTACGACTGAGGGAGCCGCAGAAGGGGCGGGGCCACAGCACAGAGTCCAAACCAGAGTCTGATGTTCAGAATGAGCTGGTCACTGGGACAAAGCAAAACACTCAGCTTTACCCATTCACACAAACAGCCTCGTTTCCAAAGATATAAAAAACGGGCATTTTTATTTTATTTTTATTAATAATGGCCTTAATCACCCAGACGAGCAAAACAATACTGAATGTGGAAAACCTGCTCGAGTTCACTGTAATAATGGAGGAAATAAACATGATATTACATGTAGGGTTGGGCCATATCGTATCGCATATCGTTATCGTGATATAATGTTTTGATATCGTTGTAATTTTTTATATCGTTGTGGACACAATATAATTTATGTTACGCTCTGCTCCATCAGAGCAGCATAAACGGTGACTGTAGAACACAGGGACACGTGCTGAAAAAGTAAATTGAAGGATGTAAACTGCTTGAGTAGATCATATTTGGAAGACAATTATGCCGTAAAAAAATAAAAATAAAATATCACTGAATGAATCTTCCCAATAGGCGTAAGGCTGGGATTTTGAAGTAATTCGTCCATTGTCAATTATATCGTCAAATATATCGTTATCGTGATATTTATTTTTTCATATCATGATATAGATTTTAGGCCATATCGCCCAGCCCTAATTACATGTACTATTCCCAGTGTTTTCAATCGCGTCAAACTAGGGGGTACGCGACTCGTCACCCAAAGCTTCAGGGGGTACACTGCTCTAACTACATTAAACCTAAAGCAATGAGGGGTCTCCGCACCAGAGCCTCCTCCAGAGGAGATGTGGAGATCCCACACAGAAAACATTTTGGACAAACTGCTGTCCGTCAGAGAAGGTCAGTCTTGGAATAGCCTTTCAACAGACATAAGAGAATGATCGACTTACAGCTCCTTTTAAAAAACAACTTAAACATCACCTCAAAGTAAATCAGTCATGCGCTCATTTGAACTAAAATGTAATTTGTAAAGTTTTTATATTGTATTTTCCATCCATCCATTTTCTAACGCTTTATCCGGGGCCGGGTCGCGGGGGCAGCAGTCTCAGCAGAGACTTCCCGATCCACGCACACCTCCTCCAGCTGTTCTGGGGGGATCCCGAGGCGACACCAGGCCAGCTCGGAGACATAGTCCCACCAGCGTGTCCTGGGCCTTCCACGAGGCCTCCTCCCAGTGGGACATGCCTGGAGCACCTCCCGAGGGAGGCGACCAGGAGGCATCCGGAACAGACTCCCTAGCCACCTCAGCTGGCTCCTTTCGACGTGGAGGAGTAGCGACTCGAGTCCGAGCTCCTCCCGGGTAACTGAGCTCCTCACCCGATCTCGGAGGGTGCGCCCAGCCACCCTGCGAAGAAAACTCATTTGGGCCGCTTGTATTCGCGATCTTGTCCTTTCGGTCATTACCCAAATCTCATGACCATAGGTGAGGGTGGGAACGTAGATCGATCGGTAAATCGAGAGCTTTGCCTCAGACTCAGCTCCCTCTTCACCACAACAGTCCGATACAGCGACCGCATCACTGCTGACGCCGCACCGATCCGTCTACCGATCTCACGCTCCATCCGTCCCTCACTCGTGAACATGACCCCGAGATACTTGAACTCCTCCACTTGAGGCAAGGACTCCCCACCGACCTGAAGCAGGGAAACCACCTTTTTCCGGTGGAGAACCATGGCCTCAGATTTGGAGGTGCTGATCCTCATCCCGGCCGCTTCAAACCGCCCCAGTGCGCGCTGGAGGTCCTGATTTGATGAAGCCAACAGAACAACATCATCTGCAAACAGCAGAGATGAGATTCTGAGGTTCCCAAACCGGACACCCTCCGGCCCCTGGCTGCGCCTAGAAATTTTGTCCATATAGGTAATGAACAGAACCGGTGACAAAGGGCAGCCCTGGCGGAGCCCAACACGCACCGGGAACAGGTCTGACTTGCTGCCAGCAATGCGAACCAAGCTCCTGCTGCGGTCATACCGGGAACGGACAGCCCTTAGTAGAGGGCCCCGGATCCCATACTCCCGGAGCACCCCCCACAGGGCACCACGAGGGACACGGTCGAACGCTTTCTCCAGATCCACAAAGCACATGTGGACTGGTTGGGCAAACTCCCACAAACCCTCGAGCACCCGATGAAGGGTATAGAGCTGGTCCAGTGTTCCACAACCGGGACGAAAACCGCATTGTTCCTCCTGAAACCGCGGTTCGACTATTGGCCGGATTCTCCTCTCCAGCACCCTGGAGTAGACCTTACCAGGGAGGCTGAGGAGTGTGATCCCTCTGTAATTGGAGCACACTCTCCGATCCCCCTTCTTGATAAGAGGGACCACCACCCCGGTCTGCCAATCCAGAGGCACTGTCCCCGACCGCCACGCGATGTTGCAGAGACGTGTCAGCCAAGACAGCCCTACAACATCCAGAGACTTAAGGTAGTCGGGACGAATCTCATCCACCCCTGGGGCCTTGCCACCGAGGAACTTCCGCTGCCCAATATATTGTATTTTGTATTCATACAATGTTTTACTTGTGTGACCTGCTTCGGGACTACAGATGTAAATTAGCAGTTTTGCTATAATCTGGCACATTTACAATTGTATATGATTGTGCATTAATGTGTGATGTCCCGATAAAATAAAAAAATACAAAAAGACACGGTCCGTGTACCATTCAATCAATTTTCAATTCGAAAACAACAATGAAATTAAAGCCGCTCGCGGCGATAAAGGCCCTCGCCCCTTGCGACCGCCCCCCCTTGCGACCGCCCCCCCTTGCACCCGCCCCCCCTTTTGCGAATGCCCCCACTTGTGACCGCCCCTGCCCGCTCTCGCCCAAACCTGCTCTGGCCTCGGCCTTACACCCAACCCGGTCTGTTTTGCTCCTTAACGCGGCCCACTTTCGCCTGATCCTTCGTCACACCCCGGCCTCACTCTCGCCCCAGGTGCTGCAGGCCTGGATCACCCACTCAAATCTGTGGGCACGCACGCGAAATTGCCTTGATTAAAAAATGATTCAGTAAATATTGCCAAACCTGTAGTAAGACCATCTGTATACATTGGGACTAGTGAGAGACAGCACATGTATCCCAATTGACTTTTGAGCGGAAGCGTTGTGCTTGTGCACTATGAGATTGTGATTTAGGTAAATCTATCAAAAAATAAAGAAAAAACAAAAGAAAAATGTCCAAGTCATATTTGAAGTGGTAACCTCCTGAACCAGAGACCGGTAAACAATAACCCCATACAGAAGTACACCTGATGTGGGCTACTTTTCTCTAAATCCCTGAGTTTGATGTATGTTCCTCCCTGTAGATGCCCAGTCCAAACTACAAAAGTAAAAAAAAATAAAAAAAAAAGGAAGCCATGGTTGAGCTTGAACTGGCAACCTCATGATTGGTATCCCAGTGCTCTACCTATAGAGCTAGCCAAGCTGTAGGAAACTGCACAAACTAAACGTATATATCAATGTTATGAAACATCCTGCACTCTTATATTTACAGAAAGCAGTAAGTAAAGAGGAAAAGGGGAGTGAAACGTAGAAAAGTGGACAATTAAATAATTGTGTCTACATAACTTGGTGCTCATTCTTGAGTTGTATCAGGCTCAGAGTGCAGCAGCCCATGTGAAAAGAGAAAGCATTAGAAAAGTATGCAAGCTGTGTTTGAACTGGCAACCTACTGCACCAAAGACCAACACACTATCACTGAGCTATAACTCTATGTCACAATGGGACGAATATGGGCTAATATTCTCTAAAGTAGGTCCTAGCACAAGTGAGAGGTCATTTCCGGTCATGCTCCCCACCCCCCCTCCATTTTCTCATTTCATGTTTCATTTATGTTCTTTCCTGTAGGTGGCCAGTAAAAAATCAAATAAAAACATAAATACAAATAAAAAGTAAAAAAAGGTCAAAGTTGGAATTGATCCAGCAAACTTGTGATTGTGAGTCCAGAACTCTACCCATGGAGCTAAGGCAGGTACAGATGAGAAGACCTTGGATTGCTATTATAAAGGTCACTAAGCTCATGTATATGCAGAAAACGGAGAGCCAAGATGATTTGAATCATTTTATAATTAGAGCAAACTTGCCTGGGGGACAAACATTTGAGAGGATGCCTCGGACATTCAGCGTACTTGATAGGTGAAACAATATTTTGTTGAGAGGGGTTATTTTCACAGTTTTTAATGAGGGTGGGACCATAGGCGCCAATGCATGTTCTTCCCAGTAGTTGCCGAGTAAAAAATAAATAAAATAAAAAAGAGTCAAGGTGAGAATTGATCCAGCAATCCCATGGTTGGGAACCTATCACTCTACCCATGTAGCTACACAAGCAGATTTATTTTGCAGCCGAAATGTGAAATATCTTATGAAACTGCATGTGGTACAACGTGAGGGTCATTTCCCCCTGTTTTTAATGAGGGTGGGAGCATAGTCGTCGATTCAGGTTCTTCCCAGTAGGTACTGCGTAAAAAAAAAAAGAAAAAAAAAAAAGTCATGGTGGGGATTGAACCGGCAATATGACGGTGCAAACCCTGCACTCTACCAATGGAGCTACACAGGCTTACACAAAAGCTCAGCAGAACTCTTAAAAGATAATGGAATACTTTGGTGAGAGCCACATAGTACGAGGAACACGCAGAGACGGACAGGAAACAGCCTAAGTGAACTTCCTATGACTGTAAAGTCCAAAAAAGCTCAATTTGGAGGCAAACACGTCCAAATGAAAGCTTCTTTCTGTCACAGAGGGGTAGTATATCTACGTATGAGTCTAAAAGTGTTGCTTTTGTGAATAAACGGGGTATTTGGGAAAATTTACGATTTTCATGAGAAACTCTGACAGTGGCAACTCTGACAGAGGCCAACATGCTGCCAGAAGAAGAACACTGGCTATTTCCACGGAGGATGGGCGGGCCACTTTTGGCGGGCCACTTACAAGCCACTTAAAAGACATCTTCAAACAGCAGGTGGCGCTATACTGCCACTTTGATCAGGCTGTATAAGTACACTGGTTACTTGTACCCCCACATGTTATACATTTTCGGAAAGCTCACACTAAGGCGGACGCGATCCCTATGACGGGGAAGGCCTGTGTGATTATTTTCACAACTCCATACCATCCCGATTTTTTGATTCGAATTTTTCAAGAAAAAACCTTGAAGGGGGCGCCAGTGGGTCATTTTTGGCCATAGTGGCTGCGTTTGCACATGGTTAGGTCCAGCTGGAGAATGTGCACGTGCGCCGTATTGGGTCCGTTGCAATCCCACAAAGTCTGTGAAAGATATGAGACTTTGAATTTGGTTGAAAATGGCCTCTGAGTTGCGGCCTTGTCATGACCACGCCCAATAATATTTCCAAAATTGAAATGAGGATTTGGAAAGCCACATGGGTCTGGGACATTTTGGCCAAAAATTGAAGCTTTTGATTGAAAACTCGGGGATCAGGGGTCACAAGTTCAACAGGTACGATTTTGACGGTGCGAGGTTTGGGCCAAGATGGCCGACTTCCTGTAGAGTTTAGGCCGGGCTCATAATATATTTTTTGACATGTCCTGACGTGGTCTATGTCCCTGGCCAGTGTCACCTTTGTACGATGACATTTTTTGCCACCGGGCTCTCATTGACTCAATGTAAACTGCCTGTTTGAGGGGGCGCCACTGAGCCATCGTTTATTATTTTCTCTTGCCAACGCCACCCAAAATTAGACCTCCCGGAGCACTAATTCCTGATACCTGTTACTTGTGTATCGGTCCACGTTTGCTATGTGAATTCTTGCGTTTTCCCTTTTTTTTTACGATTTTAATTAGTCCCTCGCCGGGCACTTCGTGTCCGTTGCTCGGGCCTAATTAAAAAGAAAACAAAGCAAGATAGAGGCATGTTGTAATAGACTTTTTTGATCAGTGTGACATGGAGAATCAGGATATAATTTTTGTTTTCACTTTCGTAAAAGTGTAATTTTGCAGGTATAGGTAGGGGGCGCTATTTTTTTGAAAATTGCACAATTATCCAGACGAATCAGTACGATCCATAGAGGGGCTTATGTGATACAAATATTAGTGCAATTGGAACTTGCATGCCCTTTTGAGTTGTCGTCAAAGAGGCGGGGAAAAAGCATGATATTAATAATATAAAAAACAAAGCAAGATAGAGGGGTGTTGTAATGGACTTCTTTGATCAGTGTGACATGGAGAATCGAGATATGAATTTTGTTTTCACGTTCGTAAAAGTGTAATTTTGCAAGTATAGGTAGGGGGCGCTATTTTTGTGAAAAATGCACAATTATCCAGGCTAATCAGTACGATCCATAGAGGGGCTTAGCTGATAGAAATTTTAGTGCAATTGGAACTTGCATGCCCTTTTGAGTTGTCGTCAAAGAGGTGGGGAAAAAGCATGATATTTGGCAGAGCCGTACAGACAAACCGTAACAGATATCTGAACAATAGAGCTGGATTATTGGAGCTCTATGCCTCTAGATTACACTCACCAAGTTGGATCTCATTTGGTCCAAAACCCTGGGAGTGACTTGACAAAATATCAGGGGAAGAAAACGAGGCTACAATTTTCAATCCAATATGGCCGACTTCCTGTTTGTCAGAGGGCGGAGCTATAATGATGTTTTAGGTTTGTCTTGATGTCCTCTATCACTGTACCCAAAGACATAGGTTTAGGGCAAAAAATGCATCATTCCTTTTGAATTGGGGTCGTGCTTGAGGGGGCGCCACTGAGGCATTGTTCAAGGTGTTGTCTTGAGGGTATCAAAATAGTTAATTTTACACCAACCATGAACCTTTGGTCAAATAAAATTGAGTTTTCGTTAATGTTCAGGGGGTCAAAATTGAGTTCAAAGACGTAATAATAATAATAATAATAATAATAATAATAATAATGGAAACGTTTTTTTTGCAATGTTTTGGCATTTTATTTCTCCCAAACGACATTACTCAGAGTGATGCCTCTTTGGTATGTTGATCCCCATGACGGGGAAGGCCTGTGTGATTATTTTCACAACTCCATACCATCCCGATTTTTTGATTCGAATTTTTCAAGAAAAAACCTTGAAGGGGGCGCCAGTGGGTCATTTTTGGCCATAGTGGCTGCGTTTGCACATGGTTAGGTCCAGCTGGAGAATGTGCACGTGCGCCGTATTGGGTCCGTTGCAATCCCACAAAGTCTGTGAAAGATATGAGACTTTGAATTTGGTTGAAAATGGCCTCTGAGTTGCGGCCTTGTCATGACCACGCCCAATAATATTTCCAAAATTGAAATGAGGATTTGGAAAGCCACATGGGTCTGGGACATTTTGGCCAAAAATTGAAGCTTTTGATTGAAAACTCGGGGATCAGGGGTCACAAGTTCAACAGGTACGATTTTGACGGTGCGAGGTTTGGGCCAAGATGGCCGACTTCCTGTAGAGTTTAGGCCGGGCTCATAATATATTTTTTGACATGTCCTGACGTGGTCTATGTCCCTGGCCAGTGTCACCTTTGTACGATGACATTTTTTGCCACCGGGCTCTCATTGACTCAATGTAAACTGCCTGTTTGAGGGGGCGCCACTGAGCCATCGTTTATTATTTTCTCTTGCCAACGCCACCCAAAATTAGACCTCCCGGAGCACTAATTCCTGATACCTGTTACTTGTGTATCGGTCCACGTTTGCTATGTGAATTCTTGCGTTTTCCCTTTTTTTTTACGATTTTAATTAGTCCCTCGCCGGGCACTTCGTGTCCGTTGCTCGGGCCTAATTAAAAAGAAAACAAAGCAAGATAGAGGCATGTTGTAATAGACTTTTTTGATCAGTGTGACATGGAGAATCAGGATATAATTTTTGTTTTCACTTTCGTAAAAGTGTAATTTTGCAGGTATAGGTAGGGGGCGCTATTTTTTTGAAAATTGCACAATTATCCAGACGAATCAGTACGATCCATAGAGGGGCTTATGTGATACAAATATTAGTGCAATTGGAACTTGCATGCCCTTTTGAGTTGTCGTCAAAGAGGCGGGGAAAAAGCATGATATTAATAATATAAAAAACAAAGCAAGATAGAGGGGTGTTGTAATGGACTTCTTTGATCAGTGTGACATGGAGAATCGAGATATGAATTTTGTTTTCACGTTCGTAAAAGTGTAATTTTGCAAGTATAGGTAGGGGGCGCTATTTTTGTGAAAAATGCACAATTATCCAGGCTAATCAGTACGATCCATAGAGGGGCTTAGCTGATAGAAATTTTAGTGCAATTGGAACTTGCATGCCCTTTTGAGTTGTCGTCAAAGAGGTGGGGAAAAAGCATGATATTTGGCAGAGCCGTACAGACAAACCGTAACAGATATCTGAACAATAGAGCTGGATTATTGGAGCTCTATGCCTCTAGATTACACTCACCAAGTTGGATCTCATTTGGTCCAAAACCCTGGGAGTGACTTGACAAAATATCAGGGGAAGAAAACGAGGCTACAATTTTCAATCCAATATGGCCGACTTCCTGTTTGTCAGAGGGCGGAGCTATAATGATGTTTTAGGTTTGTCTTGATGTCCTCTATCACTGTACCCAAAGACATAGGTTTAGGGCAAAAAATGCATCATTCCTTTTGAATTGGGGTCGTGCTTGAGGGGGCGCCACTGAGGCATTGTTCAAGGTGTTGTCTTGAGGGTATCAAAATAGTTAATTTTACACCAACCATGAACCTTTGGTCAAATAAAATTGAGTTTTCGTTAATGTTCAGGGGGTCAAAATTGAGTTCAAAGACGTAATAATAATAATAATAATAATAATAATAATAATAATAATGGAAACGTTTTTTTTGCAATGTTTTGGCATTTTATTTCTCCCAAACGACATTACTCAGAGTGATGCCTCTTTGGTATGTTGATCCCCATGACGGGGAAGGCCTGTGTGATTATTTTCACAACTCCATACCATCCCGATTTTTTGATTCGAATTTTTCAAGAAAAAACCTTGAAGGGGGCGCCAGTGGGTCATTTTTGGCCATAGTGGCTGCGTTTGCACATGGTTAGGTCCAGCTGGAGAATGTGCACGTGCGCCGTATTGGGTCCGTTGCAATCCCACAAAGTCTGTGAAAGATATGAGACTTTGAATTTGGTTGAAAATGGCCTCTGAGTTGCGGCCTTGTCATGACCACGCCCAATAATATTTCCAAAATTGAAATGAGGATTTGGAAAGCCACATGGGTCTGGGACATTTTGGCCAAAAATTGAAGCTTTTGATTGAAAACTCGGGGATCAGGGGTCACAAGTTCAACAGGTACGATTTTGACGGTGCGAGGTTTGGGCCAAGATGGCCGACTTCCTGTAGAGTTTAGGCCGGGCTCATAATATATTTTTTGACATGTCCTGACGTGGTCTATGTCCCTGGCCAGTGTCACCTTTGTACGATGACATTTTTTGCCACCGGGCTCTCATTGACTCAATGTAAACTGCCTGTTTGAGGGGGCGCCACTGAGCCATCGTTTATTATTTTCTCTTGCCAACGCCACCCAAAATTAGACCTCCCGGAGCACTAATTCCTGATACCTGTTACTTGTGTATCGGTCCACGTTTGCTATGTGAATTCTTGCGTTTTCCCTTTTTTTTTACGATTTTAATTAGTCCCTCGCCGGGCACTTCGTGTCCGTTGCTCGGGCCTAATTAAAAAGAAAACAAAGCAAGATAGAGGCATGTTGTAATAGACTTTTTTGATCAGTGTGACATGGAGAATCAGGATATAATTTTTGTTTTCACTTTCGTAAAAGTGTAATTTTGCAGGTATAGGTAGGGGGCGCTATTTTTTTGAAAATTGCACAATTATCCAGACGAATCAGTACGATCCATAGAGGGGCTTATGTGATACAAATATTAGTGCAATTGGAACTTGCATGCCCTTTTGAGTTGTCGTCAAAGAGGCGGGGAAAAAGCATGATATTAATAATATAAAAAACAAAGCAAGATAGAGGGGTGTTGTAATGGACTTCTTTGATCAGTGTGACATGGAGAATCGAGATATGAATTTTGTTTTCACGTTCGTAAAAGTGTAATTTTGCAAGTATAGGTAGGGGGCGCTATTTTTGTGAAAAATGCACAATTATCCAGGCTAATCAGTACGATCCATAGAGGGGCTTAGCTGATAGAAATTTTAGTGCAATTGGAACTTGCATGCCCTTTTGAGTTGTCGTCAAAGAGGTGGGGAAAAAGCATGATATTTGGCAGAGCCGTACAGACAAACCGTAACAGATATCTGAACAATAGAGCTGGATTATTGGAGCTCTATGCCTCTAGATTACACTCACCAAGTTGGATCTCATTTGGTCCAAAACCCTGGGAGTGACTTGACAAAATATCAGGGGAAGAAAACGAGGCTACAATTTTCAATCCAATATGGCCGACTTCCTGTTTGTCAGAGGGCGGAGCTATAATGATGTTTTAGGTTTGTCTTGATGTCCTCTATCACTGTACCCAAAGACATAGGTTTAGGGCAAAAAATGCATCATTCCTTTTGAATTGGGGTCGTGCTTGAGGGGGCGCCACTGAGGCATTGTTCAAGGTGTTGTCTTGAGGGTATCAAAATAGTTAATTTTACACCAACCATGAACCTTTGGTCAAATAAAATTGAGTTTTCGTTAATGTTCAGGGGGTCAAAATTGAGTTCAAAGACGTAATAATAATAATAATAATAATAATAATAATAATAATAATGGAAACGTTTTTTTTGCAATGTTTTGGCATTTTATTTCTCCCAAACGACATTACTCAGAGTGATGCCTCTTTGGTATGTTGATCCCCATGACGGGGAAGGCCTGTGTGATTATTTTCACAACTCCATACCATCCCGATTTTTTGATTCGAATTTTTCAAGAAAAAACCTTGAAGGGGGCGCCAGTGGGTCATTTTTGGCCATAGTGGCTGCGTTTGCACATGGTTAGGTCCAGCTGGAGAATGTGCACGTGCGCCGTATTGGGTCCGTTGCAATCCCACAAAGTCTGTGAAAGATATGAGACTTTGAATTTGGTTGAAAATGGCCTCTGAGTTGCGGCCTTGTCATGACCACGCCCAATAATATTTCCAAAATTGAAATGAGGATTTGGAAAGCCACATGGGTCTGGGACATTTTGGCCAAAAATTGAAGCTTTTGATTGAAAACTCGGGGATCAGGGGTCACAAGTTCAACAGGTACGATTTTGACGGTGCGAGGTTTGGGCCAAGATGGCCGACTTCCTGTAGAGTTTAGGCCGGGCTCATAATATATTTTTTGACATGTCCTGACGTGGTCTATGTCCCTGGCCAGTGTCACCTTTGTACGATGACATTTTTTGCCACCGGGCTCTCATTGACTCAATGTAAACTGCCTGTTTGAGGGGGCGCCACTGAGCCATCGTTTATTATTTTCTCTTGCCAACGCCACCCAAAATTAGACCTCCCGGAGCACTAATTCCTGATACCTGTTACTTGTGTATCGGTCCACGTTTGCTATGTGAATTCTTGCGTTTTCCCTTTTTTTTTACGATTTTAATTAGTCCCTCGCCGGGCACTTCGTGTCCGTTGCTCGGGCCTAATTAAAAAGAAAACAAAGCAAGATAGAGGCATGTTGTAATAGACTTTTTTGATCAGTGTGACATGGAGAATCAGGATATAATTTTTGTTTTCACTTTCGTAAAAGTGTAATTTTGCAGGTATAGGTAGGGGGCGCTATTTTTTTGAAAATTGCACAATTATCCAGACGAATCAGTACGATCCATAGAGGGGCTTATGTGATACAAATATTAGTGCAATTGGAACTTGCATGCCCTTTTGAGTTGTCGTCAAAGAGGCGGGGAAAAAGCATGATATTAATAATATAAAAAACAAAGCAAGATAGAGGGGTGTTGTAATGGACTTCTTTGATCAGTGTGACATGGAGAATCGAGATATGAATTTTGTTTTCACGTTCGTAAAAGTGTAATTTTGCAAGTATAGGTAGGGGGCGCTATTTTTGTGAAAAATGCACAATTATCCAGGCTAATCAGTACGATCCATAGAGGGGCTTAGCTGATAGAAATTTTAGTGCAATTGGAACTTGCATGCCCTTTTGAGTTGTCGTCAAAGAGGTGGGGAAAAAGCATGATATTTGGCAGAGCCGTACAGACAAACCGTAACAGATATCTGAACAATAGAGCTGGATTATTGGAGCTCTATGCCTCTAGATTACACTCACCAAGTTGGATCTCATTTGGTCCAAAACCCTGGGAGTGACTTGACAAAATATCAGGGGAAGAAAACGAGGCTACAATTTTCAATCCAATATGGCCGACTTCCTGTTTGTCAGAGGGCGGAGCTATAATGATGTTTTAGGTTTGTCTTGATGTCCTCTATCACTGTACCCAAAGACATAGGTTTAGGGCAAAAAATGCATCATTCCTTTTGAATTGGGGTCGTGCTTGAGGGGGCGCCACTGAGGCATTGTTCAAGGTGTTGTCTTGAGGGTATCAAAATAGTTAATTTTACACCAACCATGAACCTTTGGTCAAATAAAATTGAGTTTTCGTTAATGTTCAGGGGGTCAAAATTGAGTTCAAAGACGTAATAATAATAATAATAATAATAATAATAATAATAATAATGGAAACGTTTTTTTTGCAATGTTTTGGCATTTTATTTCTCCCAAACGACATTACTCAGAGTGATGCCTCTTTGGTATGTTGATCCCCATGACGGGGAAGGCCTGTGTGATTATTTTCACAACTCCATACCATCCCGATTTTTTGATTCGAATTTTTCAAGAAAAAACCTTGAAGGGGGCGCCAGTGGGTCATTTTTGGCCATAGTGGCTGCGTTTGCACATGGTTAGGTCCAGCTGGAGAATGTGCACGTGCGCCGTATTGGGTCCGTTGCAATCCCACAAAGTCTGTGAAAGATATGAGACTTTGAATTTGGTTGAAAATGGCCTCTGAGTTGCGGCCTTGTCATGACCACGCCCAATAATATTTCCAAAATTGAAATGAGGATTTGGAAAGCCACATGGGTCTGGGACATTTTGGCCAAAAATTGAAGCTTTTGATTGAAAACTCGGGGATCAGGGGTCACAAGTTCAACAGGTACGATTTTGACGGTGCGAGGTTTGGGCCAAGATGGCCGACTTCCTGTAGAGTTTAGGCCGGGCTCATAATATATTTTTTGACATGTCCTGACGTGGTCTATGTCCCTGGCCAGTGTCACCTTTGTACGATGACATTTTTTGCCACCGGGCTCTCATTGACTCAATGTAAACTGCCTGTTTGAGGGGGCGCCACTGAGCCATCGTTTATTATTTTCTCTTGCCAACGCCACCCAAAATTAGACCTCCCGGAGCACTAATTCCTGATACCTGTTACTTGTGTATCGGTCCACGTTTGCTATGTGAATTCTTGCGTTTTCCCTTTTTTTTTACGATTTTAATTAGTCCCTCGCCGGGCACTTCGTGTCCGTTGCTCGGGCCTAATTAAAAAGAAAACAAAGCAAGATAGAGGCATGTTGTAATAGACTTTTTTGATCAGTGTGACATGGAGAATCAGGATATAATTTTTGTTTTCACTTTCGTAAAAGTGTAATTTTGCAGGTATAGGTAGGGGGCGCTATTTTTTTGAAAATTGCACAATTATCCAGACGAATCAGTACGATCCATAGAGGGGCTTATGTGATACAAATATTAGTGCAATTGGAACTTGCATGCCCTTTTGAGTTGTCGTCAAAGAGGCGGGGAAAAAGCATGATATTAATAATATAAAAAACAAAGCAAGATAGAGGGGTGTTGTAATGGACTTCTTTGATCAGTGTGACATGGAGAATCGAGATATGAATTTTGTTTTCACGTTCGTAAAAGTGTAATTTTGCAAGTATAGGTAGGGGGCGCTATTTTTGTGAAAAATGCACAATTATCCAGGCTAATCAGTACGATCCATAGAGGGGCTTAGCTGATAGAAATTTTAGTGCAATTGGAACTTGCATGCCCTTTTGAGTTGTCGTCAAAGAGGTGGGGAAAAAGCATGATATTTGGCAGAGCCGTACAGACAAACCGTAACAGATATCTGAACAATAGAGCTGGATTATTGGAGCTCTATGCCTCTAGATTACACTCACCAAGTTGGATCTCATTTGGTCCAAAACCCTGGGAGTGACTTGACAAAATATCAGGGGAAGAAAACGAGGCTACAATTTTCAATCCAATATGGCCGACTTCCTGTTTGTCAGAGGGCGGAGCTATAATGATGTTTTAGGTTTGTCTTGATGTCCTCTATCACTGTACCCAAAGACATAGGTTTAGGGCAAAAAATGCATCATTCCTTTTGAATTGGGGTCGTGCTTGAGGGGGCGCCACTGAGGCATTGTTCAAGGTGTTGTCTTGAGGGTATCAAAATAGTTAATTTTACACCAACCATGAACCTTTGGTCAAATAAAATTGAGTTTTCGTTAATGTTCAGGGGGTCAAAATTGAGTTCAAAGACGTAATAATAATAATAATAATAATAATAATAATAATAATAATGGAAACGTTTTTTTTGCAATGTTTTGGCATTTTATTTCTCCCAAACGACATTACTCAGAGTGATGCCTCTTTGGTATGTTGATCCCCATGACGGGGAAGGCCTGTGTGATTATTTTCACAACTCCATACCATCCCGATTTTTTGATTCGAATTTTTCAAGAAAAAACCTTGAAGGGGGCGCCAGTGGGTCATTTTTGGCCATAGTGGCTGCGTTTGCACATGGTTAGGTCCAGCTGGAGAATGTGCACGTGCGCCGTATTGGGTCCGTTGCAATCCCACAAAGTCTGTGAAAGATATGAGACTTTGAATTTGGTTGAAAATGGCCTCTGAGTTGCGGCCTTGTCATGACCACGCCCAATAATATTTCCAAAATTGAAATGAGGATTTGGAAAGCCACATGGGTCTGGGACATTTTGGCCAAAAATTGAAGCTTTTGATTGAAAACTCGGGGATCAGGGGTCACAAGTTCAACAGGTACGATTTTGACGGTGCGAGGTTTGGGCCAAGATGGCCGACTTCCTGTAGAGTTTAGGCCGGGCTCATAATATATTTTTTGACATGTCCTGACGTGGTCTATGTCCCTGGCCAGTGTCACCTTTGTACGATGACATTTTTTGCCACCGGGCTCTCATTGACTCAATGTAAACTGCCTGTTTGAGGGGGCGCCACTGAGCCATCGTTTATTATTTTCTCTTGCCAACGCCACCCAAAATTAGACCTCCCGGAGCACTAATTCCTGATACCTGTTACTTGTGTATCGGTCCACGTTTGCTATGTGAATTCTTGCGTTTTCCCTTTTTTTTTACGATTTTAATTAGTCCCTCGCCGGGCACTTCGTGTCCGTTGCTCGGGCCTAATTAAAAAGAAAACAAAGCAAGATAGAGGCATGTTGTAATAGACTTTTTTGATCAGTGTGACATGGAGAATCAGGATATAATTTTTGTTTTCACTTTCGTAAAAGTGTAATTTTGCAGGTATAGGTAGGGGGCGCTATTTTTTTGAAAATTGCACAATTATCCAGACGAATCAGTACGATCCATAGAGGGGCTTATGTGATACAAATATTAGTGCAATTGGAACTTGCATGCCCTTTTGAGTTGTCGTCAAAGAGGCGGGGAAAAAGCATGATATTAATAATATAAAAAACAAAGCAAGATAGAGGGGTGTTGTAATGGACTTCTTTGATCAGTGTGACATGGAGAATCGAGATATGAATTTTGTTTTCACGTTCGTAAAAGTGTAATTTTGCAAGTATAGGTAGGGGGCGCTATTTTTGTGAAAAATGCACAATTATCCAGGCTAATCAGTACGATCCATAGAGGGGCTTAGCTGATAGAAATTTTAGTGCAATTGGAACTTGCATGCCCTTTTGAGTTGTCGTCAAAGAGGTGGGGAAAAAGCATGATATTTGGCAGAGCCGTACAGACAAACCGTAACAGATATCTGAACAATAGAGCTGGATTATTGGAGCTCTATGCCTCTAGATTACACTCACCAAGTTGGATCTCATTTGGTCCAAAACCCTGGGAGTGACTTGACAAAATATCAGGGGAAGAAAACGAGGCTACAATTTTCAATCCAATATGGCCGACTTCCTGTTTGTCAGAGGGCGGAGCTATAATGATGTTTTAGGTTTGTCTTGATGTCCTCTATCACTGTACCCAAAGACATAGGTTTAGGGCAAAAAATGCATCATTCCTTTTGAATTGGGGTCGTGCTTGAGGGGGCGCCACTGAGGCATTGTTCAAGGTGTTGTCTTGAGGGTATCAAAATAGTTAATTTTACACCAACCATGAACCTTTGGTCAAATAAAATTGAGTTTTCGTTAATGTTCAGGGGGTCAAAATTGAGTTCAAAGACGTAATAATAATAATAATAATAATAATAATAATAATAATAATGGAAACGTTTTTTTTGCAATGTTTTGGCATTTTATTTCTCCCAAACGACATTACTCAGAGTGATGCCTCTTTGGTATGTTGATCCCCATGACGGGGAAGGCCTGTGTGATTATTTTCACAACTCCATACCATCCCGATTTTTTGATTCGAATTTTTCAAGAAAAAACCTTGAAGGGGGCGCCAGTGGGTCATTTTTGGCCATAGTGGCTGCGTTTGCACATGGTTAGGTCCAGCTGGAGAATGTGCACGTGCGCCGTATTGGGTCCGTTGCAATCCCACAAAGTCTGTGAAAGATATGAGACTTTGAATTTGGTTGAAAATGGCCTCTGAGTTGCGGCCTTGTCATGACCACGCCCAATAATATTTCCAAATTGAAATGAGGATTTGGAAAGCCACATGGGTCTGGGACATTTTGGCCAAAAATTGAAGCTTTTGATTGAAAACTCGGGGATCAGGGGTCACAAGTTCAACAGGTACGATTTTGACGGTGCGAGGTTTGGGCCAAGATGGCCGACTTCCTGTAGAGTTTAGGCCGGGCTCATAATATATTTTTTGACATGTCCTGACGTGGTCTATGTCCCTGGCCAGTGTCACCTTTGTACGATGACATTTTTTGCCACCGGGCTCTCATTGACTCAATGTAAACTGCCTGTTTGAGGGGGCGCCACTGAGCCATCGTTTATTATTTTCTCTTGCCAACGCCACCCAAAATTAGACCTCCCGGAGCACTAATTCCTGATACCTGTTACTTGTGTATCGGTCCACGTTTGCTATGTGAATTCTTGCGTTTTCCCTTTTTTTTTACGATTTTAATTAGTCCCTCGCCGGGCACTTCGTGTCCGTTGCTCGGGCCTAATTAAAAAGAAAACAAAGCAAGATAGAGGCATGTTGTAATAGACTTTTTTGATCAGTGTGACATGGAGAATCAGGATATAATTTTTGTTTTCACTTTCGTAAAAGTGTAATTTTGCAGGTATAGGTAGGGGGCGCTATTTTTTTTGAAAATTGCACAATTATCCAGACGAATCAGTACGATCCATAGAGGGGCTTATGTGATACAAATATTAGTGCAATTGGAACTTGCATGCCCTTTTGAGTTGTCGTCAAAGAGGCGGGGGAAAAAGCATGATATTAATAATATAAAAAACAAAGCAAGATAGAGGGGTGTTGTAATGGACTTCTTTGATCAGTGTGACATGGAGAATCGAGATATGAATTTTGTTTTCACGTTCGTAAAAGTGTAATTTTGCAAGTATAGGTAGGGGGGCGCTATTTTTGTGAAAAATGCACAATTATCCAGGCTAATCAGTACGATCCATAGAGGGGCTTAGCTGATAGAAATTTTAGTGCAATTGGAACTTGCATGCCCTTTTGAGTTGTCGTCAAAGAGGTGGGGAAAAAGCATGATATTTGGCAGAGCCGTACAGACAAACCGTAACAGATATCTGAACAATAGAGCTGGATTATTGGAGCTCTATGCCTCTAGATTACACTCACCAAGTTGGATCTCATTTGGTCCAAAACCCTGGGAGTGACTTGACAAAATATCAG